>CM060944.1:22972500-24222500 GCA_030765085.1 Allium cepa | reverse complement strand
CCAATTCCCAATACGAAACTTGTACGGTATTAGTTGTAGAACCTGCCATTTACTTATGGTGGTCACCACTATTTAGATGGTAGCTATAGTAGGCATACGATAATGGTCGTATGTTGGCTAAGATTTATATTCTACTTTCGAAATGAATTTTTCCTACACTATACACTAGTAATAATATCAAATGTTATTTTAAATGCGTATCAAGCATCTTTGACTATCATAAGGAGAAATCTCCTCCGATTCTGCGTTTGCATTGTGTGTGTGTGCGGGAGGCCTTATGGTAGTCTCATTTTTAAAAGCATTGCGAATTGACTTTAAAAATATTCCTCTATTTTGATTTCTAAAGTAAATAAACTGTTTTGAGTTCTCACACCAGTCACATGACTGACTCGGAGTTTATTGTTTTCCTTCCTAAACTCTGGGTGCCCACCAATTTCCACACGGGCGGTCAAGAGTTAAGGTTTATCAGGATATTCTGGATATTCAGGAGTTGCTGGAGGCAAGCTGGATGGCATGGCGTATTACTAGTATATAGTATTTCTTTTTCCGCTGCACTATTTGTTGTTGTTGTACACTCTGATGATATGATGTAATGTAATGTGATGTAATGTAATAACTGATATAGTTCTTTGTTTAAAGATTATTCATTTATTATTATATGTTGTTCCGCTGCGAATTGTGAGATTCTGATGTGATTCTGTTGTTTTCTATTCCGTTCTATTCTCCAATTTTCTATTTTCTATGTTCTCTATTCTCTTTTTCTTCTATTTTAAAAATTTCTATTTTCTCTCCTCCCTATTTTTCTATCTTCTTCTCTCTTCTTCTTTCTTTTTCTTTTCTTAAATTCTTTTTAAAACCCATAACATTCCGGTTTTCGGCCTTCGATTTCTCGGCAGTCGATAAAGTGAGTGTCGATGTTGAATTTTCGAAAGTCGTAAATTTTCGGGGCGTTACAATGAGGCTTGAGGCTGCGTTTACCTTTTAGAACATATTTCTTAGAATGCTCGTCGTCCGCCTGACGATGTGCTGAAAGCATTCAATCCATACAAGTTCGTTCCGGGTTCGAACGAAACCGAAGGCATTATCTCGTTACACTCGTTTTGGAATCACCCTCAAAGTTAACGACGATAACCCTTGCATTCTGAAAACACCATCTCGATCTTCACTTGAGATTACACGACCTAACGTTTAATTTAGATCGATGTGGTTTTCGGAATATCAATTGATATCCGATCCCCGTCTCATCGAAATCCAAACGCCATTTTAATGTCCAAGTTGTCTAATTAACTTAACAGTTTAAATTTAATAATTGAATTCATAAAACAATTTAACACGGATAAATAACATCAGATAAACATATTGCAATTTCATACAGATAAATCATATACAATCATCACAAATATATCCAGAATATCACTGAACACCACAGGATACAAATAAACATCAGAGGTAATCAAATAGAATCATCGATTCATATCAACAAGTTTGAATTGTTTTAAACTTTATTGCATACTTAGGAATAAACTATATTTATTCTTGCTTAATCAATTACAATTAATTAACTTATTTCAATTTATTAGTTACTTATTAATTATTCCTTAATTAATAAATTAATTCTTAATTACTAATCAATAACCTTAATTATTGATTTATAAAACTCAATTACACATTTAATTATTATTAATTGCTTAATTAATCATTAATTATTAATTAACTTAATAGTTTAATCATTAATTAGTTAATTAATTCGTTAACTATGATTTGTTAATTAATCAACTTCAAATGATTAATTAAATTCTTAATTACAAATGATTTATGTAAGATTACCATTAAAATCTTTAATTACAAATTTGATTAAAATTTGGACTACGTATGAAATTATAATTATAAAATTTGTTGTTCTACTTAATTAACTTTGTATTTAAATTAATTACCCCCTTTGTTTTCTGCAAAGCTTAAAGTTTAACCTGGCTTAAACAATTTTGTCAATACTATTTATACTTAGCGTATTTTACTTTAATATGGTTAGCAAGCTACTGGAATTAAACCCTAAGTCGACACTGTGTTTCCTCATGCAGAACACGAGACCAACCCTTACCTCTTTCGTGTTCCCCTCTCTGTCTCTCTTCTTCCTTCCCTGTTTCTATCTTCTCCTTTTTTTTATTTAGTTTAAGTTTTAAACAACAGGTAAGCTAGCACACTCACGCGACTCAAAAGCAAAAGACCCGAAGTAACACGCGATCCAACTCGCGTTTCACCCGAGTTGAAATTGCCCAGACCCTTCCTCACCGCCGTGCACGTGCACGGCGGTCCACCACCTCGTCACCGCCATGCGACATCACCAACAAGTCACAAACTCCCCTCTCCTTCGAAATCGCAACCCAGAAGAACGCGACAACTACGAAATCAAAATATGACCGTAAAGTCGAATGGCTCCATGAACACAATGGACACAAACCACCTCGTACTCACTGACGCGACCACCAGAGACGGCGTGCTCCGGTCAAACCTTACAGACCTCACCTCCTAACTCCTCCCAAAACTTCGCGTCTCTCGGTTGCACCAAAGTGTCGCAAGCATCAATTAACCAAACCTAAAATATACAGAACCCATAACCCTACTTTTGATTCCCCTCAACAATTCTTGCATTCGAAAATTATTTTAACAATTTTCTGGTGATCTTACAACATTACTCTAGCTTCAAGTCGAATTTCAACAAAAATTATTGAATGAATCATTTGAAATTCATAGAAAAGCAAAAATGGGTTATTGTCAAACTGTCCCCAGACTTGTTCATTAAAAATTATAATTTGGGTCTTAAAAATCATAACTTAGTATGTTGTTTCCAGATATAACTTTGAATTTACAATTTATGCAACTCGAATTTTGATCATTACTTACCTTTTTACTGTAAGTTTAAGTTTCCAGTGCTTAAATTATACAGCTTTCTTAAAATCAACTTCAAACCTTAATCTGAAGCTTTAACAACTTTTACTTAGTTAAATTACTAATTACATAAGATGACTTTATATAAGAGTATGAATTATTCTTTACTTCCTTTGACTCAACAGAAATTTAAAACCTGTAAGAATATCAAGATGCAGAACAAATAAAACTATGCCAAACATTCCAGAACTTAAATCATAACAACACTTCAAGAAATCCATAATAAAAGTTAGACTTAAATACATGTTTACTCACCCAAGATTGTAGTAGAAACTTGAAACAGAGGATGATGACAGAAGATAGCTATTTGAAGTTTTGAAATTCCTGTAACTTCTCTTGTTTCCTGAATTTGTTTTGAACTTGAAAATATGCAGTTTTGTTTATTTTATTTTCTTCTCTTTTGCTATTTCTCAGGTTTGTTTTCATAAGTCAATGACTGAACTCCATGAAATAAGAAATGTTGAATACATCTCTACTACTAATAATGAAAATACAACCAACATAAATCAACCGTGTCTTTTTGAATTTCCCAAATTACCCTTTCTGCATTTTGACCTCCCGTGAAGCGATTCCAAATCCAAGGCGTTGCCACACCTAACGTCTTCTCCAACGAACCGCGTAGACTAGGGATACTTCGGGTGATTCCAAATCAAAGCTAATTCCAGTCCCAGCGTCTTCTCCAACGAACCGCATAGACTAGGGATACTTCGGGGTGATTCCAAATCAAAGCTAATTCCAGCCCCAACGTCTTCTCCAACGAACCGAACAAATTAGGGTTACTTTAGCGCGATTCCAGATATAACGCCTTCTCCAGCGTCATTATGCGACTAACGCTTATGGATTGATTGAAGGTCGACTAAGGTTAGTTTACAAATCCGATATTTTAGATTTAACATCCACCGACTGTAAGCATATTCTAAATTTGGACTTCTGTTCATCCTTTCTTCTATCCACTATACTATAAATTAAAGTAAAACCGTTGTACTATAAGTTCACGAACACACAATTCTAAACTAAATTACGGAAAGGAAATTGTACTGATTTAGGCACATAAGGCGATGAGGTTGCGGTCCAGATTTGGGAGAAGGAGATAGTTCGTTTGTGCTGCGGGGTTCGACAGTTGATTCGAATTGGTTTTTTTTCATGAATTCGATTTGGATTGGAGTGGTTGCAAAGTTCAATGGCGAAGAGGATGGCCGCGAGTGGTGATTGGAATGCGGTGAAGTCACGAGTTCACTGATTTGGTCGCGATTTTGAGGGTGGTAGGCGAGCTGAGTTGAAGGCGAATTGGGGTGATGGTGCTCGCAGGCAATGTTGGAATGGGCAGTAAATTTGTTCATGGGTTCGTGAGTAGAGTTCGTGAAGGGCACTGTGATGTAGTTTGTGATTTCAGGGGGGTATTTGAATAGCAGTGGATGGTTTGATAAGTGCAGTGGCTGAAATATATCAGTGTAATGGTGGTGGCACTGTTAACGATTGAAGATGGCTATGTTGTTGTTGGCGTGAAGGAAGAAGTATGATGATGAAACTGATTGACGGTGAAGAAAGAAATGATGGTATTATGGAGATTGAAGCAATAATGTTTGGTGAGAAGTGGCTGAGTGTAATAAAATGCAGTAGAAGGTTGAAGTGTGGACTGGCTGAGGTAGTGAGTGTTGCAGTGTGATCAGTTAGATGAAGTGCAATTGTTACAAAGTGCAGTGCAATTATTGTAGTAGCTGTTAGATGAAGTTTGTAGTTGATCTGATGATGGAGGAAGACCGCGATGATGTCGTATATGGTGAATGCGACTGTTACAGTGATCTGAAATGTGGTGTTTGGTTGGAGGAATGTCAGGTCAGTTGTGAGATGTTTTGAAGTGTGGTGAAAGAGACATTTAATGTATCATTGTCTAGCTTAAAAGTTTCTATATTTTAATGCTATTAATTTTGTATGAGTAAAAATAATGAACACATAAAACTCTTTGCTTTCTAAGTTAAAAAGCTAAAATGGCAAAGAAAAATAAATATGCGACTTTTCATTCAATATAGACTCAATTCCACTCTTTCTGTGGTATCATCAGTTTGAAGATGATGAATTTATGGTTCCTGGAACTTTAATTCTCTCAACAGTGGGTCAGTTCAGTTGAATTTCTGTTGTTGAAGTTAATATTTCCTTCTTGATCCACTAGGTAATTAATTACTTTATTTGTTGATACGTTTATGCTATTATTTTTGTATGAGTAACAATAATGCACACATAAAACTTTTTGCTTTCTATTTTAAAGCCTATGATCTAATTAGTTTCTCCTCCGTTCTAATTTCCAATCCATGCTCCCTCTTCTATTAGTTTGTTGCAACTGATTGACTTTGGTATTAGTTTGTTTGTTAGAGAAAGCAAATTCCCAGCTGTAGCAACATGCACTCAACGACCAACAACTGCCATTTAGAGGAATCTCTGACTTTCAACGTGTTATCTTCCCATTTTGATTCTGCATGGCATCCAAAATCAGCCTACAGTACACTGCATGACATCCAAAATTTCAACATCCAAAATATAAACTTATACATTTTACTATATTCACATTTATCTATGACGTGTTCCAGAGTGTAAGTCCATTTTTAGAAATTGATCAGGTTTTGCTATACTTAATGTTTTTGATAGTCATACATCATGTTATTTAATGTTTTATTTATACCTACAAAATGGGCCAAGTGACGTGGATGTGCACATTGTACTTTATTTCCTCAGTACCTAACTTTATTTATAATTATACCAAGTCATGGCCATTATATTTCATTGTATTCATTTCTAAGTAAAGACTAGGCACCTGTTTAGCCTGAACTTTTACTATCTTATCATTGTCACGTGCGATTTTTAAATAAACATAAATTAGGACAGCCGTTACCACCGAAGTATTAATAATAATGTACAATTATTTTATGCCTTCAAACGGTGAATGCCTTCACTGTTACATAACTGCTCAATGTTTACTACTATTCAGTAAAGATAAATCAGTTGCGACAAACTAATAGGGTTAGGGTCAACATTACCGACTGATTGACTTTGGTATCTACAGTAATTGAAATTAAAACCAGTTTGGTACCCTCAACTACTAGCTTTGTAGGTAGCCTTATGTCTTTTATAGTAATAACTATATATGAGTGTTTTTCTAATTTTGATAATGGATTGGTGAGTTTGATAATGGTTAGAATCTGCAAGAAATTAATGAAATTTCCATGACCTACGTATTTAACAATTAATATTAGTATTGTATACATAATGAGAGGCACAGCAGAGTGAGCTGTGTTGTAGGGGTCTACATTCACCAAGAAAAGTGAAGAAAATGAATGGATAGGAGGGAGTAGAAGGAAAGAAAACGAAGAAGGATAAATGGAAGAAATGATGAAGGAATGCTAGGGAGCAATTAACATGTCTGTTTCTGTAGGCTTTTGTTTTCTTTTGCACAAGTTGAATAGAAAAAGTACATTATGGGATGCCTTTTGATTTTGAAATTTGTTGAGACTAGCTTACTTATCTTAAAACATACATTTAGGCTAAAATTGGGGAAAGCAACTTTACGAAACTTTAGGCTAAAGAATGTTTTTGCATGGTTACCCCTCATACAATAACTCTAAGAAAAAAATCCTACTTTTGCGACAAGCACACAACTTTAGAACTGAGATATGCATTCTTCTTAATAATCTATCTTTTAGCAACAAGTTATTGAAAATGAAATCAATACTCAAACATTTTTCTCTTTAGCTTTCACTGTGGGATAAAATGGAGAACATAATTGAAACATCAATCGAGTAGCAACTGAGCTCTACCAGCATTTGTAGTGCATTATTCTATATTATCAAGCTTCTTCGAGTGATTGTCGTTGGACTCTGAAACTGATTATTAGAGGAGCTCACTTGATCATGACCCTAATTGATTTCTATTTTTAAATAACAAGTTAATTTGAATCCATATGTTTCTAATGAGCCTGAAGATTTGATGACTAAGAAGAACTTGAACCAATTGTGAAAAACCACAAGGATGAACTTATTATTTTTGCCTAATTTAGGTTCAATTTTATCACTGATACATAACCTATTTTCATGCTATAGAACTACCACAAGCTAGAAAATTTACATGAAAACATAAGGATATATAAATTTTCATACAAGTGTTACTTACCATGGGGACACCAATTGAACATTATTAGTACCTCAAAAAGATTTATGGACATAACTGGAAATTCATGTGATGAAATTTTTATAACTGGAAATTGCATTTGGTTAATCATCTTTTTTTTGTACTGTAATAGTATGTTTGCGCTAGATTTTACTGTATTTGATTATTAGATATTAGGTTTATTAAATTGTCAAGCTTTGAATCGGTATGATTGTTTGTGGCCTCATTGTGGATTTAAATAAACTCGGCTGTAATGAGTGCACTAGCTGCAACAAGTAGAAACTCCAGATTTCTGGGCTTAGAATCTAAACTTGAAAAGAGTTTGCTTATCCGATTTAGGGATATCAAAGTGAGTAGGATGGATTTTTTTTTCCTATTGATTTTTCTTCTTCTTCTTGATTTAGATCTAATGTGAATTTGCAAATGATGGTATTTTATGGGTTGTTTTATAGTTTTATATGCTTTAATTATACATGTTTTACATATTTTCAAAACATTATATTTGTAGGTTTGTTGCACAGTTCTAAAAGATGATGGCACTTTGGCATCATTTTTTAGATTTAGAGTATAACATGATGATGCAACAGGTCAAATGAAGAGTGGAATCAGGTACCGATGTGCCACCATGAAGTGAGCCCACCATTCCTTTTGTATTGTTATTAAACACAGCACATCTTTTAGACCGACCTGTTACAACATCTTGCAGTATCATCCCTGTAGGCCTATTATTGCAGCAACCTGGTATATATGATAATTATCAATCTGAAATCAAGCTTAACTTGCATTAAAATATTCAGTTGGTGGGAGTTATAAACTAGCAATAATATGTGAATCGGAACATCGAAAGACACAAAAAACATCGATACGGACACGACACTACGGATTTAACTTCACAACGGCCACAGATACGAACCAACGGAGATGAACACTATATATTAGTGGTTGCTTCGTTGTGGGTGAGAGATCTTCTGAGATATCCAAAACTGCCCCTTACCCAACCTCTGCCCTTTCGTCTTTCATTCTGCCTCAATCTCACGTTGACAAACTTCAATCGCTCTGAGAAAACCCTAACCACTCAACTGTTACCTCATCGGCGACAATCCGCTGTTCATGCAAAGCATCTGCCTTCTCATCACTGAATCTATCAACTGCCAGAAATTACACCTGCTGCACCGCATCGCACTTCTTAATCGAATGACCATGCATTCAACTGCTGCTGCTCCGAATCCTTAATTTACCTGGCTTACTCTTGATTGGAGGTTACTATTCCGCCACTTACCTGGTATATTGTGCTCTGAATCCTCGGCCGATGCTCCTTTGATGCCGATCTTTGAACGCTTTTAGGTATTTTTAGGTATCTTTCATCACTCATTTTTTTTTCCTGTAACTTATATCAACCTACTGCTGCTTTTGTGATTGGTTATTATTCTGATCAATGTTACTACTGTTGATTGTTACCGTTGTTATGTTTGCATCAATCATCTCTCAGTATTGTTAGTTTACTATTGGTTTTTATATCTTTGTACGAATGTTACTGTTGCTGATTTGTTGTTTGTACTACCGAAAGCAGCAAATAAATTTTAAATTACAACATTTATTACACATTCCTAATGAATCAATGCAATGTGATCCATCAAAGGAGGAGCAGTTGAAAGTATTTGCTAAATATATTTATGAAAGGGAAACATATTACTACCATATCTAACTGTCTTCAAGATTATTAAAGAAATAAATAGTTTGGCTTATAGTGATAGCAATTTTAGACACATATTGAATACTACACACCTCTCTATGGTACATTCAGCAGCATTTAGATTTTGAAATTTTATTTCAGTAACATTTGGAATTTGATTTCAGGAGCATTTATACTACACACCTCTCTCTGAATCTTCCCTTTTTTTATCATAGATGTATATAATATCCATGATAATATTGACAGGATGTTTTATATTTCTGGATAAATGTCACCGTAATATACTTCATATAGTACTTCTTTGGTTTCATATATGCTTCAGCAATTTGTTCATGAAACGACTGTTTTGACAACGCATGTTGTTATGATACACAGATTGTAGTGTAAAAAAATTCGACTTACATTACGCATTAGTTTACCTTTACTTTATTATTTTATAATCCATCCGGTACTAACATGAAGCATTTCACCTTACGCTAATAATATTTTCATGTGAGCAGGAGTCACATGTTACTACAGTATCATCGTTTTGACAACTCATGTTATTATGTCACACAGATTTTAGTGTAAAAAATTATTTACAATTTTGAGTCGTTTCCATTTTTCTTTCTTTCTTCTTTTTGAGTTTTGCTACATTTCTTTAGTCACTGTTTGGTTGTTTTTGTATGCTTCAGTTCCATGTTGTGCCATGACAGATTACAATGGCTATGCAATAATCATTTTTAACCATAATTTTACAACAGCTTCACCGAACCAATTACCTATACTAATATTTCGTTCACCCATACTAATATTTCATCAGTTGTTACATTTTGTGCATTTTACTATTTTATCTGTTGGTCCACTTCGATCAGCTGTTGTGTTAAATGCTTTTATATCGATTGGTTCTATGTAGTGTATGTGTAAGATATCACATAATAAGTGCTTTTATTTCAACTACGTATACACTATATAATAATAATCAGTGCTTTTCTTTTAGTTAAGTAATTACACCATATTAGTTAGTGCTTAGGCATCATAATCAGTTGAATGTACAATATATAATTAAGCATGCTTTTATTTCAATTACATATACATTATATAATAATCGGTGCTTTTATGTTCTTTTTTTCACATTATTTATTATTGTGGTTGTGATTTTTCATTTGTCACATTTTTTTAAAGTGCACCGATTTATTTTTAGACTAAAAGAGTTCATCATAGCAGTTCTCACCAGCATCTTCTGTCTGTTGTATTATGCTAAAGATACATACTGCTCATACATGTAATACAATTGGGTGTTTCTAAATTGATATCCTACTTATCGAACCATCTGTAAATGAAAATCATTTCAAAATTATACTTAAAAACCCACCTTAACTTGAATCCTACTACAATTTACTATTTTTAGTTAAAACATGTCTTTGCTAAACTCTACTACAATTTGGTCTTTTGTCATTACTATTACAATATTACCTATGATGATTTGTATAATATCGTTGTCTACCAATGTGTAGCATCCTCATATTTTTTATATTGTTATCATCACCCACATATAGATAAACAATACTCTTGATACCAATTTTTTGTTTAGGAACTTAAGTTTTGAATGATTGCTGAAATAATGGTGTTCTTCTAGACTAATTTATCTTACCATATGTCTGTTAAGTATTAGTCTGATGTGAACATAACTTAAAATATTCGTAAGTAATGTCATGCTGTTAATTATAATATCATTCAGTCACAATATTTTATGTCAGAGTATCCTACATGCTTATGCTTTAATTCCTCATTTCCTATAAAAAATATGCATATAAATCTGGCATAATAACTATATTAGTGCTTTTGCTTCACTCAAAACGTGCAATTACAAACCCTTTAGATGTGGCTCTTGAATCTGGCGGTAATATTATGGATAATGCCATCGGCTATAATAAGACAAATGGAACCCTTAATACCAACTTAAATGCAGCAGATGATTGTGAAACTAAGAAAGAACCAAATTCAAGCTTGAATGGAGCATTTGACAATGAGCAGCTGCACAGAGATCATAGTCAATTAAATATACACTATATAATTAAATATGCTTTTATTTTGATGTGTAAGTTATAGGAAAAGGCAAATATGAAGAACAATTTTATTAAATTTAAGATCAATATTGGTGATGCATGGTATTTTTTTCTTGACTGGCTCTTTATTTGCATTTGGAGGTAGACATAGGCAGTCCAAGATATTGTGTTGCATCATTTATTACTGCATGTTTACAGCAGACCACATTTAGGTCCTTTTTATTCTTTAAATTGCTACATTTTTTATAATTCCCACCATCGTTGCAAATTATCACTAACGTTGCTTTTGTGTTTGGTTGTTCTTTTGCTGCTGTATATTGCTACTGTAGATTAAGATTAACCTAACTTGACATTAATTTCTATTTAAACCAAAATTTAATTACACATGGCCAAAATTAAAATGAGGGTTTTGGTAATTTCTCTCTATGTCTCCTATATATTGGTTTTACATATTCACATTTCTTTTTACGAGTTTTCAAGAAATTTGATTGTATTTATCATATTCACTTGCCTATATTCTTCTGATTGCATTATATTTATATATGCGCTCTCTTGCATTCATTTATTTTTTTAAATCTTAATTTCAATTTTTTTGTTCTTCCGTCTATATATCTTTAGTACTAATAATAAGAGTTCTTTAAACATAATTCAATCGTGTCTTTCTAAAGTACCAAAAATGCCCTTCCTGTTTTGTTCGGGTCTTATTTCGTCCATATCTATTCGCATGTGCGAACGCGACTCACCGATCATCCTCCCCAGAAATCAAACGCCTTCTCCTACTAAATCGCTCGCATCGCTCATCCTCCTTATCTCCAATCTCTGATCGCCATGGCGATTCACCGCTATTTTGTTCGGATTTACTCTCAGCTAGATATCATGTGGTTGAAAATTGGACACATCAATGCAATGCTTGCCACCATCTACCCACGATCTGTCAATTATTCAATCCGCCCTTTTTTCATCAATCGTTTCTTATTTCTCCACACTGTTATCTTCCATACTGATAATGGAAATATGAGAGATGCTCTTCGTGGATTGGAAGGTTTCCTATCTTCTAATATTAGCAACTTTTTGTTTGATTTTTGTTTATGGTTCTTTTTAAATATACGATGTTATTTCAATTGTATTCCCTTCGAATCTCCAGTTTTATCAATTTTTTTGTTTTTTGTTTTAGACTTGGTTTATGAAGATTAGTGTAGTTATTTTGCTTATTTTTTTGGTATAATATTTCTCTACATGATTTAGATTTATTTGAAGTTGGACAAAAGGAGCAGCATGGATCGGCTCCTGAAATGAATTAAGAAGTATTGATTGTGTTTTTTCAAGTAGTTTTAACATCTGTATTGTTTTTACAGCGTATGTGAATCTAATCGTATTGGATGGTTTCAAATTACATTACATTGTGTATTAGCAATTGGAGCATTGGACAGTTATATACAGCTTTCTAAGCGTAGGTTAAGCAATATGATAAGAATTTATATTTTGTTATAATTTTTGTTTATGTTTATTTCAAATTATTCTTAATAGAATGTGTTACTGCCATATCTACCTTTACTTGAATCGGCCAGCACTAAACAATAAAATATATTGCACCCGATAAGCATGTTTTCTTAGAGTAAAATTATGATGCTCTTAACTGTTAAACAATGACTACTCTAAGTCTCTAAGACACATATAGCTGACTACAGGAGATACCCTTACAATCTTTCCTTATGCACATAGTACAAATAAAAAGATCAAAACTAATTTTTTTTTATATTTAATTTCCATATAAATAAATTAGTTTCTTGACTTGGAAATCAAATCTTGCACTATATCTGGGAGTGTTAGGGTGTTACTGTATGTAATTTGGCATTTTATCCAAATTTAATGTTGTATTCCACTTATAGATAGTGCATTATACACACACATAGCATAGAGATATAGGGTATGTTTATTTGCTTAGTGTATCGTAATCCATAATTTTGAATTTTGAAGTTTATTTACTACAGTGACATTATGTTATTATAATAGTAAACATTTGTTGACAAGCACCATTGTCCAAGTGGTTAATTGATTCGGCTTTGGTGCAAGAGATCACAAGTTCGAAACTTGCTTTCGAACATTTATTGACATGGGATATGTTGTCCCAATGATTTGTTGTGTATAAAGTACCATTTCAAAAAAAAAAAAGTAAACGTTGGTATATTAGCCTCTTAAAATTTAGTAAACGGCAAATTTGATCTTTTCTATACATTTATACGTGCACTAATATGCTTTGTATAAAAGGCTGTGTGATGATAGCACAAAACTACACCTCCCATTGTTCCACTTTTGATATTATCGTGATCATAATTCTGCCGATCGTCTCTTTTCCATAAGTATAGTCAAAACATAGAAATGTATGAAATTTTTGAATAAGGAACAAATCCATGGGTTAGTCAATTATGACTATTTATTTTACATTTAAAAGTTGTGCAATTATGTATATGTTTGTATTTAAGCATTTTGCATTCAAATACGCAGACAACTTCTAATATACAAAGTTCCAAAATTGAGTTCACAAGTCTTTGGCTAAATTTTCTTTCATTTTCAGTTCTGTAAATACTGTATAAATTTGACTACTAATAAGTATATTCAATGCATACTTGGTTGGATCTCATGAATAGTTTTAGACTGATATTGTTATGCCTATAATGATACATATCCTATTTTAAAATAATACATTATGATATGTCATAGTGCTTCGGCCCCGCTTTGGAATTTACCAATGCACATCTTAGTACGATATTCTTGCTTGAATTTGTTATTGACTTCTAACACACAGAAGAATTGATGATATGATGGTGCTGATAAGCATTGCAAAATGCAAACCATATACTTATTTTTGACTAATAATCCTTGAATGATATATTATGATTTGTTCTTAAGAAAAAGAATCTCTCATCCTATGAACATTCATAGTTATTTTATTTGCACCCTTACTGTTTGAACTAAAAGGGTCAATCTTTTTGCTAGATATGTTTTTCTAGGTATTCATTGTTCAGTCTTATTCATGACGAGCTATGCGTTATGTATTAGGTTGTCAAAAGACTGAAAAAGCTCAATCCTTTTGTACCTCAAGACCATCAATGTTCTGCTTCGAATTCCTTGAAAATTAAGCTACAGGGTATGGCTCCAGAGGTCAATAAACTGAAAGATCCTGAGAAAGTAAGCTTAAGAGAATCGCATATTAAGAAGGAAAAAAAAGCAGTTAAATCGTCAACCAATGCAAAAAAAATTCCTCAGAAAGGTACCCCTTTTCCTAATTACTTTTTTTGTAGAGAAGTGTAACATTTGATTCTATTCGAAATTTCAGAATGTTCTCACCATATTCCTTAGCAGAATAATGAGTAGAAAATATAAAAGAATTTGACAATATGACAAATTTAGTTCGCATAGTTGATTCTTTGAGCAATCCTCAGAATGTGAAGTGTCAGCGTTACTTGATTTGTTGTGTTTAAATCTTTTGAAGGAGTCAATTAGACTAGCAAGACTAGGACTTTTATTTGATTTACTGCATGTTATTTCACTAATCAGTAATCGATTCTTTTGAGCGGATCTGAGGTCATTTTAGTTTTAATCCTCTTATTTATATTGCTATTAGTTTATACCCTTTTCTTTTAAGAAGCCACTTCTGTTCTCTTATAACCAAGAACAAACATGCTGGATTTCATGTTACGTTTTGATTTATATATTATATATCTACTTAGTTATATTATGGCATGTTACTCAGCTGTAGTTTTGACCTTTGTTTTATCAATCATAGCATGTTACTCAATTTATACAGTAGTGCATTTTAGTGTCTCTCCGAATGAGCGCAGCTGTACGTAGAAGACTGTCTTTCGGTATGTGTTCTATATATCAAAATTGAGTGCATGTGAACACCATTTTGTGCATAAGTATAATCTTTTTATCAAAATGTTACTTTGACTTTGTAGTTACTGAGCTTTTTTGGGATATACCGACCTTCAAATTAAGGACATATTTTAGTTATAATTCTAGAAAAAACTCACTTTAACTATAAATTTTGGTGCTAAAAAATATACCCGTTTTTCCATTAGATTTATGGTGAACAATAGGTCTACTTATGCATATAGTTTCCTTGGAAACTTACAGTTGGCGTAAGTTATTTTACCAGGCTTATAACTAATTTCTTTTTATTAAGGAGGTGAACCAAGAGTGCATAGAGTGAGTTGTGTGCACTTGCATTTTATGCATTCAAAGTTAAATGTAACGACCTACTTTTTTAGACGGTTTAAATCGACAATAAACCACATGTCTAACTCAAACAATTCAAAATGGAGGATTGTCAATCGGATAATAAAAAATAAGAGAAAAGACAGCGGAATGACAAAATATAATAATCAAATAAATAGTTCATGAAGCTGTTTTGTAATATACATTTGATTATAATTTTTTTACAACAATCAAAGTTCAAACGACATACCAATAATGATGCAGCGGAAAATTACTAATAATATAATATATCAGACTCCATCTTCGTCCTTTAGAAATAAAGTCTTCAACACTGAAATGCTCAGGCTGATCCGAGCGTAGTGAAAAGACAAAACACTCGAGTCGGAACTAAAAGATCTTATGTAAGTTAAATCAACAAGAAGTAAATATGGGTGTAATGGCTTCAAAATTTACTAAGTTTATTCCAGAAACCTTCTGAAGAGATTCAGAACAAACAGTTAAGAGGTATAATGCAATGTCCATGACTCCAATAGATTCACCTCCATAAAACTCTCACAATTCTGTAACGCTTAATGCTTGCGATGTAATAATGTATAGTGATTTTTTCTAGGTAATGTTACTATGCATAGCGGTTTTTCCATGTATTGTGTATTTTGGCTAAGTGTGTTGAGTTTATAACTCATGTTTGTAATGCATTATGCGTGAGTTCTAATGGTTGATATATCTCCTGCCTCCTTTCTGTGTTTCTATATGCTTTATGAAATATAATAGAGGACCGTTAAATTTTGTTTGCCATGCGAACAAACTCATATTTCTTTTGAAACTAATTTCTTTTCAACAAAAGTAATAATAACGCTTTCAAAATGGGTTGAACCACTAGGTCAATTTGCTTATTAATTATTATGCCCAATTAACGCACAAATTATGACATAATATATCAAAAAATTGCCCTTTGTCCAACGTTTTGCAAATGACATTTGGCGTTTATCTTTCTCTAAGAAACAACAGGTTCATACTTTTGAGTTCTTTTGTTAACATTTGCAACCTGAAAAAGTAGGTAATATTCAACACCTTTGGAAACCGCCTCATTTTGCCATGAAGCATTTTAAAGAAATAAGAATTTCCTTGACTCCTTTAAAATGATTAATACTTGCAAACTTGGCTATATCTTCCAAATGGGATAATTCACATTGTTGAATTATGCACACATTATGATTAGAAGCAGGCCCATCTGGGCGTGCGTATATACTCGTATATATAACTTGAACAATATGTCTTCTTATACAAGCTTTCATTTGATAAAATATCTTACTTTATTTTATTTTATTTTTGTACTAAAGCCTAAGAGAATTCCTTCGGCTGAATAATTTTGTTTTTCAGTACATAAAAGTAGGCTAATTAAATGTTTGTGTTAACATATATGTTAACATACTATTAATGCTTGCTGACACAAACATATGGTATAACATATTTCGGGCTTTGTTCGTACTGAATGTATTCATATGGGTTTACATTATAATGTATTGCTGACACAATTTTGTACAAAGATATTTGCAGTGTATTTGTACTAAGAGGTATTCATATTTCATACTTGTAGATTTTTGTTTAAACTTACTTATGTTAACATATAGATAAATGTTGCTTGCAGGTTTTGTTTTATTATTTATGCTAGCATATTATTAATGTTTGCTGTTAAACTTTGTTTTATTATCTTATAACTTAAACACAAACTTTACATTTGTTTTGACAGATTATGTATATCTGTCTTTCAATTGTTAACACTTTTATTTATATCTTATTCACATCATATTTTGTACTTATGTTTATGTATACTTATGTAACCATATAAATAATGTTTGCAGGTTAATTTGTCTTTATTGCTGATGTTAACATATTATTATGTTATTCTTATGTTCATGTTGACTTATGTTTCTAATCATATTTTATGTTATACTTATATTAAATATTTATAAGCTTATTGTAAATATTATTCTTAAACATACAATATGGTCAACTACTTAAATCTTATTTTTATTTAAAGTTTAATCTTTCAATATTTTATTAATAATGTATACTTCATATTTATATTTAATATGGGTTGAATTGTATTATTGTAAATATTACTATTAACTGCATTTATATCTCTGGTATTAAATGCCATTACTATATAATTTTAATAGAATAAAACATATTTAATTTTAAATATTGTTAAAAGAGTCTAGTTTACATTTTGAAATTATAACTTTCCTTTATAACACATATACAACTAAAATGTCCAACATCTTATTTATTTATAAATGCAAATATTATATTTTATTTAAATTTGATCAAAAGCTTATTATAATAATAGGGTCAAAATTCCGGGATGTCACATTCCTCCCCCTTTAAAAGAATTTCGTCCTCGAAATTTTAAACAATAGTTAATTTCAAAAACTTAATATTAACATTCCAAACATACATATCATTCATATAAAACAAACAATCAAACAGTCAATTCTTACATCATTACTAATTATCCGGACATAAATTTGGATAAGCTTTTCTAAAACTATCAAGAGTTTCCCAGGTACAAGCTCTGGGATCCTCACTTCATTGCACCTTGACGAGTTTCACCACTTTGTTCCTAAGCTGCTTCTCGTCTTAATCTACAATCTGAACAGGATTTCTAACCACAGTCAAGTTGGGTTCTACTTCTAAATCTTCCTGAATAACTGGTTCTATCACTAATGATGGGTCATGAATAAATTTCCTTAAATGAGACACATGGAATACATTGTGAATCCCAGACATCCTTTCTGGTAATTCAATCCTGTAGGCTACAGTTCCAATTCTTTCTTGCACTCGGAATGGACCAATATACCTCGTAGCAAGTTTTCCCGTCTTACCGAATCTTATAACACCTTTGATTGGGGAAACTTTGATAAAAACTAAATCTTCGATCTCAAATTCCATTGGTCTTCGTCTCTTATCTGCATATTTCTTCTGACAATCTTGAGAAGCTTTCATCCTTTTCTTGATAAGCTCAACCTTCGCAGAAGCTTCACGAATAAGATCGGGTCCAAGCACAAGTCGATCATTCGATTCAATCCAACAAGATGGGGATCTACACGGTCTTCCATACAGAGCTTCATAAGGAGCCATCTAAATACTCGCTTGATAACTATTATTATAGGAAAATTCCACTAGATGAAGATGGTTTTCCCATGATCCACCAAAATCCAATACACAAGCTCGCAGCATATCTTCCAGAATACGATTCAGCCTTTCCGTTTGTCTATCCGTCTGAGGATGATAGGCTGTACTTAATCTCAAACTTGTTCCCATTGCTGATTGTAGAGCTTCCCAGAATTTACTAGTGAAAATAGGATCACGGTCACTTACTATGCTGACAGGAACACCATGTAATCTAACTATCTCCTTCAAGAAAATCTCTGCCAAGGAAACTGCGGTGCGAGTTGCCTTAACCGGAATAAAATGGGCACTCTTCATTAAACGATCTACAATAACCCATATTCCTTCATTTCCTTTCCTGGTTCTAGGCAAACCGTCGATAAAGTCCATCGAGATCATTTCCCACTTCCAATCTGGAATTTCCAAAGGTTGTAACAGTCCTGCAGACTTTTGTTGATCTCCCTTCACTTGCTGACAAATGGCACAACTATTAGCAAAAGCAGCTACATCCTTTTTCATATTCGGCCACCAGAAAACTCTCCTCATATCTTTATACATCTTCGAGATTCCCGGGTGAATATTCAATTTAGAACGATGACACTCAGCTAAAACTTCTTGCCTCAGTCCATCAATATTAGGCACACACAAATGACCATTAATCCTTAAAACACCCTGATCGTCTATCTTGAAATCTGAATACCGACCGTCTCTAGTCCCAAGAATTATTTCCTCAAAAGATTTATCCTCCATTTTATTACTAACGATCCTTTCCTGGAGAGATGGAACTACTTCCAAAAGAGATAAAACCGCATTTCTACTAAGAGCATCAGCCACGACATTTGCTTTCCCCGGAGTATACAAAATATCCAGATCATAAGATGCCAAAAATTCGACCCATCTCTGCTGTCTCAAATTAAGATCTTTTTGAGATAAAATATATTTCAACGGTTTGTGATCCGTGAATAACTCAAACTTTTCTCCCAAAAGATAATGTCTCCATATCTTCAAAGCAAAAACAATAGCTAACAGTTCTAGATCATGCGTAGCATAGTTCTTCTCATGGGCCTTCAATTGTCGACTAGCATACGCTATTACTCTGCCGTTCTGCATCAGAACTGCACCCAATCCAACTAAACATGCATCCGTATATACTTCAAATTTTCTCTTTCCATCCGGAATGGCAAGTACTGGTGCACTAGTTAGCCTTGTCTTCAATTCCTTAAAAGCTTCTTCACACTGAGGTGTCCACTTGAATTTAGTTCCTTTCCTTGTTAGCTTGGTCAGATGCGAAGAAATTTTGGAATAATCCTTAATGAATTTTCTGTAGTAGCCAGCCAAACCCAGAAAACTACGAACTTCCGTCAGTGTCTCCGGCTGTTTCCATTGCAAAATAGTTTCAACCTTTGCCGGATCTACTGAAATGCCTTCACCAAAAACAATGTGCCCTAAAAATTTAACTTCTGATTTCCAAAAATGGCACTTTGAAAACTTTGCCTTCAACACATGTTTCCTTAGAGTCTCCAATACAATCCTCAAATGTTGTCTGTGCTCTTTTTCCGATTTGGAGTAGACCAAAATATAATCAATGAATACCAGCACAAACTTATTCAACACATCCCTAAAGACACAGTTCATAAGGTCCACAAAATAGGCTGGTGCGTTGGTTATTCCGAACGGCATAACCAACCGCTCATAAAAACAGTTCGGTGCCCTAAATGCTGTCAAGGGAATACTATCCTCAGCTACTCTCAATTGATGGAATCCTGAAGCTAGATCTAGTTGAGAAAAGATAGAAGCTCCATGCAGCTGGTCAAAAAGATCATCGATGCGAGGAAAAGGATATTTATTTCGAATGGTCACATTGTTCAATTCTCTATAATCAACACAAAACCTTAGCGAACCATCCGATTTGGTGACAAACACTGCAGCAGAGCCCCAACAAGAAAAACTGGGTCTAATCAAACCCTTCTCCAAAAGATCTTGCGTCTGCTTAACCAACTCTTCTCTATCTCTAGGAGGCATTCTCCTACTGGGTTCAATCACCGGTACTGCTCCTGGAATCAAATCAATACGAAACTTAATCTCTCGATGTGGCGGAAGACACTTAACTTCTTCAAAAACATCAGGAAAATCTTGTACCACATTGATTTCTTCAACTTTCTCTTGAGAAGTCTCAATTCCTAGCAAAAGACTACTCAAGTGAAATCCAGAACTATCGCACGACAATTTGGCAATCCTACCCAAATCAGTCTCCAATGAAACTGTCCTCTCATCACAACTCAGGACTGCTTTATACTTATCGAGCCAATCCATTCCCAAAATAAGATCAAATCCTTTAAAATTTAACACATACGGGTCACAAGAGAAACTATGGTACAAATAAGAAAGCTTCAAGTCCTTACAGACCGTATCCAATTTTGTTTCTCCACCAATAGGATTAGATACAATAATGGGACGATCCACGGTACTAGGTTTAAGAGAAAACTTTTCTACTGATTCTAGAGATATGAAACTCAAAGATGCACCCGAATCAAACAAAACTTTAATATATTTGCCATCTAAGAGTAAGGTACCTTCCAAAACTCCCTTGCCTTGAGAAGAAGAAGATGAACCCGCTTCCAAAACAAAAACTTTATCCTGAAGTGTCCTCTGCAAAAGTGGACAATTCTTAATCATATGACCAGGCTGACGACAATTAAAACACAACGATTTCTGGACTACTGCTAATTCTGGACCACTCTGACATTGCTGTTGCTGAGATCCTCCTTGAGAACACTGATCCGCCAAATGTCCAACTTGCTGACAATTATAACACTTACGGGGTCCGTTATTGCTTCCTCCCGATTTCTTTCCCTTAACTTGCCTTTTTCAAAGTGGGTTGAACTTTCTTTTATTTGGGTTAATGGAATTCCCTCTTGAAACTGCTACTGTTGCCTCCAATTTCTTGCTCATCAAATCTTCATACCTCAATGCCATATCAACCAAATCAACAAAAGATCCTTTCAAGAGCACCGTCATCTTATTCTGGAATTCGGACCTCAATCCTTGCATAAACTTTTCATTCTTCTTGAGGGGCGTATCTATGAGTCCTGATCCATAACACGAAAGTTCGTTGAATCTGGTCTCATACTCAGAAATGGTCATGCTTTCCTGCTTCAAATTCAGAAAATCCTGGTACAATTGAGTTTTCCTTGCCGTCGGCATAAACTTCTCCTCAAATAACTCCTTAAATCTTTCCCATGAAATATCTTCTTAAGGAATATTTGCAATTGTTGCATCCCACCATGATGTTGCGCTTCCCTGCAATTGCCACGATGCCATTCCCTCTTCTGATCATCCGACAATCTCATCCTCTTAAAAATACGCTCACAAGAACGTAACCAGGCTAGAAATTCAATTATCGATTCTGAACCTTTAAATGGTTGGCCTCCAAGATCGATAAAATCTTTACATAAGGCTGCAAAACTAACTTGAGGCGGTACTGGATTAACAGCCTCTCTAGCAATTTGACTTCGACCATTATCAGTTGAAGTACTGGCCCTAACTCTGCCTCTTCTTCCAAAGCACATGTTGGCCTTCTAGACAGGCAACCCAACAAGTTTAGATAGGTATATAATTATTTATATGAAAATACAAATACGCACTCTCAAGATAAATATTATTCCAGAGCATAGGTACTCGCTCAACCTAATGCTCTGATACCAGCTATGACGACCCGACTTCCTACGCCCAGGAAGACGTGTCATCAATAAAAAAGAAAGGGATAGAAACAGAAAAGAAAAGAAAGAAAGAATCAGAATCTCACAGCGGAATGGAATAAAATATAATATATCAACATAACTATTACATAGTTATTTACATCAGAGTTATACAATTTCATACAACATGACTATCATATACATATCTGTCAGAACATACATCCCAAATATCATGAACTAACTAACACAGCGGAACTATATAGATAGCTACATACGTCTGGTCTCCTGCTCCAACTCCTCCAGAATTCGCCAAAGTTAACCTGAATCCCTTGGCTACCCGTAAAAATTGGGTACCCGAGAGTTAATGAAAAACAAAATACAAACTCCGGGTCAGACATGGGTCCGGTATGAGCAAACGGGTTAAAATTGTTTAACTTTGAAAATCATTTAAAACAAAGGTATCACGTAAGACTTCCCACACATAAATACGGGTAAGTTTTTACCTTACGCTAACCAAAACATTTTATAGGAAATCCAGTGATATTATAATAGTGTCTAGGGTTTTCAAGTAAAATACAGAAATAGCTGAAATGCTTATATCTCACATTTCAACATAGTTAGGCACAATCAAAACGTACGGCGCTTATTGGAAATTGGATCCCATACAATGGCAGGGCTACTGGGGTACCGCCCGTGACAGTACGTGGACTAGATCACAGTACCGAGGAGCCACCCTAACTCCCTTGCAATACAAGGCCGGAACCATTCCTTACTGAACAGTCCTGAACAAGATAACCCCGCAGTTGGCTGCAGACCAACCGCCCACACAGTCGAATAAAGGGACATCTAGACAAGGGTATACCTCGTCCTGCTTCGGCATGACCCACCTAACCTTGCTGCACGTCCCCTGTTTTAGCCATTCCCGGTTGATGAAGCTTGAGGCTGCGTTTACCTTTTAGAACATATTTCTTAGAATGCTCATCGTCCGCCTGACGATGTGCTGAAAGCATTCAATCCATACAAGTTCGTTCCGGGTTCGAACGAAACCGAAGGCATTATCTCGTTATTCTCATTTTGGAATCACCCTCAGAGTTAACGACGATAACCCTTGCATTCTGAAAACACCATCTTGATCTTCACTTGAGATTACACGACCTAACGTTTAATTTGGATCGACGTGGTTTTCGGAATATCAATTGATATCCGATCCCGGTCTCATCGAAATCCAAACGCCATTTTAAAGTCCAAGTTGTCTAATTAACTTAACAGTTTAAATTTAACAATTGAATTCATAAAACAATTTAACACAGATAAATAACATCAGATAAACATATAGCGATTTCATACAGATAAATCATACACAATCATCACAGATATATCCAGAATATCACTGAACACCACAGGATATAAATAAACATCAGAAGCAATCAAATAAAATCATCGATTCATATCAACAAGTTTGATTTGTTTTAAACTTAATTGCATACTTAGGAATAAACTATATTTATTCTTGCTTAATCAATTACAATTAATTAACTTATTTCAATTTATTAATTACTTATTGATTATTCCTTAATTAATAAATTAATTCTTAATTACTAATCAATAACCTTATTTATTGATTTATAAAACTCAATTACACATTTAATTGTTATTAATTGCTTAATTAATCATTAATTATTAATTAACATAATCGTTTAATCATTAATTAGTTAATTAATTCGTTAACTATGATTTGTTTATTAATCAACTTCAAATGATTAATTAAATTCTTAATTACAAATGATTTATGTAAGATTATCATTAAAATCTTTAATTACAAATTTGATTAAAATTTGGACTACGCATGAAATTATAATTATAAAATTTGTTGTTCTACTTAATTAACTTTGTATTTAAATTAATTACTCCCTTTGTTTTCTGCAAAGCTTAAAGTTTAACCTGGCTTAAACAATTTGGTCAATACTATTTATACTTAGCGTATTTTACTTTAATATGGTTAGCAAGCTACTGGATTAAACCCGAAGTCGACACTGTGTTTCCTCATGCAGAACTCGAGACCAACCCTTACCTCTTTCGCGTTCCCCTCTCTGTCTCTCTTCTTCCTTCCCTGTTTCTGTCTTCTCCTTCTTCTTCTTTTTTTATTTAGTTTAAGTTTTAAACAACAGGTAAGCAAGCACACTCACGCGACTCAAAAGCAAATGACCCGAAGTAACACGCGATCCAATTCACGTTTCACCCGAGTTGAAATTGCCCAGACCCTTCCTCACCGCCATGCATGTGCACGGCAGTCCACCACCTCGCCACTGCCACGCGACATCACCAACAAGTCACAAACTCCCCTCTCGTTCGAAATCGCAACCCAGAAGAACGCGACAACTACGAAATCAAAATATGACCGAAGAACGCGACAACATTACTCTAGCTTCAAGTCGAATTTCAACAAAAATTATTGAATGAATCATTTGAAATTCATAGAAAAGCAAAAATGGGTTATTATCAAACTGTCCCCAGAGTTGTTCACTAAAAATTATAATTTGGGTCTTAAAAATCATAACTTAGTATGTTGTTTCCAGATATAACTTTGAATTTACAATTTATGCAACTCGAATTTTGATCATTACTTACCTTTTTACTGTAAGTTTAAGTTTCCAGTGCTTAAATTATACAGCTTTCTTAAAATCAACTTCAAACCTTAATCTGAAGCTTTAACAACTTTTACTTAGTTAAATTACTAATTAAATAAGATGACTTTATATAAGAGTATGAATTATTCTTTACTTCCTTTGACTCAACAGAAATTTAAAACCTGTAAGAATATCAAGATGCAGAACAAATAAAACTATGCCAAACATTCCAGAACTTAAATCATAACAACACTTCAAGAAATCCATAATAAAAGTTAGATTTAAAAACATGTTTACTCACCCAAGATTGTAGTAGAAACTTGAAACAGAGGATGATGACAGAAGATAGCTATTTGAAGTTTTGAAATTCCTGTAGCTTCTCTTGTTTCCTGAATTTGTTTTGAACTTGAAAATATGCATTTTTGTTTATTTTATTTTTTTCTTCTCTTTTGCTATTTCTCAGGTTTGTTTTCATAAGTCAATGACTGAACTCCATGAAATAAGAAATGTTGAATACATATATATAACTTGAACAATATGTCTTCTTATACAAGCTTTCATTTGATAAAATATCTTGCTTTATTTTATTTTATTTTTGTACTAAAGCCTAAGGCAATTCAACCATTTCGGCTGAATAATTTTGTTTTTCAGTAAATAAAAGTAGGCTAATTAAATGTTTGTGTTAACATATATGTTAACATACTATTAATGCTTGCTGACACAAACATATGGTATAACATATTTCAGGCTTTGTTTGTACTGAATGTATTCATATGGGTTTACATTATAATGTATTGCTGATACAATTTTGTACAAAGATATTTGCAGTGTATTTGTACTAAGAGGTATTCATATTTCATACTTGCAAATTTTTGTTTAAACATACTTATGTTAACATATAGATAAATGTTGCTTGCAGGTTTTGTTTTATTATTTATGCTAGCATATTATTAATGTTTGCTGTTAAACTTTGTTTTATTATCTTATAACTTAAACACAAACTTTACATTTGTTTTTGACAGATTATGTATACTTGTCTTTCAATAGTTAACACTTTTATTTATATCTTATTCACATCATATTTTGTACTTATGTTTATGTATACTTATGTAACCATCTAAATAATGTTTGCAAGTTAATTTGTCTTTATTGCTGATGTTAACATATTATTATGTTATTCTTATGTTCATGCTGACTTATGTTTCTAATCATATTTTATGTTATACTTATATTAAATATTTATAAGCTTATTGTAAATATTATTCTTAAACATACAATATGGTCAACTACTTAAATCTTATTTTTATTTAAAGTTTAATCTTTCAATATTTGATTTGTAATGTATACTTTATATTTATATTTAATATGGGTTGAATTGTATTATTGTAAATATAATTATTAACTGCATTTATATCTCTGGTATTAAATGTCATTAATATATAATTTTAATTGAATAAAACATATTTAATTTTAAATATTGTTAAAAGAGTCTAGTTTACATTTTGAAAGTATAACTTTCCTTTATAACACATGTACAACTAAAATGTCCAACATCTTATTTATTTATAAATGCAAATACTATATTTTATTTAAATTTGATCAAAAGCTTATTATAATAATAGGGTCAGAATTCTGGGATGTCACATAAACAAATTTTATATTTAGATTCTAGAATTTGACCCATTTTATCACTCTTAAAATTTCTTAATCATTTACAAAATTTCAAACAAGTTTGGATGTCAAATTAAAGAAGGTAAATTTATAATTTCAATATAAACCCTTAATTTCATTTAATTTACAAATTATAAATAATATCTTAAAATTCCGTTTAGTTAAATAAATTAATTAGTATCCCATTCATTCCTATCAAACAGATGGATTAAATATTAGATTCCAAATTTTCATCCAAATTTCTCATATTATCTTTATTTGAAATAATGAATTATATAACTATATTCAATCTCATTTAATTGCAATTAAATTCAATTATTAGACTTTAAGTTTCCATATAAACAAATAATTCCTTATTCCCATTCTTAAATTCACTATTTATCATATTACCATCCTGGGTACCATTTATTTTAATATATATATATATGTATATATATATATATATATCCAGATACTTTAACCTTTTTCAATTGTTTATCTCAATTGCATAACATTAAATTTATATTTATTGCAATAGTTTCTGTTTTAATTGAACGAACTAAGTATATAACTCACATTTATAAGTTTGTTATTTCCACTCACATATTATTAATAATTTTAATATACCCATTCCAACAACTCTTAACCCTTATCTTTACGTTTCACACACTTGTAATATTTAATTACATTTATAACAATTCAATGTTGACATTTATTCCTGTTAATTTATTCAATGTTTACTGCCCCTTATTTCAATTTCTTCCATTTACAGTTGCGACTTCACTATTCACAGTTACTTTTGTATACTCCTTTCCTATTTAAACCAAATATAACAAATTCCGATTAAATCCAATTTTTACCTTTAAAATAAGTCATAACATTCGAATAACTCTATTAAATTGGAATGTTTCATTTAAGTTTATAAATGATCCACTTGCATTAACATAATTCTTTAAATTTATTCCCATTTATGGTTAATCAATGTTATATTACATTAATAAATTTAATATCTTCCTTTATTCGATAAATAACCTAGAATGCATTTACATTTATTCATTTCATTCATTTCATTCCATTCATTTATAGGTATTGCATTAAAATTAAATTTATTAACTAATAACAACATTATTACCATTCATTACAATTAGATTTCCAATTTTTATTCAATACCCTGAATGAATAACATATATATTAACCAAATCCTTACATTTGTTTTTTTCATATTTAAAATCAAATCATAACATTTAAATGATTTAATTGAATTGGAATTTCATCCAAGTCATAAATTATTAACTTGCATTAACATGATTGCTTAATTTATTCCAATTACCTTTATACTCTTTTATTGCCTTAAATTAATTTAGTATTTTCATAAATTTCTCATATTAAATTTTATATCCAGGTAAGAATCCTTTTTCTACTTAATTCATTTGGATTTTATTCCAATTTCTATAAATATGTCTTAAGTAACCATTAACATAATTTAATTTAGCGTTTATTTCAATATTTGTTTATAATTTAAAGTTTCTACTAAATTAAATTACAAAACTTATAAATTTTAACCAATTTTTAATCCACTAAATTTACGGGTCGTTACAGCAGTCTACCGATGTAAAATCAAACGTAGACTATTGGCTCTCAGCAACACACACGACTTTCGCTATGTTACCATAAGTCGCAGTCTACGAATGTAAAATCAAACGTAGACTGTTGGCTCTCAGCGGCACACAGGACTTTCGCTATGGTACACACTACTCGTAATCCCCAGGAACTAGTTTTGTCCAGACTCCTCACATGATCAACTTTAGAACCCCCCTTGAGGCTCAAGGCAGCACCACCCGGTGGCACTCCTGAGAAGTTCATTTCATGGGAGCGCCTTTTTCCCTAGAGCCATTATCCAAACACTTTATACTATACACATATAGTATCTTTCAAATCTTACACCTAGTATGATCTCATACAAAGCTCCTTTAATTAATTACACTAAGTAATTAACCTTTAATTATGCTCATTGAGTAATTACCCTTTATTTAATTACGCTTAACCATTAATTACTTACTCTATGTAATTACACTCTATTATTTAAGTAGTTATACTTAATCGATTTCCTTTAATGATTATTCTTAATTAATTTACAAATTAATTATCTTAAATTAACTATCTTAGTTAATCATTATAATCACTAGTTAATGATTTTGATGTTAATTACAATCAATAACTATCCACTAATTACTTATACTAAGTAATTATTGATTAATTGACCTTTACTTAAAACTTCACTAATTCAATGAATAAATTTCATTTACATTACTTTTTAAAACCTGTACCTATATAATTTCTTTTAAAACAGTATATGTTTAATTACAAAAACCTTAAAACTGGTGACAGGAAACACCCAAGCCCTACACGACTCTTTCCCAAGTAAATCACTCAAAATTCCCGAGTCACTAGAAACCTTCGCTACTTCGAGTCATATCTCGATTCAACACGATCCCGACCCGATGATGTAACGACCCGAAATTTCCAATCCCGAAAATTCCAGATAGTTATGAAAAAGAAGAAATAGATAGAAGAAGAAGAAGACCAGAAACATCAATATCTCACATTCGCGGAGGATAAAATATAATAATAACAAATAATAACAATTACAAAAGAATACTATATATGTCGATTACATTTTAATCCATCAGAGTTACGTATTTACACAGACACTGGATATACACAGTTATCATGCCCCAGGTATACAATAATATAATACAGCAGAAATACTCTACACGTGCTAGCCATCCAGCTTGCCTCCTGAGCTCCAGAACGTCCTTGCCTGAAAATCTGTAATACTCGGTCTGACCCGAGCATTACATCAAAGTAACACCCGGGTCAGGCTGGAAACCAGCTTGAGTAAACCGATCTAACATTAAATACACCAAAATAATAACCTATTTAAAACTCGGGGTAACTGGTAACAATTTTACAAATTCACAGTTTGGTATAGACAACACTTATTACACCTATCAATTTCTAAGTATCATACTTAGATTAAATGGTCCAGTTCACTTAAGGCATTCCATTCCAGTCTTTTTATTTCACATACCAAATTTGTACAAAATTATTATAGATTACAAATCGAAGTGGTTTCGGGTATTTACTAATACCCGATTCCGGTCTCTTCGAATTCAATTTCCATCTTAACCCCCACTAATTAAGTGAAACACGATTCAACCTTTAATACAAGATGTCACTTTTAATATAGTAATTCATCAACGACAGATAACCACACAATCAGTATACAAGACAAACATATCATATGTAACAACCCGTAATTTTCGAACCCGAGAATTCCAGATGGTTATGAAAAAGAAGAAAGAGGTAGAAGAAGAAGAAAAAGAAAACAACAACAGAATCTCACATCGCAGCGGAATAAAATATAATATATAGAATACAGTTTTAAATACAAGAAATCTGTACTGTATACATATACATACATACCATCATCAGAGTACATCAATCAACTCATACAGAGAAAACTACTATAAGATCATACACAGCGGAAATAATAGGCAAATACGTAGATTCGCTCTGTAATCAGCTCGTCTCCTGAGCTCTAGTATAAAACCTGGATCTTGTTTAACTCGGTCTGACCCGAGCATCATATAAAACAACACCTGAGTCAGTCTGGAATACCAGCGTGAGAAAATCACACTCAATTGGATTATTAGAGTTTCAAAATACTTTGAAAACAAAAGCATCTCGTAAGACCACGCCACAAATAAATATGTCGGGTTTTTACCTTACGATAGCTAAAACATTTTTTTATAGAAATCCTCTGATATTATAATAGGGTCTATATACAAATACTTATAAAATAGGCAAAATTGTTACATGATTAAATTCCAGCTACTAGCCACAGAGTGGGCAATACAAACAAAACTCGTACAAGGCTCGTAGGAAAATGGATTTCCATCAATGGCTGGGCTACTGGGGTACCGCCCGTCACAGTACATGGCCCAGATCAGAATACCGAGGATTACTCCCTTCATCACCTGCAACACAAGGCCGGAACCATTCCTTACTGAACAGTCCCGAACAAGATAAACCCCGTGGTCGGCGCGACCAACCACCCACTAAGCCAAATAAAAAGGGACATCTAGACAGGGGAAATATCTTGTCCTGCTTGGGCATGACCCACCTAACCTTGCTGCACCTCCCCTGTTTTAGCCATTCCCGGTTGATGAGGCTTGAGGTTAAACGTTACCTTTTTAAGAACGCATCACTTAGAATGCTCATCGTCCACCTGACGATGTTTTTGAAAGCATTCAATCCATACAAGTTGCCCTAGGTTTGGACAAACCGAATTACCGTCTTCAACCCTTCACGGTCTTCATTCGTAATCGTTCAAACCGGATCGAAGTGGTTTTCGAATAATTAAATTCGATCCCGGATTCTTCAAAACGATCAGTGCATTGTCCCATATTGATAGTCGGTTATTTAACTATAAATTAATTATACACAAGCAACCATCAAATAATTTCAACAAACTATTTACTCCAATTATCATACAGATAATATTCCCATTTAACCTATTTGGATTAAATTTTCAAGCCCTTTATTCCCATGAAATCACTTAATTGATTTCTTATACTCACTCCATTGATTTACCGTTTGGAAATATCTTTTATTTCTCATTCATTTTCAAAAATCAATTTACACTTTCCTTATAATTTCTCAAATTCACTTTCTCCACTTAATAAGATTTCTCCTACATCTTTTCCCATTTAAATTAATTTGCTTACCATCACAAGAGGATTTTAATTGGATTTTAAAAAGATTTTGAAAACATATAGATTTATAAAATAAGAAGTAATATTAATTATTAAAATTTATATCTAGTTATTTATAAGTTTCAAAGCTGGTTTTTAGAAAACTTTGAGTTTATAATAAATAATAGCTAAACCTTCAAAATAACTAATTCGAAAATATTTTACATTCAAATAATAGTTTATACAAAGATTTATATAGTATAGTAATTTAAAATATTCCTTTTAAAATAAATTATAATTTTAGAAAATCCAATATCCATTTATAACTGCCTCTTGTCCACATTCACCTTTGGAAATATCCTGCTATTTCCATTCAACCAATTTCATATCTCATTTATAAATTCCATTCATGAATTTATAAAATCTCCTTGGATTTCATTTATTATAAGATAGTTTGATTTAAAAATCTCATCTTTATAATTTATTTCTTTCTATAAAGTTCCATATTTTCCCATTTAATAATTTCCATTCACTATTAAATAAAATTTCCTTTTGGCTCTTAACAGGATTTCTTATTCATAATTCTTAATAGAATTTTCTTTATTTCCTAATAAATTTCTTTTCTTTTCTTATTAATATTTCTTTTTATTTCCTTAATAGACCTCCATTTCCATTTCTTAATATAATTCCATTTTCTTTAATTCACTTATCGATTACAATATTCCTTCAAGTATAAATTTATAATTTAAATTTTCCAAAACTCAACTTTATCACATTAAGGTTTAACTTAAGTAGAAAATATACTCTTATTTCTTTTCTTCATTCTCACTTAAAGTAGATTCAAATTTCAAATAAATATTTTCTATTTGAGTTTTATTTAACTTCTTCAAATTAATTTATCAACGGTAATAGAAATTTCAAATTTTCAACTTCTCTGTCATTCAACAGTTGGTAATTCAATCATCTATAAAACCACCCAACTCAATATATCATCCTGTCACAGAACAACATTTATACGAAATAAAATAAATAGTTTTGAGGAATCCCGTTGGATCCCTCCAACCTGTTTCCCTGCATCCACAGATGTTAACATAATAAAATAACAATTTCACTTCAATGTGAAATATTGCAGTATATGGGTTTAATATTTCTAACATCCACTTATTACGCGGCGTAAAAAGTTTATTTAATTATTCACTACTTCAACCATCATTCAAGCAATTCAACAATTAAACTTAAATTCACAATTTAAATTTTGAACTTAGCTGAGTGAGATTAACTCACCTCTTGTCCTTTTCTATTCTGCCAATCCAATCCAAACTTGACTTGTCCTCATAATTCTTTTGAACTTGTATAACAATTTGATGATTTATTAATATTTGCAGCAATTTATTTCCGTTTAAATAAATTTATTCTTTTATCTAATAATTTATTTTTTTCAACACGTGATATAATTTAAACACATACTTAAATTTTAAACCAATAATTTATATTTTATATATTCTTCAAACTGCACATGTACAAAGTCTGTAGGTTTAAAAGTCTAATTTTTCATAATCTTTAAAAATTTCTATATATATTATTTAATTAAAATTAAATCGAGTTAACTTAATATTTTTAAATAAACTGCTTAAAAGTAACTTTAAATTTTATTATTATTTTATATTTTGAAATATCCTATAGATGTATTAAATTAAACAGGAATATTAAATACTTTACTGTAAAATACATATTAAACTAAAATAGCAGATAATCGTACCTCACTGCTATAAGGCTCGAGAAACCCTAGTCGAGCTTCCAACCTGGAACTGCTTCCAGCCTATACCCTCGCGCACACTTGGATCGAAACCCACCCACCACTGAATGAGATCAGCACGAGACCTCAGCATCTCCACAGCAACGACATTGCGACTTCGCCTCGCGGTTCACCTCCACCATCGAACACGTCGCGGCTACCCACGATCGGCTTCGAACCCTCGCCTCGTCCCCTCGCGCGCGACTCAACAAGGTCGCCGTTTCCTCCCCAGATCGAAGACCGAGACCAATGCCCAAACGCCTGCGTGCGAAACCCAACACGATGCCCTAATTCGAAATATGGATTTGATTTGGGAAAAGGGGCGGTTGCGTTCGATTTTAAAGAGGAAGTTTGATCGAAATGAAGGAGATAGGGATGGGAACGAATTCGTTCGTTCTCTTCTCCTCTCTTTTTTTTCGAGATGTTTAGTTTTGCGTTACTGGCCTTCGATCTGAAGGAACGAAATGATAAAGGGAAGGAGACGTGACTTTTAAGAGCGATCGAGGCGTATTGGAGAAGCTAAACGAAAATATCACGGCTGATAGGAAATGATTGGACAGATGAAAAGATGTAGGATATTTAAATTTTAAAAATAATTAATTGTTTTCGAAGCGTTTTAATCTTGTACGATCACAATATAGCTCCGAAAATCACGAAATTTGAAATCCGGCAATAATTCAATATTGCGGATCCAATGGAACAGGTTTCGTCGAATTCCGAGACTGCGCCTCGGAAGGCTATTTTTAATCGTCAATTTAAACAATGTAAATTTAACATTGAACAAATGACCGTTAAATTAAATTTTAATCCATTTATTATTCTCAGTATTATTAATATAAATTTTATAAGCCGTTAAAATATTTCCAACAAGCTCACAATTCCAGATTTAAATAATTTACCCAATTGTCAATTGTTATTTAATTTATTCAATTAATTGTTATATTTAAATTCTGAGTTCTTTTCATTAAGTCAAACCAACTTTCATATTGAAAACAAATTATATTTCAAATTAATTATTTAAATTCATTTTAAATATCACAAATTAACTGTTGAAAAAACCGGGTCGTTACATTCCTCCCTCCTTAAAAGAATTTCATCCCCGAAATTACTAGTTAGGAAGAATGGTCCAATACCCGTTATTATTACTTTAAAATCAACAATTCAACATCCTACCAACTACCTTTTTAATAAAAGATGCATTACCCTTCTTAATAACTTTCTAAACTTTTTCCCTGTTTCAAACTATACTATATACTTAACTATTCAAATTTCAATTTAAACTCAAATTTTGACTTATCAAAATTTTCTTGAAATTTTTCTAACACCCTAAATTCCCAAAATTTTTTGCCAGCGTCTCCTTTGCGCGGCTAGCTCGGTACAACTACAAAATGGCTCTACGGCCTCTCAAAAACTCAAAGAAAACAAAAGGCCAAGCGGCTCAATCAAAATCCCAATCAATTTCCATATAGAAATTCAAACACATACCTTTTTATCGGGCATTACTTATTTATCTTCTGAAACCAAAAGCAATTCTCTTTGCCTACCTTTATATTATCTGCAAATCTTACACAGCAATATATCCAATCACAATATTCAAAAACATTTTATCGACATCCCTACAAATGTCAATATCTATTCATTCAAACATTATCTTAGATTATATTTGAAATATCAATTCCCAATTGAGAATGCATTTTTCCTTACTTGAGTTAGTATAAGCATTTTATGTATTTCTTATATTAATTTCCATCTTACTACTTTAGTTTATATCCATTCCTACTCAATTAATGTTTCCATTTCGATATGAATTCAATTTCTTTTTAATTCTGAATATTTAAATTTTATTTTTAATTTATAATAAATTCATGTCATTATTTTAAATTACTTTCATTCACTAATTTATTTCCATTTCCAAATTGAAAACGTTTGTCGTTAACAAAATTTTCTAAAATTTCAAAAAAAATTCTAACTCCCAAAATTTCTGAAATTTTTTAGCAGAGTCCCCTTTGTACGGAGGAGCTTTTGCAATTTGACAATAGAGATAAATATATATACATCGACCCACACGGTCGGAACAACCAAAAACAGTTCATATTCCCTATTTTTATTGCGTAGGCGTACCTTATTTAGCATTTTAAGCAAGAAGCTTAATTTATTTTTAGCATTTGCTTGCCCAAAATCCCGCTATACAGTCTTCTGGTACCTGTACTTACTCAGTTTAAACTCATAAGTAATATATTTATGAAATTTATAACATTTCATTCATTTAAACAACTACAACACATCAATAACATAAGTAATACAATATGAATAACTTCATAACAAACTTATATAGTTTACAAACTAGTTCCATTTGTTTATAACTGACACAAACACCGTTTGCATTCAACTTTAAGTGGGTTACAACACATTTACTTAACTTCAATTCATAATTATGCCAAACAAACCTATTCTCCATGTAATTGATTTCAAAAAAAAAATCAATTTCTGCTTCTTAGCAATTTAAAACCATATTTTATAAACAATTAGACGCGAATCTAGTTTTATAAATAATTGATGAGGTTCCAATTAAATCCAATTGCTTTTCCTCAATTTATAACATCATATTCGATTCAGAATGATTTTCAAGATCATTTTTTTTATTCAATTCATTTTTACTGCAAACTAATTTGTATTCATGGCAATTCTATTCAAAAATCCAGTTTATTGATTTCTATTATTCCAAAGAACTTTCTTCAAACATGTTTACGACAACAACAATTATTTCATGCAAATTTGACAATATTCGTTCAACAAACAATTTCTTTAGTTTTACAACTGTTTTAAAATTGATTCCAACTCAAGTTATATGAAATTTCATTCCATTCTAATTTATTTCTAAACCATATCTTTGCATTGATTTTACTCAACACCATTTGTTTTGTTGTTTGTTTTTTTTTAAGCTTGACAACTTCAATGCTTAAAAATTTAGCAATCATGTCCCAAGTTTATATGAGTCATGCTTCATTTAATTTTAAACTTAAGTTAAGTGATTTCAAATTATTTAACTTTCATAACTTAAGTTTATTTCATTTGTCCATAAATTCTTTTCCAAATTTAATTTGATTTTATTCGAATCATATCTCTTTCATTTACTTCTTAACTCAATTATTTCATTTAAAAATTTCAATTCCCATGTTTGATTCATTCTCGAACTTATTTAACTTATCACAAGAACATTTTCACTTTATTTATACACAATTGGATTTTGTTTGCACTTCTAACCATTTATATTTAATCCAATTTCATTTTGTTTACCCACCAATCCAGGTTGAATTTTCGACAAGTTCTCTTCTATCATTCACTTAAATTCACTTTTATTTATTCACTATTCAATCTTAATTTAATCAATTCAAAGTTTATTTACATATTCAGGTTACTAATTTATCCCAAATTAGTTTACTCCCAATTTATAATTCAATATTTGATTTTTAGCTTCAAAAATCTCTTCGTTTAAATTTCTTTGGTTCAATTTTATTTTATAATTCAGGTTTGGATTTCTATTCATTTACCAAATTCAAACAATTCTATTTGACTTATTTATTCCATCTTAATTTTATAAGTCCACTTCTTATTTATCTTCACGCTTCCATTTATTTACAGTTAACCACATTCCCATTTTATTTTACTTCGCGTTTATATATTTTTATTTAGCCAAGTATATATATTTACTTCAATGCTTCTCAATTCTTTTATAAGCTATCGAAGTCTTATTACTTCAAATTCAAATTTCACTAAACTCAGCTTACATTAAACTCAACCTCATTTCATTATTATGAATTTTACCCAAGTGAGAGTTTTACTACAATATCATCTACATCTCAATTTAATTCATCTTCATTCAAATTCACACATTAACTTAGCTTAAGTTAATTCCAGTTAAATCAAAGTGCTCAATCCAATTAAATTTGCTATTCACTTTCCATTCACATCACTTTACCAATCCATCTTATTCAATGAACTTTCACTTCCATCAAAATCACCTTTCCATAAATTTCAAATCTTATGTTTATTCATTTATTGCAACTTCTTACTTAAATTCATTGCAATTGGTTTGATACTCATCTAGATCAAATCCCATGTGATTTAATTGACCAATCTAAATTTGTTAAGGTAACATCCAAGGCCAATTTATTCCGTCCAAGCTTGATTTGGATCTTATTTGTAAATTCAAACTGTCTTTACTTTAATCCAATTCCAAAACAATTTCATTCGCATTTAATTTACTTACCATTCAATGGAATTTCTATTTATAATTCAGGTATCATCACTAAATTCCATTGTTAATTCCAATTACAATTTAAATCAAATACAACTAACTTTATTTTCCAGTTTAATTCAATTTACTTCCATTCACACAACTTGAATTAATTTCAATCCACTTTAAGTTTTATTTCTCTTTTCAACTTCATTTAAAATCCACTAATTTATTCCTTCCAAATCATTAATTAAATTTCAAGTTTTAAATTTTAATCCAAGTTAAATTTTCATTTCTAACCTTTCATTTGATTTTAAATTCCAAAATTCAAATCTAATGATTTCCTAGTTTATATAAGCTATTTTGGATTTTAAAATCTCATTTGTCTAAAATATTAGCATCCAAACATCCAAGTTATAATAATAGTTTCAGAAAAAATATTCCTTTTATATCAAAATATATTTTGGATGAAATTATTTCATTCACCCACTTTAAAAATCAATATTGTGTCGAATTGCTCTATTTAAGTGTTTAGAAACCCCTTCGATACAGTTTTCGAGGCTGTGGCGACGAAGGTTCATATACCACTCAATAAATTAATCAACGCAATATAAAACCATTTTATATTCACTAACAAATACGCGCTCATATCTATTAATACGCTCAAACTCATTCTAGAGTACCATTGACTCTATCTCTAATGAGTAATTTCCCACCAGAGCCAAGGTTCTCGCTTAACCTTTCAGCTCTGATACCAAGTGTAACAACCCGGAATTTTCGAACCCGAGAATTCCAGATGGTTATGAAAAAGAAGAAAGAGGTAGAAGAAGAAGAAAAAGAAAACAACAACAGAATCTCACATCGCAGCGGAATAAAATATAATATATAGAATACAGTTTTAAATACAAGAAATCTGTACTGTATACATATACATACATACCATCATCAGAGTACATCAATCAACTCACACAGAGACAACTACTATAAGATCATACACAGTGGAAATAATAGGCAAATACGTAGATTCGCTCTGTAATCAGCTCGTCTCCTAAGCTCCAGTATAAAACCTGGATCCTGTTTAACTCGGTCTGACCCGAGCATCATATAAAACAACACCCGAGTCAGTCTGGAATACCAGCGTGAGAAAATCACACTCAATTGGATTATTAGAGTTTCAAAATACTTTGAAAACAAAAGCATCTCGTAAGACCACGCCACAAACAAATATGTCGGGTTTTTACCTTACGATAGCTAAAACATTTTTTTATAGAAATCCTCTGATATTATAATAGGGTCTATATACAAATACTTATAAAATAGGCAAAATTGTTACATGATTAAATTCCAGCTACTAGCCACAGAGTGGGTAATACAAACAAAACTCGTACAAGGCTCGTAGGGAGAATGGATTTCCATCAATGGCTGGGCTACTGGGGTACCGCCCGTCACAGTACGTGGCCTAGATCAGAATACCGAGGATTACTCCCTTCATCCCCTGCAACACAAGGCCGGAACCATTCCTTACTGAACAGTCCCGAACAAGATAAACCCCGTGGTTGGCGCGACTAACCGCCCACTAAGCCAAATAAAAAGGGACATCTAGACAGGGGAAATATCTTGTCCTGCTTGGGCATGACCCACCTAACCTTGCTGCACCTCCCCTGTTTTAGCCATTCCCGGTTAATGAGGCTTGAGGTTAAACGTTACCTTTTTAAGAACGCATCACTTAGAATGCTCATCGTCCACCTGACGATGTTTTTGAAAGCATTCAATCCATACAAGTTGCCCTGGGTTTGGACAAACCGAATCACCGTCTTCAACTCTTCACGGTCTTCATTCGTAATCGTTCAAACCGGATCGAAGTGGTTTTCGGATAATTAAATCCGATCCCGGACTCTTCGAAACGATCAGCGCATTGTCCCATATTGATAATCGGTTATTTAACTATCAATTAATTATACACAAGCAACCATCAAATAATTTCAACAAACTATTTACTCCAATTATCATACAGATAATATTCCCATTTAACCTATTTGGAATAAAATTTTCAAGCCCTTTATTCCCATGAAATCACTTAATTGATTTCTTATACTCACTCCATTGATTTACCCTTTGGAAATATCATTTATTTCTCATTCATTTTCAAAAATCAATTTACACTTTCCTTATAATTTGTCAAATTCTCTTTCTCCACTTAATAAGATTTCTCCTAAATCTTTTCCCATTTAAATTAATTTGCTTACCATCACAAGAAGATTTTAATTGGATTTTAAAAACATTTTGAAAACATATAGATTTATAAAATAAGAAGTAATATTAATTATTAAAATTTATATCTAGTTATTTATAAGTTTCAAAGCTGGTTTTTAGAAAACATAGAGTTTATAATAAATAATAGCTAAACCTTCAAAATAACTAATTCGAAAATATTTTACATTCAAATAATAGTTTATAAAAAGATTTATATAGTATAGTAATTTAAAATATTCCTTTTAAAATAAATTATAATTTTAGAAAATCCAATATCCATTTATAACTGCCTCTTGTCCACATTCACCTTTGGAAATATCCTGCTATTTCCATTCAACCAATTTCATATCTCATTTATAAATTCCATTCATGAATTTATAAAATCTCCTTGGATTTCATTTATTATAAGATAGTTTGATTTAAAAATCTCATCTTTATAATTTATTTCTTTCTATAAAGTTCCATATTTTCCGATTTAATAATTTCCATTCACTATTAAATAAAATTTCCTTTTGGCTCTTAACAGGATTTCTTATTCATAATTCTTAATAGCATCTTCTTTATTTCCTAATAAATTTCTTTTCTTTTCTTATTAATATATCTTTTTATTTCCTTAATAGACCTCCATTTCCATTTCTTAATATAATTCCATTTTCTTTAATTCACTTATCGATTACAACATTCCTTCAAGTATAAATTTATAATTTAAATTTTCCAAAACTAAACTTTATCACATTAAGGTTTAACTTAAGTAGAAAATATGCTCTTATTTCTTTTCTTCATTCTCACTTAAAGTAGATTCAAATTTTAAATAAATATTTTCTATTTGAGTTTTATTTAACTTCTTCAAATTAATTTATCAACGGTAATAGAAATTTCAAATTTTCAACTTCTTTGTCATTCAACAGTTGATAATTCAATCATCTATAAAACCACCCAACTCAATATATCATCCTATCACAGAACAACATATATACGAAATAAAATAAATAGTTTTGAGGAATCCTGTTAGATCCCTCCAACCTGTTTCCCTGCATCCACAGATGTTAACATAATAAAATAACAATTTCACTTCAATGTGAAATATTGCAGTATATGGGTTTAATATTTTTAACATCCACTTATTACGCGGCGTAAAAAGTTTATTTAATTATTCACTACTTCAACCATCATTCAAGCAATTCAACAATTAAACTTAAATTCACAATTTAAATTTTAAACTTAGCCGAGTGAGATTAACTCACCTCTTGTCCTTTTCTATTTTGCCAATCCAATCCAAACTTGACTTGTCCTCATAATTCTTTTGACCTTGTATAACAATTTGATGATTTATTAATACTTGCAGCAATTTATTTCCGTTTAAATAAATTTATTCTTTTATCTAATAATTTATTTTTTTTCAACACGTGATATAATTTAAACACGTACTTAAATTTTAAACCAATAATTTATATTTTATATATTCTTCAAACTGACATGTACATAGTCTGTAGGTTTAAAAATCTAATTTTTCATAATCTTTAAACATTTCTATATATATTATTTAATTAAAATTATATCGAGTTAACTTAATATTTTTAAATAAACTGCTTAAAAGTAACTTTAAATTTTATTATTATTTTATATTTTGAAATATCCTATAGATGTATTAAATTAAACAGGAATATTAAATACTTTACTGTAAAATACATATTAAACTAAAATAGCAGATAATCGTACCTCACTGCGATAAGGCTCGAGAAACCCTAGTCGAGCTTCCAACCTGGAACTGCTTCCATCCTATACTCTCGCGCACACTTGGATCGAAACCCACCCACCACCGAACGAGATCAGCACGAGACCTCAGCATCTCCACAACAACGACATTGCGACTTCGCCTCGCGGTTCACCTCCACCATCGAACACGTCGCGGCTACCCACGATCGGCTTCGAACCCTCGCCTCGTCCCCTCGCGCGCGACTCAACAAGGTCGCCGCTTCCTCCCCAGATCGAAGACCGAGACCAATGCCCAAACGCCTGCGTGCGAAACCCAACACGATGCCCTAATTCGAAATATGGATTTGATTTGGGAAAAGGGGCGGTTACTTTCGATTTTAAAGAGGAAGTTTGATCGAAATGAAGGAGATAGGGATGGGAACGAATTCGTTCGTTCTCTTCTCCTCTTTTTTTTCGAGATGTTTAGTTTTGCGTTACTGGCCTTTGATATGAAGGAACGAAATTGTAACAACCCGCATATTTAACGATTTTATATTTAAATATTTTATTTAAATATTTTATCGTTCGTCGGATTTTGGTCCGAAAAGCTACTTTTTGCAAACAGTCGAATTGGGACTCGAGACCACCCCCATTGAGTTCAAAATGACGTTTGCAACCTTTTTGAGTATAAACTTCGATATGTTTGGAGATAGTAGAATTTTGACCTTTTTCACTTAGGGCTTTGGTTTGGGCTGAACCCATTAGCCACTTACTAACTCAGTCCCAACCCCTTATCCTCTTCATTCCTTCATAATTTCCTAATACATTCAAGCTTCATCAAAAATGGGGGAAGAGAAAAAGAATTAGGAAATCCTAAGCCCTAGTTTCCATTAGCAAATCCATCTTCTAGCTCCAAACACAAGAGAACCCATTGGTAAGCTTCCTCTTCATCTTCTCCAACTCATTCTCTCTTTGATTTCAGAAATTTCCTAAACCTAATTTAGGAAATGTTTCTCTTTTAAGCTTAGGTTGAAGCTTCTTGAGTTGTTATTGAAGAGGAATTGATCTTAGCTTGTCTTCAAGCTTCTCATTCATTGTTTTTGGGTTCGAAGGTGAGATTTTTATCTCACATCTATGCTTATATTTATCTTCGATTGTTAGGTATGAATTCCTAACACTTATTCGTGTGCAATTGCTTTTGGTTTGGATTGATTTGGTGAATATTCCAATTTTTAGTGTTTTGGGTTCAAATCTTTAAAAATCCTAACTTTGATGTTTGAATGTGTTTTTGATTGTGCATCGAAGAGCTTATAGGGCCGGGTAGTCGATTGGCATAAACCCTTAGCGCCGTTGCTCGTGCGATCGCAAATTGATCGAGATTTGCACCTCATTTGAAATAGGGCATGGTGTGCCAGCAACAGGTTCGGCCGACCGAGCCCCTGGGCCGGTCGACCGACCTGTAGAACGGGCACTTCCTGCCTCTGTTTGGAAGTGCAGGCTACAGGGCTCGGTCGACCGAGCTCAGGGTCCGGTCGACCGACCTGCTACCCCGTGCACTTCTGTTTTTGGTTCGGTCAACCGACTCAGGGAGTCTGGTCGACCGACCTGCTGCTATTTGCCAACTATGCCTATTTTGCCTAGTTGTCTGAATTTCCAACTCTAATCGATTTGTGTTATTTCCCTATTTGTTGTTATCATTTGTTATTGACTTTGATGACTTATTTTCTTCCGGAATTCTTAGAATATCCATTTTGATGGATTCGGTATCGATTTCTTTGGATTTTATTCACGTTTTCGAATGTGAATCTTAGTGATTGATTGTTCCTACAATCCTCTTTGTGATTTGTCACTTTAAAAATATAAAAGGTTTTCTATACTAGTAGTAAATATCAAAACTCTTTCTTCAAATGATTTCAACACTATTTTAGTATAAAGCTCGTTTCTTAAACCGTTTTCAATCTATTAGTATATACAAACCTTTACCTCACTCGTATGAGAAATCTAATTAAACGACTTAGTAAAACGAGTGGTATGAAACGCTTGCGTTTACTTCGTCGGTTAATTCTTAGACTTGTTCGATTGAATCTCTTGTGACAATTTTCTAGTGGAGATCTACAATTTGTTCGTAAATATTTAAGTTAAGCTAGTGGTTATGGGACATGAAGCTAAGCTCATATATTTACTAGCTTACTGTAATCGACACTTCTCTTTGATCATGACGATCATTTTATGTTTTAGACTAGCATTGTGCAATGTCATAGAGATTTTAGTTCATTGGATGTCTCGCTGTACGACGTCGTTGTTTCCCTTTGATTGTGTTTTGGTTCATCGGATGTCTCGCTGTACGACGTTGTTGTTCCCTTTGATTGTGTTTTGGTTCATCGGATGTCTCGCTGTACGACATCGTTGTTCCCTTTGATTGTGTTTTGGTTCATCGGATGTCTCGCTGTACGACGTCGTTGTTTCCCTTTGATTGTGTTTTGGTTCATCGGATGTCTCGCTGTACGACGTCGTTGTTCCCTTTGATTGTGATTTGGTTCATCGGATGTCTTGCTGTACGACGTCGTTGTTCCCTTTGATTGTGATTTGGTTCATCGGATGTCTCGCTGTACGACGTCGTTGTTCCCTTTGATTGTGTTTTGGTTCATCGGATGTCTCGCTGTACGACGTCGTTGATCCCATTGATTGTGATTTCTGGATTTCGTGTGTTGAATTTTGGAATTTATGTTTCACCAACTTTTACGATTGGCATTGATATATATGTCTTTTATTTTGGCTTGGTGAATGAAATTAGGAGTATGACATTCCTTTCTATCTTTGAGAAGATCTTTGCGACATTGATTAATCTCTTGTTGATTTTCAATTACTTATATATCACAGCTTGGCATTGTGATTATTATACGTTTAGTCATATCTCTTATTCTATATCATTTCATCTGATATTTATAGCTAGACTGATCCGTTTATTATTTTATTATTAAATAATACTTGGGTCAGACTGAGATATTACAGGTGCTTCCTCATGGCTTCCTATCTGGAACCATCTTCTGACTTTTGGCTAACTACTTTAGATTAGTAGTTTTAGCTGTATACATTTGAGATACAGACTCTAGGATGTATACTTATTCTTTTGTCTAGCACTTGTATCTATTCTTTTTGATATTGTGGATCTTGTTTGACCACTACTCTGATATACACTTTCATGTGTAATATTCATATCTATTTCCGCCTTTGTGATATGAATTGTCTATGACTGATTTATGTTATGTTTATTTCTATATTTGTTTCTGAAGATATTATAGCCACTGTGTAGTAGCTTTGAGTTTGTGTCGGTATGTCGGATTTCCCTCTTGATAAGAAATGCATGTTATACTATCTGACATATCGATGCTCGCGCAAAGCAATTACACGGATGGTCGCTCCTCAACAGCCTTATTCTCCGTGCTAGTTGACAGCATTCACCGTAATGTTCTTGGCTAGCGTGGGTATAGAGGTGGGGCTTCACAGCTTGGTATCAGAGCCAAACTTCGGAACAATGTAGAATAATTTAACAAGGATCATCGTCCTAAGTCCATCTTAGGAGTCGTGCTTTAGGTTTTTATTCGAGTCTTCGTACCGATTCATCCTATTTTCTTTATGATTCCTTGTTTTATCTATCAAGATTTCTTGATATTTATTTTTTGAACAACTTTTCTCCTTCTTTCTTTCTTAAAGAAGAGAAATGGTTAGACCAGGCCGTCCCAGCGCCGGTCAATCTAGTGCTACTCCACAAGATGGAGTTTTTATGTCTGCTCAAAAACTTTTGGATCTTGTAAAGAATCAAGAGTTTATCTATGCTTTGAGTAAGAACCCCGAAATGGTTCTACCTTTGAAACTTGAAGTTTCTTTCAATCAGCGTATGGATGTTACTCTTCTTCATGGAGAGGTTGGTAAAGGAAGTGTTTGATATTGGGACTTCTAAGAAGAGGCATATTAAGTTCATGAGCCTTAATCCCAATAAGAGAGTGAAGCAAACTACTTTTGTAGCAAAGACTCCAATCCCTAATCGTGGAGGATGCTACAATTGTAATTCTAAGGAACACTATGCGAATATGTGTCCAAAACCCCATTCTTGTCGCTATTGCAAGAAACCGGGTCATCTTTTATCTGCATGTCCCAAACTTTTGAATAAGGACATGAGAAAGCTAAATATTGTGCAAACCCCTAACAACACTTCTCTTGGTCAACGTATTTTTCACTCAATCCTTGATGGCATTGTTTTATTTCGTGATCTTCTTATTTGAGTTCTTTTTGATATGGGTTCCATCTCACTATTTTATATCAAAAGAACTTGTTGATTCTTTTTCTTTGAAAATATTTCGGGCTTGATGACTTCTTTGAGGATTGTGAATCCAGATGGTAGATCCGCAACACTCAATTTGCTTTTAATTGATGTCGAAATTATTTTATGTGACTTTTCTTTCCGAGCCGATTTTTACTTGGGCTTCGGAATTGATTTTGTAAGGATTGGCTTAATCGTTGTGAAGCTCATATCCTATTTTTCGTGTGAACTATTCATCTTTGACATTTTCAATCTGTTAAGCAGATTTCTATTTTTTTTTCCCTTATGATTTTGACTCCAACTTGATGGCATCATTTTATTCCTTAAGCCCACTTATAAGGAAAGTGTTATTTCTCTCATACATGTAATTTGAGAAACTTTTCCGGTATTTTTGAGTTTGTCTTAGGACTGTCACCTAAGCAATCTTTTGAGTAGTGATAAGGTCTTTTTAATTCGACCTTGCCACCGATTTTCATTTGCTACGAGTTGCGGGAGTTAGCATTCCACTGACCGCATTCCGCACTCGTTATGATTCTATGAATGAATTATTATGTCATTCGGTTTGCTCATCTTGTTTCATCCATTTGATTTTGGATGAAAATAGAAATTTAAAATTTTGCAAATCTTTTTCATAAGATTTATTTATAAGTACAATTGGATTTTGATCTTAAACGAGAAAAGACTATTCTCAAAACTTTTAAGAGATATTTTCATCATATAGAAGATGATTTTGTGATTGTATTGCCCGTTGGGTGCTTTAAGAATTCTGGTCGATGCGCTTGATCAACGTTATCGATAAGAATCTCCTAAACGCTTTGATGAGACAATCAGACACGATATATTGACTTGTAAAAATGTAAATTTTTGTAGAAAGATTATTACATAAAAATAAAAATGTAATTTTGAAAGTTTTAACTTTTTGGGAAAGAGGATTATTTAAAAGAACTCTTCCTCTTATTCTTGTGATTCCTGGAGGGGAACCAAGACTTTGCTATTTGTACCGATACTAATCGTATTGGTTTGGATGCCATTCTCTTGCAAATGGAAACGTGCTATCACTTCTGCTTCTAAATCGTTATAGCTTATCGAGACTAGATATTCCGCTCATGATCTAGTGCTCGCGGCTATTGTTTTTATTTTTAGAATTTGGCATCATCACATTTGGATGAGAAATTTGTTCTCTACCTCGATCATAAATCTTTGGAATATTTATTTTCTCATAAGGAACTTCATGTTGAATCGAGTTCCTAGCATCTTATGATCTTGATATTCTTTTATTCCCGAGAAGGGAAATCGTGTTGCCAATGCGCTTTGTCGTAAGCAACAAGTGGTTGATTCTTTGATGTTGTCTGAATGGAATTATCTTTCTATCAAGTTCATCAGACGTTTTGGTATACTTCGTTTTATTGAGCTTTATCTCATTCCTTTTATGGACTAGTGTCCGGTGTTCTTTTATGGTGTTCGGTTCATCGGATGTACTGTTATTATACTACATCGATGTTCTGTCTCATTTGATTCATTGGATGTACCGTTTGTACTACATCAATGTTTTTGCTTTTGGATTCATTGGATGTACCGTTTGTACTACATCAATGTCTTTGCTATTTGATTCATTGGATGTACCGTTTGTACTACATCAATGTCTTTGCTTTTCGATTCATTGGATGTACCGTTTGTACTACATCAATGTCTTTGCTATTTGATTCATTGGATGTACCGTTTGTACTACATCAATGTCTTTGCTATTTTATTCATTGGATGTACCGTTTGTACTACATCAATGTCTTTGCTTTTGGATTCATTGGATGTACCGTTTGTACTACATCAATGTCTTTGCTTTTGGATTCATTGGATGTACCGTTTGTACTACATCAATGTCTTTGCTTTTCGATTCATTGGATGTACCGTTTGTACTACATCAATGTCTTTGCTATTCGATTCATTGGATGTACCGTTTGTACTACATCAATGTCTTTGCTATTTGATTCATTGGATGTACCGTTTGTACTACATCAATGTCTTTGCTTTTGGATTCATTGGATGTACCGTTTGTACTACACCAATGTTTTTGCTATTTGATTCATTGGATGTACCGTATGTACTACATCAATGTCTTTGCTTTGGTTCATTGCGCATACCGTTTTTGTACTACGCTGATGTCCCAAATTATTTGAGTTTCTAGTTCCTCGGGCGTACCGTTTTTGTACTACGTCGTTGCACCGGCTCAATTTTCTGCTATTCTTGACGTTGCCCACGTCTTTCATCTACGGAAATGCCTTAGGGATTCCGGTTTTCATTCTTGAGCCTGGTGATATTGTGGAAATTGAAGTTTCACCAGATTTGATTTATGAGCAACATTCCATTCGCATCATTACTTCGGAGGTTGAGCGTCTTCGGAATAAAGATGTTCTTTTTGTGATAGTTCAATGATTCTCAAATCCTAAGGATTGCTCTTGGGAATCCATAGAATTCATTGAGCGATCCCGTTCAGGCTTACTCTTTTATGCTCCTTATGGTGAACTTCCTATTTCAAATTTTCTTTTGTGTTGATATGCTTCTACGGTTGTTACTTCTTATTTTCTTCTTAAGTATTGCGAGGACGCAATTTCTTTAAGGAGGGGAGTCTGTAACAACCCGCATATTTATCGATTTTATATTTAAATATTTTATTTAAATATTTTATCGTTCGTCGGATTTTGGTCCAAAAAGCTACTTTTGGAAAACAGTCGAATTGGGACTCGAGACCACCCCCATTGAGTTCAAAATGACGTTTGCGACCTTTTTGAGTATAAACTTCGATATGTTTGAAGATAGTAGAATTTTGACCTTTTTCACTTAGGGCATTGGTTTGGGCTGAACCCATTAGCCACTTACTAACTCAGTCCCAACCCCTTATCCTCTTCATTCCTTCATAATTTCCTAATACATTCAAGCTTCATCAAAAATGGGGGAAGAGAAAAAGAATTAGGAAATCCTAAGCCCTAGTTTCCATTAGCAAATCCATCTTCTAGCTCCAAACACAAGAGAACCCATTGGTAAGCTTCCTCTTCATCTTCTCCAACTCATTCTCTCTTTGATTTCAGAAATTTCCTAAACCTAATTTAGGAAATGTTTCTCTTTTAAGCTTAGGTTGAAGCTTCTTGAGTTGTTATTGAAGAGGAATTGATCTTAGCTTGTCTTCAAGCTTCTCATTCATTGTTTTTGGGTTCAAAGGTGAGATTTTTATCTCACATCTATGCTTATATTTATCTTCGATTGTTAGGTATGAATTCCTAACACTTATTCGTGTGCAATTGCTTTTGTTTTGGATTGATTTGGTGAATATTCCAATTTTTAGTGTTTTGGGTTCAAATCTTTAAAAATCCTAACTTTGATGTCTGAATGTGTTTTTGATTGTGCATCGAAGAGCTTATAGGGCCGGGTAGTCAATTGGCATAAACCCTTAGCGCCGTTGCTCGTGCGATTGCAAATTGATCGAGATTTGCACCTCATTTGAAATAGGGCATAGGAGTGCCAGCAACAGGTTCGGCCGACCGAGCCCCTGGGCCGGTCGACCGACCTGTAGAACGGGCACTTCCTGCCTCTGTTTGGAAGTGCAGGCTACAGGCTCGGTCGACCGAGCTCAGGGTCCGGTCGACCGACCTGCTACCCCGTGTACTTCTGTTTTTGGTTCGGTCAACCGACTCAGGGAGTCCGGTCGACCGACCTGCTGCTATTTGCCAACTATGCCTATTTTGCCTAGTTGTCTGAATTTCCAACTCTAATCGATTTGTGTTATTTCCCTATTTGTTGTTATCATTTGTTATTGACTTTGATGACTTATTTTCTTCGGGAATTCTTGGAATATCCATTTCGATGGATTCGGTATCGATTTCTTTGGATTTTATTCACGTTTTCGAATGTGAATCTTAGTGATTGATTGTTCCTACAATCCTCTTTGTGATTTATCACTTTAAAAATATAAAAGGTTTTCTATACTAGTAGTAAATATCAAAACTCTTTCTTCAAATGATTTCAACACTATTTTAGTATAAAGCTCGTTTCTTAAACCGTTTTCCAATCTATTAGTATATACAAACCTTTACCTCACTCGTATGAGAAATCTAATTAAACGACTTAGTAAAACGAGTGGTATGAAACGCTTGCGTTTACTTCGTCGGTTAATTCTTAGACTTGTTCGATTGAATCTCTTGTGACAATTTTCTAGTGGAGATCTACAATTTGTTCGTAAATATTTAAGTTAAACTAGTGGTTATGGGACATGAAGCTAAGCTCACATATTTACTAGCTTACTGTAATCGACACTTCTCTTTGATCATGACGATCATTTTATGTTTTAGACTAGCATTATGCAATGTCTTAGAGATTTTGGTTCATCGGATGTCTCGATGTACGACGTCATTGTTTTCCTTTGATTGTGTTTTGGTTCATCGGATGTCTCGCTGTACGACGTCGTTGTTCCCTTTGATTGTGTTTTGGTTCATCGGATGTCTCGCTGTACGACGTCGTTGTTCCCTTTGATTGTGTTTTGGTTCATCGGATGTCTCCATGTACGACGTCGTTGTTTCCCTTTGATTGTGTTTTGGTTCATCGGATGTCTCGCTGTACGACGTCGTTGTTCCCTTTGATTGTGATTTGGTTCATCGGATGTCTCGCTGTACGACGTCGTTGTTCCCTTTGATTGTGATTTGGTTCATTGGATGTCTCGCTGTACGACGTCGTTGTTCCCTTTGATTGTTTTTAGTTCATCGCATGTTTCGCTGTACGACGTCGTTGATCCCTTTGATTGTGATTTCTGAATTTCGTGTGTTAAATTCTGGAATTTATGTTTCACCAACTTTTACGATTGGCATTGATATATATGTCTTTTATTGTGGCTTGGTGAACGAAATTAGGAGTATGACATTCCTTTCTATCTTTGAGAAGATCTTTGCGACATTGATTAATCTCTTGTTGATTTTCAATTACTTATATATCACAGCTTGGCATTGTGATTATTATATGTTTAGTCATATCTCTTATTCTATATCATTTCATCTGATATTTATAGCTAGACTGATCCGTTTATTATTTTCTTATTAAATAATACTCGGGTCAGACTGAGATATTACAGGTGCTTCCTCATGGCTTCCTATCTGGAACCATCTTCTGACTTTTGGCTAACTACTTTAGTTTAGTAGTTTTTGTTGTATACATTTGAGATACAGACTCTAGGATGTATACTTATTCTTTTGTCTAGCACTTGTATCTATTCTTTTTGATATTGTGGATCTTGTTTGACCACTACTCTGATATACACTTTCATGTGTAATATTCATATCTATTTCCGCCTTTGTGATATGAATTGTCTGTGACTGATTTATGTTATGTTTATTTCTATATTTGTTTCTGAAGATATTATAGCCACTGTGTAGTAGCTTTGAGTTTGTGTCGGTATGTCGGATTTCCCTCTTGATAAGAAATGCATGTTATACTATCTGACATATCGATGCTCGCGCAAAGCAATTACACGGATGGTCGCTCCTCAACAGCCTTATTCTCCGTGCTAGTTGACAGCATTCACCGTAATGTTCTTGGCTAGCGTGGGTATAGAGGTGTGGCGTCACAAAAATGATAAAGGGAAGGAGATGTGACTTTTAAGAGCGATCGAGGCGTATTGGAGAAGCTGAACGAAAATATCACGGCTGATAGGAAACGATTGGACAGATGAAAAGATGTAGGATATTTAAATTTTAAAAATAATTAATTGCTTTCGAAGCGTTTTAATCTTGTACGATCACAATATAGCTCCGAAAATTACGAAATTTGAAATCCGGCAATAATTCAATATTGCGGATCCAATGGAACAGGTTTCGTCGAATTCCGAGACTGCGCCTCGGAAGGCTATTTTTAATCGTCAATTTAAACAATGTAAATTTAACATTGAACAAATGACCGTTAAATTAAATTTTAATCCATTTATTATTCTAAGTATTATTAATATAAATTTTATAAGCCGTTAAAATATTTCCAACAAGCTCGCAATTCCAGATTTAAATAATTTACCCAATTGTCAATTGTTATTTAATTTATTCAATTAATTGTTATATTTAAATTCTGAGTTCTTTTCATTAAATCAAACCAACTTTCATATTGAAAACAAATTATATTTCAAATTAATTATTTAAATTCATTTTAAATATCACAAATTAACTGTTGAAAAAGCCGGGTCGTTACATTCCTCCCCCCTTAAAAGAATTTCGTCCCCGAAATTACTAGTTAGGAAGAATGGTCCAATACCCGTTATTATTACTTTACAATCAACAATTCAACATCCTATCAACTACCTTTTTAATAAAAGATGCATTACCCTTCTTAATAACTTTCTAAACTTTTTCCCTAGTTTCAAACTATACTATATGCTTAACTATTCAAGTTTCAATTTAAACTCAAATTTTGACTTATCAAAATTTTCTTGAAATTTTTCTAACACCCTAAATTCCCGAAATTTTTTGCCAGCGTCTCCTTTGCGCGGCTAGCTCGGTACAACTACAAAATGGCTCTACGGCCTCTCAAAAACTCAAAGAAAACAAAAGGCCAAGCGGCTCAATCAAAATCCCAATCAATTTCCATATAGAAATTCAAACACATACCTTTTTGTCGGGCATTACTTATTTATCTTCTGAAACCAAAAGCAATTCTCTTTGCCTACCTTTATATTACCTGCAAATCTTACACAGCAATATATCCAATCACAATATACAAAAACATTTTATCGACATCCCTACAAATGTCAATATCTATTCATTCAAATATTATCTTAGATTATATTTGAAATATCAATTCCCAATTGATAATGCATTTTTCCTTACTTGAGTTAGTATAATCATCTTATGTATTTCTTATATTAATTTCCATCTTACTACTTTAGTTTATATCCATTCCTACTCAATTAATGTTTCCATTTCGATATGAATTCAATTTCTTTTTAATTCTGAATATTTAAATTTTATTTTTAATTTATAATAAATTAATGTGATTATTTTAAATTACTTTCATTCACTAATTTATTTCCATTTCCAAATTGAAAACGTTTGTCGTTAACAAAATTTTCTAAAATTTCAAAAAAAATTCTAACTCCCAAAATTTCTGAAAATTTTTAGCAGAGTCCCCTTTGTACGGAGGAGCTTTTGCAATTTGACAATAGAGATAAATATATATACATCGACCCACACGGTCGAAAAAACCAAAAACAGTTCATATTCCCTATTTTTATTGCGTAGGCGTACCTTATTTAGCATTTTAAGCAAGCGGCTTAATTTATTTTTAGCATTTGCGTGCCCAAAATCCCGCTATACAGTCTTCTGGTGCCTGTACTTACTCAGTTTAAACTCATAAGTAATATATTTATGAAATTTATAACATTTCATTCATTTAAACAACTACAACACATCAATAACATAAGTAATACAATATGAATAACTTCATAACAAACTTATATAGTTTACAAACTAGTTCCATTTGTTTATAACTGACACAAACACCGTTTGCATTCAACTTTAAGTGGGTTACAACATATTTACTTAACTTCAATTCATAATTATGCCAAACAAACCTATTCTCCATGTAATTGATTTCAAAAAAAAAAAATCAATTTCTGCTTCTTATCAATTTAAAACCATATTTTATAAACAATTAGACGCGAATCTAGTTTTATAAATAATTGATGAGGTTCCAATTAAATCCAATTGCTTTTCCTCAATTTATAACATCATATTCGATTCAGAATGATTTTCAAGATCATTTTTTTTATTCAATTCATTTTTACTGCAAACTAATTTGTATTCATGGCAATTCTATTCAAAAATCCAGTTTATTGACTTCTATTATTCCAAAGAACTTTCTTCAAACATGTTTACGACAACAACAATTATTTCATGCAAATTTGACAATATTCGTTCAACAAACAATTTCTTTAGTTTTACAACTGTTTTAAAATTGATTCCAACTCAAGTTATATGAAATTTCATTCCATTCTAATTTATTTCTAAACCATATCTTTGCATTGATTTTACTCAACACCATTTGTTTTGTTGTTTGTTTTTTTTTAAGCTTGACAACTTCAATGCTTAAAAATTTAGCAATCATGTCCCAAGTTTATATGAGTCATGCTTCATTTAATTTTAAACTTAAGTTAAGTGATTTCAAATTATTTAACTTTCATAACTTAAGTTTATTTCATTTGTCCATAAATTCTTTTCCAAATTTAATTTGATTTTATTCGAATCATATCTCTTTCATTTACTTCTTAACTCAATTATTTCATTTAAAAATTTCAATTCCCATGTTTGATTCATTCTCGAACTTATTTAACTTATCACAAGAACATTTTCACTTTATTTATACACAATTGGATTTTGTTTGCACTTCTAACCATTTATATTTAATCCAATTTCATTTTGTTTACCCACCAATCCAGGTTGAATTTTCGACAAGTTCTCTTCTATCATTCACTTAAATTCACTTTTATTTATTCACTATTCAATCTTAATTTAATCAATTCAAAGTTTATTTACATATTCAGGTTACTAATTTATCCCAAATTAGTTTACTCCCAATTTATAATTCAATATTTGATTTTTAGCTTCAAAAATCTCTTCGTTTAAATTTCTTTGGTTCAATTTTATTTTATAATTCAGGTTTGGATTTCTATTCATTTACCAAATTCAAATAATTCTATTTGACTTATTTATTCCATCTTAATTTTATAAGTCCACTTCTTATTTATCTTCACACTTCCATTTATTTACAGTTAACCACATTCCCATTTTATTTTACTTCGGGTTTATATATTTTTATTTAGCCAAGTATATATATTTACTTCAATGCTTCTCAATTCTTTTATAAGCTATCGAAGTCTTATTACTTCAAATTCAAATTTCACTAAACTCAGCTTACATTAAACTCAACCTCATTTCATTATTATGAATTTTACCCAAGTGAGAGTTTTACTACAATATCATCTACATCTCAATTTAATTCATCTTCATTCAAATTCACACATTAACTTAGCTTAAGTTAATTCCAGTTAAATCAAAGTGCTCAATTCAATTAAATTTGCTATTCACTTTCCATTCACATCACTTTACCAATCCATCTTATTCAATGAACTTTCACTTCCATCAAAATCACCTTTCCATAAATTTCAAATCTTATGTTTATTCATTTATTGCAACTTCTTACTTAAATTCATTGCAATTGGTTTGATACTCATCTAGATCAAATCCCATGTGATTTAATTGACCAATCTAAATTTGTTAAGGTAACATCCAAGGCCAATTTATTCCGTCCAAGCTTGATTTGGATCTTATTTGTAAATTCAAACTGTCTTTACTTTAATCCAATTCCAAAACAATTTCATTCGCATTTAATTTACTTACCATTCAATGGAATTTCTATTTATAATTCAGGTATCATCACTAAATTCCATTGTTAATTCCAATTACAATTTAAATCAAATACAACTAACTTTATTTTCCAGTTTAATTCAATTTACTTCCATTCACACAACTTGAATTAATTTCAATCCACTTTAAGTTTTATTTCTCTTTTCAACTTCATTTAAAATCCACTAATTTATTCCTTCCAAATCATTAATTAAATTTCAAGTTTTAAATTTTAATCCAAGTTAAATTTGCATTTCTAACCTTTCATTTGATTTTAAATTCCAAAATTCAAATCTAATGATTTCCTGGTTTATATAAGCAATTTGGGATTTTAAAATCTCATTTGTCTAAAATATTAGCATCCAAACATCCAAGTTATAATAATAGTTTCAGAAAAAATATTCCTTTTATATCAAAATATATTTTGGATGAAATTATTTCATTCACCCACTTTAAAAATCAATATTGTGTCGAATTGCTCTATTTAAGTGTTTAGAAACCCCTTCGATACAGTTTTCGAGGCTGTGGCGACGAAGGTTCATATACCACTCAATAAATTAATCAACGCAATATAAAACCATTTTATATTCACTAACAAATACGCGCTCATATCTATTAATACGCTCAAACTCATTCTAGAGTACCATTGACTCTATCTCTAATGAGTAATTTCCCACCAGAGCCAAGGTTCTCGCTTAACCTTTCAGCTCTGATACCAAGTGTAACAACCCGGAACTTTCGAACCCGAGAATTCCAGATGGTTATGAAAAAGAAGAAAGAGGTAGAAGAAGAAGAAAAAGAAAACAACAACAGAATCTCACATCGCAGCGGAATAAAATATAATATATAGAATACAGTTTTAAATACAAGAAATCTGTACTGTATACATATACATACATACCATCATCAGCGTACATCAATCAACTCATACAGAGACAACTACTATAAGATCATACACAGCGGAAATAATAGGCAAATACGTAGATTCGCTCTGTAATCAGCTCGTCTCCTGAGTTCCAGTATAAAACCTGGATCCTGTTTAACTCGGTCTGACCCGAGCATCATATAAAACAACACCCGAGTCAGTCTGGAATACCAGCGTGAGAAAATCACACTCAATTGGATTATTAGAGTTTCAAAATACTTTGAAAACAAAAGCATCTCGTAAGACCACGCCACAAATAAATATGTCGGGTTTTTACCTTACGATAGCTAAAACATTTTTTTATAGAAATCCTCTGATATTATAATAGGGTCTATATACAAATACTTATAAAATAGGCAAAATTGTTACATGATTAAATTCCAGCTACTAGCCACAGAGTGGGTAATACAAACAAAACTCGTACAAGGCTCGTAGGGAGAATGGATTTCCATCAATGGCTGGGCTACTGGGGTACCGCCCGTCACAGTACGTGGCCTAGATCAGAATACCGAGGATTACTCCCTTCATCCCCTGCAACACAAGGCCGGAACCATTCCTTACTGAACAGTCCCGAACAAGATAAACCCCGTGGTTGGCGCGACTAACCGCCCACTAAGCCAAATAAAAAGGGACATCTAGACAGGGGAAATATCTTGTCCTGCTTGGGCATGACCCACCTAACCTTGCTGCACCTCCCCTGTTTTAGCCATTCCCGGTTAATGAGGCTTGAGGTTAAACGTTACCTTTTTAAGAACGCATCACTTAGAATGCTCATCGTCCACCTGACGATGTTTTTGAAAGCATTCAATCCATACAAGTTGCCCTGGGTTTGGACAAACCGAATCACCGTCTTCAACTCTTCACGGTCTTCATTCGTAATCGTTCAAACCGGATCGAAGTGGTTTTCGGATAATTAAATCCGATCCCGGACTCTTCGAAACGATCAGCGCATTGTCCCATATTGATAATCGGTTATTTAACTATCAATTAATTATACACAAGCAACCATCAAATAATTTCAACAAACTATTTACTCCAATTATCATACAGATAATATTCCCATTTAACCTATTTGGAATAAAATTTTCAAGCCCTTTATTCCCATGAAATCACTTAATTGATTTCTTATACTCACTCCATTGATTTACCCTTTGGAAATATCATTTATTTCTCATTCATTTTCAAAAATCAATTTACACTTTCCTTATAATTTGTCAAATTCTCTTTCTCCACTTAATAAGATTTCTCCTAAATCTTTTCCCATTTAAATTAATTTGCTTACCATCACAATAAGATTTTAATTGGATTTTAAAAACATTTTGAAAACATATAGATTTATAAAATAAGAAGTAATATTAATTATTAAAATTTATATCTAGTTATTTATAAGTTTCAAAGCTGGTTTTTAGAAAACATAGAGTTTATAATAAATAATAGCTAAACCTTCAAAATAACTAATTCGAAAATATTTTACATTCAAATAATAGTTTATACAAAGATTTATATAGTATAGTAATTTAAAATATTCCTTTTAAAATAAATTATAATTTTAGAAAATCCAATATCCATTTATAACTGCCTCTTGTCCACATTCACCTTTGGAAATATCCTGCTATTTCCATTCAACCAATTTCATATCTCATTTATAAATTCCATTCATGAATTTATAAAATCTCCTTGGATTTCATTTATTATAAGATAGTTTGATTTAAAAATCTCATATTTATAATTTATTTCTTTCTATAAAGTTCCATATTTTCCGATTTAATAATTTCCATTCACTATTAAATAAAATTTCCTTTTGGCTCTTAACAGGATTTCTTATTCATAATTCTTAATAGCATCTTCTTTATTTCCTAATAAATTTCTTTTCTTTTCTTATTAATATATCTTTTTATTTCCTTAATAGACCTCCATTTCCATTTCTTAATATAATTCCATTTTCTTTAATTCACTTATCGATTACAACATTCCTTCAAGTATAAATTTATAATTTAAATTTTCCAAAACTAAACTTTATCACATTAAGGTTTAACTTAAGTAGAAAATATGCTCTTATTTCTTTTCTTCATTCTCACTTAAAGTAGATTCAAATTTTAAATAAATATTTTCTATTTGAGTTTTATTTAACTTCTTCAAATTAATTTATCAACGGTAATAGAAATTTCAAATTTTCAACTTCTTTGTCATTCAACAGTTGATAATTCAATCATCTATAAAACCACCCAACTCAATATATCATCCTATCACAGAACAACATATATACGAAATAAAATAAATAGTTTTGAGGAATCCTGTTAGATCCCTCCAACCTGTTTCCCTGCATCCACAGATGTTAACATAATAAAATAACAATTTCACTTCAATGTGAAATATTGCAGTATATGGGTTTAATATTTCTAACATCCACTTATTACGCGGCGTAAAAAGTTTATTTAATTATTCACTACTTCAACCATCATTCAAGCAATTCAACAATTAAACTTAAATTCACAATTTAAATTTTAAACTTAGCTGAGTGAGATTAACTCACCTCTTGTCCTTTTCTATTTTGCCAATCCAATCCAAACTTGACTTGTCCTCATAATTCTTTTGACCTTGTATAACAATTTGATGATTTATTAATACTTGCAGCAATTTATTTCCGTTTAAATAAATTTATTCTTTTATCTAATAATTTTTTTTTTTTCAACACGTGATATAATTTAAACACGTACTTAAATTTTAAACCAATAATTTATATTTTATATATTCTTCAAACTGCACATGTACATAGTCTGTAGGTTTAAAAATCTAATTTTTCATAATCTTTAAACATTTCTATATATATTATTTAATTAAAATTATATCGAGTTAACTTAATATTTTTAAATAAACTGCTTAAAAGTAACTTTAAATTTTATTATTATTTTATATTTTGAAATATCTATAGATGTATTAAATTAAACAGGAATATTAAATACTTTACTGTAAAATACATATTAAACTAAAATAGCAGATAATCGTACCTCACTGCTATAAGGCTCGAGAAACCCTAGTCGAGCTTCCAACCTGGAACTGCTTCCAGCCTATACTCTCGCGCACACTTGGATCGAAACCCACCCACCACCGAACGAGATCAGCACGAGACCTCAGCATCTCCACAACAACGACATTGCGACTTCGCCTCGCGGTTCACCTCCACCATCGAACACGTCGCGGCTACCCACGATCGGCTTCGAACCCTCGCCTCGTCCCCTCGCGCGCGACTCAAGAAGGTCGCCGCTTCCTCCCTAGATCGAAGACCGAGATCAATGCCCAAACGCCTGCGTGCGAAACCCAACACGATGCCCTAATACGAAATATGGATTTGATTTGGGAAAAGGGGCGGTTGCGTTTGATTTTAAAGAGGAAGTTTGATCGAAATGAAGGAGATAGGGATGGGAACGAATTCGTTCGTTCTCTTCTCCTCTTTTTTTGTTTTTTTTTCGAGATGTTTAGTTTTGCGTTACTGGCCTTCGATCTGAAGGAACGAAATGACAAAGGGAAGGAGACGTGACTTTTAAGAGCGATCGAGGCGTATTGGAGAAGCTGAACGAAAATATCACGGCTGATAGGAAACGATTGGACAAATGAAAAGATGTAGGATATTTAAATTTTAAACATAATTAATTGTTTTCGAAGCATTTTAATCTCGTACGATCACAATATAGCTCCGAAAATTACGAAATTTGAAATCCGACAATAATTCAATATTGCGGATCCAATGGAACAGGTTTCGTCGAATTCCGAGACTGCGCCTCGAAAGGCTATTTTTAATCGTCAATTTAAACAATGTAAATTTAACATTGAACAAATGACCGTTAAATTAAATTTTAATCGATTTATTATTCTCAGTATTATTAATATAAATTTTATAAGCCGTTAAAATATTTCCAACAAGCTCACAATTCCATATTTAAATAATTTACCCAATTGTCAATTGTTATTTAATTTATTCAATTAATTGTTATATTTAAATTCTGAGTTCTTTTCATTAAATCAAACCAACTTTCATATTGAAAACAAATTATATTTCAAATTAATTATTTAGATTCATTTTAAATATCACAAATTAACTGTTGAAAAAGCCGGGTCGTTACATCATATCATAAACATTTTATACCAGAAATATCAACCAATCATTCATAAGCAATATTGATTAGTCACCCATTCTTAATTAAATCAAATTAATTTCCTTAATCATTTTTATTCTGGCTTACTTAACAATAATTAATTACAAACCACTAATTAATCATTCCTTAATTATCCTTTCTAATTACATTCAGTAATTAGCCTTTAATTAATTTACCACATTTATTAATCAACCTTTATTAATCACATTCAGTAATTACTTATTCTTAATTTCTTACATTAATTAACCACTTACTTGATTAATGAATCCTTTAATTAATTACACTTAGTAATTAATGCTTAAATTACTTCCACTAAGTAATTATTCTTTAATTATCTTCCATTAAGTAACTACCCATTAATTAATTACAATTTTGTAATTATCCATTAATTACTTTACTTAATGACATTCAGTAATTTTTCGTTATCATCACTAATTTATTTCATTAAGTGATTAATTCTTAATTAATCACATTAATAAATCAATCCCTTAAATTTGATTACACAAACTAATTAACTAATTATCTTAATAATTGAATTAATTAATTATCCTCTTAATTAATTTTTCTTAATAAATCACATTCGTTAACGAGCCTTTAATTAATGACACTAATTAATTATCCTTTATTTAACTAATTATTTAACACACACACATACACACACACACACATAGTTTAACTCATCTTACTAAAATAAGCATCATTATCATCTTAGGTTAAGGATTTTATTAAAGACCTTAAAATTTACTTATTCATATATATATATATATATATATATATATATATATATATATATATTCTCAATAGTTCTACAACTAGAACCTACTTACATTTTCAATTATTTAATTTTAGGGAAGAAAATATGGCCGAAGCCCAGACTTCTTTTCCCCTTCTTATTCTCTTCTATTACTCCTATTTCCAAACTTAAAGCTACTACCTTTATCCCCTTACCTGCTATGAACAAGGCCTGCTACTTAAATTACCTCAGCCCAAATTAAACTCGGCCAATGCCTCTTCCCACAACACCACCTCTTCTTCTTCCAATTTCCCCTCCCAATCCATACTTAAAACACGGAGGGCCTGTGCACAATTTGGTGCACGTGTACAATGCCAACTTCCCATAAATTTCGCCATCGATCACTCGAGCAAGTCGAGGCAAACCATCACTTCATGGCTATAGGCCTGGAAAGTCGACACAATCACAAGATCGAAAATCGAACTTTAAACGTAAAACTAGAACAACATAAACCCCTATAGCAACCCTTGCCTCGCCATCTCCCATTGTCGATCGTCCATAAAATCCACCAAGCCATGCGCCTTGACCCTCCCCTTCGATCATTCCTAGACCACACGCCTAAAACTTCACTGCAACGTCTAAATTGCCAGAGAAACCATCCCCTACCCATAAAGAGCTTAAACCCTAAATTTAGTTCGAAAGAAAAAACCACCACCCTATAAACCACCGCACCAATTTTTGTAAGCTTGCCATCACCCTAAGCTTCTCAACGACAAAGCTTCGACCCTAACATTGCACCAATCGCCAAAAATCGACCCGTCTTAAGATTCCGATCAACTCAGCTTTCGTTACTTTCTATGATGTTAAAAATTTCAAGATCCAATTTAAAATTCAAATTTCTCTAATGTGAACAAGAATTGGTAATCCATCCAAGTAATCAGGATGATCAAAATTTGACCATAATGAATTAATTGTTGTAATAATTTATTTCAGATAAATTGCCTTATCATTTTTACTCGAAACAAATTTAAAGGTGATCTTGTACACATACAAATAATTTCCATTTAGAGATCGAGGTCTAAAGATCATTAAATTGGATGATTTTAATTTAAAAATCAGGTTTTCCAACCCTGTAATGTTTAAAACAGAGGGACGTTGAGCCTGTTCCAGACAAAAACACTAGTACAAACACACATATATAAATATGAAATCATTTTTAACATTATGCATAACAAAATTCACATCATACTTCGAATATTCATCTCATGCCAATGCAAGAAATTTCAATTTTAGAAGTTTACTCACCTAAGTTAGAAGAGAACAGAGTAGCCTACTTTTAAAAAACTGATTATGAACTTGTTGTTGATCCTCTTTTTGTCTGTATGATTCCAAGTTGAAAAGTTTGAAGTTGCAGGCTTGATTCAGTTTTATTTGCTCTTGGATTTCCAGTTTTGAAGTTGCTCCAGGCTAGTTTCATTTCTTAATTTTACATCCTTACTGGTTTTAAGTTCTGAGTTTTCAAAGTTTTTTTTTTGAACTGGGAAAAATGGTCTGGTTCTCAACATTTTACAAAAATTCAATTTTAAAGAAAACATTGCCACATGTTACATTGCATGCTAACCCAAGTTACAATTGTTAATTTATGTATTATAAGGCTTACAATTGTCTTAACAAAAATTTTAGATTATATTTGCTATTTATTTTTACATGTGTTTTTATATCATACTTTATATTTTATGTTGAAAGCATAAACCTTATTAAATCCTATTTTAAATATTTTTTTTTTAAATCCAATTTACTTTAAGATATTTATCTTTGGATTTCAGTCTCAAATTCAAATTTAATTTAAATTGACACACATATATATATTTAAACAAACACACACAAATTTAGTAAATAATCATTATAACTCAAAATCTATTTACATTTATATTTAAAACAACTCATTATTATTTTCTAAATCATAAATAAGAAAATGGTTCTTTTTAAAGTCAATAAGGGTTTAATGGTTGGTGATTCATTAAATAGGTAGGATAATTCAAATGGATATTAATTAATTAAATTAATTAATGATTTGGGTTAATTAAGTTTATATTAATTTGGAATGATCATTGGGTGGTTTAATAAGTAACTACTTAATGAGATTAATAAAATATAATTACTTTATGGAATTAATCAAGAAATAAATTAAGATAATTAAATTAAGGAGAATTAATTTATTTGAAAAAGTAAATGAAAAGGTAGATAATCACAGGTTGAGATAAATCAAGAATGATTAATGTTTTGCGGTTCAATTAACTTAGCTAATTTATTTTAACCACTAAAAGATTCCTTAAAAAGGATACTTATTTAGCTAGGATTGGATTGTTTACTAATTAATTCATTAAATGGAAATCAGTTTAAAAATTAAATTTTTAGTTTAAACTAAATTCATTAGTTAGTTAAATTTATAAAATGGCAATTAATTGTTCGATTGATCCAAATATTAATAAAATCATCTAATATTTACACAAGGTCAGTAATCGTGGAATCAATGCGAGAATGAAGTGGATTTGCAAATTTAAGGGGCAAAGGTGAGTTAATCTCACTCATCTGGTTTAATTTAAATTTAAATGGGTAGATTTATATAATTGTTTGAATGGTTGAATTGATTGATGCGCTATATTATAGTATATACTACATCTTGGAATGTTTGATTTCCTGCACTATATAGCGGATGAGACCCTATGCGCCGCATAATAGCGGATGATATTATATTTAATCCTATATACCTCGATATTCCACCTCGAAGTGGAATAGGTATTTTATATTGCTAACGTCTGTGGATGCAGGGAAAACAGGTTGGAGGGATCCAACTGGATCCCTCAACATATTTTAAATTATTTAATATTCTCTGTTGTGATTATTGATATTCTATGATGAATTATGTTGGAATAATGAATGCTATGGTTTGATTGAATATATTTGGGTATAATGAGCTACCAAAAATATATAAATTGGATTTTGGAAAGAAAATAAAGAAGTAAATTTGTAAGTGAAATAACTATAGAATGAATTGAAAGAAATGGAAGTAATATTAAAATACTAATAAATAACTTCGAGTAAGAGACGAGATATTGAAATAAACAGAAATTAATGAATTGTAAAATCATGTGATATTATTTTAAAGAAATAAAGAATTATTTTAAAATTTAAAGTTTAAATTTATTTAAAAGGATTAAGAAGTAATTTGAGAAATCTAACCCAAACATCTCATGCTCTAAATCAAAATCGAGTCCAAAATTCCCAAACCTGAAACAAGAACTGGCACAGGCAGAACCACTTCATCCAAACTTGGAAATCCCTCGTTCATGCGCCTCCGGCCACTGCAGCGATTGCAATCCCGTCCACACATTCGTCAACCACCATACTTTCATTCCCTATGATTGTTAACTCCTCTTCGTTAGCGACCTAAGACGTGACCAAGTTTAACGACTCAGAGCATTGCCGACCTAGTGACCAAATTGAAGAAGCGACCTAAAGTGTTACGACCTAAAAATGCCTCGCGACCTAACAAGAAGCTACGACCTAATAAAGGCCGCGACCTAGCGGTTCTCAGCAACCTAAGGAATGCCACGACCTAACAACTCTCAGCGACCTAAGGGAGCCCGCGACCTAGTGGTTTAAGAGCTCCGCGACCTAACGACTTAAGAGGATCAGCGACCTAAATCATATGCGACCTAAAGAAAGCCATAGCCTACCGACCTAAGGACGAAGTGATCTCAGCGACCTAAGTCTCAGCCGACTTACGACCTATAATAAGTCGTACGCGACCTATCAACTCGCTGAGAAGAGAACCAAGCACAATTGAGATAGGTCAGGTTCCATCCCCTAGGTCGTTGCCCACCTACGACCTACTTTAGGTCGAAGACGACCTAGCACTTGGAGATAAAGATACTGCCCAACGACCTAACGGAGTACTTTGATTACAGGAAAGTTCCCACGACCTATGATAGGTCGTTAACGACCTAGGATAAGTCGCTCTCGACCTATCTGTATGAACAAAGGAGCCGCCTTTTTGCATGCCGCTGGAGATAGGTCGTTCACGACCTTGGACTTGTACGAATCAGCACGTATGTTCTTATGGAAGGAGGGCCAGAGCTTTCTAGGTCGACTGCGACCTACGACCTTACTTAGGTCGGTCACGACCTACGACCAAACTCCGATAAAAACCTATAAATACAGCCCTAACTTGAACGAGGAGAAGAGGACTTTGGGGGGGGCTCATTCTCTTCAAGCGCCATTACTCTGCCGAATTCCAGACGACTTCAAAGCCTTTTAGATCCAACAAACTTCTAAAGGAACTCCATGAAGGAATCATCCACATTCACCATGGATTTGAAGATGATTGTCAACATCAAAGCTTGAGCTACTTGTTTCACATATCCTATCACTTGAAGTGTGTTGTAATTGAAAGATCTTGTAAAGAATTGTAATCAAACTAGTGATAAAAAGATTAAAGTGGACGTAGGCTGGATTATAAGCCGAACCACTATAAATACTGTGTCTCTTACCGTTTTTCTACATACTTTCTGCTTATTTCTGTTTCCCGTACAAACGGGTGGTGCTTTCACAATCACATCTTATACACCAGGGTGTTAGCGTTCAAATTTAAGCGTTAACATTTTGGTGCTTTCACTGAGAATTGAACTCAGGACATCTATCATCATTGTTTCAGAAAGATTTGTAGATAGAGTTTCTTTAAGAACCAGAAGTCTATCCGAAATCATGGCTCCTGGAAGGAAAAGTAAATCTGTGAGATCTGCAAACATTCAAGAGGGAACCTCCGCTTCCCCAACACCAAATCAAGCCACTCCAGCTGTTGGAGTTTCAAAAGCGGAATTGGACGCTGCTATCTTTGGGTTGAATCAGCAAATAAATGCCCAGAACGCGCAATTGGAAGCTCAGAATGCTCAGAATGCTCTGATTCTGAATAGGTTAAACGATCTGCTCGGGGCAAACCGTCAACCTGCGAATAATGAAAGGAACTTTGTCGGTAATGTCCATGATGCTGAAACTAGAAACATTCCCGAAAGGGCTGCTAGCCCCTTTGAACAGACATTGCCTGAGGCTGGAGGATCCAGAAATAGGAATGACGAAGAATATCTTTCTGGTATGGTTCGACAGATTATGAAAGAAAGTATGCAAAGGGTCGAAGATGAGAAAGAGTGGGGTTTCGCTCCGAGCAAGACTCCGTTTACTGAAAAGATCCTAAAAGCTGAATTCCCAAGGAAGTTCGTCCCTCCGACCATTCCAGCTTACAAAGGGACAAGTGATCCAAATGAGTTCCTGTACAAATATGATTGGCACATGACAGGTGCCAGAGCTTCTGACGAGATAAAATGCCGCTATTTTCCTGTGTATTTGGAAGGGGTAGCTCTGCTTTGGTTCACAAAACTGCCTGTCCGGTCCATCGATCAGTTTTCAGACCTAACCAGGAAATTTAAAGAGCAATTTAGGCTGTATGCTTCAAAGGCAAAAGACATCATGTCGTTGTCCGGTTTGGAACAGAATCCGGGGGAAACTATTAAGTCTTTTTTAAATCGCTTTAATATAGCGTTAGCTGAGGTGGATAATGCAGAACCCCGCATGGTCTTGACCTATTTGATGAGAGCTATTGATAAGTCAAGTGAATTCGGAAAGTGGCTGAACATGAAGGAGCCAAATTCTCTGGAAAAGTTCTACAAAAAGGCGGATGAATTCATGCGTTTGGAAAGCCGTCCTGTCCCGGCAAAGGCAACAGTAGAGAAAGCTGAAGACAACACTGCTGCGCCACGTAAGAATGGATCTGTGGGACAGAAAAGAGAAAATAATGATGGAAGGAAACAACACAATTCAAAGAAGCCTCGATCCTTCAAGCCATCAGAATATACTCCTTTGTTAGAGACACCAGAGCGCATCTACCTGGCTACAAAAGATTCTTTTGAGTATCCCAAACCTCCTGTTCTCAGAACCGGAAGAAAAGCTGTGCAAAGTGGGAAGTTCTGTCGCTTCCATAATCAGCCTGGTCATGACACAGACGACTGCCGTCAATTGAAAAATATAATCGAAGAATTGCTAAGAGAAAATAAGCTGCAGCAATTTGTGAAGAAGAGTGGTAATGATCCTGCTTCGTCAGGTCAGGGGCAACAAGCTCTTGCTCATCGGCCCAGGACAAATGAGAAGGCCGCAGGACATGAATCTGGAAGGCCAGTTATTAATGTCATCACAGGAGGACCCCACCCAGCAGGCAGAAGCTGGGGTGAAATGGAGAGGTACACTCGAGCTCTGAAACATATGCCAACTGAAGAGAATGTCTTTGTTTTAGAGGACTCTACACCCCTGAAACAACAAAGGACTTTTAATGATGATATTGTGTTCAGGGCTAGAGATTCCACGGGCATTGAGGCCCCTACTTTGGACCCGTTAGTCATCTCGGCCGGTATTGGACCGGCTATTGTCAGAAGAGTTCTTATTGATTGCGGCGCATCTTGCAACATCCTCTTCAAGAAAACGTTTGACCAGATGAGAATCCCGATGGCGGATGTGCAAGCCTCATCTCAGAAGATTGTTGGCTTCACTGGGGAGCCAAAGCAACCAGTAGGAACCATTGACTTGCTTGTGGAACTCGGAGAAGGAGAAAGAAAAGTAGTTCGCAAGCAGACTTTTGTGATAGTAGATGAATTTTCTGCTTATAATGCTTTCTTTGGTCGACCTATTCTTGCTGCATTCAAAGCTGTCCTTGCCCCATGGTGTCTTACTATTAAATTCCCTACAGACAATGGGGTAGGAGTTATTAAAGGAGACCAGAACGCTGGGCGAGAATGTTATATGACAGAGCTGCGAGAAACAAGGAAGAGAGAAATGGGGAAAGATGCGGCAACCCCAATCCGCATCAAAACACCAACCCTATAGCAACTACAGGGCGGACCCTGCACTGGCGAGCATAGCGGGGCACGAAAAGTGATGGATCCTAGAAAGGCCAGTGCGGGGGAGAGTAGGGTGGTACCAGCAGAAACAACGATACCGGTGCCCGTTGATCTGAAGGACCCAAACAAGGTGCTGAATGTGGGTTCACAACTTAATGTGTCAGTTCAGAATGCCTTGATATCTTTTTTGAAAGCAAACCTGGATGTTTTCGCTTGGACCCATGCCGATATGTGCGGAATATCCCCAGAAGTTGCGGTACATGCTCTGAATATTGACCCAAAGTTCACGCCAGTAAAGCAGAAAAGAAGAATCCAAGGTCTAGAAAGGTCGACAGCATTGAAAGAGGAAGTTGACCGGCTCATGGAGAATAATTTCATCAGAGAATCTACCTATCCAAATTGGGTTTCAAATCCAGTGCTAGTTAAGAAAGCCAATGGTAAATGGAGAGTGTGCATCGACTTTTCAGATCTAAACAAGGCCTGTCCCAAGGACTGCTTCCCATTACCCAGGATCGATCAACTGGTAGATGGAACAGCGGGTCATGAATTGTTGTCTTTTATGGATGCCTACTCCGGATATAATCAGATCATGATGCATGAGCCAGATCAGGAGGACACAAGCTTTATCACCGATGTCGGTCTTTACTGTTACAGAGTTATGCCCTTTGGGTTGAAGAATGCGGGGGCAACATACCAAAGACTGGTAAATGCTATGTTCAAACCGCAGTTGGGAAAGACTATGGAAGTTTACGTTGATGACATGCTAGTAAAATCTAAGAAAGCAGTGGATCACATCGAACACTTAGCAGAAATGTTCGCGATTCTCCGAAGATACGGAATGAAGCTTAACCCTTTAAAATGTTCTTTCGGGGTAGAATCTGGGAAGTTCTTGGGTTTCATCGTGAGCGCTAGGGGCATTGAAGCTAGTCCAGCTCAAATCACTGCTCTAAAAGAAGTCAAAGCTCCTAAAACAAAGAGGGAATTGCAAAGTCTCAATGGAAAAATTGCCGCCTTAAGTCGGTTCATATCCAAAGCTACTGATAAATGCATTCCATTCTTCGACGCTCTAAAGAAAGGAAAGAAAAACTTTGACTGGACTCCCGAATGCCAGAAAGCTTTTGAAGAATTGATTCAACATATGGAAACGCCTCCAATACTTTCCAGGCCCGGCGATGGCGAGGATCTTCTTATATACTTGGCAGTTTCATCTCATGCTTTAAGTGCAGCGCTGGTACGGGAAGACAAAAGGATTCAACATCCAGTTTACTATATCAGCAAAAGACTCACTGGGGCAGAAATGAATTACTCCAAGTTGGAAAAACTCGCCTATTGTCTATTGATTGCCTCAAGAAAGTTGAGGCAATATTTCCAGGCTCATCCTATCAAAGTCCTCACTGATCAACCTTTAAAGCAAGTCTTGTTTCGCCCTGAGACTTCGGGCCGCCTTTTAAAGTGGAATATTGAATTGAGCCAATATGACATCACTTATCATCCTAGAAAAGCGATCAACGGACAAGCTTTGGCAGATTTTATTGCAGAATTTACAGACAAGGGTAACAGCGAGGAAGAAACAATCGAGAACTCCCCAATCCAATGGAAGTTATTTGTAGATGGCGCAAGAAATGATTACTGTTCAGGTGCTGGAATTGTTCTTGAAACTCCTGAAGGCCGGTCATTATGCTATGCGCTAAGATTAGAATTTCCTTCAACAAACAATGAAGCAGAATATGAAGCTCTGATCGCTGGTTTGAAAATTGCTAAAGAACTAAACATTCGAGCGTTACAGATCTTCAGTGATTCGCAGCTTATAGTATGTCAAGTCAAGAAGGAGTTTCAAACGAAAGGAGGAAATCTGCCCGCTTATGTGTCAAAGGCTTGGGAACTTTTATGTGAATTTGACCATTACACGATAAGTCATATTCCTCGAGAAGAAAACATGAAAGCAGATTCTCTCGCAAAATACTCAAGTTCTGGCGAAGCCCAATCCTTAGGGTTAGTTCCAGTGGAAGTTTTGTCAAATCCGAGCATTGATGAAATGGATATCGATTGGGTTATGAGTATGTGGCAAGAGCAAGAATCATGGATGACTCCAATAACAAAGCATCTACTCAATGGCTCTTTACCAGAAAACTCTAAAGAACGACAAAAGCTACTGAGAAAAGCTTCTCGATATATAATCCAGGATGGTCAATTATACAGACGAGGATTCTCAATGCCATTGCTTCGATGTGTATCCAAAGAAGAAGCCAAAATAATCCTATCAGAGGTACATGGAGGAGAATGTGGGGATCATTCAGGTGGTCAAACTTTAGCAAAGAAAATTCTCCGATATGGATATTTTTGGCCAGAAATTAATCGAGATGCTGCAGATTACTCTCGAAAATGTGACAGATGTCAAAGATTTGCCAAAATTCCTAGAGCACCTTCTACTGAGCTCACACAAATGACCAGTCCGTGGCCGTTTGCGATTTGGGGAATAGATTTGATCGGACCTTTACCAACCGCCAAATCTGGAATCAAATATGCCATTGTTGCTGTAGATTATTTCACTAAATGGGCTGAAGCTGAACCATTGGCAACTATCACCTCCAAAAAGATGATAAATTTTGTGACTAAGAATATCATTTGCAGATACGGTGTGCCTCAGAAAATAATCACAGACAATGGTACTCAGTTTGAAAGCGAGGAATTCCAGGATTTTTGCAAGCGATTCAAAATCCAGAAAAGCTTTTCGGCAGTAGCCCATCCGCAGGCAAACGGGCAAGTGGAAGCAGTGAACAAGATCATCAAATCAACCATCAAAAAGCAACTCGAAAGAGCAAAAGGTGGTTGGGTCGATAAACTACCACTTGCACTATGGGCATACAGAACTACTCACAAAACTGCAACTGGGCATACTCCTTTTTCGTTAGCATACGGATCGGAAGCAATGATCCCGGTTGAAACAGAGGTCCCTTCACACAGAAGAATCCATTTCAATCAAGCAGAAAATGAAAAGCTGCAACTTGAAGCGCTGGATCTCCTTGATGAAAAAAGAGATGAAGCTAACCTCAGAGTTGCAGCTCATCAGCAAAGGATAGCCAGACATTTCAATTCCAAAGTTCGTCAACGCAGCTTTGAAATTGGAGATCTAGTCCTAAAAAGAATTATGACTGCGACAGGTGTGTTTGGGCCAAATTGGGAAGGACCGTATGTGATAGGTCAGAAACTTCTTGACGGCACATTCAAGCTTACCACAGTTGATGGAGATCAAATTCCAAGGGCATGGAACAGCAATCACTTGCGTCCATACTTTACTTGAAAATTTTGTTGAAACATTGTAAAAAGAATTATGAATGTATGATTCCTGTAATTGAAAGCAATTGTGAAACTGATGCAAGTAAATAATGAAAGAATATAAAGTGGATGTAGGCCCAATTTCATGGCCGAACCACTATAAATCTTGTGTTCCTTATTATCATTATATGTTTGCTTTGTTTTCGATATAAAAATACACAAAATGTATTACTGAAATATCGATTTAAATTTTTGCAGACAGTGGAGATAAAACTTGCGCATAATAAGACCGAGCGATTCTCACCATCATTCAACAAACAAATTTCAAGTCACAAAGACCCCGAATTCAAATCCTAGATAGGAAATGCTTCAATTGAACGGCTAATGATTTCTTCGAACGAGCCCTTGCTGATAAATTGAGATTGTTTAAACAAACAAACATCCAATTAGGAAGCTAGTGCCCGTTCTCACGAACTTGCCTGGCAATGAAGTACACTTCCTTGGATCAAACAAGCCACTTGTGAAAAAAAAAAAGGGGATCGCTGAAAAGGCATAAGCAAGTGAACAGAGGAACAACCAAAGCTACCATCAGCGCCACAAGTCCTCTTCGGAGGCACAACTCTTCGGATAATAAAAGACCTCTAATGGGTCATATGCCACAAAAAAGAAAGTTCTCTACTCAACAAAAAAGATTGGAGGAGTCATGACCCTCCAACCATGAGAGAGTAACTTCCAGGCGATGAAAACCCTCTCTGAGGCACATTTCACCAGGAGTTGAAGTGTTATAACCGCTCTTCGGGATTTCACTTCACCAGAGTTGAAATGTAAACAAAATAAAAGCCCTCTTCGGAGGCCCATTTCACCAGGAGTTGAAGTGTTATAACCGCTCTTCGGGATTTCACTTCACCAGAGTTGAAATGTAAACAAAATAAAAGCCCTCTTCGGAGGCCCATTTCACCAGGAGTTGAAGTGTTATAACCGCTCTTCGGGATTTCACTTCACCAGAGTTGAAATGTAAACAAAATAAAAGCCCTCTTCGGAGGCCCATTTCGCCAGGAGTTGAAGTGTAGCAGCCGCTCTTCGGAATTTCACTTCACCAAAGTTGAAATGTAAAAACAAAGACCTTCTTGAAAGCACACGTTTCACCGAGATTGAAATAAAACTTCCAAGTGTTGAAACGTGAAAAGGCTTTCTTCAAAGGCACAACTCTTTGGGGGTACACGTTTCACCAAGATTGAAATAAAACTTCCAAGTGTTGGAACGTGAGAAATCCCTCCTCAGAGGTACAACCCCCTCCCGGGAACACAATTAAGAAAAAAGACCTCTTTGGAAACCCACGTTTCACCGAGATTGAAATAAAACTTCCAAGTGTTGAAACGTGAAAAGGATTTCTAAAGCATAACTCTTTGGAGGTACACGTTTCACCGAGATTGAAATAAAACTTCCAAGTGTTGAAACGTGAAAAAATCCCTCCTCAGAGGTACAACTTTCTATAAAAAAAAAAATCCTCATCAAAAGCGTACTTTAACTTTCAAAGGAAAAGTAATTTGCCTACTGTGGGAAATGATCGTAAAAAGAAAAGAAGTTAAAGTACCCTTCAGAGGTCCGCTTTACCACATAGAGGAATTCACTTGATGAGATATGCACATAAGCAAAAGAAAAAAGTGATTTCTTCGAACGACCAAGCGTAAAAACTTATACGAAGGGAGTTGTACTCTATAAAATTTTCTTTAAAGAATAAAATAATTATTCTTTAGCAAATAAGAGTGTAAGTCCCCTCGAGGTATAGAATATTGCAGCATACTTATGGAATGGGGGCAATATAGTATAATTACACACAATATGGTATAACTAAACCAGCAAAAGGTAACGCTCAAGTAACATACCATAAGCTCGCTGCAATATCAAATAAACTCATGCCAAAACAAATAACAAATGTATTCTTTAATTCAAACAAAAGTTTGTACAAACGAGGAATCATTTTATTCAAGGAATCATTTTATTCAATTACAACGCAGGTACAGGTTTCAAAATAAAGAAAAGCGGGGGCCGGTACCCGCACAATTCTCGGCCAGTACATGCAAAACACAAAAAAAACTAGAAACTGAAGATCTTCACTTCTTTTTGCTGCCTTTAGACCCTTTACCCGGCCGAATGATCAGCTTTTCAGGTCGACCAGTGGGTATAAGGGAGGAAGGAGAGGTAGGCGCAGCTGGCCCAACTTCTGGCTCCTCTTCAGTGGCAGTGATTATCTTCCCTCTCCTCCTTGATGCTCCTTGCTTCCTTCTCCTCTTTGAGGAAGACTCACTTCCTGGAGTGGCAAGTTTAGATAAAGTTATATCGTCAGAAGGAGTCCGCTCCGGAGATATGTCACCTCCCTCAAGTCCCTCATCTTTTTGCTCTTGCGAAGCAACGGGATCATCCAGGCCATGGAGAGCTTCTATTTGTTCTTCTTGTGACCCAGGTTGCGAGGCAGAAGGAGGCGCTACTTGAAGAGATGGAGGAAGGATCACCGGGGGAGAAGAAGCTTGAGTTTGACTCGGTGCTTTCTCTACAAAGGAGAAAAAACTTAAAATATCAGTATCTTTCGAAAAGAGAGGGGATGACGGCTCGTCAAAAGTCGGGAATTCATTAACATTTGAGGAATAATCAAAAGTCGGGAATTCATTGACATTCGAAAAATAATCAAGAAGATCGTCAAGTTCACAAGGAGCGAACGAGCAGTTCACCACTTGGGCTGGTCCGGTGTCAAGTTTACCTGGGGAAGTTGGATCTCTGAGGCTGATTTCATATCGCTGTGCTTCGTTGCTTTCACCACCTTCATCCCCGCCTTGTGCACTTGTAGTTTCAGTTACTGTCTTAGTTGCAGACGGAGTAGAGGAGCTAGAACCCGTGATGTCAACCACAGGAGAAACTGGAGGTTGGACAGAGGAAGTAAGCGTTAATTCCTTTCCAGAACGTTCCTCTTCCGCCATTCCAGTTCTCATCCTGGCAAGTTGCTCTCGCCCCTTCGCAAGAGCAGCGCGAGCTCCCTCATCCAGGTAACGCGCCTCAAAATCTTCATCGCCATACCCGGCGTCTTTAAACATGTTAAGAGCAGCTTCCCACACCTCGGCCAGGGTGATTTCATACTTAGGACCAAGAAAAGAGAGGCTGCCGCGTCCCAAGACACAATGTAAATAAAAATCGAATAAAGTCGAATTGATATCGTTTTCCATGGTCTGAGCAGTTTCTTCGGCTGCGATTTTGCCAGCCATGGCCTCATCTCGATCTTTTTCGGTCTGAGCAAGTTGGGCTTTTAGCGCTTCAATCTCCATGTCCCGGGCGCTCAGTTTATTCTGCAGCTGGGTGACATCAGTGCGGTGGTTCTCTACAGCTTGTTCCAACCTCTCAGCTTTAGCTTCAGCGTCCCTCTGGCTGGCGTGCGCATCTCGCACTTGTTTTTGCAATACCTCTTCTCTTTGGGTGTAAGTATTAGTAGAAGAGGCAAGATCATCTTTGAGCTGCTTTACTTCAGCTTCAAGTTTTTCATTGTATTCGGCTATCTCCTTCATCTCAGTGTTGTGTTGATCAAGAATCTTCTGCCATTCTGATTTGTCATTTTCCATGGTCAGCATTGCTTCGATGTTAGCCCGATTAACTCTTTGAAGTTCATCAACCAGCTTTTGCCATCCAGACATTCTATCGATATCAAGCTTGACAGCATCGAGATTTCTGTACATAGCTTCTTTGTCGATGGGGACCAAATCAAGGTCGAAGCGTACCCCCCTCAAACACCAGTTCGGGAATCGGCTCTGCAAAGTCGGGGGCCCCCTTTCAACGTGGTATGAAGGCCTGTTGAGAAGTGTTTGGATGGCACTTCCTTCAAGAGCAGGAGATTCGGAAGGGATGTCAATAGAAACTGAGGCACTAGGTCTCTCAGATGTCACGGGCACGTGCTCCTCGCCAAGTTTGGTCCGCTTTCTCGAATCCTCAATATGGCTCTTCCCCCTATCATCGTGCGTTTTACGTTTATGGGAGTCATCATCCCTTGGGAAGGATTCATGTCGCGTGCCCGCTCCCTCATGACGTTCTTCATACCTTCTCCTCTCTTCAGCTTTTCGCGCAGCTCTCTGCTCATTGGTCTCTCTGGAATCGGTATAGTATTGCTTGTAATCATAGCTGCCACGCCCTCCATAGCGTCGAAAGTCTTTGTAATAAGAACCGCTACCGCTGCGCCCCATAGAGGAATCTGAAAGGCAAAAATAACAAGTCTTAAAAACTACCAGAGAAAAGAAGTTAAATGTGAACAAATGCCAAAAAATCCTAAGTGTTGTGTGATGTGCAAGCTACACGCATTAAGCTACAAACCACTCTTTGGTGTAGAGGTGATGATAGCTTGGGTATGAGGAGTTGATGTTTGTGTTGGCGTTTGTCGAAGAAGAGACGTCGCCTCAATTACAGGAGAGATAATTTTAGATACGTCATCTCTAAAAAGCTCCTGCGAAGTCACTATTATGTCACTCAACCCCTCATAAACATCGTCACCATCATGCTTGGTGGGACTTGTTTTCTCAATTCCTACATCAGCTAATCCCCCGAGAGACTGTGAAGGTTCTTCTTCTTCCTCGATCGGGGCAAGCACCGTCTTACTGGATGACCCCATAATGTCGGTAAAAGTGGAACACTTCACCAATGAAGCTTCAATATTAGACTCTTTTGATGCGAGTTGTTCGACAGTAACCGGGGCGTCAGGAGTTTTCGTCGGGGAATCGGGAACTTCTGTTGGAACTTCATGAGCATGCGTAGAACGAGAAGCATGTAGAAGCCCGTATTGGTGTAAAAATTCATCCTTCAGCAGAAATTTTATGCTCCTTTCTTCCGCAGCCACGGCACTCAACCTCTCGAAAACTTGTTTATGAATCGGATCTCTAGAAGGGAGGGGAAGTGCTGAAAAGAGCAAAGAATGAAGTTAGCAACTGAAAGTTCGGATCTCGGAAAAAGTTTCAAAAACGAAAAAAATGGAAACACTAGTCTTACTTCCTATTCTCCAGATGGCATAAAAACCTGGAGGGCAACGAGCATAAAAGAACTGAGTCAAAAACCCGTGTGCACTCTCGGGCAAATCTAAAATGAGTTTGCGATTTCTCGCACCTCTCACAAGAATGATAGAAGGATGGTCTTTATTTTTCGCAAATGTGCATAAATAGCAGATTTCCTCAAAGCTAGGGAGGCGATCAAGCGTCTTCCTGAATAGCACGCCCAACCCCATCAAGATGGCATAACCATTGGGGTGCAGTTGAAAGGGAGATATAGTTAACCGAAGAAGGGTTTGTCGAAGAAATTCGTTAAAAGGAGGAATCGCTCCGCTTGAGCACATTTGGCGATTAACGGCAACAAAACCGTGAGGTGGTTGGTCAGCAAAGTCATTAGGTCCGGGAAGTAGAGCATCTGCTTCGGCGATGCCAAACTGGATGCATAATTGGCGAAAAGCCTTGTGGTTCAGAGTGGTTGGCATTCTCTCTGGGGGATCGATCAATCGGTTAGCAACTGGAAAAATCTCCCCAGTTTGTCCTGCTTCTTCTAATTGAGAAGTCATTCTACACAAGCAACTGGATATTCAAATATGAAGGTGCACGTTTCCTAAAAGTGTGAAGTGTTGTGCGGAACTAAAAAAAAAAAAAAAAAAAAAAAAAAAAACAACAACAAGAGGAATTCAAACATAACTGAAATTAAGTTGGTTGACAGTTAGTCAGCTATGAAATTCCAAGACCTGTTGATATAACGCTCAAGTATTGTGTTAATGCAAACGAATCAGCTTTAACTGGATATTTTAAGTTTTGCTTTAGCACTTCACTTGAGTTCATTGGTTCACAACATTTCATTCACACAGTTCATTTAAGTTAATTATTCTTTATCAACTAATCTGTCATTTGATGTGGGCAGTCAATGGCAGTATATTCGTCCCGGTTTTCTGCAAATGTCATGTTTAACAGGTTATTAGCATGAGAGATAATCTACAACAAAGTGCAACAGAATTTGAGATTAAACAACCCAGTTCAATTCAACCAAGTCATCTCGGAATTTCATAAGTCATAGGTCGTCCAGCGACCTAGCATAGGTCGGGGTTCATTAGGTCGCGCTGTGCAAGTTAAAAGGTTCAAGGCAGTGCAGATTTCCCATAGTCCAAGTTTGGTTGCGACCTACGGCTTATGCCGCAAAAAAGATTAGGTTGTTCATTTTTTAGGTCGTCCTGCTTGAAATTCATGTGCAAATTTGTTAAGTCCTAGGTCGTTTGAATCTCAGCGCGACCTAGGAGTTAAGTCGCAGATTTGAAGGATCCTTAAGTCGTTCAGATCTTCTAAATCACCAACTCCCTCTCCACGCAATATCACACCATCCCGATGAACTATGACCCAATAACCCATTATCACTCACGATGAAATCCATCATCCTCTTCGAGAGGTCCGTCATTCCTACGTACCACCGAATCATCCAAGAGGCGATTGAAAGCATCTCCGATCAATCACTAATTCAACTCAACACTGTGCTTTCATGAATCACAACTAATGGCGATCAAAATCGACCACAACTTGACTCAAAAGACGAAAAACGACACACGAAATTGCTATGAGATTCGGAGATGAGAAATTCCTGGTTCGGTGATGATCGTGGGGTGGATAGAGATCAGGTATGCTTACACAATGTAATGGCGAGGTCGAATCGGTGGATGATTGGACTCTGGTTTGCTTTCCAAGATCGCGAGATGCTGTTAATGGCAGAATGAGGTGTTAAAACAGATGAAATGAGGAAGGAACGACCTAGGCTATTTATACCCCAGAGGAGTAGAAAGTGGATCGTCACACACGACCTAGTTCCTCAATAGGTCGCTTGCGACCTAACAACTCATCAGAGCGCGAGTTAAGAAGATCGAAGTACACGACCTACGACCTAGGCGTATACTTCGAGGGGCAAATGTTAACTCCTCTTCGTTAGCGACCTAAGACGTGACCAAGTTTAACGACTCAGAGCATTGCCGACCTAGTGACCAAATTGAAGAAGCGACCTAAAGTGTTACGACCTAAAAATGCCTCGCGACCTAACAAGAAGCTACGACCTAATAAAGGCCGCGACCTAGCGGTTCTCAGCAACCTAAGGAATGCCACGACCTAACAACTCTCAGCGACCTAAGGGAGCCCGCGACCTAGTGGTTTAAGAGCTCCGCGACCTAACGACTTAAGAGGATCAGCGACCTAAATCATATGCGACCTAAAGAAAGCCATAGCCTACCGACCTAAGGACGAAGTGATCTCAGCGACCTAAGTCTCAGCCGACTTACGACCTATAATAAGTCGTACGCGACCTATCAACTCGCTGAGAAGAGAACCAAGCACAATTGAGATAGGTCAGGTTCCATCCCCTAGGTCGTTGCCCACCTACGACCTACTTTAGGTCGAAGACGACCTAGCACTTGGAGATAAAGATACTGCCCAACGACCTAACGGAGTACTTTGATTACAGGAAAGTTCCCACGACCTATGATAGGTCGTTAACGACCTAGGATAAGTCGCTCTCGACCTATCTGTATGAACAAAGGAGCCGCCTTTTTGCATGCCGCTGGAGATAGGTCGTTCACGACCTTGGACTTGTACGAATCAGCACGTATGTTCTTATGGAAGGAGGGCCAGAGCTTTCTAGGTCGACTGCGACCTACGACCTTACTTAGGTCGGTCACGACCTACGACCAAACTCCGATAAAAACCTATAAATACAGCCCTAACTTGAACGAGGAGAAGAGGACTTTGGGGGGGGCTCATTCTCTTCAAGCGCCATTACTCTGCCGAATTCCAGACGACTTCAAAGCCTTTTAGATCCAACAAACTTCTAAAGGAACTCCATGAAGGAATCATCCACATTCACCATGGATTTGAAGATGATTGTCAACATCAAAGCTTGAGCTACTTGTTTCACATATCCTATCACTTGAAGTGTGTTGTAATTGAAAGATCTTGTAAAGAATTGTAATCAAACTAGTGATAAAAAGATTAAAGTGGACGTAGGCTGGATTATAAGCCGAACCACTATAAATACTGTGTCTCTTACCGTTTTTCTACATACTTTCTGCTTATTTCTGTTTCCCGTACAAACGGGTGGTGCTTTCACAATCACATCTTATACACCAGGGTGTTAGCGTTCAAATTTAAGCGTTAACAATGATATTATTGAACTCGATCAACAACAATTGCCGAGATGTTCGATTTTATCAAACCCAGTAAAACTAGGGTTCTAAATTTCTATTCCCACTGAAATCACCAAGCACAAAACTTCAGATTTTTAAAATAATTTAAAACGCTTTACTTTGAAATCTACTTAAAAACATTTATTTTAAAAAACTACTTCAACAATTTACTAAAAATACATACTATATGATATTTGAAAATAAGGTTACTTTATAAAATATAAAACTAGGTTTTCACTTTTTTAAACAAAATAATAAGTCACTTTTTAAATAATTACTACGATAATAGATTTTAAAAATACTTACTTTAGAATTTAAACATTTAGAAATAATAAATTTTATAAAAACATGCTTTTTAAAACAACATTAAACTTATATCTTATATTTAAAAATTTACTTTGAACATACTTGGCTATCTAGAGAAATATACTTCTCTTCACATTCTTCTTTAAATTTCCAATTCAAACACTTGAATCAATTGCCAAATTGATTTCCAATTTACTCCCCTTTATTTCAAAATCCATTAATTTCAGATTTTATTCCTTAATTATGATTTAAAGTACTTTTAACTGAAAAGGCCAATTTTAGGTTTCTCAAATTACTTCATAATCCTTTTAAATAAATTTAAACCTTAATCTTAAAATAATTCATTATTCCATTAAAATAATATCACTTAATATTATAATTCATTAATTACTGTTTATTCAAAATGTTTTTTTCTTTTCGTGCTCGAAGTTATTTATTAGTATTTAATATCACTTCCTTTTCTTTTTCAATTCATTCTTAATTTATTCAAATTTTCTTTAATTATTTCGCTTACAAATTCGCTTCTTTTTATTTTCTTTCCAAAATCCAATTTATATATTTTGGTAACTCATCATACCCAAATATATTCAATCAAACCATAGCATTCAATATCCCAATATAATTCATCATAGAATATCAGAAAATCACAACAGAATGGTTTGGGATCAAACTTTTTGGAAATTAATTAAGAATAATCACTAAAGGAAATTGATTAAGTATAACTACTTAAATAATAGAGTAATTACATAGAGTAAGTAATTTATGGTTAAGCATAATTAAATAAAGGGTAATTACTCAATGAATGTAGGTGATTAAGGTTAGTAAATTACTGAATGAAATTAATTAAGGTTAGTGAATAAGTGTGATTAATTTAAGATTTCTTGTTAAATGTAATTAATCAAAAGGGTAATTCATTAAGGAAGTAATTAGAGGATCATTACTAAATATAATAAGTAATCAAGGGTGATAAATTAAGAAAAATGATTAAAGAATGATTAGTTATTTGGTTTATAATTAATTAATATTAAGTAATGGTAATCTAAGTGATTAAAGATTAGTAATTAATTTAATTAGAGAAAAATTAAAGTAATTTTGGGAGTGATCAATCTTACTTATGAATGATTAATGTTGTGCAATGCCTTGAATTGGTTGACATCTCTGTTATGAAATGTTTTGTGATAAGATATGTTTGAGTGAACAGTAATTAATGCGGTTATCTATCAATGATGAATTGCTGTGATAAAAAGTAACATCTTGTATTTAAGGGTTCAATTGTTGTGAGGACCCGGAATTTTCGAACACTTAAAATCGGGATATTTGATTGATTTTAAATATTCAATAGAGTGGTTTTAACTTGAATTAAGAATATCACTAATTATTTGATAATTAAAATTTTAAATTAAATAAATTAAAGTTGGGTAAAATGCTAAATCTGGAGTTCTAATCTTGTTAAAAATAATTTAAAGACTTATAAAATTTATAATGATGATACTGAAGATAATAGAATGGTTGAAATTTAAATTAAAGGTGATTTGTTCAGTTTTAGAAATATATCGTTTAAATTGAATTTAAAAATAACTTTCTGAGGCACAGTCTCGGAATTCGACGAAACCAGTTCCATTTGATCAGTAATATTGTATTGTTACCGGGTTTCAAATTTTGTAGTGATTGGAGTTGTTGTGTGAGCATACGATATATAAACGCGTTGAAATTGATATTAATATGAATTGAAATTAAATAAAATATATATAATAATAATCATCTTCAGCCGTGATTCTTTCCCATCAGCCTGTTCCCCTTTCTACGTCAAAACTTTTTGCCATCACTATAGGCTTCCTTCCTTTCAATCACTTCCTGCCTTCTTTTACATCATTACAGCCGAGATTTTAAAGGAAACAAATAAAACCCAAAAAAAAAGAAACAAAAGGCGACATTTCTTTTCAATTCAAAATCAACGAAATCCAAAATGAATGGCAGCCGATTCCCAAGCGAATCTCATCCTTCTCTATATCGATCGAAATCGAATCCAGCAATTCGAATCTAGTTCAAACTCGATTTCTGCTGTTCGCTCAGGCATTCGCGTTGCTCTGTGGCATCGCGATCTCATTCATGCGTTTCGGAAGCAGGGTCGTGGCGGCGGCATACTGTGGCGACGATGTGGGGTTTGATTCAGGACAGCAGGGGGAGAAAACTCAACTGATGGCGATGAGATTTCATCCTCAAGGCAGTAAGGACTGTGACGCCCCACCTCTATACCCACGCTAGCCAAGGACACTACAAAGTAATGTCGCCAACTAACACGGAGAATAAGGCTGGTTGGGAGCGACCATCTATAGCCTTGCTCTAATTATCTATTGAATACATTGACAATAGTCACACCAAGCAAGTCGACATACCCAATGAATATTTAAAACAAAACCATAGGTGGTTGGATCTATCAGAACAGAATATAACAACTCAAATGTAATATACATCACAGAACAGTAAATGATCATATACATATATACAGATACATAACAGAGTTTACAAAATAATACATGTCAAGTGGTATAGCCGACCACAATATCAATATACATAACAGAGTTTACAAAATAATACATGTCAAGTGGTATAGCCGACCACAATATCAATAGAATACATATCAGAGTTACTACAAAATAGGACTACATAAAAGCTATAACGAAAAGGAACAAGCTGAATAGTCCATGCGGAAGCAAAATAGGATAAGTCCAAAAGCACCTAACCTGAAACAACTCGGTCTGACCCGAGTATAAAATACAGAGGTCAGTCTAGCTAAACAAATCAGTTAGATAAACTGAACAACAATAAACCTGCAAGGTTACAAAGCATAATAGATATCTCTAAAAGAGATAACACCATCATCTAACGAAAGATGAATCATATAGAATAAGCCTCATATCATCGGCAACATATAGAAACAAAGGATAAGAATACCCCAAAGCAAGCCATAAAGGCAAACAACAAATACCGATAAATACGAGTTCCACAAGGTAAACGCTATATTTCGTGTGGCTCCAAAGAACCAATACAGAAAAGCAATACCTAGGAAATATACATATAAATGAAACATCATGAGCGGTGGTGAAGAAACCACTCCAATATCTCTTGAGCGGTGGTGAAGAAACCACTCCAATATCTCTTGAGCGGTGGTGAAGAAACCACTCCGAAAACAATACTAAAGGTAACCGACAACCTCAAATATCTTTCGAGTCAGGGAAAAGGACCAACTCCAAAAGCGATATTAAAGGCAATAAGCCAGAGGAGACAGTCCGAAGACACTATCCCAAAGGCAGCATGTGTCACAAACTCCCAGAAAGGAATCCGAAAAGTGGTAACGTGAGTCCCATAACCACCCGTTCGCACTAAACAGTTTACTATCCATTAGTTAATTTCACACTCGAAGCAGTACAAAATTTCACCTCATATCCTCAGTAAACCAAAACCGAAGGTCAAAACGATCAATTGAATAGGTAGGGGATTAATCGGAAAGATAAACGCACAGATTCATGGTCCATGTTTTGCCCAACCATTTAATCACCCTTCCACTTCGCTCGAAGTGCGAAATTGTGCGTGTGTTTAAATAGAATTTATAAATTGGAGAAACGAGCTTTAATATGATTAGAAAGATTATTTTATAAAAACCCGTGGATGAAGTCAAAAATAAGTTATCAAAGTTAAAGGGCAATAACAACCACTAAGAACCAATCATGAATCGGTGAAACCCGAAAAACCAATCAAAATAAGCATAAACAGGGAAAACAGGAATACAAGAGCAGGTCAGTGGACTGAAATCCCTGTTCAGTCGACTGAAAATTGTCCAGAAAAATTTTGGGCTTCAGCTCAGTCGACTGAACAGAGGATCCAGTGACTGAACCCAATTTCCTGCATTTACTACTTATAACAAATGAAGTGCAAACTCTCCCAACTTTCAACTGGACGAGCATGGACGCTAGGGGTTTACGCCTAGCGGCTACCCGGCCCTATAAGCACTTCAATGCATCACCAAAACATGATCAAAACATCAAAGTTAGGATCTCTAAAGAATTGAACCCAAAACACTAAAAATTTGGGTATTCACCAATTCAATCCAAACTAAAAGCAAGTGCATATGAACAAGTGCTAGGAATTCATACCTAACATCAATGAAATCAAGAGAAGTAGATGTGAGTTCAAAACTCACCTTTAACCCAAAAACAAGAAGATGGAGCTCAACAACAAGGAGAAGACCAACCAAACACTACTTCAACTCAACAAGCTTCAATCTAAGAATAAAACACATATTTCCCAATTTAGGTTTAGGAAATTTTCTGAAATTGAAGAGGAGAGGAGTTGGAGAAGATGAATAAGAGCTTACCAATGGATTCTCTTTGATTTTGGAGCAAGAAATCAAGTTGGAGGTTGAAACTAGGGCTTGCAATTCCTATTTCCTCTTCCCTTCCACCATTTTCAGTTCTAGCTTAAGAAATGAAATGAAATGAGGATGAATGAAGAGAAGGGATTGGGTTAGGGTATTAGTTAACTAGTGGGCTGAACCCAAACCCAAAACCCTATAGAATAAGGGTCAAATTTTCACAAACTCCAAACATATCAAAATTATACTCAAAAAGATCGCAAATGCCATTTTGGAACCAATGGAGGTAGTTTCGAGTTCCAATTCGGCCATTTGCAGAAAGTAACATTTCGGACCCAAAATCCGACTAACGACGCTATATTCAAATAAAACATTTAAATATATAATCGTTAAATATGCGGGTTGTTACAAGGACAGTGCATGAATTCGGGAGCAAGTAGCGGTGTGCTGGGATTCGAGGTGATGCGGTGGCGATTGAGGATTCGACGGCTCGCGATGTTCACTGACGATGCTCGAGGCTAAGGGTTCGTCAGTATATAGTAAGGTATTCATTTTTCTAATTTATCTCTGTTAAAATTAATTTAACTTCTATATCTGTTTGGATAATAATCAATAAAATCAAAATATGTATACAGTATGTATATATATTTTACAGTAAGGATATTATCCCTTGATTTAAAATTTATATATATAAATAAGCTTTTAAATATAAGAGTGTGTTTTAAGGAAGAAAATAATAAACATATGTTATAGAAGAATTTTACAGTAAAGAAAAATATATGTCACAGTAAATTATAACATATCTGTTTAACATTTAATACGTATATGACGTTTTGGGACATTTATTGGAATGTTAAAATGTTTAAAGTTCATGTAAAATTAGAATTCTATTTAAAAAAAATGTTTTTATAAAAGAAAATTAGCCTAAAAAGTAAATTATTAGTCTGAAATAAGAGCTTTGGGTAATTAAATTTATATATGGAAATCTAATTGTTCGATTATTTCAAATATTAATAAAATCATATAAATTGTTATTCAAGGTCAAAATCTGAAAGGAAACAAGCTGGTTTGGTTGGATTGCAAACAAAAGCAATGGTGAGTTAATCTCACTCAGTTGAATTTAAATTTAAATTTAAATGATTAAATTTAAATAATTGTTTGAATGGTTGAGTTGATTGATGTGCTATAGTATGGTATATATTTGGAATGGGCATTTTATATTGTGCTAACGTCTGTGGATGCAGGGAAACAGGTTGGAGGGATCAAACTGGATCCCTCAACATTTATTTACAATTATTTAATACTCTCTGTTGTGATTATTTGATATTCTATGATGAATTATGTTGGAATATTGAATTCTATGGTTCGAATGGATATAATTGGGTATGATGAATTACCAAAAATACATAAATTGGATTTTAGAAAGAAAATAAAAGAAGTGAATTTGTAAGTGAAATAATTATAGAAAATTTGAATAAATTTAAGAATGAATTGGAAAAGAAATAAAGTGACTTTAAAATTCCCAATAAATAAATCTTGAGTATAGAAAGGGTAATTTTGAATAAATAGAAGATTAATGAATTTTAAACTTCAGTATTATTTTTTTAAAAGAACAAAACATTTATTTAAAACTTAAGATTTTAAATTTGAAAAGAATAAAGAAGAAATTGGGAAAATATGAAATTTGTATATTTCAGTTAAAAGATTTAAAAATCAAACAGAAACTAATAATAACAATAAATTCCATAATAAATGAATTTTGAAATGAATTGGGTGAGTAAAAAAATTTATTTCAAAGGGAATCAATTTGGAGAATTGATTTTAGTGATTGAGATTGAAAATTTCTCCTTGGGTAACCAAGTACGTTTTCAAAGTAAATTTTTAATTTAAATTAAAGGTTTTAAAGTTGTTTTAAAAAGCAAGTTTTGGAAAATTTATTATTCATAAATATTTAAATTCTAAAGTAAGTATTTTCTTTTAATCTATTATAGTAGTAATTATTTAAAAGTGACTTAGTATTTGTTTTAAAAAGTGAAAACCGGTTCTATATTTTATAAAGTAACCTTATTTTCAAATATTCATATATTATGTATTTTTAACAAATTATTGAAGTAATTTAACTTAAATGTTTCAAAGTATATTTCAAAATAAAGTGTTTTAAATTATTTTAAAATCTAGTTTTGTGCTTGGTTATTTCAGAGGAGATAGAAAATATTTAGGAAAGTTTATTCTGAAAAGAAAGATGGTTTTGAAACTGTTTTCAAAGGATTGAAAATAGAAATATATCTTGTAAAGATATTTTGAGGTAAATAAATAATTTAGGAAATTATTTATTGTGTGATGGATGTTGTGAATATTAATTGATAGTTAAATAACCGACTATCAATATTGGACAAATGCGTTGATCGTTTTGAAGAGACTGGGATCGAGATTTATTTGTCGAAAACAACTTCGATCCGGTTCGTACGTTTCGTGGAAAACGAGTTTGGATTCTTAGATGGAGCAGTGAAGTGCAAGGGCTAGTCGCTACTAATCCTGAGGATATTTCCAAAATGGATGTGGTAGGAATAGTGCCTATGGTTCCGTTCGAACCCGGGACGGACTTGTATAGATGAATGCTTGCGAAACATCATCAGGTGGACGATGGGCATTCTAAGGGATATGTTCTAAAAGGTAACGCTTAGCCTCAAGCCTCATCAACCGGGAATGACTGAAAATCAGGAGTTATGCAGCAAGGCTAGGTGGGTAGCACCCAAGCAGGGTGAGGTCATCCCTGTCTAGATGTCCCTTTTATTTCGGCTTAGTGGGCGGTTGCTGATCCCAACCGCGGGGTGATCTCACTCGGGATTATCCAGTAATTGGTAGCCCCGGTCTTGAGTTGCAGGAGAGCGGGCGTACTCCTCGGTACGGTGATCTAGGCCCTGTACTATGACAGGTGGTACCCCAGTGCCTAGTCATTAGTTGGAAATCCATTCTCCCTACGAGCCTTGTACGAGTTTGTTGTATTACCCACTCTGTGGCTAGTAGCTGGAATTTAATGAATGTAACAATTTCGGCTATTTTATAAGTATTTGTATATAGACCCTATTATAATTCAGAGGATTTCTATAAAAATTGATTTGGCTATCGTAAGGTAAAAACCCGACATGTTTATTTATGGCGTGGTCTTACGAGATGCTTTTGTTTTCAAAGGATTTTTGAAACTTTAATAATAAATTGAGTGTGATTTTCTCACGCTAGTATTCCAGACTGACTCGGGTGTTATTTAACTGTAATGCTCGGGTCAGACCGAGTATTATAGGATACAGGATATGATGCTGTGGAGCTCAGGAGACAAGCTGGATGACGATACGTACTTCCGTACTTGTTTATATATATTCCGCTGTGTTGAGTTGTTATGTATCCATTTGTATATTGTTGTTGTTGAACTGTGATAGATGTAATCTGATGATGTAATATATAAACAGAGATATTTGATTTTTGAGTAAAGCTTATTTATTATCTATTATATTTTATTCCGCTGCGAAGGTTGGATTCTGTTGTTGTTTGCTATTTTCTTCTTCTACCTCTTCTTCTTTAACCCAAATGGTTCGTATTTCTGTACAACTTGAGTTGAATATTGTTGACTCAAGGGGTACGGATTTGCGGGTCGTTACACTTGGTATCAGAGCTTAGGTTGGTGGTAACCTTGGCTCTGGTGGGAATTACTCAATTAAATTTGAGTCCGAAGTACTCTAGAATGAGTTTGAGCGTATTAATAGATATGAGCGTGTATTTGTTAGTGAATATAAATTGTTTTAATATTGCATTGATTGATTTATTGAGTGGCATATGAACCTTCGTCGACAAAGTTTGCGCAACTGTATCGAAGGGGTTTCTAAACACTTGAATAGAACAATTGACACGGTATTGTTTTAAATGTGGATAAATGAAATAATTTTACCCAAAATATACTTTGATATAAATAAAAGTATTGTAAACTATTTTAGCTAATATATGGTTGTTTGGATGTTAGCAAGAATAATATTAAACTATTATCATCGTGGGTAAAAATTTAAATAGAAATGGAAAATATAACCAAAGGTTGAGGGAATAAATTCAATTATAAACTGAAATTTATAAATATGAATTATAAATGTAAATTATAAATTGAAATATAATCAAATGATTATTTGTATGAGCATAAGCTTTGCAAATGAATTATAGTTAAAATTTATTTAAGCAAGCTTTGGAAATTTAAAATCCCAGAGACTATGGAAGTGTTTATCAAAGTATTTGAAGATAAAAAAATAGCATTATTGTTTTAGAGGTATTTCTAAAAGGAAATTTGTTTTAAAAGGATTTTGAAAGTGAAATAGCATTGAAATCACTTGGATTATTGGAAAATAATTCTAATGATGACGGCCGCATCATCAGTATTCATTTTCGAATTTCTAAGTGACGGATTGCTGCCATAATTTGATTTGTTCAGGAAAGCTAGTTGTTTTTGAAAATTTCTATGGAAATTTGCTGGGGATAAAACCAGGATTGGTTTAAATTTTTGAGAAGTATGATTTGAGATGTTGAAGGTTTAAAAACGATTTGAAACCAAAAGTCGGGTGTATAAAAATCCTGTTCAGATAGGTTGTAAGCTTATAAATTAAGATAATTTTTAAATCAGGAAGGAAATATAAGCTTTGAATGTTGGAAATTTTGATTTAAGGGAAAAGTTAAAAATGAAATAAACTTGGATTGGGGGAATAAAATTTAACCGGATTGAAGTAATTGAGTAGACTGAAAATAATATCCAGTTGTATTCGAATTAAGCTGAAATCAAATTGAGTTAAATAAATCTAAGTTAAAATAAAATTGAATTGGGATAAGAATTCAATTGAATTATTGAATGGAATTAGATTCTTACCTGAATAAATGGAAGTAAGTTGGATAAGAAATAAATTGGTTAAGGATTGGACTGAAATAAATAAATAAAAATAACTTATAAAAGAATTAGAAATCAATGGAAATAAAATATGCTTAAGTTATAAATAAGTGTAAAATTCGAGTTAAAAATAAAAATGAATATATTCAAACCTAGAATGAATGGGAATGTGTAAAATAATATGTTTTGACTTATAAAATTGAAAAGGTGAGATAGAAAACCCAAAATTTATATTGTTTGATGTTTTGGAAATAAAACAAAGATCCAAACTTGAATTTATAAAATAAATTGGACTTAAGAAAATTAAATGAAGAGATTTTGAGATTTAAAATCAAGTATTGAATTATAAATAGGGAAAGAATTAATTAGAAAATAAATTAGATAATGAAATATGTAATGAAACCTAATGTAGTTAAATAGAAATTGAATTGTGAGTTAATAAAATTGGATGGTAATTTAAAAGTAAATGGTGGAATCAGAACTTGATTTATTAATTAAAATTTAACTTGAAGTGTTAACAAATTAAATATAATTGGAAATTGCAAATAAAAAATGAAATTTGATTAAAATAGTAATGGTATGAATTGCAAATAAAAATCAAATAAGTGGAAATAAATTGGAAATGGCCTTGTAATAAATTTAATGAGTTGAATTTGGAAAGCTGAATTGTATAATGACTAATCAAATGAAATTGTAGATTTAAAATGAGATTTAATCGAGATAGAATTAAGTTGAATAGAAGAGAAAAATTTACTTGTAAAATGAAAATGAGCTTAAGTATAAAATTGAAGTAAATCAACTTAAGCTAAAAAGATGAAAAGGATTTGAATTGAATTCTACTTAAAACTAAGTTTAATGATATTGGGTTGGATTTAAATCAAGTGAAAATAAATATGAATCGAAATAGAATTCGGTGAGTTATAAATAATAGTTAAGGAAATTAAATTTCATAATGGATTGAGTGGATAAACTAATTATATTGAATAGATAAATGGATGGATAAATAAGAATCAAATGAAAGATGGAAATAGAACTTATCGTAAAAAGAAATGGAAATGAACTTAAGTTATTGACTTAAGTAAGTGTTGAATGGAAGCCGAACTCAAAATGAAGTGTGGTTTAAATGAGTTGAGAAATAGTTATTGGACGTTGGACGAAAGTATAAGAAAATAAAATTCTATTAATCATTGCAAGTAAAAAAAAATTGATTTTTAAATCAATTGGAATAATATGGGTTTGTTTGAAATTGACAAATGAATTAAATGTAAGCGATTGAGTTTTAAACCATTCAAATTGATGAAGTTGTAAATGAATGGATTGAAAACCATTCAAATTGAATGAAAATGGTTATAAATTAATTGGAACAGTGGAATTAGTATGAAAACTGTATAAGTTGCTTACGGGAAAATGTTTGGTGTGAATTTCTTTTAGAATTCATGTGTTTAACTATTGCAAATAAGTTAAATGTTGTTAAACTTCATTTATATGGCACTTACATGTTTAAATTGAGTAAGTACAGGTACCTGGGAGCCGTGTGGCTGGATTTGGTTGTGCTAGTTGCTAAAAATAATAAGCTGTTTGCTTAAAACTGCTAAATAAGGTACGCCTACGCAATAAAAATAGGAAATATGAATTGTTTTTGGTTTTTTCGACCGTGTGGGTCGATGTATATATATTTATATCTTTTCTCAAATTGCAAAAGCTCCTCCGTACAAAGGAGACTCTGCCAAAAAAATTTAGAAATTTTGGGAGTTTAGAATTTTTTTGAAATAACGACAAAATGAATTTAAACTAGAAACTAAAATAAATTAGTATATGAAACCAATTTAAAATAATGACATGAATTAGTTATAAGTGAAAAATAAAATTTAAATATTCAGAGTTGAAGATAAATTGAATTCATAGGGTAATGAAAGAATCGAATGAATAGAAATAGATATAAAATAAAGGGGTAAGGTGAAAATAAATATAAGGAACATATTTAATGCTTATACTAACTTAAGAGGGAATGGTGAATTTTTAAATGAAAAATTGATACTATTAATATATTCCAAGTTAATATTTGAATGAATAAATATTGACATTTGTAAGGAAGTTGATAAAATGTTTTTGGGATATTGTGATTGGATATTATTGTTATGAAGGATATGTAGGTATGAAAAAGGGAAATGAAAATTGATTTTGATTTCAGATGTTAAATTTGAATTGCCCGACCAAAAAGGTATGTGTTTATATTTTTGTTAAATTTGATTGGGTTTTTGGATCGAGCCACTTGGTCTTTTGTTTTCTTTTTGGATTTGGGAGGCCGTAGGGCCATTTTGTTGTTGTACCGAGCTAGCCGCGCAAAGGAGACGTTGGCGAAATTTTTTGGAAATTTAGGGAACTAGAATTTTTTTGTGAAATTTGGAAATTTAAAACTTGGTTTTGAAATTATAATTTGAATGGTTGAATAAGTAAAGTTATTTGGAAACTTTGGAAGGTTTTAGAAAGTTGGTTGAAGTAAGAGTGGGTCTTTAATAAAATATATGTTGTGGCAAGATGATTAAACTGATTGATTTTGAGAAATAGTAATGGGTATTGGATCATTCTTCCTAAATAGTAATTTCGGGGACGAAATTCTTTTAAGGGGGGAGGAATGTGACGACCCGGAATTTTCGAACACTTAAAATCGGGATAATTGATTGATTTTAAATATTCAATAGAGTGGTTTTAACTTGAACTAAGAATATAACTAATTATTTGATAATTAAATTTTTAAATTAAATAAATTGAAGTTGGGTAAAATGCTAAATCTGGAGTTCTAATCCTGTTAAAAATAATTTAAAGACTTATAAAATTTATAATGATGATACTGAAGATAATAGAATGGTTGAAATTTAAATTAAAGGAGATTTGTCCAGTTTTGAAAATATATCGTTTAAATTGAATTTAAAAATAATCTTCCGAGGCACAGTCTCGGAATTTGACGAAACCAGTTCCATTTGATCCGTAATATTGTATTGTTATCGGGTTTCAAATTTCGTAGTGGTTGGAGTTGTTGTGTGAGCATACGATATATAAACGCGTTGAAATTGATATTAATACGAACTGAAATTAAATAAAATATATATAATAATAATCATCTTCAGCCGTGATTCTTTCCCAGCAGCCTGTTCCCCTTTCTACGTCAAAACTTTTTGCCATCACTGTAGGTTTACTTTGTACGCTTCCTTCCTTTCATTCACTTCCTGCCTTCTTTTACATCATTACAGCCGAAATTTTAAAGGAAAGAAGTAAACTCGAAAAAAAAAGAAACAAAAGGCGACATTTCTTTTCAATTCAAAATCAACGAAATCCAAAATGAATGGCAGCCGATTCCCAAGCGAATCTCGTCCTCCTCTATATCGATCGAAATCGAATCCAGCAATTCGAATCGAGTTCGAACTCGATTTCTGCTGTTTGCTCAGGCATTTGCGTTCCTCTGTGGCATCGCGATCTCATTCACGCGATTCGGAAGCAGGGTCGTGGCGGCGGTAGACCGTGGCGACGATGTGGGGTTTGATTCAGGACAGCAGGGGGAGACGATTCAACTGATGGCGATGGGATTTCATCCTCAAGGCAGTAAGGACAGTGCGTGAATTCGGGAGCAAGTAGTGGTGTGTTGGGATTCGAGGTGACGCGGTGGCTACTGAGGCTTCGACGGCTCGCGATGTTCACCGACGATGCTCGAGGCTAGGGTCTCGTTGGTATACAATAAGATATTCGTTTTTCTAATTTATCTCTGTTAAAATTAATTTAACTTCTATATCTGTTTGGATAATAATCAATAAAATCAAAATAAGTATACAGTATGTATATATATTTTACAGTAAGGATATTTTCCTTTGATTTAAAATTTATATATATATATAAGCTTTTAAATATAAGAGCATGTTTTAAGGAAGAAAATAATAAACATATGTTATAAAAGAATTTTACAGTAAAGAAAAATATATATCACAGTAAATTATAAACATATCTGTTTAACATTTAATACGTATATGACGTTTTGGGACATTTATTGGAATGTTAAAATGTTTAAAGTTCATGTAAAATTATAATTCTATTTGAAAAAAAAAAAATTTATAAAAGAAAATCATCCTAAAAAGTAAATTATTCGTTTGAAATAAGAGCTTTGGGTAATTAAATTTATATATGGAAATCTAATTGTTCGATTATTTCAAATATTAATAAAATCATATAAATTGTTATTCAAGGTCAAAATATGAAAGGAAACAAGATGGTTTGGTTGGATTGCAAACAAAAGCAATGGTGAGTTAATCTCACTCAGTTGAATTTAAATTTAAATGATTAAATTTAAATAATTGTTTGAATGGTTGAATTGATTGATGTGCTATAGTATGGTATATATTTGGAATTGACATTTTATATTATGCTAACGTCTGTGGATGCAAGGAAACAGGTTGGAGGGATCCAACTGGATCCCTCAACATTTATTTACAATTATTTAATACCCTCTGCTTTGATTATTTGATAATCTATGATGAATTATGTTGGAATATTGAATGCTATGGTTCGATTGGATATAATTGGGTATGATGAATTACCAAAAATATATAAATTGGAATTTAGAAAGAAAATAAAATAAGTGAATTTGTAAGTGAAATAATTATAGAAAATTTGAATAAATTTAAGAATGAATTGGAAAAGAAATAAAGTGACTTTAAAATTCGTAATAAATAAATCTTTAATATAGAAAGGGTAATTTTGAATAAACAGAAGATTAATGAATTTTAAACTTCAGTATTATTATTTTAAAAGAACAAAACATTTATTTAAAATTTAAGATTTTAAATTTGAAAAGAATTAAGAAGAAATTAGGAAAATCTGAAATTTGTATATTTCAGTAAAAAAATTTAAACATCAAACAGAAACTAATAATAACAATAAAGTCCATAATAAATGAATTTGAAATGAATTGAGTAAGTAAAGAAATTTATTTCAAAGGGATAAATTGGTAATCGATTTGGAAAATTGATTTAAGTGATTGAGATTGGAAATTTCTCCCTGGGTAACCAAGTACGTTTTCAGAGTAAATTTTTAATTTAAATTAAAGATTTTAAAGTTGTTTTAAAAAGCAATTTTTGGAAAATTTATTATTCATAAATATTTAAATTCTAAAGTAATTATTTTCTTTTAATCTATTATAGCAGTAATTATTTAAAAGTGACTTAGTATTTGTTTTAAAAGTGAAAACCTGGTTCTATATTTTATAAAGTAACCTTATTTTCAAATATTCATATAGTATGTATTTTTAACAAATTATTGAAGTAATTTAACTTAAATGTTTCAAAGTATATTTCAAAGTAAAGTGTTTTAAATTATTTTAAAATCTAGTTTTGTGCTTGGTTATTTCAGAGGAGATAGAAAATATTTAGGAAAGTTTATTCTGAAAAGAAAGATGGTTTTGAAACTGTTTTCAAAGGATTGAAAATAGAAATATATCTTGTAAAGATATTTTGAGGTAAATAAATAATTTAGGAAATTATTTATTGTGTGATGGATGTTGTGAATATTAATTGATAGTTAAATAACCGACTATCAATATTGGACAAATGCGTTGATCGTTTTGAAGAGACTGGGATCGAGATTTATTTGTCGAAAACAACTTCGATCCGGTTCGTACGTTTCGTGGAAAACGAGTTTGGATTCTTAGATGGAGCAGTGAAGTGCAAGGGCTAGTCGCTACTAATCCTGAGGATATTTCCAAAATGGATGTGGTAGGAATAGTGCCTATGGTTCCGTTCGAACCCGGGACGGACTTGTATAGATGAATGCTTGCGAAACATCATCAGGTGGACGATGGGCATTCTAAGGGATATGTTCTAAAAGGTAACGCTTAGCCTCAAGCCTCATCAACCGGGAATGACTGAAAATCAAGGGTTATGCAACAAGGCTAGGCGGGTAGCACCCAAGCAGGGTGAGGTCATTCCTGTCTAGATGTCCCTTTTATTTCGGCTTAGTGGGCGGTTGCTGATCCCAATCGCGGGGTGATCTCACTCGGGATTATCCAGTAAGGGGTAGTCCAGGTCTTGAGTTGTAGGGTAGCGGGCGTACTCCTCGGTACGGTGATCTAGGCCCCGTACTGTGACAGGTGGTACCCCAATGCCTAGTCATTAGTTGGAAATCCATTCTCCCTACGAGCCTTGTACGAGTTTTGTTTGTATTACCCACTCTGTGGCTAGTAGCTAGAATTTAATGAATGTAACAATTTCGGCTATTTTATAAGTATTTGTATATAGATCCTATTATAATATCAGAGGATTTCTAAAAAATTGATTTGGCAATCATAAGGTAAAAACCCGACATGTTTATTTATGGCGTGGTCTTACGAGATGCTTTTGTTTTCAAAGTATTTTTGAAACTTTAATAATAAATTGAGTGTGATTTTCTCATGCTGGTATTCCAGACTGACTCGGGTGTTATTTAACTGTAATGCTCGGGTCAGACTGAGTATTATAGGATACGGGATATGATGATGTGGAGCTCAGGAGATGAGCTGGATGACGATACGTACTTCCATACTTGTTTATATATATTCCGCTGTGTTGAGTTGCTGTGTATACATTTGTATATTATTGTTGTTGAACTGTGATAGATGTAATCTGATGATGTAATATATAAACAGAGATATTTGATTTTTGAGTAAAGATTATTTATTATCTATTATATTTTATTCCGCTGCGATGGTTAGATTGTGTTGTTGTTTGCTATTTTCTTCTTCTACCTCTTCTTCTTTAACCCAAATGGTTCGTATTTCTGTACAACTTGAGTTGATTTAGGTAGAATAGTGTTGACTCAAGGGGTACAGATTTGCGGGTCGTTACAATTGTGTTTCACTCGGATAACGTGGATTAAGATGGTATTGAATTCGAATAGACCGGAGTCGGGTATTAGTAAATACCCGAAATCACTTCGATTCTTTATAAATTTATATGTGAAATCAATAGGCCGGAATGGAACGTTTTAAGTGAATTGGACTATGTAATATAAGTTTTGGTACTTAGAAATAGATGTGTGATATAAGTGATGTCTATAAATTGTGAATGCGTAAATTGATACGAGTTACCCCGCGTTTTATGTAGTTTTGTGCTGTTGTATTCCATGTTAGATGGGTTTACTCAAGCTGGTTTCCAGCCTGACCCGTGTGTTACTTTGATGTAATGCTCGGGTCAGACCAAGTATTACAGGCATCGCCAGTTTCATCGAAATTTGATAACGTATGTAATAAATATGAATTTTATAAATTTCAATTTCAAATTTAAACAAATTTCTTCTTCTTTTTTACCAAAATAAACCAGGCCGCCACTTCTTCCCTTAGATTTTATATTTCATTAACCAATTCAAGTTTACATTAATATCATTCCATTCTGGATTATTTACAACCCGCACATCCTTATTTTATCACAATAATTAATCAATACCATTTCACTTGCAATTCAATTTTATTACCTAAACAAATTTATCCAAGATAACATTATAAAGCTCAACCATAATTATTATTCAGTTTGCTTAAGTTCTTTCACAATATTTTCATTATCTTCTTATATCAATTTTACTTTATTTTCATTTGATTCTTGTCCAAATCAATTCCAATCCATTTACAAATTTTAATGCACTTTGTTTATTTATTCAATCCATTTTAGATTTTTTTTATTAACAAAGAGACCACTTTAAATTATTTCACTCATGTGAATTTATTTACAATTCAAACCATCACTATTATAATCTAATTCCATTATTCATTCACACTTTCAACTTTTTATTACCAAAATTAAATTCTACATCAGAACTGGGTTTTTATTTTTCTTTCCAAAATTTTCTTAACAAACCATTAAAATTTCATCCATGCCAATACAAATTCTATTTAATTTAGTTTATACTAAATTCATCTTCAAGCTTCTTTTTATTTAATTTAGTTTACGCTAAATTCATTCTCAAACAATTCCTTTGAATTTAGTTGAGTTAAAATTTTATTCATATAATATCATTCTTACTTAATCTAAATTAAATTTCCTTTCAATTTGATTCTTTTCCAAGTTTAATTCAAATTCAACTAAGTTTTATTTAGCCAACTTGGATTCATACCATTTCTTTTACTATTTTAAATAAGAATTTAATTCTATTCAAAATTAATTGTAACGCAACTGAATTTTGATTTTTAGTTCAATCCAAATTCAACTCAATTCCATTTAATCGAAGTTAAATCGAATTGAATCCAATTTTAATTTTCCATATAAAAGTTCTAAATTTATTTACTGACTTAAGTTCATTCACCCTTTTATCTTTTATCTTATACTTAGAAATCTACTTCTTCAAAGATTCCAATCACCTTTTTGTATTTCTTATACAAGTCCAAACTTCATTTTATCTCACTCGAATAATTTATATTCAAGTTCACTATATACCATTCATATTTATTACATCCATTTTATTTCCACTTCAATATGATTAACATATGCCTTAGTTACATCTCTTTACTTCAATTCAATTTCCAATTTGATTCACAATCAAATTTTACTTTAAATTTGAAGTATTTGCATTACTTTGATGATCCATTTTCATTCATATGCAAAATCACTTAATAAAATTTCAATCCATTCCAATCAATTCAAAACCAATTCCATTTGCTTTTTTAAACCAACTCAATTCCGAATACAAGAAAACAACCAACTCTTATGCAATTTTCATGTCATTCAAGCAAATAATCATCACTTAAGCTTATAATCATTTAAAAGTAATTTCCAACTTAGATTCATATTAATTTTATTCAATTCTGCATGGTTCACAATCCAAGCATTCTTATCACATTGCAATTATTAAATTAAATTCTTCCCTTAACTAATTATTACTATAACTATTTTAGTGCATTTTTACTTTTGAAAACTCTGCAACCTACATAAGAATTTTCTTAAAACCTTCTTTTGAAATCAAATTTAAAACTTTTACTAATTACCTTTAAAAGATATGTTTCCATTCAAAAATATTTCCTAAAATAATATTCCATTATTGCCTTCAAATCTTTGGTCAACATTCCCAAACATTTCTAAGATTTTAAATTTCCAAACATTGTTTTCAATACATTTTAAAACACCTTTCAAAATCTCCGGTATTTAAATTCTGGTTTAATTTAAATTTAGTTAATCTTCTTTTTTATAATTTATACTCATGGAATTTATTTGGTTATAACTATTTCAAATTTTAGATTAAATTTTAGATTCCTATTTAATTAAGATATCCACATCCAAACAATCAAATATATAATATTTTCAAAAAATTATTTCTTTTATATCAAAATATAATTTTAAGCAAAATTATTTCATTTAGCCACTTTAAAAACAATACCATGTCGGTTTATCTTGTTTAGGAGTTTAGAAACCCCTATCGGTACGGTTGTACTTCCCATACCGACCAGAATTCATAAACACTTAACCGATAAGTCAACACAGTATAAAATCAATTTTATATTCACTAACAAGTATGCTCTCCTATCTATTATTACACTCAACTCATTATAGAGTACTATTGACTCTGTCTAATGAGTAATTTCCCCACCAAAGCCTAGATTGTCGCCAAATTAAGTGTATATTAAACTTGTATACTATTTAAAACATCATATTTTGAAACTATGTAACCTATTTTGATCAAGCATTTATCAAGGTCTGTAGAAATCTTCAAAATTGTAATACTTTTTATCAAGCCTGTAGAAGCATTAGAAAAAAAAAGCTTGAAACTTTCTGTTATCAAAAACCTGGAAACAACCAATTTTCAAAAGTCTTGATCATTATCTTGTTCCAGTCTTAAAGCAATCCAGTATCAAGCATTTCAGTTCTTAAGTTTGAGTAATACAAAGTTTCAGCAGCAACTACAGTTTTCAAATTTTCAAAAAGGGGCTTCAGTTCAATCCAGTTTCCAAAACTCTTTGCAAATTCAAAAAGGTGAGTAAACAACTAATTTTAAAACTTAAGTAGGTTAAAATTGTTGCTTAAGTAATTACTATGATATTGATTCCTGCATGTGCTGATAGTTGCATATAAATCTTTATGAATGGTTGTATTTGAATCTGCATGCCTGAAGTTTGTGTTCCTCTGTTCATTCCTGATTACAGAGTTTTAGAAATAAACAAAAATTCAAATTTCCCATATAAACACTTTGTAGATTAGGGTTTTCAAACAAATTAATTGAACTCTCCGACCATCCTCCCGATCTTACCAAGTCGTTGACTGTATCACCAAACCCTTTGAACACCCAGATCGTCGTAGCAGTCAGAAATACAAAATCGAACTATTGGACCAAAATCTGGACCTAGCCGATCGTTCAAAACTTCGTTGCTTCACCACCACCAACCACTAGAACCTTCGTCCCTTCGCCTGAAGCTTCGCCGAACGTCCCTAGACTTTTTTCCCCTATCGCGATAATGACCGCGACACCTTAGACAGAGTGATCGGTTCAAGAACGATGACGAAACCAATGAGTCTTAAACCCTAAATTGATCCTATTAACCATCATTGATGATCAGAAATTTAGACGAACATTTTCCCCGACATCCCTGGCCTATCACCTACCACTAGCCCCAATTTCGATGTCACCGACCATCTCGATTGCCTGAAATTGATGAAATACCAAAGCTCGGCCATCTTGCTAATTCACATCAACCCCAAGCGGAAAAAAACATCAGATTTTTCCCAAAAATCAACTTATTCAAATACAATTTGATTCAAATGAACAAAGCTTAGAAATTTAAGAATCAAATTCTGGACTTGTATATTTTTTTTTTACTGTTCATTCTTATCAGGAACAAATACTTAGTATATGTACCTGGAAATTTTTTAAAAGTTTAAATCTGGTAGATGCACACAAATTTCTTTTAAAGATCAATATTGAAATTTGGAAAGCCTGGTTTGAGAACTATCGATTTTGGGATAATCGATTTTGTGTAAAGGAGCTTTGTATGAGATCATACTAGGTGTATGATTTGAAAGATACTATATGTGTATAGTATAAAGTGTTTTGATGACGGCTCTGAGGAAAAAGGCGCTCCCTTGAAATGAACTTCTCAGGAGTGCCACCGGGTTGTGCTGCCTTGAGCCCCAAGGGGGTTCTGAAGTTGATCCTGTGAGGAGTCCGAACAAAACTAGCTCCTGAGGGTTATGAGTAGTGTGTACCATAGCGAAAGTCGTGTGTGCCGCTGAGAGCCAACAGTCTGCGTTTGATTTTATATCGGTAGATTGCAACCTATGGTAACATAGTGAAAGTCGTGTGTGCCGCTTAGAGCCAACAGTCTGCGTTTGATTTTATATCAGTAGACTGCGACCTATGTAGGAGTGGAGAAGTTTCATTTTGACAGCGAAAGTCGCGTGTGCCGCTGAGAGCCAACAGTTACATGGACTTTTGTTGTGATGGCAACGTAACATTAGAATGTAACTGCGATCTATTGTGGGTTCCATGGTGTAATCGAGGGGCGTGGAGTGCCTATAGTTACATGGACTTTTGCTGCGACGGCAACGTAACCCAGGATGTAACTGTGACCATGGATGGGGGTGATGATTTCCAGAGAATTATCACCAAAGATATATCCTCTACTTTCAAAAATGTTTTCAATATTTTCCATAAAATTATTTTCCAAATATTTTTCACTGGGTGTTGTAAACGGGTCTGCTAAGTGCTTATAGATTTTCAGTTCTACGCCTGATCAATGTGTGACCGAATTTCTGTAAGAACAAGGATGGACTGGTGAGACATCAAGTTATAAAAAAAATTCTAAAACTATTTTGTAATATTATATAGATTTTTAAAGTGGTTTAAAAAAATATTTAAAGAGAAAATTTATATGATAATAAGTATTTTTAATAAATACTGGCTTCGTTCCTTTTCGGGGACGAAAAGATTCAAAGGGGGGAGGGATGTGATAACCCGAATTTTCTGGACATCTGTAATTGATAAAATAATTGGGTTAATTAATTGAAATACTGATTTATAAATTAAAAAAATAAATTTGATAATAAATATTTACATCTGGATTTGTGTATAGATGTATTTGAACTATAATATACTAAGTTTTAAATATTTAGATAAATATTCACCTAATAATCTCCTGATATAATAATTGAAATTTGATAATATTTGTTTAATGATCTTCATTATTATTTTGGCTGAATTTATCTTTTTACAGATAAGTATATTTCTATTTTAATGTATATTAGTAATTGGCAAATGAAAGTATGGATTTGAAGTCCAAACATCTAAAAAAAATTGATTATAAAACAAATCTTTTTATTACTCTTATTTAAATTTAAACCTAAGCTTAAAAATATATTTTTAAACAAATAACATTTATCTCAAAGAAATTCATGTGCATTTAGATAAGTATTTATAATTAGTAAATTAAGATGAAAAAAAGGGAATTTTATTAACTTTAAAATAAATAAGAGTTACTTAAATGACATGTGTAAAAAAAATTAGAGACATTAGTAACATGTGTAACTAATAAACAACTCTTTATGAGAAATGTTGAAATGTTAAATAAGTGTAATTTTCATTTTTTCCTTTTAAAATAAATCACATTATTACCTATACAAATTCATTGCTTTCCCCTTCATTTTATTTTTTCTATTCTCTCCAACTCAAGACTAAGAAAAAATACCCTGTAAAATTCACCCAAACAATCTGAAAACCCATCCACCTCTAAAACCAGAATCAAATTCAAAAGGCCTGTAATTCATTTTCTTAAATCAAAAGATCAAAAGCCTGTAAATGTTTTTCATCAAACTGTAACATTTTCAATCAAAACAAACTAAGAAATCCTGAAGGAAATCAAAGTTCAGGCAAGTGAATCAAAGCAACCTTTTCAAAGCAACTTCAGTCAATTTTGAAAGCTAATTATTTCAACATCAAGTTCCAGTAAAGCAAGCTTTCAAATTTTTCCTTCAGCATTTCCGGATTTCAAGATATAAGCTCTAGAATAGGTGAGATCTACTCTTTAACATCTCAAATCTTCCATTATCTTGATCTATATGTAGTGATTATTGAAGTTTAGATGTGAGAATTTGCTCTGAAAATGATGTATGCATGTTTAGAAACAAGGACATTCTCTCTGTTTAAACCAAATATTGTGAGTAAATATATCTAAACCTTCCTGATTTTCTGGTGCAAGTGATATGTTGATGGTAGTTTTGTTTCAAATGGCTTGAATGGATGTATAAATGGTTTGCGTGATACATATATATAGGTTGAATGGCTGAGTATATTAGAAATCATGTCTCTGTTGTCTGTTTAAACCATTTTTAGTAAATAAACTATTTTCAAAATCTAATAAATTTTTTTCATGATGTTAAGTATAGTTAAATTAAGGATTTTCAGTTGTTCAAGAAGTATATGCCTATATATTAGTGTGAATACCTGTATATAACTTCCTTCCTCTATTTTTTGTCTTGGCTGTTAGCATCAAATTCAAAATTATACCAAGACATCTATTTAGTTTCAAACTTCTCTATCTAACATTTTATTAGGTGAGTAATCAGAGCTTTTAATCTGTTTTAAATTTTGTCGCATACAGTAAAACTCGAGGTAAACTAGTGATAATGATGTGCATGATTATTTATATGATTACATGAATATATAATGCAGGTTTGCTTATAGACAGTTACTCTGTCTTATTTCATTGTCTTAAAAAAAATATAAAAAAAAAATCAATATTTCCTTCCCTAATTCTTTTTAGATTTAGAGGCATTAACCAAACTTGTCTGTAGTGACAAGATACATGATCTAAAAATGGTTCCAGGTAAATATACATAGCATTTACTTCGGAAAGAAGAAGTTTATAGTAAAAGCAAGATAATGCAAGAATTTCGATCATCATAGTTTTGTGTTTCACCTATATGGGTAAATTCGATTTGGAAAATTGGGGTTTGTGGTAGGAGTTTTGTAATTTATAGGTTAAAATTTGAGGGGATGTTGTATGTTGATCGGAATTGGGTGAAAGGCCAAATTTCGGTGGGCCGATGGATTTCGTGGCGTACAATTTGGCGTGGAGGAGCTTTAAGTCATGGCCAACAGAGAAAATTAGCTCGAGAAGTTATAGAGGATCATGGAGCCGGGTTAAGGTCAATCTAGGGTTTAAGGGTTGATTGGTACGGAGTTCGGTCTCTAGGCAACTGCGAAGCAGAGGGAAGAAAGGAGGAATGCGGTCCTAGGTAAGGAGGAGGAGTGTAGAATGGCGAGTTTATTGCAAAGTTTTGGTGGGAGATGGACAATGGTGGTGGTTCACCATGGAGGTCAAAGTTCACTGTGTCTGTTCGTTATTTCATCCAGGTGGGAAGTAAGTGTGATTTTTCGAATGCGGCCTGGCTTTCAAGTTTCTCTAGGGGAGTGTGACGATAGGCGATTTTTCGTCCACGAACGCCGACATTAATACGTCCACAGTATCAACTATCGAGCAATCGAAGGCTGGAAAACCGTACCGTTATGGTTTAAAAAGAAGAAAAAGACAGAAGAAGAGAGAAAAGGATAGAAAATAGAGAGAAAAGAAAATAGAACGGAAAGAAAACAGCAGAACAATATCAGAATCTCACAATCGCAGCGGAACAACATATAATAAATAAATGAATAATCTTTAAACAAAGAACTATATCAGTTATTACATTACATTTCATTCCATCATATCATCAGAGTGTACAACATCAACAACAACAAACAGCTGAAAAGAAATACTATATACTAGTAATACGCCATGCCATCCAGCTTGCCTCCAGCAACTCCTGAATATCCAGAATATCCTGATAAACCTTAACTCTTGACTGCCCGTGTGGAAATTGGTGGGCACCCAGAGTTTAGGAAGGAAAACAATAAACTCCGAGTCAGTCATGTGACTGGTGTGAGAACTCAAAACAGTTTATTTATCTTTGAAAACAAAATAGAGGAATATTTTTAAAGTCAATTCGCAATGCTTTTAAAAATGAGACTACCATAAGGCCTCCCGCACACACACACATGCAAACGCAGAATCGGAGGAGATTTCTCCTTATGATAGTCAAAGATGCTTGATACGCATTAAAAAGAACATTTGATATTATTACTAGTGCATAGTGTAGAGAAAATCATTTCGAAAATAAAGATATAAATCTTAGCCAGCATAGACATTTCGAACTATGCCTACTACAGCTACCATCTAAACAGTGGTGACCACCATAAGTAAATGGCAGGTTCTACAACTAAAACCATATAGGGTTTCGTGTTGGAAATTGGATTTCCAGCAAATGGTCAGGCCAAGGAACTTCCCATTGCCACATGAGAACGCCTCTCGAAGGACGTCCCCGAGAACCAAACCGGATCTCTGCCAACACAAGGCCGGGTTACCCCTAACTGGGTAACTACTGACACGAGTATGCCATTCCCCGGTCCTTTGGGACCTTTAACCGAGCGCTCGTCATAAACATCACACAATCATAAATAAAGTGTTTCAACATGAGTAAGTATCTGGGCTCCATACCATGATACCACCCTTTTCCAGAAGGAAATGCACATACTCTAAAGGGAGCTACCCCTCATAACCTTGCTGCATCTTTCCTGTTTTGACCATTCCGAGGTGTGAGGCTCGATGAAGTCTCGTCCACAAAGCCAAGCTTTATACAAAAGCTATGCTTTGGGTCAACAAATGATCATAGAAATGATCACAAAGATAAACGATCAAACAAATGATCCTATCGCAAATGATCAACATAATGATCATTTCACAGCAACACTCAGCATGTCACATTACCAAATTGGGAATATATTGTTAAAAACCTTCAACTACATAACCTCTGAGCTCGTACGTCTCAGAGAAGGGTGTTAAGCTAAGAGGATAAATTCTCCGCCACCAACAGAAATATATTTGGAAGAAATCGGCTTTATATCTCAATTTGTAATGTCAGACACACAATCCATACAAGTCTGTTCCGGGCTCGAACAGAACCGAAGGCACTTACAAAGAAGTCCTTGCAATCCGGATATCCACAATCCTGATCGGATTCCCCATAACATATGGAGAACTCTATACCGGAGCAACTCGGTGCAGAGTTAATCGACAGGTCATCCTATCGCTCTCGCAAATACCCGGTCTTCAACACCGGTCATCAATGCTATCCATTACGTCGTATCACTATTCGGAATGGGTAATCCGAATAACGAGCGCAATAATTTAAAAATAAGTGTGGCATTCAAATTCAGCAAATCACAACAAATACCTTTCAAAGGTAAATATTGATAGTCGGTTATTGAACTATCAATGGATATGCACAACATCACCAGATTCCAAATAATTTTCCAAATTATTTATTTCCCAAAAAATATCTTTACAAGATATATGTTTTCAATACTTCAAAAATAAATCAATATTTATTTTTAACAAATTCCCCTTTTCTTTGATAAATTCCATAGTGAATTTATATTTATGAATATACGATTTCAATTATTCATTTTCAATTTATCTTCAAAAAGATAAATTCTCAAAATATTCACTTTATATTGGAAAACATTTCCATACTTACTTATCAAGTAATTCACAAATCCTTTTATTTTCAACACTTGGAAAATATTCAATATACTTAAATCAAAATTAAGTGTATATTTCATTCTTTAAGGAAATCATTCTCTTAAACATATTTATTTGGGCCAAAACGAATGTTGCATAAAACATCGTTACGACAACCCAAAATCACTAGTATAGGGATTCGAAATTAAAATAGATATATAAATCCCAATACTATACAAAACATTTCCTTTTGGAAATCATTTACTATAACAACAGTGTTATAGTCCACCATTTCCTTCTATTTCTCGAAAACGTCTATTTCAACAATGAATGTTGAAATCTATGGTTTCAAATCTTAACACAATTTATAACATCGTTAGATCGTTTTAATTCAACTTAAAACATCACATCCAAACATTTTCTTTAACATATTATTTACTATTTAAAAACGTGAATATACTACGTTAACCAATTTCATCATTTCTATTCATTTTATTTTAAAAGATTATTCACTGTCTAAAACGTGAATATAACTCCATAAATAAGTTACAACAATTTAATTATCCAAAATAAGTCGTTGCGGATTTATAAAACAATGTTTATAAATTCCATTTCTATTTATTTTATAACAACTTCCTTTTATGCATCTCCTTTATTAACCTATTCAATTTATAACTCAATTATAAACCAAAAGTTCACATTATAAGTTAAACACTTATAATTTATTTGTTACAAAAATCGTTCTTTTAAACTTCCCAAGTTATAAATCTTATAACTTATAAGATATATTTACCCAAATCTATTCTTTTAATAACTTTACAAATTTTATAAATGTAACGACCCGTATTTTACGTGTCGATAAATTGTAAAATGGTTACATTAGGTCGTCAGTATTGCTTAAGTCGTTTAGAGTTTGAGTCGACCAAAGCTTGGGTCGTTCGGAGCTTAAGTCGTCCGGAGTTGAGTCGTGGGTAGCTTCGGTCGTGAGGAAGATAGGTCGGGTGGAGCGACTTATAGAAGTAACGACCTAAGGGTATTAGGCGACTTATAATAGTTAGCGACTTAAGAGACTAGGCGAGTTAACGGCTTAAGGTTTCAACCGACCTAAGTATGGAGCGACTTAAGGTGGTAGGCGAGTTACGAGTTAGCAGGCCCACGGGTTAACGAGTTAAGAGCCAGCGACTTAGGAGATAGTGTGATAACGACCTAAGTAGGTTAACGGCTTAGGGGTTAACGGCTTAAGGTAGGAAGGTCGTTCGTGCGACTTAGTATAGTTAGGTCGTATAGGGAATGGAACGACTTAAGATTAAGCTGGGTTGTAGTTAGGTCGTGAACGACCTAAGGCTTAAGTTTGTTATGGTATAAGTCGTAAGTCGTAAGGACTTGGGCTTAGTGTTAAGTCATTAGGTCGCGTCTTAGTTAAGTCGCGTACGAGTTAGGTCGGCATCCCTGATAGGTCGTTAGGTCGGCTGGGTAGTTAAGTCGTTGAGTCGCTGGGCCGTGTAAGTGTTAGGTCGTTAGGTCGTCTAGGCGACTCAGGAGGAGATGCGCATGAGTGTTAGGTCGTGAGTCGCATCTGGTTTAGTTGTTAAGTCGACAGGGTGTGTGAGTCGTTGGGTCGGCTTTGTAGTTGAGTCGCTATGCCGTGTACGTGTTAAGGCGTTGGGTCGTTGAGTCGTGTAGAGGCTTAAGTCGTAGGTCGGGGATTCTCTTAGGTCGTGGACGACTCATGGGGGCGGCGACTTAAGGAACAGCCTATAAATACACGTCCATATCTTCACTTTTTGGCACCGGATTTTGAAGCGACGAAGTGCTACCATTTTGAGAGCTCGACTACAACATTTCTTCACTTCTTTTCTCCACTCTAATCTAGTGCTTACATCCATCCAATATTGAAGATCAAGGTTGAAGATCCAAGATCCAAAGTTGAAGATCTACATTCTTCAAAGAGAGATTTCATCGATTGAAGCGAGATTTTTCCGGATCAAGCTTAGTTCTTCGCTGTCTAGATCTGAAGTTGTTATCTTTTGAGGTGTTTCGGTGTTTTGGTGAGTGGTAGTTATCTCTCACACGGACCCAAAGGGTATATTGGATCGGTGGCTCGTTTGTGTGTTAAAGATAGTGATTTCTTGCATTTTTCCTTAAGTCTGCATGTAGATCCATCGTTTATGACGTCTTGATATCCATTTTTACTACATGATAACTTATGCAAGTTCATTCATCAAGTTATAGAGATATTTGCTTATAATTCATACTTGTTAGATTTGGACACTTTAATTACGAAATTGCCATTTTTGTATAATTGCTTATTAGATCTTGTTTGAATGTTTGATTGCTTGGACTAATGATTGATTTGATTGATAGATTGTTGCAAATTAGCTAATAGTTGATTTGGACAAGTTGGTCGAAGATGATTCAAAAGCTAAGTGGAAAGGCTCTTGAATAGTGAAAGCTGCTTGTGGCATATGAAGCGGATGGTGAGGCTCATATGGATAGATTCGATGACGATGGACTTTGCTATGATGCGATGAAGCAAAGTTTGATGTGAGATAGCCTTGGTTTAATCCAGACGGGATCATCCCAAGTATGTTGATAACTCGAGGGATGGTTCGAGTTGGTTGATAATGGATTGCTTGAGAGGTAGCTTGGGCTAGTAAGAGAATAGTCGTCGAGGAGGATGACTAGGAGGCTTGGATTTCATCGTTGTTGAAGGTTCTAGTAAACTCAAAACAAGAGTACATGGGGCGCCCAAAACGACTACAGGTAGGTGGTCGGGACACCCAAAAGACTACAGGCAGGTGGTCGAGTACTCTGGGCAGAGTAGGTATTCCTAGGCACGGACTGCGACGACGTGCAGAGTTTGTCTAGAACCAGGGGTTACCATTAGCCCTTGACTTACGGCTGAAAGAATGTGTCGGTCATTCAATTAACGGTGGTTTCGAAGCAATGATAACAGTGATAGCCAGAGTCATGGATGTTTGGTTGTATCGTCATTCGGACTCAAGAGCGATGTTTTCTGGGTGCTTATCTGATCTTGGTTTAGGCCTTGGGGATTTGTATTTGGAAAACACCGACCTTGACTCAAGTGATAATTGCTTTACTTTGAATGTCTGCTTTGCTATGTTTGCTTCTGTTTAGTGTGTCTGGGGCTATCACTGTAGAAAGAGGTGGAGTGGGATGGTTGGGTTCCTATTCCTTTTATCATTTATGCTCTTTTGGTATGTTTGATACACTAGGACTTTGTCTGACTCAAGATTTTATGTTCAACTCTTATTACCTTAGGCTGTTCATCCATTTTGGGATGGGCAGACTAGGTAGCAGGTGACAGGTGTTGTCCTTGGTTATCTACGTTGCTGATGATGAAGACGAGCTGGAGGCTTTTACATATTGTTTTCCTAATATATGTACTGGATGTTCCGCTGCTATGTTTTGAGTGTTATGTAGTGAGGCTTGATGTATGGATTGTTTAGATGTTTGTATCAAACTTCTATGATGCTTATATGATGATATTCTGTTCTACGGAGCTTCACTATATTTATATTTCTCTATTGTATTTTATCCATGCACTGTGAGTTGTACGATAGAGTTTTCTGTTTTATCTTACCCTGACTATTGTCCATGGCTGTCTGGCACACCTTTCAGCGCACCATTTCCCTGTTTTAGTGCGGGAGTCATGGGCGGTCGTCCCATTTGGTATCAGAGCTTTGGTTAATCGATTTTAGCCAACGCTCGCTGACGTAACTACGTATGAGAGACGTAATTGTAATTTTGATGGATGACTACTATATATATAATATAGTAGCTTAGAAGGATTTGAACTTCTTATGCAGTTGTTTCTCAGGGTATATTAATCATTTCTTTTAGATATTCGGAATGAGTCGCAGAGGGAGACCAGCTGCTAGGGAAGGTCGTGCTGTTGAGGGGGCTGCTGATTATGCTTCTATGTTCGAGGCTATGATGACTTCGATCATGAGGAGGATGCCAGCTCCGGGGCCATCAGTAGATGTGGGAGTTCAAGTTCAAGCTCCAAAGCCAGTGGATTTTGCTAAGTTGTGCAAGGACTATACTGCTCTAGGAGGAAAGGTTTTTTTGGGGATAGAATCAACCATTGAAGTTCAGAGGTGGATAGATTCTTGTAGAAGGATCTTTGGTGATTTGGGAATTGAGGATGCAACTAAAAGGAAGCTTGCATCAAGACAGCTTCAAGAAAGAGCTTCTGATTGGTGGAATTCTATCACCATTGATACTCCAGAGGAAGAAATTACTTGGGAGCAATTTCAAGTTAGATTTGAAGCTAAGTTCATTTCTACAGCTCAGAAATCTGTTCTTTTTAAGAAGTTTGTGGAGCTCAAGCAAGGTGGAAGACCGGTTCTTGAGTATGTTTCTGAGTTTGAAGCTTTGTCCAAGTATGCTCGGTCATTTATTGAATCTCCCTATCAGAAGAATGAGAAGTTTGTGACAGGCTTGGACACTTATCTTGGGAGGCAGTTAGTGGATCATTTGGACGACCCATTTGAGAAGCTTGTGGAGAAAGCTCTCAGGCATGAGAATCTGTTTCCTAAGGAAGGATCTGTTGTTGCTGTAACCAAGGAAGGGTCTAAACCACAGCAGGGTGGAAACAAGAAGAGGAAGCAGCAGCAGCAGAAGGGTAAGGATGGTCAGAAGAAGCCGAAGGGTGAAGTGACCTGCTACAACTGTCAGCAGAAGGGCCATCTCCCCAAAGATTGCAAGAATTCTAAGGTCCCAGGGAAGTGCTACAACTGTGATAAGCCAGGGCATATCAAGAAGAATTGTCCAGAACCGAGGAAGGACAAGCAGATTGTGCAAGCTTATGCTTTGGGGGTTGTGCCATCGTCTTTGATAGCTCCTACTGTGGAAGGGAAAGGAAAAAGTGTGGTGATTCAAGGTACTCTTTCTATATGTGGTGTTCCAGTTAAAGTGTTGTTTGATACTGGAGCATCGCACTCCTTTGTTTGTAGTGAACTTGTAGGCCGGTTGGGTTTGAAACCGAAGATTGTTGATAGACCATTGGTTGTGACTAATCCAGTTGGGGGTTCATCTTGTTTGTGTATGGTTTGCCGTGGTCTAGTTGTATCGAGTCATGATTGCTCTTTTGTTTGTGATTGTTTTGTTCTGAACTTTGTGGGGTTCGGAATTATTTTGGGAATGGACTGGCTTAGGAAGTATGCGGCAAAGGTTGATTGTGAGAAACTGGAGGTGACAGTCGGGAATGTGGAAGGGCGAAAGGTTGTGATACGATGTAAGCATGAAGAAGGCATCTTCATGAGCTTCATGTATTCGCTGGTTGTTCCACGGGATGGACTGTCATCGATGCCGGTTGTGAATGGATTTGAGGACGTCTTTGATGAAGTCAAAGGGTTACCGCCGCATAGGGAGATCGAGTTTCGTATCGATCTAGTTGAAGGAGCCAGACCTATTGTGATGCCGCTTAGGCGAATGGCGCCTAGGGAACAGAAAGAGTTGAAGGTGCAAGTTGATGACCTTTTACGGAAAGGATTCATTCAGCGTAGTGTGTCCGAATGGGGTGCACCAGTTGTGTTTGCAACCAAAGCGGATGGATCGTTGAGGTTGTGTGTGGATTATCGTGAGCTGAATAAAGTGACTAAGAAGAACAAGTATCCATTGCCGAGAATAGATGACTTGTTTGATCAGCTTCACGAAGCCAAGGTGTTTTCTCAGATGGATTTGGCAACGGGATTTCACCAGTTAAGAGTGGCTAAGGAAAGTGTGCCAAAAAATGCTTTCAGGACACCATTAGGTTTCTTTGAGTGGCTGGTAATGCCGTTTGAGTTGACCAATGCACCAGCAAATTTTGTGGATCTTATGAATAGAGTGTTCAGGGATCAGTTGAACAAGTTCGTACTTGTGTTCGTGGATGATATTTTGGTTTATTCCAGAACTAAGGAAGAGTACAAGACGCACTTGCGTATTGTTTTGGAAATCTTGCGGAAATATCAGCTGAAGGCTAAGTTTTCGAAGTGTCACTTCTGGAAGAGTGAAGTGAGGTTCTTAGGCCATGTTATCTCCGGAAATGGAATAGCGGTTGATCCCGCCAAGGTGGCAGCAATCCAGGATTGGGTTAGACCTAAGAATGCATCTGATGTGAGAAGTTTTCTTGGATTAGCAGGATACTATCGTCGGTTTATCAGAGACTTTTCCAAGATAGTTGCACCGTTAACAGGATTGACGAAAAAGAATCAAATATTCAGATGGGATGCTAAGTGTGAGCAAGCTTTCGGAATCCTGAAAGAGAAACTGACAAGTGCTCCTGTTTTGACTATTCCAAGTGGGAATGATGAGATGGTGGTTTACACTGATGCATGTGGTACTGGGCTTGGAGCAGTGCTAATGCAGAAGGATAAAGTTGTTGCGTATGCAAGTCGACAACTGAAGCCGCATGAAAGGAATTATCCGACTCATGATTTGGAGTTAGCGGCGATTGTAATTGCTTTGAAGATGTGGAGACACTATCTATTGGGAGTTCGATTCGAGTTGTTTACGGATCAGAAGTCATTGAAGTATCTTTTCTCCCAAAAGGATTTGAATCTTCGGCAGCAACGATGGCTAGAGTTTTTAGCATCATATGATTTTGGTATAGCGTATACTCCGGGAAAAGGTAACGCAGTGGCTGATGCGTTAAGTCGAAGACATGCTGGATTGGGAGCCATGTTTTCAGAATGGAAGAATCTCGAGTATTTAGCTAGATTTGACTTCAGACCTAGGTGTGAATTGGAACCTGAGATGTTGGCAAACTTATCAATAAGACCTACTCTTGTGGAATGAATTGGCGAGAGCCAAAAGCGAGACGATAAGCTTGTCAAGATTATCTGTGATTTGGAATCGGGTTTGAACCCAGAAAAGGATAAAGGATTCGAGGTCGATCAAGAGGGTTGGCTTCGGAAAAAAGGACGACTAGTTGTTCCCGATATAGATGAATTGAGAAATGAAGTTCTGAGGGAAAGTCATCACTCGAAGTTGACAATTCATCCAGGTGGAAATAAGATGTATCGGGATATGAAGAGAACCTACTACTGGGAAGGTATGAAGAAGGATGTTGGAAATTTTATTTCCAAATGTATGAACTGCCAGTTGGTAAAAGCCGAGCAGAAGAAGCCTAGTGGATTGCTTCAGCCATTAGAGGTTCCTACATGGAAATAGGAGCAGATATCGATGGATTTTATCGATGGTCTACCTAGAATCAGGGCAGGGAATGAAGGGAGTTGGGTCATTGTAGATCGTTTGACTAAGAGTGCAAGATTCATTCCTGTTCAATCAACTAGGACTGCATCGAAGTTGGCTGAGTTGTATGTTAAGTGGATAGTTCGATTCCATGGTATTCCGAAGAGTATAGTGAGCGATCGAGACCCATTGTTCACTAGTGGATTTTGGAAGAGCTTCCAGGATGTTTTGGGAACCGAGTTGTGTTTGAGTACAACTTATCACCCCCAAACAGATGGTCTGACCGAGAGAGTCAACCGAGTTTTGGAAGATCTCCTGAGAGCATGTGTTTTGGATTTCGGAGGATCATGGGAGGATCATCTTCATTTGGTGGAATTTGCGTATAATAACAGTTATCAGTCAAGCATTGGTATGGCACCATATGAAGCATTGTATGGAAGGCCGTGTAACTCTCCTACCTGTTGGTTGGAAACTGGAGAAAAGCTGATACTTGGGCCAGAGATGATTCGACAGACTTCGGATTGCATAGAGATCATTCGGCAACGAATGAAGGCAGCCCAAGGCCGTTAGAAAAGTTATGCCGATAATCGTCGAAAGGATTTGGAATTCGACGTAGGCGATATGGTTTTTGTGAAGATTTCTCCATTGAAGAATGTTATTCGATTCGGGAAGAAAGGAAAGATGACTCCGAGATTTGTTGGACCATTCCCGATCATCGAGCGAATTGGAAAGCTCGCATATAAATTGGAGTTACCAGAAAAGATGGCGGGTGTGCACAATGTTTTTCATGTATCTTATCTACAGAAGTATGTGCACGACTCGAATACGGTGGTTTCTGCTGATAGCTGTGAAGATTAAGAGGTTGATCCAGTTGTTACGAGATCTCGTAAGCCGCTTCGTGTTGTGGAAACCGACACGAAACAGCTTAGGAGGAAGACGATTACGTTGCCCAAGGTACAATGAAGTGATGAAGTTAACGACTGTACATGGGAGGAGGAAGAGAGGATGAAGGCAGCTCATCCTGAACTCTTCGAGGTATGGCCCTAAGGTGTCGTGACATCTCATGAATTTGTAACTTGTTCTAGTCTTAGAATTATGCATGCTAGGGTAGAAATTGGATGCATGGTTTGTTGATTGCTATGAGTTGTAGGCATGCAGAATAGTTTTGATTGTTCTTGTTTGTTTGGAATTTCGGGGGCGAAATTCCTAAGGGGGAGAGAATGCAACGACCCGTATTTTACGTGTCGATAAATTGTAAAATGGTTACATTAGGTCGTCAGTATTGCTTAAGTCGTTTAGAGTTTGAGTCGACCAAAGCTTGGGTCGTTCGGAGCTTAAGTCATCCGAAGTTGAGTCGTGGGTAGCTTGGGTCGTGAGGAAGATAGGTCGGGTGGAGCGACTTATAGAAGTAACGACCTAAGGGTATTAGGCGACTTATAATAGTTAGCGACTTAAGAGACTAGGCAAGTTAACGGCTTAAGGTTTCGACCGACCTAAGTATGGAGCGACTTAAGGTGGTAGGCGAGTTACGAGTTAGCAGGCCCACGGGTTAACGAGTTAAGAGCCAGCGACTTAGGGGATAGTGTGATAACGACCTAAGTAGGTTAACGGCTTTGGGGTTAACGGCTTAAGGTAGGAAGGTCGTTCGTGCGACTTAGTATAGTTAGGTCGTATAGGGAATGGAACGACTTAAGATTTAGCTGGGTTGTAGTTAGGTCGTGAACGACCTAAGGCTTAAGTTCGTTATGGTATAAGTCGTAAGTCGTAAGGACTTGGGCTTAGTGTTAAGTCATTAGGTCGCGTCTTAGTTAAGTCGCGTACGAGTTAGGTCGGCATCCCTGATCGGTCGTTAGGTCGGCAGGGTAGTTAAGTCGTTGAGTCGTTGGGCCGTGTAAGTGTTAGGTCCTTAGGTCGTCTAGGCGACTCAGGGGGAGATGCGCATGAGTGTTAGGTCGTGAGTCGCATCTGGTTTAGTTGTTAAGTCGGCAGGGTGTGTGAGTCGTTGGGTCGGCTTTGTAGTTGAGTCGCTATGCTGTGTACGTGTTAAGGCGTTGGGTCGTTGAGTCGTGTAGAGGCTTAAGTCGTAGGTCGGGGATTCTCTTAGGTCGTGGACGACTCATGGGGGCGGCGACTTAAGGAACAGCCTATAAATACACGTCCATATCTTCACTTTTTGGCACCGGATTTTGAAGCGATGAAGTGCTGCCATTTTGAGAGCTCGACTACAACATTTCTTCACTTCTTTTCTCCACTCTAATCTAGTGCTTACATCCATCCAAGATTGAAGATCAAGGTTGAAGATCCAAGATCCAAAGTTGAAGATCTACATTCTTCAAAGAGAGATTTCATCGATTGAAGCGAGATTTTGCCGGATCAAGCTTAGTTCTTCGCTGTCCAGATCTGAAGTTGTTATCTTTTGAGGTGTTTAGGTGTTTTGGTGAGTGGTAGTTATCTCTCACACGGACCCAAAGGAGTATATTGGATCGGTGGCTCGTTTGTGTGTTAAAAATAGTGATTTCTTGCATTTTCCTTAAGTCCGCATGTAGATCCATCGTTTTTGAAGTCTTGATATCCATTTTTACTACATGATAACTTATGCAAGTTCATTCATCAAGTTATAGAGATATTTGCTTATAATTCATACTTGTTAGATTTGGACACTTTAATTACGAAATTGTCATTTTTGTATAATTGCTTATTAGATCTTGTTTGAATGTTTGATTGCTTGGATTAATGATTGATTTGATTGATAGATTGTTGCAAATTAGCTAATAGTTGATTTGGACAAGTTGGTCGAAGATGATTCAAAAGCTAAGTGGAAAGGCTCTTGAATAGTGAAAGCTGCTTGTGGCATATGAAGCGGATGGTGAGGCTCATATGGATAGATTCAATGATGATGGACTTTGCTATGATGCGATGAAGCAAAGTTTGATGTGAGATAGCCTTGGTTTAATCCAGACGGGATCATCCCAAGTATGTTGATAATTCGAGGGATGGTTCGAGTTGGTTGATAATGGATTGCTCGAGAGGTAGCTTAGGCTAGTAAGAGAATAGTCGTCGAGGAGGATGACTAGGAGGCTTGGATTTCATCGCTGTTGAAGGTTCTAGTAAACTCAAAACAATAGTACATAGGGCGCCCAAAACGACTACAGGTAGGTGGTCGGGACACCCAAAAGACTACAGGCAGGTGGTCGAGTACTTTGGGTAGAGTAGGTAAGTCCTAGGCACGGGCTGCGACGACGTGCAGAGTTTGTCTAGAACTGGGGGTTACCATTAGCCCTTGACTTACGGCTGAAAGAATGTGCCGGTCATTCAATTAACGGTGGTTTCGAAGCAATGATAACAGTGATAGCCAGAGTCATGGATGTTTGGTTGTATCGTCATTCGGACTCAAGAGCGATGTTTTCTGGGTGCTTATCTGATCTTGGTTTAGGCCTTGGGGGTTTGTATTTGGAAAACACCGACCTTGACTCGAGTGATAATTGCTTTACTTTGAATGTCTGCTTTGCTATGTTTGCTTCTGCTTAGTGTGTCTGGGGCTATCACTGTAGAAAGAGGTGGAGTGGGATGGTTGGGTTCCTATTCCTTTTATCCTTTATGCTCTTTTGGTATGTTTGATAGTTGATTTACTGCTCACTAGGACTTTGTCTGACTCAAGGCTTTATGTTCAACTCTTATTACCTTGGGTTGTTCATCCATTTTGGGATGGGCAGACTAGGTAGCAGGTGACAGGTGTTGTCCTTGGTTATCTACGTTGCTGATGACGAAGACGAGCTGGAGGCTTTTACATATTGTTTTCCTACTATATGTACTGGATGTTCCGCTGCTTGTATATGTTTTGAGTGTTATGTAGTGAGGCTTGATGTATGGATTGTTTAGATGTTTGTATCAAACTTCTATGATGCTTATATGATGATATTCTGTTCTATGGAGCTTCACTATATTTATATTTCTCTATTGTATTTTATCCATGCGCTGTGAGTTGTACGATAGAGTTTTCTGTTTTATCTTACCCTGACTATCGTCCATGGCTGCCTGGCACACCTTTCAGCGCACCATTTCCCTGTTTTAGTGCGGGAGTCATGGGCGTTCGTCACAATAATCCTACTGCTTATAAAATTCCATTTATAACTTCAACGTTTATAATCCTATAAATTTCATTCATTTATGAAATTCATTTGCACTTCTTTCTAACACTTATAAAAAAAACTTGTTTTATAATTCCAACGTTTTAATTTATAAATATCAATTTATAAATCCTTTATCTAAATCAATTTATATTATTATTTCAAAACGTCTTAACTCCTTTATAATTTCATCATTTTGATTTATAAAATAATCAAATTTATAAATCCTATATTTAAACTTTTATAATAAATTCAAAAATCCTGATTTAAACTATTTTATAAAATCATTAACCCGTATTTTCAAAAATCAATCTTTAACTGTATTTCTCAAAAATCATAATTTTTTATAACATTAAAATTATATCGTTTATTTATTTAAAATGAATCAATTCCAAAAATATAGTATATTTTCAAAAATCGCTTTAAAAATCATTTTAAAATTCCAAAGTTTGGTCCAATGATGCTACATACCAAATAGTCAATCACGACAACAACGACATCATATATGGATATGATAATCAACGAATATCAAAATATCCATAATCAAATAAATACTGTTGAGGAATCCAGTTGGATCCCTCCAACCTGTTTACCTGCATCCAAAGATGTTAGCACAATACCAATTCCGTTCCAGTACGAAATTATCACGGTATATGGGATTTAAAATATTATCCGCTTAATAGACGGCGCAATAGGGTCTCATCCGCTATATACTGCGTGAAATCAATTCCAAGTACATAAATAATACCAATTTCACTGTTTATGAAATATTCGCGATATATGTTTTTAATAAATAACATCCGCTTACTAACGACGCATAATGTCTATTTTAACAATCAATAGATATCAATCATCATTCAAACATACATTCAAGAATTTTAAATCTAACTAATTAAAATTAAAATCAAAACCGATTCGATTGAGTGAGAAGTTCTCACCTCGATTACAATTTCGTTTTAGCGATTTATTTCGAATAAAATTAAACAGACGTTTAATTTTACCCGAAATTCTCACTAACTCCAAATGACTCCAATCCAATTCCATAGCGTAGTGCTCGTCCATACGATTCCAACGCAACTGGTTTCGTGCGTTTTCGACCTCGTATGAAAAAGATATGATTTTTACAAGTTATACGATTTATATTTACAAATTTACACATTTTCTTTATAATTTTAACCTCCACTTGATCACTGCCGTTCATTCCAGATCCAACGACCCCTGCCTTTCTTCTTTGTTCCCACTCCAGATAAAACGCATGAAATAGGGTTATGAACGCAACCCCCCCCCCCCCCCCCCCCCGATGCCGGTTGCTTCGATCAGGCACCTCCACGAGATGGCCGCCCCATGCTCCACCTGCAGCCACAATTCGGTCACGCACGGCACACCCTAGGGCCCTCGATTCTCATGCAAACTACTGCCGAACGCGGCCACGCAACGTCCCCATCGAGCCTCCATTCGTGATCATATCCGTATAGATACGAAGCTCTTCCAATGCTCTACGTTTTTGCAGTTGGGAACATTGGCTAATTGTTGATGGGGTAGAAATAATTGAGAGAGAAAGAGAATTAATTTTCGGCCATCGATGAGAAGGGGGTGGCGGCTGCAGAAATTGACCTAGGGTTTTAATATTTTTGCAAAAATGAAGAGGGGGAGGGGCTTTTATAGAAAATTTCCCAATTTACTATTCACCCGGAATTTCCGAACTCCAAACGAAACATGCCGGTTGGCGTTTCTAAGGTTTACCGTGCGTTCCGAACACAATGGAACGTGTTTCGGGAGCTAATTCGGTCATCTGTGCGAGTTATGGCAATAAACGTTCAATTTAAAATTAAACCGATTAAACGATTTTCTAGGCGTTTTAGCTTGCACCGGACAAACGGTAAATCCGATTGACATGAAATTTGAAACCATACAATAATATCACATTACGGATCCGATGAAACTGGTTTCGTCGAAATCCGAGACTTTTTGAAAAATGGCTATTTTTAACTCGCCAAATTAATATTAAAACAATTTCGATGCGTTTCGAGTTGCCACGATCAAACGATAACTCCGATTGCTACGAAAATGAAAATCCGGTAATAACAAACTATTACGGATCCAATGGAACTAGTTTCGTCCAATTCTGAGACTGTTCAAAAATTGGCTATTTTCACTAGTCGATTAAATATTAAAATATTCAATTTTCACAAATAAACTTTAAATTCAATTTTTAAAAGTTCTATAACATCATTCTAACTCCAATATGATAAAATAAAATTTGACAAATTATTTTCAATCATATTTAACCCAATTTGCAATTATTCCCATAATTTAATATATTAAATTATCGATTTAATTATTCAATTAAATCCGATTATTCGAAATAAAATTTATTCGACTTATAATTTCACTTATTAATATTTAAAGTAATTAAATATTCAAATTTTAATTAAATAAAATTCGGGGTCGTTACATACTTCCCCCTTAAAAGAATTTCGTTCTCGAAATTATCAAGTAAGAAAAGTTACAGAATCTATTAACTTTCCCAAAATCCATAGTTAAATTTCTTACAATAACTTTACTAAGTTTTCAAATCATACTTAGTTATCTTTTCAAACCAAACTACTATTGTTTAACTTTCAATTCCAAATCAAAGTTATAGTTTTCAAAACTTTCCAATTTTCTCAAATTTTTTCTAACGCCTTAAATTTTCGGAAAAATTCGCCATAGTCTCCTTTGCGCGGCTCGATCCGAAAAAAAATGATAGTATATATATCACAAATATACATCTCATCAAGTAATGAGGCATCCCGCAGGAAAAAAGTGTAAAAGTACGGTATTTAATCCGAGATATGTACCTTATATTTTACGAGTATATATGCACGTCCAGGTGGACCTACATTTACAACGTTAACACCTTTAATATCCCTTAGTGCTTATCAGGGGATTTAAATAGTATTAGAAAAGCAACAAAAAACTAAAGGGTAATACTCTGCATCCTTCAGATGTTCAAGAACCGAATAAAATCAATTTTAACACTGGTCCCGTTGAATTCAGTATCCGTGGTTTTAAACATTCATGGAGGTTAGGCCTAGTCGAAAACATAGCTACTAAAATTAAAATAGTTTTTACAATATACATCGTGGTTACGAAATTTCTTTCCAGCTTAAGCAATATATCTCCTCTTCGAAACTAATGATCCCAACCCCATCAATTTATTTATGGCTAATTCAACCAATAAAACATTTTAAACCATTTAAATATAGAAACCATTGGATTTTAACATAGAATGCAAAGACATTATTGAGCTTCATCCTACTAAAACCAAAGTGTTACCGCATGCGTTTTGCGTGTGAATTGTTTTCCTTATTAGTTGTATATGTTTAAATTAGTAAAAAAATGATTCTTTATTCTCCAATGATATTAAAATTTGAATATTTGTAAAGAAGTATTTTGAATTTGTAAAGGAAGTTTAATTTTAGATCTCATTTTTAGAAGCGTTTTGAATTTGTAAAGCATGTTTAATTATTAGATCATACTTTTAGAGGCATTAGAATTTGTAAAAAAAGTTTAATATTAAATCCAATTTTTAAGTGATTAAAATTTGATAATATATAGACCGGTATTTTTGGTAGTTCACATTGATATCAAAAAAGTGCGACTCCAAAGCCATTAAAAAATTAATAAAGATATATAGATTTGTTGATTTATTTAGAAAGTTTTTGCGTTACATATTTTAATGCAGCCATATATATTTGATTTGCTATCTAAAGCTTAATTATAATTACATTTGAAAAATTCTATTCTATGAATAATTGGAGTCAACATCTGGTTTGAATATGTCTAAAGTAGTTTTAGGAAGATTTTATCTCTTAATTTATTGGGTAGATCGTATAAAATAATAATTATATATTTAAAAAGTTATATATATGGTTATTTTGGGAAGTTTACGATCGGATCAAAAGACGCGCTTCCAAGCCAACTATTAATAAAGATATATCAGCTTTTATTTGGATCATTATAATGTATATTTCTTTCTACATTGGAATAGAAACTCGTTCTGTTGGAGTTAATTTTAACTATATTTGTTTTCCATTTTGATTAGATTATAATTTTCAGTGTTAAATTGAATTTGATTCAGATGTTTCATTTTTGAAATATTATTTCATTCTCATATTTCTTTAAATATAACTGTAAAACCCATACATATTAATAATCAGCCACCAAATTCAGTATTGATCAAATATTTGATTTGAATTATTCTATGCATACACAACAAAAACTTTAGAAGAAAACTAACTGGTAAAAAGATTATTTCAAGCCTGAATAAACAGTAAACATGTTATTAGCATAAATTAGTTCACACATATATATGTTAAAAATTTACCACAGTACAATGCAATATAAATTCTAAAAATTATTCTAATATCAACAAATCGATTACCACCTTGAAGATTTTCATGTGTGACGAATGTATCATAAAAGAGAACACACAACTGTTGCCTTTGACAAAGCGACCAACAATTTCTGTTGACCAGTTGAGTTGAATGCAATTTTTACTCCTTGAATGTGAATTTTGTCCAATGTATAGCTGTTGCATCGGTTTTTTTCAAGTAAGCTAAGAAAACTTATTATTTAATAATGTTTTCTATATATGCTGTTCTTCTATAGGTAGCTGATTTTTTACGGTATGGTCATGTACAGTTTATAATGTGTTCCAAGTTGACAACTCAGTATGCGTTGTTTGACATCTGAAATGAGATTTCTTAAATTGGAGTGAATATAAAATAATAATGTAATAACATGTATGAGTCAGAAACATCCATTACCAAAATTCTTTTACTTTTATACATGTTAAAGTATATCAAAGAAAGGTGCAATTAGAAATTATTACTTTCTTACAATTCTTTATCATTGTTTGCATATAATTTGATGTAAGCATTTATTTAAATCTTCCTTAGGCTGATGGTAGGCATATGCATTGTTTGAGAAATTATATTCCTTGAATTGAAACGAATCTGTAGTAGTAGTTTGACAACATGTTTAGATTAGATCACAGAATTTAGAAAAATTATTTTTACATATATAAGGTGCTGAAAGAACCTTAAAAACAGCATGCATCATACACAAATCAGTGAAAGAGAAATTAGCTATTTATAGTAAGAAAAAAAAACCACATAAACTTTCCATAAGAAAACTGGTCATAACATAGTTGGACCAATATGCAAATGTTAGAATAATATTAACATAGACGCATAAATTTAGGGACCACAGTTATGTGATAATTTAGATACGTCGGATAAGCACACAAAAATAAATAACATAAGGAGGGGGTTTGCTACTGATGGACATTGATCTGACATAAACTATTATAAAAAAGGACTAAATTTGTCTAACATTTCGATGTTAGTTTGGAAAATATTCCTCCGCAAACATTGTATGAACCATTTCTTGAGAAGTATTCTTGTCAAGTTTCATATAGAACATTAGAGTAATTATAAAATCAGCCGTGGAATGAATACGAACGCAATTAGTAAGTACATCACATGGACTCTGTGAAGCACATAAAATTATAACGATACCATTAAGTTATATTGTTGGCCATTCAACAGCTGTAGTCTCCTCATGGTACATTATTTCATATTGATTTGCTGACTCATCCCAGCTTCAAGCTTAAAAATAATAATAAATACAATTTAGGATAAATAAAATTGGACATTACTATTTTGGTTGCATAATTTCAAACATATATTATTTCATATTGAGGCCAAACTTCTTTGTTCTTTCCTATGTAATGATTCCTTAGCATAACCCAACCTTAAGATGTTATTTCGTCCACAGTATAAGGAATATAAAACATAGATGAGGAATAGTTAGTGTAATATTTAGACATACTTCATTTCAACAAAGAGGTATGTTAACCTCTATGCAACTGTTTCTAAACAAAGTGCCTCCTTCGGTAAAAAAATCTACTATAATCTACTATACTGAATCAAACTATTTAAATGATTATGGTGATCTGCAACGCTTCTAAGACAAAAAGTATGAAAAAATGTCACTGTCTTCGCTATTATTTGGAACAAAAATCTAGTTTTTCTGGTAATTTTCAAAACCCAATATAAGTCCCCTAATGTACTTAAACTATGTATGAACATAAAAATGTAACATAGTTAAACTATATTTATATATTATATATATTCTATTCAGTAAATAATCCAATAACCTATGAACCTAAACAAACCTTACATCTTTTACAGGATTATTATTTAAAAGAAGAATTTACAGGATTAGATTCATCGACAGGAATATTATCATCCTAGGCACCATGATCAACGGCTGTAGGGCAATAGTTGCCTGGCTTTGAAATTTCTCCCTGTGTTATCATTTCTATGCTCTTTTTACTACAAACCTTGCACCTTTTACATGCTTCATTTTTGCAAGGGTTGTCTGCAAAAGAACTTGCTGGAGCTATCAGACTCTAACCTCCATATCCATGCTATTCTGTGTACTCCTGTTTTTGTATATCATCATAAACATATTTATGTACACTTTGGCAATTACTAAAATTCCAGATAGCAATGAGAAACATTATTATTGCAATAAGTCTGGATCATCATAAATTGATATCATTATTTATCACTAAGTATCCAGAAAAGTCGCAATTGAAATTGACTCAAATGGTACTAAGAAATTAAATTATAATGAAAAGGTTAAAGAAATAATTACCACGTGGTGTTTTAGTGGAGAAATGTCACTTAAAATATCGGTTTGGCCAACCATAAACGAAATCTGGTCATGGTCGATCAACAACATCCTTAATTGCATCAGTTAATATACAGAAGTTATGAGCACAGAATGCAAAGGCATGCACATTAATAAAGAGAACCTAATATCTAAGTAATTAGGAATAAAGGGTCCTACAATGACAAAGTTTGGTACATGAAAAGAAAGCATACCCAAAATAGCATAATGAAAAATCATAAACGTTTCTCTTCTTGAAGTAGATACCAATAAATATTACAACCAGTAGTCAAATTGCAATGAGCTACAAATACAAAGATTGAATAACTATATAAGCTTATAACCATTATGTTTCACTTGAAGATTGCTTACAGATGACATACCGGAACAGTCCAAAATGGTATTGTGTTTCCTTTAAATGGATAACTCAGATCTGTCATTATATCTTTGCCAACAAAAAGATGGAATGGTTCTATTATGTTTAAAACTACATCTATCACAATAAGGAATACCAAGATTAACCAACAATGCAGGTGGAATTTCAGTACTTGTTTTTTCCATGAGTCTTAATGGTATGAGCATTAACTGTACATCTGCCATCCATTCCAAATAAATAAATATTCAAATTTATGATTTAATTAATACACGGACACATAAAGAAAAAAAAATAAATTCATGAAATATAGGTGTACCTTAAACTACCATATTCTAACATTTATGATTATTTATATGTTTTGTAGAAGCGAAAGTTATTTATTTAGTGTAAAAAGAAAACATAATAAATGATTTCATATGTTTATCTATGCCGTTAATTTTAATAGATGTTTCTTCATTCACATTTCAAAGCATAGTGAAAGTAATATTGTATACTATATTTAAATATCAATGAGTTAAAGAGGATGAAATGTCAAGAACTGATTAATTTATGTAAATGACCAACATGTGCTTAAACATAAAACAACTACAAATACGTTCCTAATTTCTCTATGGCTACTTGATGCCCTTCTCAAACCCAATATACATTATGATATGTAAAATTAATTTAATGCTAAATTATATACATTTATAATTAACATTGTAGAATCTAAATAAGAACGCACACCAAAATTAGTATTCCACCACTCTTCAGTAGAAAGTGTATATAAATAAGTAATTTATTTCATCAAGCTCCATTAAATTATACTTGATTTTGTTAACTTCTGACATATGGATGCAAATATTATTATTATCTTCTTTCAATCTCAGATGCTCAACCAATATATCTGAATTTATCCTTAGAAATGCATGAACAGAAATGAAAACAGTGTCAAATACGGTATGGATTATTCATATGTATCTAAATGCTTAAGCTAGGCATAGATCAAGAAGATTTTATGGTGTATGCTTTCGAACATTATCCCATTTTTGTAATTTTCAAAAACTAAATTCAACCAACTTTAACCAAGTTGGCTGGATCAAATGAAAAGTAGTTTTTCGTTGAGAAGAAAGCATTACAGCGAAAGCCGATTGGAAAAATATAAATAAGTATACGACACTCTTGTATATAAAAAACGACCAATGATCTTTTTATTTGAAAACCATGTGTAGTTTTAAGCAAGTATTATAGTAGTAGCCTATACGTTAAGCATTACCATAAGCAATAACAAAAACATTAATATACTCAGCCATAAGAAGGATGAAAAAAACATCAAAACAATTAACTGCTGCTAGATCCTAGTTGTACAAACTGACCTCGTGCAGGTGCAATTGGTTGCTGATACAAAATGGGATTCAGCCACTGTAACAGAATTTATTCCTAGTGCTCTGGAGCATACAACTTGAATTCTTTATAGTAATGTGCTTTAGAAATTGTTCGACGACGCTGATGAAAGATGTGACTAAATGTAATTCAGTGTATCTGGGTAGATAACATAAATTAGTATGGGATTACAATATGACATTAATACTTTTAAACTTAAAATTATTTATTTATTTTTAATTCAATTTTTTTTGCAGCACATATTTCGAGATTTAACCGACATGTCCCTGTTTGAATCTGATATTGTTTTGCATATTTGAATACAATTCATGTCCACTTGATGTGCATGCACCAATAACAAATTTATCACTTGGTCATTGACTGCATATATTCCCTGAAATCTTGAAAAAAATACATTAAGTTCAGTGATATTGATTATAATTTTGTAATGATACAGTGTGCTGCATGACATATATTGTAGCTCTAAGCAGGGGCAAAACATGTTTTAATTATGTACATCCAATTAGCTAATTCTGTTAACTAATAAATACATGTCATTCATACAATATTATTAAAACAACACTGATTAGAATCAATGAATGATCAAGAGAGGAACTAATCTCCCATTTACATAAAAAAAAAACCACAACTCTAGGATAAGCATGTATTTAAAACATTTCAAGTTGAAAATAACAGATTTGATGAAATTTAATACATTCCACATTCACCTTTACATTTTTCATTCATTAATCAAAGCATAATTGATTACTATAAACAAACGAAAAATAAAAAACATATCTCACTGTAATTAAATAATTCAAATTTGACATAAATAGAAGAAAACTTACAATTGAGGACGTAGTTGACCCAGGCTAATTCAGTAGTTGTGCATGTAATATGAATTTAATACTGTAAGCAGCACACAATAACTGAATTAGATGACATTTCAAGTTAAATACCACCGATATGATGAAATTTCACAGATTCTAGTTCACCTATAACTTAACCATTCATAAATTATAGGATAAATCAACTAATTAATACCATAAAAAGGTCATACACACACATGTATGTATCCGTTAGAAATAGATGGTATCATATTTCCTCAATAATGTTGTATGTACTTAATTCAAAAATGTAATCTATACACAATTGTTTGCATCAAAATCATAAATTAGGCATTCATTCGTAGTATAATAAATTGGCAAGATATTTTGACTAATACCACATCTAATACCTATTATTGTGCCCAGCTGTTATCACTACTTATATAATCACATTGTGTCCTCTACTAATCAAAATTATATTTTTTAATTGATGTTGAAAACGCGAAACACAAAATTCAAAATGAAACCAAACGGACCCTTAAGCGGTAAAAGGTGCCTAACACTGCCAAACAAAAATTTAAAATTTTGGTGGAACACAAACTAAGTAAGAAAAAAACTACTTACTCAAAACTCAAACAACATATATTTGTCCAAGTAGCATTGGCAACGAAATAAGCCTAACTCATAGTCAAAATTTCTTTTAATCATTTTTTCTTGTCAAATATGTACACAAAATCACTATATGGAGTTGTAACATTATGGACCTATATAAAAATAAATCCAAATAAGGAGAGTAACAGACACGACTCTATGTTTAGCAAAAATCTGAAAGATTATGTAAACTGTAACATACAAATACAATTAATAAAACTATTTTTTACCACAATTCAAACCAAAATAAAACATTATTCTTAATGGGATCAATCATTTGCACCATGAAAGAAAATCGTTTGCTTAATTGAGTAACCAAACAGATAAACAACGCATATAGAAAATAACTTGAGCTCGAAATATAAATATAAACAAATTTTATAAAAGAACATATGACAATTTTTATTGATGCTAAGTAACCCAAATACTAAAGTGCAGTTATGTACAAAATAATAAAACAAAGTAATTTTGAGATTAGCCAAAGAAAAGGATTAAAAAACAGTATTCATTACCTTTGCTTAGCTGAAGTTCGAATTGACATAGATTCATTCATTGTTTCAGTTTACATCTTATCAAACATGAAAGCACTGTAAGACTTAAGAGAGGTAAATTGCATACTGTATAATAGTAATAAAAGGAAATGAGAAAATGAAGATTTCTGGAAGACTGTAAGCATCAGTCTGAGTAGCTTTGGTGTCAGCGCAGGTGTGGTCAACAGCGTTGGTGTACGAAGATGCGGCAAAAATTTGAACCGATGATTATAGAGAAGAGTACAATACTAAGTGAACAAATAACTTTCAAAACAAACAAATTTATCCTAAACCAAACATCAATTACAAATTGAAGAACTAATTTGATAGATTGTTCAACTCACATAATAAGTTTAGCCGAAGGAAGTCAACTTGAAAAATTTCAACGTGAGTGCAGAAGTAGTCGGTAGTGTCGGCGTAGAAAGATGCGGCTAAAACTAATAGTAGAGATTCGAGATTCGAGTGTTGAGGTCTGAGACGATAACGACATTGAGATTTAATTTGGGGCGATTAGGGAAGTTTAGGATGGGAAGCGGTAACGATTAGGGTTTTTTGGGAAGTTGGGAAATGAATTGAAAACGAAACGCGTTAAAGAAAAGGGTATTTTAGGAACTTCCAAAAGACTCGGTTGATGATAGGTTAATGAATTCTTATTATTAATAGTAGAGATTAGCGAGCATATACGGCTAATATAGCGCGAAAGCGAGCTCCAAATGCGAAGCAAACACGATCCACACCTACTAAACACTCAACTAACAACATGAGAAACATGTATATAGACAATAGTATCGATATATAACATATAGCAACATAATAACTATATATGCCAACATAGCAAATGTAGTAAAAGTAATATCTTCAACCATCAACCAACTATCATCCATAACCGATAAATATTCATTCATATTCTCATTAATATTCAATGAATTGGGCTTTCAATTTAATCACATTTGTTTATTAATAGTGGATGTTCTTACTAACATTCATTTTCAATTAGTTTATATTCACTAATTCATATTCAAGTTGGTTCACTTCCAATTCAAATTCAATTCCATTTAAGATTCACTTAACTTCCAATTGAATTCCAATTACTTTAGCTTTCAATTTCATTAACTCTTAATGAATTATATACAATCAACCAATTATCATCCATAACTAATGTATATTAATTACAACCAAATTCCTTTGCTTATATTCATTTAATTTGGTTTAACACCGTGACTTTAAATTGATTTTCATTAAATTTTCAACTTCCAATAACATTAGATTTTAATGAATTAACACTTAAACTCATTATTTCATATTAACTTAATCTACATTCAATTGATTTACATTCAATTAGTTAATCATTTCAAGTTGAATTTCATTTATATAACTCAAGTTCATATCTATCACTTAACTTCATTAATTTACTTTGATACCAATATCAACTTCATTCAACATCTCTTAAGTTATACTTCATTTTTAAACACCACTTGGTTTTACTTAACTTAAATTTCCACTTATAAATCAATTCAGATTTCAATTCTAAAGTAAATTTCCATTTAATTTTAAATTCATTTTTATTTACAACTCATATTCATAAATATATTCATATAGTTTCATTTCTTATATATATAAGTTTATTTCACAATTGTAAATCACTTTAATTATAATTCAATTCTTATAATTCATTTGCTTATACAATTATTCTTTTACTTAGATTATTCAAACAACTAAACAATCAATTTATATACACTTTAATAATTCTGAAAAATTATTTCTTCATATACAAAATATAATCAAGGTAAAATTATTTCATTTACCCAATTTAAAACAATATTATGTCGAATTGTTCTATTCAAATGTTTATAAACCCCTTCGGCATAGTTGTCGAGACCGTGCTGACGAAGGTTCATATGCCACTCAATAAACCAATCATCACAATATAAAACAATTTTATATATTCACTAACAAATACTCTCTCATAGCTATTAATACACTCAAACTCATTCTAGAGTACTACTGACTCTATCTCTAATGAGTAATACCCAACAGAACCATGGTTGTCGCTTAACCATATGCTCTGATAGCAAATGTGACGATAGGCGATTTTTCGTCCACGAACGCTGACATCAATACATCCACAGTATCAACTGTCGAGCAATCGAAGGCTGGAAAACCATACCGTTATGGTTTAAAAAGAAGAAAAAGACAGAAGAAGAGAGAAAAAGATAGAAAATAGAGAGAAAAGAAAATAGAACGAAAAGAAAACAGCAGAACAATATCAGAATCTCACAATCGCAGCGGAACAACATGTAATAAATAAATGAATAATCTTTAAACAAAGAACTATATCAGTTATTACATTACATTACATTTCATTACATCATATCATCAGAGTGTACAACATCAACAACAACAAACAACTGAAAAGAAATACTATATACTAGTAATACGCCATGCCATCCAGCTTGCCTCCAGCAACTCCTGAATATCCAGAATATCCTGATAAACCTTAACTCTTGACTGCCCGTGTGGAAATTGGTGGGCACCCAGAGTTTAGGAAGGAAAACAATAAACTCCGAGTCAGTCATGTGACTGGTGTGAGAACTCAAAACAGTTTATTTATCTTTGAAAACAAAATAGAGGAATATTTTTAAAGTCAATTCGCAATGCTTTTAAAAATGAGACTACCATAAGGCCTCCCGTACACACATGCATGCAAACGCAGAATCAAAGGAGATTTCTCCTTATGATAGTCAAAGATGCTTGATACGCATTAAAAAGAACATTTGATATTATTACTAGTGCATAGTGTAGAGAAAATCATTTCGAAAATAAAGATATAAATCTTAGCCAACATAGAAATTTCGAACTATGCCTACTATAGCTACCATCTAAACAGTGGTGACCACCATAAGTAAATGGCAGGTTCTACAACTAAAACCGTACAGGGTTTCGTATTGGGAATTGGATTTCCAACAAATGGTCAGGCCAAGGAACTTCCCATTGCCACATGAGAACGCCTCTGGAAGGACGTCCCCGAGAACCAAACCGGATCTCTGCCAACACAAGGCCGGTTTACCCCTAACTGGGTAACTACTGACACGAGTACGCCATCCCCAGGTCCTTTGGGACCTTTAACCGAGCGCTCGTCATCAACATCACACAATCATAAATAAAGTGTTTCAACATGAGTAAGTATCTGGGCTCCATACCATGATACCACCCTTTTCCAGAAGGAAATGCACATACCCTAAAGGGAGCTACCCCTCATAACCTTGCTGCATCTTTCCTGTTTTGACCATTCCGGGGTGTGAGGCTCGACGAAGTCTCGTCCACAAAGCCACGCTTTATACAAAAGCTGTGCTTTGGGTCAACAAATGATCATAGAAATGATCACAAAGATAAACGATCAAACAAATGATCCTATCGCAAATGATCAACACAATGATCATTTCACAGCAACACTCAGCATGTCACATTACCAAATTGGGAATATATTGTTAAAAACCTTCAACTACATAACCTCTGAGCTCGTACGTATCAGAGAAGGGTGTTAAGCTAAGAGGATAAATTCTCCGCCACCAACAGAAATATATTTGAAAGAAATCAGCTTTGTATCTCAATTTGTAATGTCAGACACACAATCCATACAAGTCTGTTCTGGGCTCGAACAGAACCGAAGGCACTTACAAAGAAGTCCTTGCAATCCGGATATCCACAATCCTGATCGGATTACCCATCACATATGGAGAACTCTATACCGGAGTAACTCGGTGCAGAGTCAATCGACAGGTCAACCTATCGCTCTCGCAAATACCCGGTCTTCAACACCGGTCATCAATGCTATCCATTACGTCGTATCACTATTTGGAATGGGTAATCCGAATAACGAGCGCAATAATTTAAAAATAAGTGTGGCATTCAAATTCAGCAAATCACAACAAATACCTTTCAAAGGTAAATATTGATAGTCGGTTATTGAACTATCAATGGATATGCACAACATCACCATATTCCAAATAATTTTCCAAATTATTTATTTCCCAAAAATATCTTTACAAGATGTATGTTTTCAATACTTCAAAAATAAATCAATATTTATTTTTAACAAATTCCCCTTTTCTTTGATAAATTCCATAGTGAATTTATATTTATGAATATACGATTTCAATTATTCATTTTCAATTTATCTTCAAAAAGATAAATTCTCAAAATATTCACTTTATATTGGAAAACATTTCCATACTTACTCATCAAGTAATTCACAAATCCATTTATTTTCAACACTTGGAAAATATTCAATATACTTAAATCTAAATTAAGTATATATTTCATTCTTTAAGGAAATCATTCTCTTAAACATATTTATTTGGGCCAAAACGAATGTTGCGTAAAACATCGTTACGACAACCCAAAATCACTAGTATAGGGATTCGAAATTAAAATAGATATATAAATCCCAATACTATACAAAACATTTCCTTTCGGAAATCATTTACTATAACAACAGTGTTATAGTCCACCATTTCCTTCTATTTCTCGAAAACAGTCTATGGTTTCAAATCTTAACACAATTTAAAACATCGTTAGATCGTTTTAATTCAATTTAAAACATCACATCCAAACATTTTCTTTAACATATTATTCACTATTTAAAAACGTGAATATACTATGTTAACCAATTTCATCATTTCTATTCATTTTATTTTAAAAGATTATTCATTGTCTAAAACGTGAATATAACTCCATAAATAAGTTACAACAATTTAATTATCCAAAATAAGTCATTGCGGATTTATAAAGCAATGTTTATAAATTCCATTTCTATTTATTTTATAACAACTTCCTTTTATACATCTCCTTTATTAACCTATTCAATTTATAACTCAATTATAAACCAAAAGTTCACATTATGAGTTAAACACTTATAATTTATTTGTTACAAAAATCGTTCTTTTAAACTTCCCAAATTATAAACCTTATAACTTATAAGATTCATTTATTTACCCAAATCTATTCTTTTAATAACTTTACAAATTTTATAAACCTACTGCTTATAAAATTCCTCTAACGATAGCGATTTTTCGTTGCCGAAAAACCGAAATGTTAGGGTTTAAGAAGAAGAAAAAGAGAGAAGAAGAGAGAAGATAGTAGAAAATAGAGAGGAAAGAAAATAAGAGAATAGAACAGGACAGAAAGAAAACAACAACTGAACAACATCAGAATCTCACAATCGCAGTGGAACAACATATAATAGATAAATGAATAATCTTTAAACAAAGAACTATATCAGTTATTACATTACATTACATTTCATCATATCATCAGAGTGTACAACAACAACAAACAGCGGAAAAGAAATACTATATAAACTAGTAATACGCCATGCCATCCAGCTTGCCTCCTGCAACTCCTAAATATCCAGAATATCCTGATAAACCTAACTCTTAACTGCCCGTGTGGAAATTGGTGGGCACCCAGAGTTTAGGAAGGAAAACAATAAACTCCGAGTCAGTCATGTGACTGGTGTGAGAACTCAAAATAGTTTATTTATCTTTAAAATCAAAATAGAGGAATATTTTTAAAGTCAATTCGCAATGCTTTTAAAAAAATGAGACTGCCATAAGACCTCCCACCACACACACAATGCAAACGCAGACTTGGAGGAGATTTCTCCTTATGATAGTCAAAGATGCTTGATACGCATTAAAAAGAAACATTTGATATTATTATTAGTGCATAGTGTAGGAAAAAATCATTTCGAAAGTAGAATATAAATCTTAGCCAGCATAGGTACCATTATAGTATGCTTACTATAGCTACCATATTAGATGGCAGGTTCTACAACTAAAACCGTACAGGGTTTCGTATTCGGAATTGGATTTCCAACAAATGGTTAGGCCAAGGAACTTCCCATTGCCACATGAGAATGCCTCTGGAAGGACATCCCCGAGAACCAAACCGGATCTCTGCCAACACAAGGCCGGGTTACTCCTAACTGAGTAAGAACTGACCGAGTATGCCATCCCCCGGTCCTTTGGGACCTTTTACCGAGCGCTCGCAATCAATTCACACAATCATAAAGTGTTTTCAACATGAGTAAGTATCTGGGCTCCATACCATGATACCACCCTTTTCCAGAAGGAAATGCACATACCCTAAAGAGCGCTACCCCTCATAACCTTGCCGCATCTTTCCTGTTTTTACCATTTCCGGGGTGTGAGGCTCGACGAAGTCTCGTCCACAAAAACACACTTTATACAAAAGCCGTGCTTTGGGTCAACAAATGATCATAGAAATGATCACAAAGATAAACGATCAAACAAATGATCCTATCACAAATGATCAACACAATGATCATTTCACAGCAGCACTTAGCATGTCACATTACCAAATTGGGAATATATCGCTGATAACCTTCAACTACATAACCTCTGAGCTCGTACGTCTCAGAAAAGGGTGTTAAGCTAAGAGAATAAATTCTCCGCCACTAACAGAAATATATTTGAAAGAAATTGGCTTTATATCTCAATTTGTAATGTCAGACATACAATCCATACAAGTCTGTTCTGGGCTCGAACAGAACCGAAGGCACTTACAAAGAAGTCCTTGCAACCCGGATATTCACTAATCACGTCAGGACTTCCCATCACATATGGAGTCTCTATACCGGGGACCATTCGATGCAAAGACATTCGACGAGTTGTCCTTTCGCTTTCAAAAATATCCGGTCTTCAACACCGGTCATCAATGCTATCCATTACGTCGTATCACTATTCGGAATGGGTAATCCGAATAACGAGCGCAATAATTTAAAAATAAGTGTGGCATTCAAATCCAACAAATCACAACAAATACCTTTCAAAGGTAAATATTGATAGTCGGTTATTGAACTATCAACGGATATGCACACATCACCAGATTCCAAATAATTTTCCAAATTATTTATTTCCCAAAAATATCTTTACAAGATATATAATTTTCACACTTAAAAAATAAGTCAATATTTATTTTTAAACAAATTCCCCTTTCTTTTATAAATTCCATAGTGAATTTATATTCCAAAATATTTATGAATATACGATTTCAATTATTCATTCAATTTATCTTCAAAAAGATAATTTGTCAAAACATTTTATTTCACATTGGAAAAACATTTCCATACTTATTTAATTATAAGTAATTCACAAGTCTTTTTATTTTCAACACTTGGAAAATATTCAATATACTTAAATCGAAATTAAGTATATATTTCATTCTTTAAGGAAATCATTCTTTTAACCATATTTGTTTGGGCCAAAACGAATGTTACGTAAAACATCGTTATGACAACCCAAAATCACTAGTATAGGGATTCGAAATTAAAATAGATATATAAATCCCAATACTATACAAACATTTCCTTTTGGAAATCATTTACTATAACAACAGTGTTATAGTCCACCATTTCCTTCTATTTCTCGAAAACGTCTATTTCAACAATGAATGTTGAAATCTATGGTTTCGAATCTCAACACGTTTTGAAAACATCGTTAGATTGTTTTAATTCTATTTAAAACATCACATTCAAAACAATTTCTTTAAGATATTATTCACTATTCAAAAACGTGAATATACTTCGTTAACCAATTTCATCCTTTCTATACACTTTATTTTAAAGGATTATTCACTGTCTAAAACGTGAATATAACTCCATTAATAAGTTTCAACAATTTTCTTATCAAAATAAGTCGTTTGCGAATTTATAAAACAACGTTTATAAATTAAATTTCTATTTGTTTTATAACAACTTCCTTTTATAAATTCCTTTATTAACCTGTTCAATTTATATCTCAATGATATACTAAAAATTCATATTATAAGTCAAATGCTTATAAAACGATTATTTTACAAAATCGTTCCTTTTAAGACTTTCCAAATTATAAATCTTATAACTTATAAGATTCATTTATTTATCAAAAATCCATTCTTCAAATAACTTCACAAATTTTATAAACCTACTGCTTATAAAATTCCATTTATAACTTCACCGTTTATAATTCTATAAATTTCATTCATTTATGAAATTTATTCACAATTCATTCTAACACTTATAAAAACTTGTTTTATAATTCCAATATTTTAATTTAAAAATATCCATCTTATAATTCTTTTATATAAATCAATTTATATCATTCTTTTAAAAATGTCTTAACTCCCTTTATAATTTCACCATTTTGATTTATAAAATAATCAAATTTTATAAATCCTATTTTTTTTAAACTTTTTAGTATAAATTCAAAAATCCAATTTAAACTATTTTATAAAATCATTAACCCATATTTCTCAAAAATCAATCTTTTAACTATATTTCTCAAAAATCATAATTTTTATAACATTAAAAATTATATCGTTATTTATTTATAATGGATCAATTCCAAAATATTTTATAAATGTATACTCTTCAAAAATCACTTTAAAAATCCTTTTAAAATTCCAAAAATGGGTCCAATGATGCTACACACCAAATAGTCAACCACGACAACAACGATATCATATATCGTATATGATAATCAACGAATATCAAAATATCCATAATCAAATAAATACTGTTGAGGAATCCAGTTGGATCCCTCCAACCTGTTTTCCTGCATCCACAAACATTAGCACAATACCAATTTCGCTCCAGTATGAAATTATCGCGGTATATGGGATTAATAATATTATCCGCTTAATAACGGCGCATAATGTCTATTTTAACAATCAATAGATACAATCATCATTCAAACATGCATTCAAATATTTTAAATCTAACTATTTAAAATAAAATCGAAACCGATTCGATTGACTGAGAAGTTCTCACCTTGATTTCAATTTTGTTTTAGCGATTTATTTCGAATAAAATTAAACGGACGTTTAATTTTACCTGAAATTCTCACTAACTCCAAACGACTCCAATCTAATTGCATCGCGTAGTGCTCGTCCATACGATTCCAACGCAACTGGTTTCGCGCGTTTTCGACCTCGTATGAAAAGGTTATGATTTTTCAAAGTTTTACACGATTTTATATTCAATATTTACAACATAAATTAATTTTTATAAACCTAAGCTATCATAGCCGTTGGATCCTTTCTGCAGCATCAAGACCGTCACTCCCCTTCTTCCATTTCTTCGTTCAACTACAGGTGATATAATACGCACGTGAACCCAATACTTGCAGAACTAGGGCTCGACTTTGCAACCACCACATCAACTTCCAACGCGATCAGGAACCACCACGTTGAAGAGCATCTCGTGCACGACACTCGGCTGGAGCCTGGTTGAACTCGGCCTCCATATAAGTCTCAAAATGCGTGCGCAACCGTGCGCCTTCATCTCCATTTTCCCGTTGATCCACTCATCAATTTTCGATCATATCCGTTGAATATAAGGATCTCATGTAGCTCTACAACTTTGTAGTTGGAGATTTCTTGAATGGGTTTGTGGATTGAAAGATTTGGGGGAGAGAAGTTGAGAAAATTTCGGGCATTGATGAGGGGGTGGCGGCTGTGCATTGCAAATTAGGGTTAGGTTATATTTTTTTTTTTTAATTTGTGAAGGTGGGCTATTTATAGGAAAACGAACGACACTATTCATTCCGGAAATTCCAAACTCCGATTTACGCGCCGTAACCAGCGTTTCTAGGGTTTACCCTGCGTTCCAGACACAATGGAACAGGTTTCGGAAGCTAACTCAGTCATCTGTACGAGTTATGGCAATAAACGTTCAATTTAAAATTAAACCGATTAAACGATTTTCTAGGCGTTTTAGCTTGCATCGGACAAACGGTAAATCCGATTGACACGAAATTTGAAACCTTACAATAATATCACATTACGGATCCGATGAAACTGATTTCGTCGAAATCCGAGACTTTTTGAAAAATGGCTATTTTAACTCGCCAAATTAATATTAAAACGATTTCGATGCGTTTCGAGCTGCTACCATCAAACGATAATTCCGATTGCTACGAAAATTGAAATCCGATAATAACTAACTATTACGGATCCAATGGAACTGGTTTCGTTCAGTTCTGAGACTGTTCAAAAATTGGCTATTTTACAGTTGATAATTAAATATTAAAATATTCAATTTTCACAAATTAACTTCTAATTCGATTTTAAAAGTTCTAAAATATCATTCTAACTCCAATATGATAAAATAAAATTTTACATATCATTTTCAATTATATTTAACCAAATTTTCAATTATTTTTGTAATTTCACATATTAATTTATTGATTTAATTATTCAATTAAATCCAATTATTCGAAATAAAATTTATTCGACTTATAAATTTCACTTATAAATATTTAAAATTAATTAAATATTCAAATTTTAATTAATTAAAATTCTGGGTCGTTACAATCTTCCCCCCTTAAAAGAATTTCGTCCTCGAAATTACAAAGTAAGAAAAGTTACAAAATCTATTAATTTTCTCAAAATTCATAGTTAAACTTCTTACAATACTTTACTAAGTTTTCAAATCATACTTAGTTATCTTTTCAAAAACAACTACTATTGTTTAACTTTCAACTCCAAATCAAAATTATAGTTTTCAAAATTTTCCAATTTTTCTCAAAAATATTCTAACGCCTTAAATTTTCGGAAAAATTCGCCATAGTCTCCTTTGCGCGGCTCGATTCGAAAAAAAATGACAGTATATATATATCACAAATATACATCTCATCAAGTAATGAGGCATCCCGTAGGGAAAAAGTGTAAAAGTACGATATGTAATCCGAGATATGTACCTTATATTTTATTAGCGAGCATATACGGCTAATATAGCGCGAAAGCGAGCTCCATATGCGAAGCAAACGCGATCCGCACCTACTAAACACTCAACAAACAACATGAGAATCATGCATATAGACAATAGTATCAATATACAACATATAGCAACATAATAACTATATATGCCAACATAGCAAATGCAATAAAAGCAATATATTCAACCATCAACCAACTAGCATTCATAACCAATAAATATTCATTCATATTCTCACTAATATTCAATGAAATAGGTTTTCAATTTAATCACATTTGATTCATTTACATTGGATTTTACTAATATTCATTTTCAATTAGTTTATATTCACTAATTCATATTCAAGTTGGTTCACTTCCAAATTCAATTCAATTCTATTTAAGATTCACTTAACTTCTAATTGAATTTCAATTACTTTAGCTTCCAATTTCATTAACTTAATTTCATTAATACTTAATGAATTATATACAATCAACTAACAATCATATAACAACCAAAGTATATATAATTACAACCAAATTCCTTTGCTTAAATTCATTCAATTTGGTTTAATACCTTCACTTTCAATTGGTTTAATTAAATTGATTTTCATTCAATTATTCAACTTCCAATAACATTAGATTTTAATGAATTAACACCTACATTCATTATTTCATATCAATTATTTAACTTTCAATTGATTTTATATTCAATTCATTAATTCAATTCAATTTCTTATATATAAGTTTATTTCACAATTGTAAATCACTTTAATTATAATTCAATTCTTATAATTCCTTTGGTTTATACAATTATTCTTTTATTTAGATTATTCAAACAACTAAACAATCAACTTATATACACTTTAATAATTCTGAAAAATTATTCCTTTATATATAAAAATATAATCAAGGTAAAATTATTTCATTTACCCAATTTAAAACAATATTATGTCGAATTGTTCTATTCAAATGTTTATAAACCCCTTCGGCATAGTTGTCGAGACCGTGCTGACGAAGGTTCATATGCCACTCAATAAACCAATCATCACAATATAAAACAATTTTATATTCACTAACAAATACGCTCTCATAGCTATTATTACACTCAACTCATTCTAGAGTACTACTGACTCTATCTGTAACGAGTAATACCCAACAGAACCATGGTTGTCGCTTAACCATATATGCTCTGATACCAAATGTAACGATAGCGATTTTTCGTTGCCGAAAAACCGAAATGTTAGGGTTTAAGAAGAAGAAAAAGGGAGAAGAAGAGAGAAGATAGTAGAAAATAGAGAGGAAAGAAAATAAGAGAATAGAACGGGACAAAAAGAAAACAACAACTGAGCAACATCAGAATCTCACAATCGCAGCGGAACAACATATAATAGATAAATGAATAATCTTTAAACAAAGAACTATATCAGTTATTACATTACATTTCATTTCATCATATCATCAGAGTGTACAACAACAACAACAAACAGCGGAAAAGAAATACTATATAAACTAGTAATACGCCATGCCATCCAGCTTGCCTCCTGCAACTCCTGAATATCCAGAATATCCTAATAAACCTAACTCTTAACTGCCCGTGTGGAAATTGGTGGGCACCCAGAGTTTAGGAAGGAAAACAATAAACTCCGAGTCAGTCATGTGACTGGTGTGAGAACTCAAAACAGTTTATTTATCTTTAAAATCAAAATAGAGGAATATTTTTAAAGTCAATTCGCAATGCTTTTAAAAAAATGAGACTACCATAAGACCTCCCACCACACACACAATGCAAACGCAGACTTGGAGGAGATTTCTCCTTATGATAGTCAAAGATGCTTGATACGCATTAAAAAGAAACATTTGATATTATTATTAGTGCATAGTGTAGGAAAAAATCATTTCGAAAGTAGAATATAAATCTTAGCCAGCATAGGTACCATTATAGTATGCTTACTATAGCTACCATATTAGATGGCAGGTTCTACAACTAAAACCGTACAGGTTTTCGTATTGGGAATTGGATTTCCAACAAATGGTCAGGCCAAGGAACTTCCCATTACCACATGAGAATGCCTCTCGAAGGACATCCCCGAGAACCAAACCGGATCTCTGCCAACACAAGGCCGGGTTACCCCTAACTGAGTAACAACTGACCGAGTATGCCATCCCCCGGTCCTTTGGGACCTTTTACCGAGCGCTCGCAATCAATTCACACAATCATAAAGTGTTTTCAACATGAGTAAGTATCCGGGATCCATACCATGATACCACCCTTTTCCAGAAGGAAATGCACATACCCTAAAGGGCGCTACCCCTCATAACCTTGCCACATCTTTCCTGTTTTGACCATTTCCGGGGTGTGAGGCTCGACGAAGTCTCGTCCACAAAAACACACTTTATACAAAAGCCATGCTTTGGGTCAACAAATGATCATATAAATGATCACAAAGATAAACGATCAAACAAATGATCCTATCACAAATGATCAACACAATGATCATTTCACAGCAACACTCAGCATGTTACATTACCAAATTGGGAATATATCGCTGATAACCTTCAACTACATAACCTCTGAGCTCGTACGTCTCAGAGAAGGGTGTTAAGCTATGAGAATAAATTCTTCGCCACCAACAGAAATATATTTGAAAGAAATCGGCTTTATATCTCAATTTCTAATGTCAGACATACAATCCATACAAGTCTGTTCCGGGCTCGAACAGAACCGAAGGCACTCACAAAGAAGTCCTTGCAATTCGGAAATTCACTAATCACGTCAGGACTTCCCATCACATATGGAGTCTCTATACCGGGGACCATTCGATGCAAAGACATTCGACGAGTTGTCCTTTCGCTTTCAAAAATATCTGGTCTTCAACACCGGTCATCAATGCTATCCATTACGTTGTATCACTATTCGGAATGGGTAATCCGAATAACGAGCGCAATAATTTAAAAATAAGTGTGGCATTCAAATCCAACAAATCACAACAAATACCTTTCAAAGGTAAATATTGATAGTCGGTTATTGAACTATCAATGGATATGCACACATCACCAGATTCCAAATAATTTTCCAAATTATTTATTTCCCAAAAATATCTTTACAAGATATATAATTTTCACACTTAAAAAATAAGTCAATATTTATTTTTAAACAAATTCCCCTTTCTTTTATAAATTCCATAGTGAATTTATATTCCAAAATATTTATGAATATACGATTTCAATTATTCATTCAATTTATCTTCAAAAAGATAATTTGTCAAAATGTTTTATTTCACATTGGAAAAACATTTCCATACTTATTTAATTATAAGTAATTCACAAGTCTTTTTATTTTCAACACTTGGAAAATATTCAATATACTTAAATCGAAATTAAGTATATATTTCATTCTTTAAGGAAATCATTCTTTTAACCATATTTGTTTGGGCCAAAACGAATGTTACGTAAAACATCGTTACGACAACCCAAAATCACTAGTATAGGGATTCGAAATTAAAATAGATATATAAATCCTAATACTATACAAACATTTCCTTTCGGAAATCATTTACTATAACAACAGTGTTATAGTCCACCATTTCCTTCTATTTCTCGAAAACGTCTATTTCAACAATGAATGTTGAAATCTATGGTTTCGAATCTCAACACGTTTTGAAAACATCGTTAGATTGTTTTAATTCTATTTAAAACATCACATTCAAAACAATTTTTTTAAAATATTATTCACTATTCAAAAACGTGAATGTACTTCGTTAACCAATTTCATCCTTTCTATACACTTTATTTTAAAGGATTATTCACTGTCTAAAACGTGAATATAACTCCATTAATAAGTTTCAACAATTTTCTTATCAAAATAAGTCGTTTGCGAATTTATAAAACAACGTTTATAAATTCCATTTCTATTTGTTTTATAACAACTTCCTTTTATAAATTCCTTTATTAACCTTTTCAATTTATATCTCAATGATATACTAAAAATTCATATTATAAGTCAAATGCTTATAAAATGATTATTTTACAAAATCGTTCCTTTTAAGACTTTCCAAATTATAAATCTTATAACTTATAAGATTCATTAATTTATCAAAAATCCATTCTTCAAATAACTTTACAAATTTTATAAACCTACTGCATATAAAATTCCATTTATAACTTCACCGTTTATAATCCTATAAATTTCATTCATTTACGAAATTTATTCACAATTCATTCTAACACTTATAAAAACTTGTTTTATAATTCCAATATTTTAATTTAAAAATATCCATCTTATAATTCTTTTATATAAATCAATTTATATCATTCTTTTAAAAATGTCTTAACTCCCTTTATAATTTCACCATTTTGATTTATAAAATAATCAAATTTTATAAATCCTATTTTTTTTTAACTTTTTATTATAAATTCAAAAATCCAATTTAAACTATTTTATAAAATCATTAACCCATATTTCTCAAAAATCAATCTTTTAACTATATTTCTCAAAAATCATAATTTTTATAACATTAAAAACTATATCGTTATTTATTTATAATGGATCGGTTCCAAAATATTTTATAAACGTATACTCTTCAAAAATCACTTTAAAAATTCTTTTAAAATTCCAAAAATGGGTCCAATGATGCTACACACCAAATAGTCAATCACGACAACAACGATATCATATATCGTATATGATAATCAACGAATATCAAAATATCCATAATCAAATAAATACTGTTGAGGAATCCAGTTGGATCCCTCCAACCTGTTTTCCTGCATCTACAAACATTAGCACAATACCAATTTCTCTCCAGTACGAAATTATCGCGGTATATGGGATTAATAATATTATCCGCTTAATAACGGCGCATAATGTCTATTTTAACAATCAATAGATACAATCATCATTCAAACATGCATTCAAATATTTTAAATCTAACTATTTAAAATAAATCAAAACTGATTCGATTGAGTGAGAAGTTCTCACCTTGATTTCAATTTTGTTTTAGCGATTTATTTCGAATAAAATTAAACGGACATTTAATTTTACCCGAAATTCTCACTAACTCCAAACGACTCCAATCCAGTTGCATCGCGTAGTGCTCGTCCATACGATTCCAACGCAACTGGTTTCGCGCGTTTTCGACCTCGTATGAAAAGGTTATGATTTTTCAAAGTTTTACACGATTTTATATTCAATATTTACAACATAAATTAATTTTTATAAACCTAAGCTATCATAGCCGTTGGATCCTTTCTGCAGCATCAAGACCGTCACTCCCCTTCTTCCATTTCTTCGTTCAACTACAGGTGATATAATACGCACATGAACCCAATACTTGCCGAACTAGGGCTCGACTTTGCAACCACCACATCAACTTCCAACGCGATCAGGAACCACCACGTTGAAGAGCATCTCGTGCACGACACTCGGCTGGAGCCTGGTTGAACTCGGCCTCCATATAAGTCTCAAAATGTGTGCACAACCTTGCACCTTCATCTTCATTTTTCCGTTGATCCACTCATCAATTTTCGATCATAGCCGTTGAATATAAGGATCTCACGTAGCTCTACAACTTTGTAGTTGGAGATTTCTTGAATGGGTTTTGGATTGAAAGATTTGGGGGAGAGAAGTTGAGAAAATTTCGGCCATTGATGAGGGGGTGGCGGCTGTGCATTGCAAATTAGGGTTAGGTTATATATATTTTTTTAATTTGTGAAGGTGGGCTATTTATAGGAAAACGAACGACACTATTCATTCCGGAAATTCCGAACTCCGATTTACGCGCCGTAACCAGCGTTTCTAGGGTTTACCCCACGTTTCGGACACAATGGAACAGGTTTCAGAAGCTAATTCGGTCATTTGTGCGAGTTATGGCAATAAACGTTCAATTTAAAATTAAACCGATTAAACGATTTTCTAGGCGTTTTAGCTTGCACCAGACAAACGGTAAATCCGATTGACACGAAATTTGAAACCTTGCAATAATATCACATTACGGATCCGATGAAACTAATTTCGTCGAAATCCGAGACTTTTTGAAAAATGGCTATTTTAACTCGCCAAATTAATATTAAAACGATTTCGATGCGTTTCGAGCTGCTACGATCAAACGATAACTCCGATTGCTACGAAAATTGAAATCCGGTAATAACTTACTATTACGGATCCAATGGAACTGGTTTCGTTCAATTTTGAGACTGTTCAAAAATTGGCTATTTTACTGTTGATAATTAAATATTAAAATATTCAATTTTCACAAATTAACTTCTAATTCGATTTTAAAAGTTCTAAAATATCATTCTAACTCCAATATGATAAAACAAAATTTTACAAATCATTTTCAATTATATTTAACCAAATTTTCAATTATTTCTGTAATTTCACATATTATTTTATTGATTTAATTATTCAATTAAATCCAATTATTCGAAATAAAATTTATTCGACTTATAAATTTCACTTATAAATATTTAAAATTAATTAAATATTCAAATTTTAATTAATTAAAATTCTGGGTCGTTACAATCTTCCCCCCTTAAAAGAATTTCGTCCTCGAAATTACAAAGTAAGAAAAGTTACAGAATCTATTAAGTTTCCCAAAATTCATAGTTAAACTTCTTACAATACTTTACTAAGTTTTCAAATCATACTTAGTTATCTTTTCAAAAACAACTACTATTGTTTAACTTTCAACTCCAAATCAAAATTATAGTTTTCAAAATTTTCCAATTTTTCTCAAAAATATTCTAACGCCTTAAATTTTCGGAAAAATTCGCCATAGTCTCCTTTGCGCGGCTCGATCCGAAAAAAAATTGACAGTATATATATCACAAATATACATCTCATCAAGTAATGAGGCATCCCGCAGGGAAAAAGTGTAAAAGTACGATATGTAATCCGAGATATGTACCTTATATTTTATTAGCGAGCATATACTGCTAATATAGCGCGAAAGCGAGCTCCAAATGCGAAGCAAACGCGATCCGCACCTACTAAACACTCAACAAACAACATGAGAATCATGCATATAGACAATAGTATCAATATACAACATATAGCAACATAATAACTATATATGCCAACATAGCAAATGCAATAAAAGCAATATATCACTAACTCCAAACGACTCCAATCCAATTCCATAGCGTAGTGCTCGTCCATACGATTCCAACGCAACTAGTTTCGCGCGTTTTCGACCTCGTATGAAAAAGATATGATTTTCACAAGTTACACGATTTATATTTACAAATTTACACATTTTCTTTATAATTTTTAACCTCCACTTGATCACTGCCGTTCGTTCCAGATCCAATGCCCCCTGCCTTTCTTCTTTGTTCCCACTCCAGATAAAACGCACGAACAAGAAACCCATGCCGCCTAGCTAGGGTTAAGAACGCACCCTCCCCCCCCCCCCCCCCCCGATGCCGCTTGCTTCGATCAGGCACCTCCACGAGATGCGCCGCCCCATGCTCCACCTGCGGCCACAATCCGGTCACGCGCGGCACACCCTAGGGCCCTCGATTCTCTTTCAAACTACTGCCGAACGCGGCCACGCAACGTCCCCATCGAGCCTCCATTCGTGATCATATCCGTATAGATACGAAGCTCTTCCAATGCTCTACGTTTTTGCAGTTGGGAACATTGGCTAATTGTTGATGGATTAGAAATAATTGAGAGAGAAAGAGAATTAATTTTCGGCCATTGATGAGAAGGGGGTGGCAGCTGCAGAAATTGACCTAGGGTTTTAATATTTTTGCAAAAATGAAGAGGGGGGGCTTTTATAGAAAATTTCCCAATTTACTATTCACCCGGAATTTCCGAACTCCAAACTAAGTGTGTCGGTTGGCGTTTCTAAGGTTTACCCCGCGTTCCGAACACAATGGAATGTGTTTCGGGAGCTAATTCGGTCATCTGTGCGAGTTATGGCAATAAGCGTTCAATTTAAAATTAAACCGATTAAACGATTTTCTAGGCGTTTTAGCTTGCACCGGACAAACGGTAAATCCGATTGACACGAAATTTGAAACCATACAATAATATCACATTATGGATCCGATGAAACTGGTTTCGTCGAAATCCGAGACTTTTTGAAAAATGGCTATTTTTAACTCGCCAAATTAATATTAAAACAATTCGATGCGTTTCGAGTTGCCACGATCAAACGATAACTCCGATTGCTACGAAAATTGAAATCCAGTAATAACAAACTATTACGGATCCAATGGAACAAGTTTCGTCCAATTCTGAGACTGTTCAAAAATTGGCTATTTTCACTAGTCGATTAAATATTAAAATATTCAATTTTCACAAATAAACTTTAAATTCAATTTTTAAAAGTTCTATAACATCATTCTAACTCCAATATGATAAAATAAAATTTTACAAATCATTTTCAATCATATTTAACCCAATTTGCAATTATTCCCATAATTTAATATATTAAATTATCGATTTAATTATTCAATTAAATCCGATTATTCGAAATAAAATTTATTCGACTTATAATTTCACTTATTAATATTTAAAATTAATTAAATATTCAAATTTTAATTAAATAAAATTCTGGGTCCTTACAGGGAGAGCGAAGGGACGGTCGCGTGCGTTGAGGGACGTCGATCGTTGGCGAAATTAGGTGGTCGGAGTTTGGATTCAGGTGCATGCATTCATGCACACTCGTGCACAGGAAGATGGAAGAAGAACTGGAGAGAAAGTAAAGAGGAAGGATTTGGGCCGAAGAGTTTGGGCCAGTTAAATTAAGAGAAGAAGAAGTGTAGAAGGGGGTGAGAATGGGTTGTATCGGGTCACGTTAGAATTAGGGTCGGGAATTTTTGTTTTGGGTCGGTAGCCTATTTTTGATTTAACCAAGTTTCAAATAAATTGTATGGTTTATATAATTTTAAAATAAGTTAATTATATGATTTTATTTCTATGTGATTTCAAATGAAATTTTATATTGATTTGATTAAAAAGTTAATTAAGGTTATGGTTTATCTTTAATTTTAATTAGGGACTTGATTTATTAATGGGTAAATAATCAATATGATTAATGAAAAGCTATTACTTAGGGTAATTAATTAAATGATTAGTTAAGGATAATTAATTAAAAGTGTTTAATGAAGAATAATTATTTAAGACAAATAATTAAGGATCATTAATGTAAGGAATTTAAGGTTAATTATTAAATGTGAATGTTTATTTGATTAAAGAATTAATTTCAATAATTAATTAAAGGTTAATTAATGTAATTAATTAAGGGTTAATGAGAGTAATTAAGGAATAGTTAATTACTCAATTAAACAAAAGGTAATACTTAAATGTGATTAATTATGGTATAATTGAACAATAAGAGTAATTAAAGGTTAATTACTTGTTGTATAATTAATTAATGTTAAATTAAAGGCTAGTTAGTAATTTCATTTATTTATTAAATTGATTTGTCAATGTAGATAAGCTGGATTTAAAGGTAATTAATTTAATTTATTTGGAGTTTAAATTAAATTAATTTTGGAAGTAATCAATCTTATGAATGATTGAATGTTGTTAAATACCTGGAATTGAATGATATCTATGGTATGAAATGTTTGTGATATGATATGTATCCGTATGGATAATGATAATGTGGTTTTATATCGATGATGAATTGCTATGGAAAAGTGGCATCGTGTATTTAAAGTTGAATTGTTTTTTTTTTACTTGGATAAATTGGGTTGAGATGGCATTGAAATCGAAGAGACTGGGGTCGGGTATTAGTACATATCCGAAACCACTTCGATTTGTGATCTATAAAATTTTATATAGATTTGATATTTGAAAACAATAGGCTGTAATGGAATGGTTTAAGTGAACTGGACCATTTAATCTAAGTTGGTACTTAGAGATTGATGTGCGAAATAAGTGGTCTATATCAAATTGTGAATTTATAAATTGTTACGAGTTACCCCGGGTTTATATAAGTTGTATGCTTTTGTATTTCATGTTAGATGAGTTTACTCACGCTGGTTTCCATCCTGACGCAGGTGTTACTTTGATATAATGCTCGGGTCAGACGGAGTATTGCAGATTTTCAAGTAAGGACGTTTTGGAGCTCAGGAGGCGAGCTGGATGGCAGGAACGTTTGGAGTGTTTCCATTGTATTGTGTAGTTGTATATCTAGGACATATTGTTTAAACTGTCCAATGTTGTGTAAATGTTGTAACTCTGATGTATTAAAGTGAAGTTTGACAAGTACGGTTTTCCTTGTATAACTGTTATTATTTGTTATTGTATTTTATCCGCTGTGAATGTGAGATGTTGGTGTTTCTGTTCTTCTGTTTCTTCTATCTCTTTATTCTTTTCCTTTAACTATTTGGAATTTTCGAGATCGAAAATTTTCGGTCATTACATTTGGTATCAGAGCCGATGGTTAAACAAGGACCTTGGCTCTGGTGGGATTACTCATTAAGGATAGGGTCAGTGGTAGCCTAGAATGAGTTGAGTGAATATATATATATATATATATATATATATATATGAGAGCGTACTTGTTATTTTCTTATATAAAGATTTTAAATGATATTATACAAGAATATATTTTGATATATAAAGCAATATTTCTTTTTGATAAATATTAAGATAATTGGTTGTTAAATTGTTGGAATTAAATTAAGTAGAAATAGAAATACAGCCAAACTGAAATTAAATCTTGAACTTGAGGAAAGAATTTCAAAATAAGATGAATTAGAATTGGTTTCAAACCAGAGAAATAGAATGGTTATTGTATTTAATAATGAGATGATTGTTTTCCAATAAACAATAAAAAATTTTAAGGAAGTAACCATTTGAAGAGAGCATTTTGTAAATTTGAAAGGTTGTAAATGAAAGTGGATTTCAAATTGTGAATTTCTGAATTCTAAATTTAAACATTTGAATTGGTTTCAAAATGTTAAAGGAAATAATATTATTCAAACTATTTTGAATATGATCTTATTTCAAAATAAGAGATGTTCTTTAATATATTCGAATGAAAGGGTCCTATTTCAAACAAAGGTTGTTTGAAATTTTAAAGTAAAATTGTTTTGAATTAAAACCAAAGGTAGTTTAAATTTTAAAATTTTGCCTTGGTCGACCAAGAAGTAAATATGTATATGTGTGGATATACATAATATTAAAAATGATTTGAAAACAAACTCTAAGATGTTGAGTTTTGACTCTCCCTAAAGTATGATATAAAAGCTAAGGTGATATAAGTTTTGAACTTATAAATGTGAAAGAAATTTGAAATTTGAAATGGAGAATTCAAATTTGAGTATGGGTAAAGGGGATCAAATTGGATTTAACTTAAAGGAAGTTAAATAAGTTTGGAATGAGCAACCTGAATTGGAAATTTCAAGATGAAATTGGGATTTAACTTGGAAAGTTAGATGGTTGATTTATGATGGTAGTTATGAGTGATCTCAAAATGGGTTTGAGATCTGGAAATTGAAATAATTGGTGTTGGATAAATTGGGATTTTTATTTATCCTGATATCATTCCATTGTTACAAATAACTTATGAAATGTGAATTGATTTGTTAAATTTAACTTAAATTTAAAATTACGGATATGGAATTCCTTTGAACTTAAGATTTGAATGTTACGAAATGAATTTGTAAATTAAAATTGTTTGAAACTCTTACTTGAACCTTGTAATGAGTTAAGTAAAGATAATTTAAAATGGAAGTTAGAAATTGAACAGTTTGACTCTGGATTATTTCCAAAATGAATTGTTTTAATATAAATCTATTTTTCTAAATTATTTACTATACAACTTTTCTTTTTAAAACTAAGACTATCTTATATTTTTTACAATTATTTTTGGAAATATTTAACTATTTTTCAACTTTTTACAAATTAATTACTATTTTACAACTATTTTGCAATTATTTAAAATTCTATAACTATTTAACTACTTTCCAATTATTTTACAATTGCTGAACTATTTTACAGCTATTTCACAAACTATAAATTGTTTTTCAACTACTTATCTATTTTTAAACTTTTCAAGCTATTTTCTAAATTTAAGCTGCATAGAGTTCAAAATGTTTATGATTTGTTATCACTTGAGATAAGAATTGAAGTGATAATCCAAATGGGATTGAAGCAATGGTGTATAAGTGAATGAAAATTAAGTGAGTTTGAATAGAAAGGGAATTGATTTGATTAATAAATCAATAAAGATGAATACATAGGATGTACGTATATTATTCTATTCGCATAGTGATTTGATCCAGATTCGAGCACAGAATTTCAAGATAGTATGTTGATCCGAGTTGGGTTTTTTTGCTCGATTTTCAACGGCGAACCTGGATATGGATTGTTGATTGGTTCTGGATGTTTTCTATCATAGTTATGGCTATGCAAGGAGAATGACGGTTTCTGATCAAGAAACCGGATCCGAGTCCGCACTAGGAAGTCAGGTGGACGATACTAGTTCAGAAGAGAAATTGTGTGATCGAGTGAGCGATCAGATTGGTATTTCATATGGATGATATGTGTACATCGTATGGGCTTGAATGAAACTGATACTGGGAATTTATGGATAAGAACTGGAAAATCGTTTTTGAAATGGAAAGTATATTTTGTGAAATATATGATGAAATAAGGATTTCTATGGTAAAAAGGGAATATGGTTAATAACTTTATAAATGAATAATCGAATTTGACTATTTGATTTGATAAAGTTATATATCTTTGTTATATAAGATAAATCTCCCCTTGTCGAATCTATTGCCAGAAGAAAGGATTTTGAAGGTGTATGTGATATTCCGGAATTTCAAACCCAATTTAAATGTGATAATCTTTTTAATAAGTTAATTAAAATTAATAAAATTGTTATTTTAAACAATCTCTACTACTAATAAGGTAAATTCAATACACATGCTTCAACCGTGTCTTTTTGAAATTCCTAAAAAGCCCCTGCATTTCGCCTCCGCCCTCATCCATCTAACGCATTTTCATTATCCATTCGTACAACCGATTGTTTCCCCAAATTCAACTGTGGTCTTGAATTCATCCAATCTCCAATAATCGGTTTCTCTCGCTTGCGAATCACTGATGTCAACATCCACAAAGATATTGCATCTGCGTCTAGCGATTTGATGGTCTTGAATTCATCCAATCTCCAATAATCGGTTTCTCTCGCTTGCGAATCACTGATGTCATCATCCACAAAGATATTGCATCTGCGTCTAGCGATTTGATGGCCGCCAGAGATAGCTCATCCGTTTTATCACTGTCTGCTTTGAATTGAAGGTATATTTCTTTATTTTTGGTTTCCCTTGATCTGATCTATGAATGGTGAACATACATTATTTTTTATTTTGCTCTGATTTATGAATCTACGACGTTTATTTTTGATTCACTTGATTTTTGATTCATGAAATCCCTTCCTCATGCAACCTATTCCTCCATAAACTATGATTAGGGTTATTAAACCTATTCTGCTTGCCTCGTTAGATTCAAGAAAAATTAAACTGTTACACTGCGATTAGGGTTAGTTTATTAAATTACGATTCCATATTGGCTTCGATTTTCGATTATCGACTGAGATTAGTCTGTTAAACTATGACTACTAATCTGTTGTTACCTCAAAATTCGATCGTCGATTAAGCATAGAACTAACCTGCATTTACTGATTCAACGCAGATAAAGAATTAAGCTCAACCATCATATATAAGACATCTGTTAAACTTCAATCTCAAGTAAGCATTCGATGATTTTCATGAACTCTGGATTTTTATATTATATGGTTTCCTTGCAATTAAATTCAGCTTATTTTTGTTTCCTAATATATTGATATTTACTGATGACTTTGGGATTTTTTATTCTGTTTTAATTTATCTTAATGTATTCTTGCATTAATTTCTATTTGATTTTATTCTGTTTGATTTTTTATTCTGTTTGATTTTATCTCGATTAAGCATTGAACTAACCAGCATTTACTGATTCAACGCAGATAAAGAATTAAGCCCAACCATCATATATAAGACATCTGTTGAACTTCAATCTCAGGTAAGCATTCAATGATTTTCATGAACTCCTTTGGATTTTCAGTATTATATGGGTTCCTTGCAATTAAATTCAGCTTATTTTTGTTTCCTAATATATTGATATTTACGGATGACTTTGGGATTTTTTATTCTGTTTGATTTTATCTTGATGTATTCTTGCATTAATTTCTGAAGCAATTATATATGTATGAAAGTAGAAAACAAGGATAAATCTAACATTGTGGCAATATTTCAAATTGTTTTTGAGTTCATTTTATTGTGAGCTGGTTATGATTAGGTATTTTTTCCCACCTACCTTTTGTTTCTTAATAGAACGCGTCTGTTTTAAGATTTTGTTTCCGTTCCTGACGTTCGTGATTATTTCTCTTTCTGCTTTATAGAGTACTTGCCATCTAAAATTTTTGTAACTCTACCGCATATTTACATGTTCCAGGTCTTCACGATGTTTCTGATTAATTTTCTAATGTAGATGTCCTGACTACTCTAAATCTATTTTGTTTGAATTCTTATTCGAACTTTTTTAAATATGCAACTTAGGATTCCGGTTTCCCATTGGCTATTATGATATCATGCTCCCTGTTGATTTTTTATTTTTTTGTTCCATTTTCATTGTAACTCTTTTTTGAATTTTAGGCACAACGGTTAATGGAAAACTCTGAAATTAATATTTCATCCTTCATATTTGATATTTTTCCAAAAACTTAATATGATTCCAAGGCTAATCAAAACTAGACAAATATGAAACTAACCATGTACTGTGTTCAAAACTGATCAAAGCTTACTTGACATACAGAGGTGTATATGGCATGAAATGACTTTCCTTCGAGAGTATGTTTTCCTTCTATTTTTGAGGATGTTTCTTTTTTAATGTGTCAATATGGGATATGATCATTTAAATTCATGACCAAAAAAACAAGCTTTAATACCGATTTAAATAAGCTATGCAATAACAGGATGTTCTATTCAAAATTAAGAAACATTTTTTTCTTTGTAATTCAGTACGTTATCAAAGAAAAAAAAACTTAAATAAGATTAAGGGTAGTCTAAAAGTTTTCATACACAACAATGTTATATTTTGCATGCTCAATATCGAGTATAGGTTAGAAGTACAAAGTTACAAAATATTTAGAAATATAAGTACAACTATAGGCCAGTTATACCTGAATTTAGATTATTTAAACCGCCTCTTAGTGCCACTTCTTTCAAAAATCTGCTTGCTTTTTTGATATCTCAACAATATTTGGTTGATTTGTGACCATTTTGATTTGATTATTGTTTAAACCATCGGTTAAACTCTCATTATATTTGCTGCTTTTACAACACATCTTTAAAATACAAGTGAATTGCAGCTGCAAAAGTTAGTTATCCTACAAGCATTGAGCTATTGGTTGCTTATAAGTTATGAGAATGTGTTTATACTTTTAGGTAGAGACCAACAAAACTCCTGCTTCAGCAAGACATAAAATAGAATGCAACTGTAAGAAGTCTAATAATTAATTAAAAGTAAACTATAAGTAAACTATTCAGTTACTATCCAATTTGCCCATCATGTATACCTCATCATGTATAATTTTAACACTTAAAAGTAAACTATAGCCATGTTTCTTTCGAACACCTTTCTTAAAATTAATTAATTAGCTTAACAAAGATATCTAATAATTGAAGACACAACTAAAAGTAAACTCTTACTTCTTACTTCACTGCATCTACTACCTTCATTATCCAACAGTTTCCATGATTGCTTTACTTTATGTTCTAATACTTTTAATTAGCTTAACACAGAAAATTGCATTTGGTTAAATTAAGAAATAAATATAATTTTTATTTGAAAATAAACCTTAAATACTATTTCAAAAAATACAACAAAAAATTAAAGTCTTTAGTCCCAAAAGGCTTTAATTTATTTTAGAAAATACAACGACAACACACCCCTTGGATGCAAAGTTATGCGTACAAGAGAAAGAAGTGAAGTGCTGTCGAAATTAAAGCATTTAGTCCCAAAATGCTTTAATTTGTTTTAGACAGAAGTGAGGTGTTGTACACATTTTTACAAAGGTGTTTGGACATCAGCAAACAAGGCAACCAAATATCTTTCATTCATTGGAAACAGCTATAATTATTTTAACATACATCCTTTTTTACACTCGACTATGTAATACATGGGTCGAGATTAAAAACTCTAAGATAGTACTTGCATTGATATATCTACTAATACATGCACTAAAAAGGATATTTATTTGTAACTGAAAACAAAAAATATCTACGAACTTATGCATTGATTAAATTAAGAAATAAATATAATTTTTATTTGAAAATAAACTTTAAATACTATTTCAAAAAATACAACAAAAAATTAAAGTCTTTAGTCCCAAAAGGCTTTAATTTATTTTAGAAAATACAACGACAACACACCCCTTGGATGCAAAGTTATGCGTACAAGAGAAAGAAGTGAAGTGCTGTCGAAATTAAAGCATTTAGTCCCAAAATGCTTTAATTTGTTTTAGACAAAAGTGAGGTGTTGTACACATTTTTACAAAGGTGTTTGGACATCAGCAAACAAGGCAACCAAATATCTTTCATTCATTGAAAACAACTATAATTATTTTAACATACATCCTTTTTTACACTCGACTATGTAATACATGGGTCGAGATTAAAAACTCTAAGATAGTACTTGCATTGATATATCTACTAATACATGCACTAAAAAGGATATTTATTTGTAACTGAAAACAAAAAATATCTACGAACTTATGCATGGATTATTACCTTAAAAAATTTCACATAAACATATAATCACAACAATACTTTGGAAATACTTTATATAAAAATACAACATTTTGTTCAATAACGTACTAATTGGAATAATAACTTTTGAACCAAACATAAGTGGTAATATTTGTAGAATAGGTTGAAATTTGAGAGATTATTAAAAATATTTTTCTACGCCGATTTTAACTCCTATTGTATGCTAAAAATTTGAAAATACTTTGAAGTAGTATTATAAACATGGTATAAATATATATTTTCTTACCAGGAATGGTTGTGTTATTATCGCAAATTAAGTAAACAACATAATTTACTTAACAATTAAGTATTTTATTATTATTTTTGTATATACCTTAGTTCTTGCACAATAATGGTTATAATCTTTACTTCTTCCTAAATCCTAAATTAATTAAACATGGTAAATGTTCTATTTTTAGGGTCAAACAATTTCAATCTTGAATCTGTGCATTTCACTACCAAACTATGGAAGTTAATCAACTTTCCGAATCAAAACCACATAGAAGTCCTAGAATAATCGAAAAAGCTCAACTTCAAGCAATGGAAGCCAACGAAGTTGTTCACTTACAAAGGACAACGAATACCAATAGAATTCAACACAACCCAATGGAATCAAACTGTAGTTCTCAGTTACCACCCCGTAGAAGTCCAAGAATCCTTGAAAAAAACCAACGTCAAGCAGGAACATCTAATCAATCACCATCTTTGATACTTCGTAGAAGCCCTAGAATCATTGAGAATGCTCAAAAACAAGCATTATTAGATGCTCAAATCAAGGCAGAAAGAAAAAGACAACGTCGATCTGAATTAAATACAGAACAAAGGGCTCAACAATTAGAGCATCGTAACATTTATGAGAGAACGAAAAGAAATTCAATGACAGAAGCTGAAAAAGAAGCAAAAAGAAAGCAAGTTCGCTCTAATTATCATATTAGAAAATCCAGAAGATGTGAAAAAAATATCAATGATTACGAATCACAAACAAGCACAGATAGTTCCTTTTCTTTACCTACCACTCGAAATATTGAAGGTATTACTAAGAAAACTATTTACTATAATTCTTTATTATATATATATATTATATAATATATATATTAAATATAATAAAGAATATATTTGAATTTCATGTTCATAAATACTTATAAGTTTTATTTATCAATAATTTGTGTAGATCAACATATCGATGGGTCAGTGAACAATGAAGATGAACAAAACACTAATACACCATCTTTTGAACAAAGAAACATCAATAGAAACACAATACATAGAGTTACTCAACCATGTCGAAGTGCTACAGCAAGACATAATTGTGCAAGAAACTTTATAGATCATTCTGGTTTTCAAAGATTCTATTTGCCACAATCAAGAATATGCAGACATTGTCAAGCAAAACTTTTTCACCGAGAATCAAATAACTTCTGTTGTCTAAATGGAAAAATCATTTTACAATCAATTTCTTCACCCGATGAGATCTTCAATTTGTACACTGACCAATCAAATGAAGGAAAAGAATTCAGAAAAAACATACGAGCTTATAACCACATGTTTGCATTTACATCGATGGGAGTTCATGTTGATGAGAACTTGGCTACGGGTAAAGATGGAGTATACACATTTCGAGCTCAAGGAGGCATCTATCATAAAATAGGCAATTTGGTACCTACATCTGATAATCGTCCAAGATTTCTACAACTTTATATTTACGATACAGAGAATGAAATTGATAACCGATTGGCTGAAAATAATACTTTGAGTCGAGATATCGTAGAGAAACTACAAAAAACTCTTAGTACACATAATAGATTTGCAGTTGTATTTCGACAACTTGGACAAAAACCAAATATCCAACATTGTAAATTGGTCATAAAAGAACAATCTTCAAATCAAAAACAATATACTCTCCCAACTTCTTCACAAGTTGCTGGAATTTGGGTAGAAGGAGCTGAAAATGAAGAAATTCATGAAAGAGATATTGTAGTTGAGACAAACTATGGACAACTCATAACTGTTCCTGAAACAGCTGGTTATTATGATCCATTGCAATACCCACTTTTATTACCATATGGAAGTTACGGATGGGATATAAATAGTCAGGATGAAAATGGCAATAAATTTTCATGTCGTGAGTATTATGCTAATATTCTACAGGTATATATAATTTAATATATAACACATTTTATATATTTATATTTTTTATTTCTTAATATTCATCAATATGTAATGTTCTTTTATAGATTCGAGAAAATGATAAATCGCTTTTTCTTCGAGGTGGACGATTGTTTCAACAATACGTAGTTGATAACTATGTTAAGATAGATACCAGCAGACTAAGATGGTATAGGAGTAATCAAAAAACCATCAGAGCTGAAATGTATCAAGGATTACAAGATGCTTTAAACGCTGGGGAAAATGATGCAAGTGCGTAGTTTGTGAATTTGAAAACCTCCTCTTATATTAAGTACATTTTTATACCTTTATGTAATTAAATTTCATATTTATGAAGTTTTTAACAAATTCTCTTATTTAGGTAATGTTGGAACACGAACAATACTACCTTCTTCTTATATTGGTTGTCCACGTGATATGTACCAACGATATCAAGATGCAATGGCTTTAGTACATAAGTATGGCAAACCCGATTTATTCATTACAATGACATGCAATCCACTTTGGGATGAAATTGTTAGCGAATTGCTACCCGGTCAAGACCCTCAAGACAGACCAGATTTGACAACAAGGATATTTCGTGCAAAATACGAGGAATTAAAAAAAGATATTTTTACTGAAGGAGCACTTGGAAAAGTAGCTGCTCATGTCCATTTAATTGAATTTCAAAAAAGAGGTTTACCACATGTTCATATGCTAATTATCTTCAAAGATGAAGACAAATTAACTAACCCAGATGAATATGATGAAATTGTTAGAGCAGAAATACCCAATTCTAACGAAGAATCAGAATTACATGTGGCAGTAATGAAGTGGATGATTCATGGACCATGTGGTACTCAAAATCAAAATTGTCCTTGCATGAAAAATGGTAGTTGCAAAAGAGAATATCCAAAACAATTTTCAAATGTAACTATTCAAGGCACAGATTCATACCCAATTTACAGAAGACGCGATACTGGAAAATCTATCCCTATTGATAGAAATGAAAAGTTGATGGTAGATAACAGATGGGTCGTCCCTTACAATCCTTGGTTACTACGTAAATATAACTGTCACATTAATGTAGAAATATGTAGTAGCATAAAAAGCGTTAAATATCTTTACAAATATGTCTACAAAGGTCCAGACCTCGTTTCAATGCAAGTTCGACCTGGACCTCACTATGATGAGATTCAACAATTTATAGATGCAAGGTGGATTTCTGCTCCAGAAGCATTATGGAAGATTTTTAGATTCTCTCTTACCAAGATATATCCATCAGTTGAACGTCTTCAAATACATCTTCCAAATAAACAAAGTGTTATGTTTTCCAATGATCAAACCATCAATGAATTTTTGGCCGATGAAAGCAACCTACACACAATGCTGACAGAGTTTTTCTATACAAATTCAATTGATGAACAAGTAAGACAACTTTTATATCGTGAATTTCCAGAGCACTATTGTTGGATTAAAAATGAAAAAAAATGGAAAAGAAGAGTATCTAATGTAAGGGTGATTGGTAGAATATACACAGTCCTACCTACGGAAGGAGAACGTTTTTTCTTGAGAATACTTTTGAATCATATTAAAGGACCGACTTCTTTTAATGATTTACTTACAATTGACGAAATTAGAAATCGAACATTCAAAGAAGCTGCTGAGAAAAGAGGGCTTTTAGAAAACGATGACAGCATTAAAGAATGTTTGACTGAAGCCTCAAGTACAAAGATGCCAATTTCTTTAAGAGCATTATTTGTTACTATCTTGGTTTTCTGCAATCCATCAGGTGTGCGAAGTTTATGGGATGAGTTTTTCAATCATATGGTAGAAGATTACCGAAATTCAAGTATTACTAACCAAATGCTTCTAACAAATCGTCTTTTGAAAGATTTAGACATGTTACTTCTGCAACAGAATAAAAGCACAGCGGATTATGATTTACCAAATATCTCAAGAGCATATGATTGTGATAAAATTTCAGAGCTAATAGAAGAAGAGTTAGCAATTCCTATTTCGAAGGATGATTTACTAGCTATTCAAAAATTAAATGAGGAACAATTGAAGGTCTACAATACAATTATGAATGCAATTGTAAAAAAAGAAAAATGTTTGTTTTTTATAGATGGTCCTGGAGGGACGGGAAAAACATATTTATACCGTGCTATTCTGTCAACAGTTAGAAAAGATGGTGGTATTGTAATTGCAACAGCTACATCTGGTATCGCTGCAACTATACTACCTGGTGGAAGAACTGCACATTCAAGATTTAAACTTCCATTACAACCAAAACCGACATCAACATGCTCAATAAGCAAACAGTCAAAATTAGCAAAACTTTTAAAACAATCGACTGTTCTAATGTGGGATGAAGCTACAATGGTACATCGTTATGCTTTTGAGGCATTTGATAGAACTATGAGAGATATAATGGATGTAGATGAACCATTTGGAGGTAAAATCCTTATTATGGGAGGAGATTTTCGACAAGTATTGCCAGTTGTGCCTAAAGCTACAAGAAATGAAGCGATTAATGCATGCATCATTAAATCACTTTTATGGGAAAAATTTAAAATTTTGCATTTAAAAAAAAACATGCGAGCAGCAAATGACATCGCATATTCAAAATTTCTAATTCAAATTGGAGATGGTACCGAACCTTCAACCAATGAAGAAATGATTCAACTACCAACAAATATGGTCATAACATCAAAAGATGATGTTAATCCACTGTCAAAGTTGATAGATACAATTTTTCCCAACTTATCAGAAAATGCATTCGACAAAGAGTACATAGTTAATAGAGCATTAATTACACCACTAAATGAATACGTCGACAAGCTCAATGAACATGTGCTCGATATATTTCCTGGAAATGAAATCATTTACTATTCATATGATGCTGTAGAAGACGATGCTCGCAACTTATACCAACAAGAATTTCTAAACTCAATCACTCCCGGCGGGCTACCTCCACATTGTTTAAAATTGAAGCTTGGAGCACCTATAATGTTGTTAAGAAAATTGAATCCGAAAATTGGATTATGCAATGGAACGAGGCTTATATGTAAGCAACTCAATAAAAATTGCATTGATGCTGAAATCATCACTGGACATTATGTTGGTACTAGAGTTTTCATTCCAAGAATCCCACTAAAGCCACCTGAAAATTTGAATTTACCATTTGCGTTAATACGGAAACAATTTCCAATTCGTTTGTGTTTCGCCTTCACTATAAATAAGGCACAAGGGCAAACGATAAAAAATACCGGTATTTTTCTACCTGAGCATGTATTTGGTCATGGACAACTATATGTAGCACTTTCACGAGGAGTTTCAAGCGCTAATACCAAAGTGTTGGTAGAAAAGGGACATGTAGTTGGACGAACCGGAACTTTCACTAAAAATGTTGTCTACAAAGAAGTTTTACTGACTGGTTAGGAATAAAGGTATTTAATTTGATCTTCATCTACATACATCATCAAATTTTCAAGGTACATCCTCACTGTATTTACCTCTTCTTTTATTCTACCTACAGGTGAATCTATAGTATATGGAATAGAGAAATTTCATTTAAACATTTCCACAGCTTCTAGAATTTTCTGTGCCTTTTGAATCTGTAGTATATGCAATGGAGAAGTTGTGGACATGTCATCAACTTTCCTTTCTGATTACAGTAAAAGGTTCATTCATGATTATAGTAAAACGTTTTATCTTCATTGTTTTAGATACTCTTATGGGGACCTTATTGAATTTTATCATTAATTGCTTCTTATATTGAATCCTCTAAACACGTGTTTCCAAAAAATTTAATAGAAATAATATATTTTAAGCAATTGCTGTATTAACTTCATTAATAGCAACCAATTGTTGAGTTGCCTAGCAGAATTTTAAAATAGTGAAAAACCCCTTAATTGCTGAGTTGCCCCTGTCGCCAAAAAAATCCAAAATAACTCTCCCACGCGGTGGCACCACTTGATGCCTTTAAGGCACCATGCAAAGCCAATTCAAATTTTATTTGCCATCATTTTTTTTTTCAATGTTACCATTTCACATGAGTTTATTGTCACATATTTTACTCAAGTTGGTTTGTATGCCATGTCTGATGGGCAACAACAGTAGCATATTTATTTAATAGACCTGTGCCTTTTTATATTGTTAAAACTGTTTGGTAATTTTCTCCATGAAAAGTAGATGTCTAAAATGAAAATAAATAGGGAAGAAGTCTTAGGATTAAAAAAATTACATATGCTATCTCAACATGAACATTAATACGTGGATTGTAGCAACCTGTAAAAATTAATTGCTTTTAAATGTTCTTTTGTGCATTTTCAAAGTTTGGCAAAAGAAATAAAATTTTGACTTTGAAACTGAATTACAAGTAATGTCTACGTTTTTCCAATGATTATCCATGTTATACTAAATCTGTATGTTGGAAATTTAAAATTCTCCAATGATTATCTGTGTTCTAACCTTTGTCTGTTTCATGTTTTATCACACTGTTATGGATGCCTTTTTTACTGTAGAAGGTCATTATCAAGTCTATATGTACCCTTGATATATTCCACACTTCATCTTTTAATCTCTCATCATATACCTCAAAAAACCGACCCTTAAAAGCAGGTAATACCCTTTCAGGAAACACAGTACAATCTTATGAGCACATAGTTGTACTGTAAATTTTGTATTCAATGTTATTTAGAAGTAGTTATAATTTCAATTTGGGAGCAAGTTAATGTGAAAATGTCAAAGTTTTTTGAATCATGCACACTGAAACAACTGTATCTGCAAGTTTTTAGGTTCATGTTTGATATTTTGTGGGGTCTGGGTAGCTCATGATGTTGCTTTTCTTTAAAATTATGTGAATGAAGGCCCTGTAAAAAGAAAATCGCAAGTCCAGTGTATCTAAAATCATTTAAATTTAAATTGAGCGTTTCAGCTTAGTTTTATCAGAGCGTAAACTCAGTTAATACCAAGCTTAAACTCAGTTAAAATTGAGTAGGTGAACTCAGTTTAACAATGATATTTAACTCAGTTTAACAATGGTTTTTAACTTAGTTTAACAGAGGTTTTTAACAATGTAAAACCGAGTTTGAACCCTGCTTTAAAACTGAGTTTGAACCCAGTTAGAGTTTGAACCCATTTTTAAAACTAAGATTTTTTAAACTCGGTTTTAACTAAGTTCGTACCCAGTTTTTAAAGTGAGTTCGAAAAGGGTCTTCAAGCTCGCAGACTTGATGGTGGTGTTAAGTTGGCTGAAAGGAAAAGATAAGTAAAGCTTTGCTAATACTTTATTTTTCTTGATATAATTACAAGTTTATCTCCACACAATCTAACTCTTTATGATTTCGATTTTCTTTATTTTTTACATTTAAGATGGATGAGTTCAATGACTTGAACAGCAGTATCAGTGTATTTCTTCTCAGCATCTGAGCTGGTGGGTTGGGTATTAATCTTACCGCTGCTGATACATGCAATGTCTATGACAGTGAATGGGTGATCAATCTAATCAACTGAAGTCAGCCGCACTTCTTGCCTTTTTTAATATATCATGATTTTTGTATATAGCATCTGAGCTGGTGGGTTGGGTACGGATGTAATTGATTGGGATCCGATGCATCGGTACCTGATCGTGATGGATCGGGGTGTGAAAGCGGGAGTGTCGGTGAAGGGTTCAGGTATGGGTATGTTGAAAGCGAGTTCATACCATGGACTAATCAGATGCCGTTGTGGTAGAGAAGCAGATTTCATTTCCAACCTGAGATGAATTAGATGAACGGTACTATTATTTATTTATTTATTTTTAAATTTTGGATTTAAATTTCCGTAAAGGTTATTGTTTATCTTTTTGTTCATCTGTTTGGTGGCGGTTGGACGTTGCTTTTTCTTTTCATTGGCTATAAATACGAATGATGAACACTTAGTTTATTTATGGTGTTGAATAGTAAGCTTTTAAATTTAGACATACAAAAGTTCATTGAGTTGCTGATGAAAGGACTAAAATGTAGTTGACTTTCGATGATTTGATCTTGAATAATATGGAAAATAACAGACCATAGTAATGTAACTAAATTTGCAAAATAATAATCTTAACAAATTAACCCCAAATTAATTTCTAAAGCTTTTGTTGTGGCAACGACTTTCATGTATTGACATTATTTATGCCTAGGGCTGATGATTCACTATTCCAGATGATTAGCCATCCAATTTTCAGATGATTCACTATTCCAAAGCTTTTAGTTTGATTAATGACTTATTTAAATTTACATTCAAATCGTGTAGAAAATGTGAAGCAAGAAGCAACTTATAATCAACATTTTTATTAGTTTGAACACTACAAGAATGACTAGATTTAAATTACTATCAAATTGCATTATGTATCTATGTTGTCTTTATAAATTATCTATTGATATGTGTCATATATACAATTGTCAAATGAACATATAACTAATGTTAGATTTGAACTCTTTTCATGGTCCACTTTCTTCAACATTTCTAGTAGAGAACAGAATAACAACGACTATGCTTATAGCTTTGAAGGTCAGTTTAACAAAACTAAACATCCGCCTTTTCAAGGCATATCTCAGATTTCCATCTGCTTCTTTTGATAGCAAAGTATCTAGATGTTAATGTTGGTGTACCATCACTAGATGCCCATGTTATTGGACAATCTTCAGTTTCTAAAGGCAATTAATTGTTACTTGGATCATTAGCTTCTATAGATTAAACAATCTATGTTATTGAATGTTTGATTATATTCCACTCTGTTAGTGGCTACAGAATTTAGTGAAAGGAGAATATGGAGCATGGAAGGCTAAAAAGCTGCCTACTAATTCACCTGACATTGAAAGGAGAACATGAAGCATGGGTAAGGGACTAACTCACATTTTTACTCTATTTCAGTAAGAGACAATGCTATTTCCTTTATTATATAAATTATAGATGAACATCCATTATTTGATGAAAACAAATGTCACTGTATATTTTAAGGTATATGCATGATTCTTTTTCCTTTTATGAAAAAAAGTTTGGCTTTCTAACAAAATGTTGATTCTTTGGTTGAATATTACTCTGAATGTTGTTTGTAACAGATAACCAATCTGAGCCTCTTTTGATTATTATTTTTTCTTTATTTACCTTAAATCCATAAAAGGGTGTAAAGAATTCAAAAGCTATAGTAAAGACGTAATAAGTTTAATTAGCTTGACTATTATTACATGAAGATTGTCCGATAAGAAATAAGTTAAATTGGGATTTGTTTAAATAGGCAACATACCCTCAGTGACTGCTGCAATTGTATCCCCGAATGGAAAGGCTATTCCTGCCATCAGAAAAGATATGTGAGAATTTTCCTTTTTTTGTTATGCTCGCTCTTGGTTTAGAATATGCTCCAAAATTGCTTGATAGAACAAGATTACGATACTCTGAACAGCACCACATATGTATCAGGTTTGTTGCTAGAATTGGTAGCAAGTATCAAAATCTGCTAACATATTATGAGTTAGTGAACAAAGACAAACATTTAAGAAATAATATGGTAGTAGGTCACATCTTTTTTGTCATTGTTAAAAGTATTATTTTTTTAGCTTAGTTTTTCTATTTAAGAATAGTTTGCTTCCTATGCTAAAAGGCTAACTGTAATTAATTATATGGAGGGTTACATGAAATTAACAGAATTAATAGGTCCATGTAAGAAGTGGATGAGAACTCAAGGAAAGAAAATTATGCAGAAGAACGAATGATAATAATATAATGTAAATTTTATGATGTTTTAAATTAAAGTTTTTAACAAACAAAAGTAATGACATGTTGAAAGAAACCAAACTTATCTTTAACTTATTTGTATAACTAATTATAAGGTCATGTGAAAATCGGTATTTAATGAATTTAAACCTTTGCATGTTGATGGTGGTTTGACTCAAGATCAATACTAAGATCCTACCACTGTCACATTTATCAGATGTGAATTTATCCATAATTTCTTTATACCGCCGTTTGCTTTAAATGCTGTTTAATGAAGCTAAAGCTAGAAACAAAATCTATGATGCTAATAGAACTATGTGTTGGGTACCAGAACTTTGGCTAAAGAAAACATATGTACTCAATTCAAGTTTCCCAAACATCAGTATGGTAACTCATAATATTTAGATTTTTTACTTGATCATGGATATGTTATTTTTAGATAACACGGTTTTTATCAAAAAATATACACAAAGATTCTGGCTAAAAGGCTCTGTTATACACTCAATTGGTTTGCAATAGCAAATTATTTCATGAACTTTATCATTTTCTATTTCTAAGCCAATCAACAAAATCTGCTTTAGTGCACGGTTCACTTTCCAGATCAGACCCCTAAATTTGATCATAATCTTCTGGTTAAGTTGCATTGATAATTGATATTTGAATGATTCTGTAGTTTTGGTATTTGTTTATGTATTGTACTTAATGACATTAGTGAGAAGTTGTATCTTTGTCACACAATTTGTAAACATGGCACTTTAGTATACATCTTTAACAATAGTTGTAACAGCTTTGGTGTTACACTTTTTTGGTATCAACCTGAACTGCCAAAAACACCCCTCTGTATATTATCAAATCTTAATCACTTAAAAATAAGATCTAATATTAACCTTCTTTTACAAATTCAAACACCCCTAAAAGTAGGATCTAACAATTAAACATGCTTTACAAATTCAAAACGCTTCTAAAAATAGGATCTAAAATCAAACTTTCTTTACAAATTCAAAATACTTATTTACAAATATACAAATCATAATATCACTTGAAAATAAAAAAATCATGTTTTGACTGATTTAAACATATACAACTTATAAGAAAAACAATTCATGCACGAAGCCCGTGCCATAACACTCAATTATGCATGTGTTTAACATGTTGATAGCGATAGTTTAACTTTATGCAGTTATATTTGTTTATGGTAGGTCACTTTGCAATGCACATATGAAATTTTGCGCTACTACACCGATACTTCAATTTCTTGAGAATTGTAAGAACTATGTACACCTCCAAGTTAGTAGGGTACAAGTGTTGACAATGATGCCTAGATCACTAATACTGGGCACCTCAATGCTGCATATGTGAAGGAAAATTCACACCAGTGAGGTATGATCCTTATAGGAATGTATATAATTTTATACAAAAGATTGGAATAGTACCTTAATTTGTTTCCACCATAGCGTAAGGATAATCAACATATGAATACCAACCATACTATCACCCATTTCATCTACCCATATAAGCTTATTCTCAGGACTTACGGCACCACTAAGCTCCTTTTGTCGATCCATAAAATCCTCGATATAAGCTTATTGTTTCTGGCATAGATGGATTGGTGGAGGAGTGTTCGAGGTGAATCGATTTGAAGAGGAGTTGAAGGTTGCAGTTGTTGTTGACTTGGTCGCTGCTGGAGATGGTTGTTCGTCTGGGTTTCGTGAAATGGGTGTGTACAGTTGTCTTTGAGGATGTTGAACTTGGGCAAATTGGGTGTGGCTTTTGGGTTGGAGGGGTGGTTGTTATTGGCAGGATTGAAGTTGGATTGCTGGGTGATGGTGTTGCTTGACCGAAAGGAAGTGGTAGTAAGTTGAAGCTGGTCAGGCTGTGTTGGGAGGATTGAAGGAGACAATGTTGGAATAAGGTAGGTGGTTGGAGCGGCAGTGAGTGCTTGTCGATGGATGGTTGTGGGTGGAGTTGTGCAGTGCAGTGGGTAGTTGAAAGGTGGAGCAGTGGAGATGTAGTTGATGACAGTGGCCATGACAGTGTTGGTGGGTGGTTTGAGGAGTTTGCAAGGGGAAGGTTGGTTGTAGAAGTGGATGATGTTGATGCACTGAAGTTTAGGTGTATGTAAGTTGTGAGTGGCAGTTGTATGTTGTTGTATGTGGAGGATGTAGCACAGCAGGTTGGGTTAGAGGCAGTACAAAGGTGGTTAGAGGAAATGCAGAGGTGAATGAATTTGTTTGATGTTGTTTGATGGTTTCTCTGGCAGAATGGATAGGAGGATGGTGATGTTTATATTTGGACAAAGGTATGTATGGTTTAGCTAGCAACAAGTGAAAGTTTAGCTAGCAAACAAGCGTAAGTTATGGAAAGAGGTATGTATGGTTTAGTTAGCAAACAAGTGACAGAGGTAAATGTTTGTAGGATATTACAATTGTATGTATGGTGGACAGAGGTGAGTTTGGTTGTTCAGGCGGGTTGTCAGGTGAGGTTTGAAAGCGTGGATTGATTTTGAAGTTTGTGATGTGGCGTTTGGGATTAAAGCAGGCAGTGATGTATGGTCAATGATGCACAAGAAGGTGACAATGCACAGGAAGGTGTATGTATCAGCAATGTATCGGCAATGTAAATAGTTGAAATGTAAAATGTATCAACACTGTGGACAAAGCAAAACAACAGTGAAACAAAACAAAAGAACTGCACTGTGCACAAAAGAAATGTAAACAGAGAGCAAAATAAGGAGATTGCAATGCAGAGTTTATTTTTCTCTTTTTCTTAAATGAAAATTAACACAACGTGAAACCAATTGTACAGAAGAACAAGACACACAAGAACAAGCAAGTGAACTAAACACAAAATCAAACAACCAATGCACAACAATTTTTTTAAAAAATATAAAATGTACACAAAACAAACATGAAATGTACCACTAAGTTCTCTTGCATTTTTCTTTTTTTGTCTTACTTTCAATTTGTTTGTTCTGCAGTTTATATTATTAGAAGAATTTTTTTGTCTTCATCGCTCAACTTTGATTGTTACTCAAGAGGTACGTCTTCGAAATTCAAATTTGGTAAAAATTGAATTTCGAAAGCAACTCAGTTTGTTGATATCTCATATTCTTTTAGCTTATCCAAACATTACATATGATGATGTTTGTGGAAGATATATATTTTTATATTTTATTCATAATAACATGCCCCATCTACTAACTGCATAATATAAGTTAAATATTTTTTTGTTAAATAATTATTTTGTTAACTACAATTACTTCACATTCTATGAAAAATTCTTTTACATATTTTCTACTAAATCTACATGTTGTGTTCCAACTGTTACTATGAAACATATTATTACTTACGAGTGTATATGCACGCCCAGATGGGCCTACAAATCACATTGTGCATGCATTTATAGTTATACTTCTAAAAGTAAATTTGACAGTATCACTGTCTATATAAACTAAACCTAATGCATAATGAAATTTAAACCAAATGTGATATAATCACAATGTGCATGAATTTATAGTTGCATCCCTAAAGTAGATTTGATAGTACCATTTTCAGTCCAAACTGAACCTAAAGTAGTGCCCAAGAGGACCGAAACAATTGAAGAACGGTCATAGAACAATTATTTTTGTAATACTAAAATTTTATCATTCATTTCTTTTGTTTTAATTTATTTTATACTATTTAAGATAGAAAGAATACATGTACTTATACATGTATATGCTCTTTTATCTAATGTAGGCTGTGAGCAAAAATATATCTAAATGCATCATCACTTCACAACATGGCTTCATCTCTTCTTCTGTTAATAGGAAGAATTTAATGAATAAGATTTCCACCGTGATTTTTGAAATTTCAAATTTAGAAGGTGATTTGATATATGACCATGTCTTTATTTTGCCACTTCTTACAATCAAATTGACTACACTACTCTTCTATTAATATTGAGTAAATAGCGATTGACCCAAAAGTTTTTGTGAACCTGTAAATCACTTGTATGGCTCTTTACTGAGGCATAGTTAAACTATGAAATATGGATATTGAAATTATGTGTTAATTAATTTTACTATAACATACATATAATTTGGCGCCAACAAACTGAATGCAGATCAAAGATAGAAGAAAACAATAGCAAAGTGATTATATAACATGGATCAAAATCTTGTAGATTAAATATTTGATAATTATAATTTCAATATCAAAGCTTTAAATCTGAAAAAAGAACCAAATCTGAGATAAGTGCAACTTAGCACCACTTTAAGAATAAACTCAGCAAAATCATAGATATCTAATCTGATTATTTCAAAAATATAGAGTGAATGACTTTGCCTGTTAGCTAGTACATGAGATGTTTGAATTAGAACATTACTTAAGCAATCTTTAATGGAAATAGAAAAAAAAACACATCATTAAATGAGAGACACGGTAACACAAACAAACACAAAAACATCCATGCTGATAACAAAACACAAAAACATCCAATACCCACGATAACACAAACAAACACTACATCAAGTAATTATTTCATGGCTAGGTCCTGCATCTCCTACATCATTAAATGAGAGACACGGTTGAAGGAGAAGGCACCAAAGACAAAGGAGGAGGAACAACATCAACATCATAGCAGCCCTTCAAAATATCAGCCTTATCAGAAGAGAAACATCTCTACTATTAATAATAAGAATTCATTAACCTATCATCAACCGTGTCTTTTGGAAGTTCCTAAAATACCCTTTTCTTTAACGCGTTTCGTTTTCAATTCATTTCCCAACTTCCCAAAAAACCCTAATCGTTACCACTTCCCATCCTAAACTTCCCTAATCGCCCCAAATTAAATCTCAATGTCGTTATCGTCTCAGACCTCAACACTCGAATCTCGAATCTCTACTATTAGTTTTAGCCGCATCTTTCTACGCCGACACTACCGACTACTTCTGCACTCACGTTGAAATTATTCGAGTTGACTTCCTTCGGCTAAACTTATTATGTGAGTTGAACAATCTATCAAATTAGTTCTTCAATTTGTAATTGATGTTTGGTTTAGGATAAATTTGTTTGTTTTGAAAGTTATTTGTTCACTTAGTATTGTACTCTTCTCTATAATCATCGGTTCAAATTTTTGCCGCATCTTCGTACACCAACGCTGTTGACCACACCTGCGCTGACACCAAAGTTACTCAGACTGATGCTTACAGTCTTCCAGAAATCTTCATTTTCTCATTTCCTTTTATTACTATTATACAGTATGCAATTTACCTCTCTTAAGTCTTACAGTGCTTTCATGTTTGATAAGATGTAAACTGAAACAATGAATGAATCTATGTCAATTCGAACTTCAGCTAAGCAAAGGTAATGAATACTGTTTTTTAATCCTTTTCTTCGGCTAATCTCAAAATTACTTTGTTTTATTATTTTGTACATAAATACACTTTAGTATTTGGGTTACTTAGCATCAATAAAAATTGTCATATGTTCTTTTATAAAATTTGTTTATATTTATATTTCGAGCTCAAGTTATTTTCTATATGCGTTGTTTATCTGTTTGGTTACTCAATTAAGAAAACGATTTTCTTTCATGGTGCAAATGATTGATCCCATTAAGAATAATGTTTTATTTTGGTTTGAATTGTGGTAAAAAATAGTTTTATTAATTGTATTTGTATGTTACAGTTTACATAATCTTTCAGATTTTTGCTAAACATAGAGTCGTGTCTGTTACTCTCCTTATTTGGATTTATTTTTATATAGGTCCATAATGTTACAACTCCATATAGTGATTTTGTGTACATATTTGACAAGAAAAAATGATTAAAAGAAATTTTGACTATGAGTTAGGCTTATTTCGTTGCCAATTCTACTTGGACAAATATATGTTGTTTGAGTTTTGAGTAAGTAGTTTTTTTCTTACTTAGTTTGTGTTCCACCAAAATTTTAAATTTTTGTTTGGCAGTGTTAAGCACCTTTTACCGCTTAAGGGTCCGTTTGGTTTCATTTTGAATTTTGTGTTTCGCGTTTTCAATATCAATTAAAAAATATAATTTTGATTAGTAGAGGACACAATGTGATTATATAAGTAGTGATAACAGCTGGGCACAATAATAGGTATTAGATGTGGTATTAGTCAAAATATCTTGCCAATTTATTATACTACGAATGAATGCCTAATTTATGATTTTGATGCAAACAATTGTGTATAGATTACATTTTTGAATTAAGTACATACAACATTATTGAGGAAATATGATACCATCTATTTCTAACGGATACATACATGTGTGTGTATGACCTTTTTATGGTATTAATTAGTTGATTTATCCTATAATTTATGAATGGTTAAGTTATAGGTGAACTAGAATCTGTGAAATTTCATCATATCGGTGGTATTTAACTTGAAATGTCATCTAATTCAGTTATTGTGTGCTGCTTACAGTATTAAATTCATATTACATGCACAGCTACTGAATTAGCCTGGGTCAACTACGTCCTCAATTGTAAGTTTTCTTCTATTTATGTCAAATTTGAATTATTTAATTACAATGAGATATGTTTTTTATTTTTCGTTTGTTTATAGTAATCAATTATGCTTTGATTAATGAATGAAAAATGTAAAGGTGAATGTGGAATGTATTAAATTTCATCAAATCTGTTATTTTCAACTTGAAATGTTTTAAATACATGCTTATCCTAGAGTTGTGGTTTTTTTTTATGTAAATGGGAGATTAGTTCCTCTCTTGATCATTCATTGATTCTAATCAGTGTTGTTTTAATAATATTGTATGAACGACATGGATTTATTAGTTAACAGAATTAGCTAATTGGATGTACATAATTAAAACATGTTTTGCCCCTGCTTAGAGCTACAATATATGTCATGCAGCACACTGTATCATTACAAAATTATAATCAATATCACTGAACTTAATGTATTTTTTTCAAGATTTCAGGGAATATATGCAGTCAATGACCAAGTGATAAATTTGTTATTGGTGCATGCACATCAAGTGGACATGAATTGTATTCAAATATGCAAAACAATATCAGATTCAAACAGGGACATGTCGGTTAAATCTCGAAATATGTGCTGCAAAAAAAATTGAATTAAAAATAAATAAATAATTTTACGTTTAAAAGTATTAATGTCATATTGTAATCCCATACTAATTTATGTTATCTACCCAGATACACTGAATTACATTTAGTCACATCTTTCATCAGCGTCGTCGAACAATTTCTAAAGCACATTACTATAAAGAATTCAAGTTGTATGCTCCAGAGCACTAGGAATAAATTCTGTTACAGTGGCTGAATCCCATTTTGTATCAGCAACCAATTGCACCTGCACGAGGTCAGTTTGTACAACTAGGATCTAGCAGCAGTTAAGTGTTTTGATGTTTCTTTCATCCTTCTTATGGCTGAGTATATTAATGTTTTTCTTATTGCTTATGGTAATGCTTAACGTATAGGCTACTACTATAATACTTGCTTAAAACTACACATGGTTTTCAAATAAAAAGATCATTGGTCGTTTTTTTTATACAAGAGTGTCGTATACTTATTTATATTTTTCCAATCGGCTTTCGCTGTAATGCTTTCTTCTCAACGAAAAACTACTTTTCATTTGATCCAGCCAACTTGGTTAAAGTTGGTTGAATTTAGTTTTTTAAAATTACAAAAATGGGATAATGTTCGAAAGCATACTCCATAAAATCTTCTTGATCTATGCCTAGCTTAAGCATTTAGATACACATGAATAATCCATACCGTATTTGACACTGTTTTCATTTCTGTTCATGCATTTCTAAGGATAAATTCAGATATATTGGTTGAGCATCTGAGATTGAAAGAAGATAATAATAATATTTGCATCCATATGTCAGAAGTTAACAAAATCAAGTATAATTTAATGGAGCTTGATGAAATAAATTACTTATTTATATACACTTTCTACTGAAGAGTGGTGGAATACTAATTTTGGTGTGCATTCTTATTTAGATTCTACAATGTTAATTATAAATGTATATAATTTAGCATTAAATTAATTTTACATATCATAATGTATATTGGGTTTGAGAAGGGCATCAAGTAGCCATAGAGAAATTAGGAACATATTTGTAGTTGTTTTATGTTTAAGCACATGTTGGTCATTTACATAAATTAATCAGTTCTTGACATTTCATCCTCTTTAACTCATTGATATTTAAATATAGTATACAATATTACTTTCACTATTCTTTGAAATGTGAATGAAGAAACATCTATTAAAATTAACGGCATAGATAAACATATGAAATCATTTATTATGTTTTCTTTTTACACTAAATAAATAACTTTCGCTTCTACAAAACATATAAATAATCATAAATGTTAGAATATGGTAGTTTAAGGTACACCTATATTTCATGAATTTAATTTTTTTTCTTTATGTGTCCGTGTATTAATTAAATCATAAATTTGAATATTTATTTATTTGGAATGGATGGCAGATGTACAGTTAATGCTCATACCATTAAGACTCATGGAAAAAACAAGTCCTGAAATTCCACCTGCATTGCTGGTTAATCTTGGTATTCCTTATTGTGATAGATGTAGTTTTAAACATAATAGAACCATTCCATCTTTTTGTTGGCAAAGATATAATGACAGATCTGAGTTATCCATTTAAAGGAAACACAATACCATTTTGGACTGTTCCGGTATGTCATCTGTAAGCAATCTTCAAGTGAAACATAATGGTTATAAGCTTATATAGTTATTCAATCGTTGTATTTGTAGCTCATTGCAATTTGACTACTGGTTGTAATATTTATTGGTATCTACTTCAAGAAGAGAAACGTTTATGATTTTTCATTATGCTATTTTGGGTATGCTTTCTTTTCATGTACCAAACTTTGTCATTGTAGGACCCTTTATTCCTAATTACTTAGATATTGGGTTCTCTTTATTAATGTGCATGCCTTTGCATTCTGTGCTCATAACTTCTGTATATTAACTGATGCAATTAAGGATGTTGTTGATCGACCATGACCAGATTTCATTTATGGTTGGCCAAACCGATATTTTAAGTGACATTTCTCCACTAAAACACCACGTGGTAATTATTTCTTTAACCTTTTCATTATAATTTAATTTCTTAGTACTATTTGAGTCAATTTCAATTGCGACTTTTCTGGATACTTAGTGATAAATAATGATATCAATTTATGATGATCCAGACTTATTGCAATAATAATGTTTCTCATTGCTATCTGGAATTTTAGTAATTTCCAAAGTGTACATAAATATGTTTATGATGATATACAAAAACAGGAGTACACAGAATAGCATGGATATGGAGGTTAGAGTCTGATAGCTCCAGCAAGTTCTTTTGCAGACAACCCTTGCAAAAATGAAGCATGTAAAAGGTGCAAGGTTTGTAGTAAAAAGAGCATAGAAATGATAACACAGGGAGAAATTTCAAAGCCAGGCAACTATTGCCCTACAGCCGTTGATCATGGTGCTTAGGATGATAATATTCCTGTCGATGAATCTAATCCTGTAAATTCTTCTTTTAAATAATAATCCTGTAAAAGATGTAAGGTTTGTTTAGGTTCATAGGTTATTGGATTATTTACTGAATAGAATATATATAATATATAAATATAGTTTAACTATGTTACATTTTTATGTTCATACATAGTTTAAGTACATTAGGGGACTTATATTGGGTTTTGAAAATTACCAGAAAAACTAGATTTTTGTTCCAAATAATAGCGAAGATAGTGACATTTTTTCATACTTTTTGTCTTAGAAGCGTTGCAGATCACCATAATCATTTAAATAGTTTGATTCAGTATAGTAGATTATAGTAGATTTTTTTACCGAAGGAGGCACTTTGTTTAGAAACAGTTGCATAGAGGTTAACATACCTCTTTGTTGAAATGAAGTATGTCTAAATATTACACTAACTATTCCTCGTCTATGTTTTATATTCCTTATACTGTGGACGAAATAACATCTTAAGGTTGGGTTATGCTAAGGAATCATTACATAGGAAAGAACAAAGAAGTTTGGCCTCAATATGAAATAATAGATGTTTGAAATTATGCAACCAAAATAGTAATGTCCAATTTTATTTATCCTAAATTGTATTTATTATTATTTTTAAGCTTGAAGCTGGGATGAGTCAGCAAATCAATATGAAATAATGTACCATGAGGAGACTACAGCTGTTGAATGGCCAACAATATAACTTAATGGTATCGTTATAATTTTATGTGCTTCACAGAGTCCATGTGATGTACTTACTAATTGCGTTTGTATTCATTCCACGGCTGATTTTATAATTACTCTAATGTCCTATATGAAACTTGACAAGAATACTTCTCAAGAAATGGTTCATACAATGTTTGCGGAGGAATATTTTCCAAACTAACATCGAAATGTTAGACAAATTTAGTCCTTTTTTATAATAGTTTATGTCAGATCAATGTCCATCAGTAGCAAACCCCCTCCTTATGTTATTTATTTTTGTGTGCTTATCCGACGTATCTAAATTATCACATAACTGTGGTCCCTAAATTTATGCGTCTATGTTAATATTATTCTAAAATTTGCAAATTGGTCCAACTATGTTATGACCAGTTTTCTTATGGAAAGTTTATGTGGTTTTTTTTTCTTACTATAAATAGCTAATTTCTCTTTCACTGATTTGTGTATGATGCATGCTGTTTTTAAGGTTCTTTCAGCACCTTATATATGTAAAAATAATTTTTCTAAATTCTGTGATCTAATCTAAACATGTTGTCAAACTACTACTACAGATTCGTTTCAATTCAAGGAATATAATTTCTCAAACAATGCATATGCCTACCATCAGCCTAAGGAAGATTTAAATAAATGCTTACATCAAATTATATGCAAACAATGATAAAGAATTGTAAGAAAGTAATAATTTCTAATTGCACCTTTCTTTGATATACTTTAACATGTATAAAAGTAAAAGAATTTTGGTAATGGATGTTTCTGACTCATACATGTTATTACATTATTATTTTATATTCACTCCAATTTAAGAAATCTCATTTCAGATGTCAAACAACGCATACTGAGTTGTCAACTTGGAACACATTATAAACTGTACATGACCATACCGTAAAAAATCAGCTACCTATAGAAGAACAGCATATATAGAAAACATTATTAAATAATAAGTTTTCTTAGCTTACTTGAAAAAAACCGATGCAACAGCTATACATTGGACAAAATTCACATTCAAGGAGTAAAAATTGCATTCAACTCAACTGGTCAACAGAAATTGTTGGTCGCTTTGTCAAAGGCAACAGTTGTGTGTTCTCTTTTATGATACATTCGTCACACATGAAAAACTTCAAGGTGGTAATCGATTTGTTGATATTAGAATAATTTTTAGAATTTATATTGCATTGTACTGTGGTAAATTTTTAACATATATATGTGTGAACTAATTTATGCTAATAACATGTTTACTGTTTATTCAGGCTTGAAATAATCTTTTTACCAGTTAGTTTTCTTCTAAAGTTTTTGTTGTGTATGCATAGAATAATTCAAATCAAATATTTGATCAATACTGAATTTGGTGGCTGATTATTAATATGTATGGGTTTTACAGTTATATTTAAAGAAATATGAGAATGAAATAATATTTCAAAAATGAAACATCTGAATCAAATTCAATTTAACACTGAAAATTATAATCTAATCAAAATGGAAAACAAATATAGTTAAAATTAACTCCAACAGAACGAGTTTCTATTCCAATGTAGAAAGAAATATACATTATAATGATCCAAATAAAAGCTGATATATCTTTATTAATAGTTGGCTTGGAAGCGCGTCTTTTGATCCGATCGTAAACTTCCCAAAATAACCATATATATAACTTTTTAAATATATAATTATTATTTTATACGATCTACCCAATAAATTAAGAGATAAAATCTTCCTAAAACTACTTTAGACATATTCAAACCAGATGTTGACTCCAATTATTCATAGAATAGAATTTTTCAAATGTAATTATAATTAAGCTTTAGATAGCAAATCAAATATATATGGCTGCATTAAAATATGTAACGCAAAAACTTTCTAAATAAATCAACAAATCTATATATCTTTATTAATATTTTAATGGCTTTGGAGTCGCACTTTTTTGATATCAATGTGAACTACCAAAAATACCGGTCTATATATTATCAAATTTTAATCACTTAAAAATTGGATTTAATATTAAACTTTTTTTACAAATTCTAATGCCTCTAAAAGTATGATCTAATAATTAAACATGCTTTACAAATTCAAAACGCTTCTAAAAATGAGATCTAAAATTAAACTTCCTTTACAAATTCAAAATACTTCTTTACAAATATTCAAATTTTAATATCATTGGAGAATAAAGAATCATTTTTTTACTAATTTAAACATATACAACTAATAAGGAAAACAATTCACACGCAAAACGCATGCGGTAACACTTTGGTTTTAGTAGGATGAAGCTCAATAATGTCTTTGCATTCTATATTAAAATCCAATGGTTTCTAAATTTAAATGGTTTAAAATGTTTTATTGGTTGAATTAGCCATAAATAAATTGATGGGGTTGGGATCATTAGTTTCGAAGAGGAGATATATTGCTTAAGCTGGAAAGAAATTTCGTAACCACGATGTATATTGTAAAAACTATTTTAATTTTAGTAGCTATGTTTTCGACTAGGCCTAACCTCCATGAATGTTTAAAACCACGGATACTGAATTCAACGGGACCAGTGTTAAAATTGATTTTATTCGGTTCTTGAACATCTGAAGGATGCAGAGTATTACCCTTTAGTTTTTTGTTACTTTTCTAATACTATTTAAATCCCCTGATAAGCACTAAGGGATATTAAAGGTGTTAACGTTGTAAATGTAGGTCCACCTGGACGTGCATATATACTCGTAGCCACGTATGTTATTTCAAAGTCAATGGATACGATATGAACGCCAATCCTAGAAAATTTGCGGAAACAAATAACAGGCCTAGAAAACTTTCAAATATAAAACCAAGTAGCCTGGGAAGCCATCCCCAACACTTGAGTTTTAGAGCATCCTCAATTTTGTTGCAATGTCAAGTTGATGCCACATACACTGTAGGAATATTTGGATTTACATTTTTAGTAAAAACATAAAATCCAATATTTGGAGTACTCTCGCACGTGCTCCACGTGTGTAATTAAAAAAAGATGAAAGAAAGAGTTGCTTCGCGTGTGGGAAGGAAAACCATTTATGACAAGGCTAGCCCTTCAAAGATGCCATTGATAATATTTCGTAAATGTTACCATTTTGAAGTCCGACGTTCTATTGAAACTGAAAGTAAAAGCTATGGAGCATCCGTTGTACATGTAAAGAAAAATATGAGTTAACTTACATTAATGTAACATATATACATACATATGTATAGAAGTGTGTGTATATATGTATATGTGTGTGTATGTATATGTGTGTGTGTGTGCGCGCGCGAGTGCATGTATATAATTGTATATATATGGGTGTGGGTGTACATGTACCTTAACTTTCTAATACAAATTGACTAATAAATTGGTTAAAGCTTTTTCCATAGTTCTATATAAAGAATTAACCAACAACTATGTATCTACACTTACATGTGTGTGTATAAACATAGATAAATACAAAGAATTCAAAGCTTTTAGACTTTAAGATAAGTGTAATTCGATAGATTTTTATATATACTCGTATAGATCTCCATTTCTCCTAAATTGCCATAAACATAATATACCTTTAATCTTATTGTACTCAAATGGGTCTTATAACCACAGATATGTATATACTTGCATATACATATAAATGTATGCACCATCTAATGTTTCTTCCCTCTTTTTTCACGCACATTAGAGCGTCAACAATCACAAACCGAATTGACTCTCCAACTCAGATCCGATATAGGCTTCACTATCCCTAGCTCACCACTCACAGCTCACAATCTCTAAAACATTACAGGCTTGACCTTCCCTAGCTCACCAATTACAACTCGCATACTCAGCCCAGCAAATTGCAGTTCATAGAATACCTTCTTGCATCACATTCTCTAATAGACAGTAATATGTATATGCAGTAAACCCCACGATACAACAACATGCAACCTCACTGTGACTTTCATCAACTGTTAGGGGGATCTCTTCATTGTTACTTGCATTCCAACCATACTCTGCCTAGCATCATCGCTACTGTCAGATTACGGTGCATTACATGATCGTTGTTGCAGCTCAATATTCATCAACATCATGTCCTTGATTTGAAGCATCACCAGTACCACTTCTTGCATAACAGAAACCTCTAAAGCTTCACTACTTGTCTCAGCCACTTGTTCACAAACATCACCACTCATTATTGTCATTTCATTGCTGGGCTTCAACACATTACTTAATGGTCCTGATGCGCTTCCTCTGATATCTCCACTCTCTATTATAGAGTAGTATCATTTTGTAGCTGAGTCTGGCATTACCATTAATTGTAATCATATGATCTTATTTATTTCCATCTATCTCATCTCGTTGATCATTATAGTGATTATTTGCATTCTTGTAACAGCTAAAACCCAACAAACGTTTGTATGGTTTCTAATTTTTGTTTAATAAAATAATGAGCGCTCTTCTTATAGTAAGGCCACTCTTTCATCGAAAAAAAGTAACATATAGACTCAAAATCATCATGTCATACATTAAGGAAAAAATCTATAGGCAAGTTCTAAATTTTGTTCACATTCAATGGATGAATTTTGTACAAATTATCAATTTAGAAAAAAATCAAACATAGTAATCAATAATTATGTAGCATAATTAATTTGCAAGTACACCTTTTGCTACTAATAAAATAAGTACGAATATCAAATATAAATATCCATAAGGTAGCAAATGCTGCTATTGTACGGTTTAAGTTTATGAAGTCTAAAATATAGTAATTTACAACCATGAATATAAAGAAGCAACATCCATATATATTAAAATTTTAAAACACTCTTGGCGAGTTATGTCCAGTAAGAAAGGAGTTGATTTGCAAAAGTACTACTTTATAGAAACACTATATTTTATTTATATCGAAGCCAAAAAACAACTATCGCTTGCATCATGATAAATGATAACGAACTTACTATTGAATGTTTTGGTTTCCTTGGCTTTGATTTAACTTGGTAATCAAGTTGCTCTAATAGTGTTTTCAATAACATATCCTAAAGTTGTAGCCTTTAATTGAAAAATCACGTCCTCGAGTGTAACTTTTCTGCTTATCTTCTGTCTGCTTTAGCTGTAGTTGATGCAGGATCATCATCGTCTTGACTAATCCGGTTCATAGAGGAATCAAATAGTGTGAAATTCTTTGGTTCCTGTTCATCAATATCAATGCTTTCATGTTGAATTTGATATATTCCTGCAATCCTATTGGAATTCATATTACTCTGACTATGAAACTTGTATTTCATTTTCAGCCCAGGCTTTGTTATTTTGTTATGTCCCCGATTTGCATTCGTGAATTACAACATTAGCATTGTCATTTTGCTGAAGATGGAGATTGTAATCATTATATATTTTAATTAGTGAACTATCTATATTAAGGACTGGAATGTGAACATTAATTGACTGTCCTGCATTTTGCTATGTATCCATGTTCAGTGTATTTTGCAAGCTGCTCTTAATACTTATATCACATAAACACTACTTATCCTGGTTTATGCTCTGTTTGTCAATAAGTTATTTTTCTGGGTTATTCATTGCATCAATGTCCATTGGATTTTGGCAATTATCATTTGTACTCACTTTGGTCTTCTACACCTTTTCAAAAACACGATATCTTTTACTAACTTTTTCTTTGGATATGATACTATTAAACATCAAAAATAGGTAAACTTTGACAGATAGGTGAAAAATATTAGCATGATAGTATTAAACAGCAAAAATATTAAATCTCAATTATAGCAGCTCCATTGAAAACATTAAAGTACACACACACACACACATGGCACATAATTTATTGTCATAGCAACTGATTAAAATTATCTTCTAACCTTCGATTTTTATTATGTTATATAACAATGAGGTAAAATGTCAGAAGTACATTTTGCAAAATGTCAGAAGTAAATTTTGCGAAATGTCATACATCAGATCTGAGAAATCAAATTATTGAGAGCAAAAAATAGTGAGACACCGTACTATTGTGAAATCATAAATCAGATTAAGTGTAAAATAAAGTAAGGCTACGAATTGCTGAGAGAAAAAACAGCAAAACCATAAATTAGATCGGAGACCATAAATCAAATCAGAGAAATAAAATGACGCGAGAGCAAAAAATATCGAGAGCGTCTAAAAGCTTATGGTAACCAAAGCATGTAACAAATTAGTCAAAATATAGAGGTTAAAGAAGTGTACCTTATAGAGAAAATAAAGGCAATAGAAACTGCCTGCCGCCTTAGTTGACCGATCAGTGAGAAGTATACCATGCAAGGCATGTTGCTGTGAGGTTAAGTTTAGGGTTGAATGGAATCAGAGGTGAATTGAGAGGGCATTGAAGAACTGAGATCAAATTTGGTAGTTGCAGTTTAGGAAGTTCGACGTCGAGGAAGGTTGCCGTGGAAGTTATGTGGCCGGTGAGATTAAATTTGGGAATGAATAGTAGCATACTTTTTTTTATCAAATTCGGAGATGAAGAGAATTAGGATTTAGAGGGGAGAAAGGGAATGAGACCAATGGATGCGGTGGGAAGTAAGCGTATAGCAATGGATGAGGTAGGAAGCAAGCGTAGGAGTGAGGGTAATTCAGGTATTTCAAAAAGACACGGTTTAAATCAGTTCATTAAATTCTCATTATTAGTAGTAAAGATATTAGGTATTTTAGTTTTACTAATAAATATATGCAACTTAGCTCTTAAGGCTTAAATGGTGATGTTCACTTATAATAAATATTTAGCACTAAAAATGGTTGCTCCACCAGAATGCAAGAACAGTGTCTTCAATGGTGATTCAAAGCTTGCTACATTAAGCATATTTCAACCGGAAATACAATGAATCGACTATGCCCACTGTTTATTGTAAATGCTTCTAATGTTTAAAATTTAATGCTTCTAATGTTTAAAATTTAGTCCTGTTTTCTATAGTCGTCACTAAGATTATTTTAATGAATATGGCAAGTCCACAGAGTAACTCATAAATTGAAGTCCTGCGGTTGTCTGTCAGTTATGTTTTATTTTCTCTGCTATCCATGACAGAAACTGCCAAGAATAAACTCTCTGTTACATTATGTACTGAAGTGAGTGGACTGAGTTAACAAGTCCAATAACCAGTTTATTATTTTGCTTATGTACACTGCTATTATATAAAGTAGCATTGTATTGCAGAAAAAAATAAACTTCATTACAGCAGCAAGAATTTGTATCAATTCTATTTCCGAGTGATATAGTGGTTCCAAACTTATCTGGCAAAGTACAAATCATTTTGATGTCAATAAGAAAATTTTATTTTTGAGACATTAATGTACTTATATCCCATGTAAAAAGATGAACATCATCGCATACTACCACTACACTTCAAATTAAAAAGCTACATAGAGAACTGGCTATAAAGTTAAAGCTATCAACATATAGAGATATATCTGGGTATGAAAATTAAACAAACTAATGAGCTAAATGCCTAAATTATGTAATAAGTAATGTTAAAAGGAGTACAAAACTTGCCAAAGATGCCAACAATAATTTTCAATAGTTAGTAGCAAAGCCACAGGACGTTCCAAGATGAAAGAACAAACTTAATAGGAAAATAAAATTCATTTTGAACAGCGTCGGACTTCCATTTTCTTGAGGAAGAATTAGCCAGGCAAATAAAATTTAACTTCCTAACCTTATGGAAATTATGGTATCATAAGGTTAAAGTAAAAATATCTTTAATTCAAACTTTGAATATTTTTAGTCATCTAACGTGTATTCTTTTCACAATTACAAATTTAACTAAAATATTAACGAGTATATTCAACAAAATGTGAATTTAAAAAAGAAAAAAAACACAACATAAATGAAATATGAGAGACTACTGACCATAGAGCACTAAAAAGGACGGAACAAGTAATCTAGCAACAAGACATTGTGATTAGATGTAGGCCCATCTGGGCGTGCATATATACTCGTATAAATAATATTTTTGTTTGTCAAATATTGTTCTAATTTGTGTAACATGTCATGTTATGCATATATTTTATTTTAAAATATTTTTAAAGTGAACTAATAATTTTCCAAAGCTTATTGTATTTTATTTACAATTTTTAAATGCTAGTTTCAATATATTAACTATTTTCTTAATTTTTTTTCCGTTCCTTAAATTATATTTTATTTTTCCTTTACATTTTATTTTGTTCAGCTTTTATTTTATTTTACTTAAATTTATTAAGTTATTTTGATTTAAAAGGAAACGAAATTCCAAGAGACTAGACCTTTCATTTCCATTGACTTTTCATTTCACCATGCCTTTTCAAATTTCACTTGCCTTTTCATTTTGAGTTGACCATCCATTCCTTTCGCCAGCCGTGAATATATCTTCTCATTTCACGCGGAAACATTCTTCTCTTCATCCTCAAAACTCACGGCTTCAAGAAAAAAACAAAGAAAATGTTAATGGCTTACCCTCTTTTCCTCTTTTCATTGTATTTTCACTTTCCTCTTCTCCGAGCTTTGCTCGGCTCTACCACCTTCATCTCCACCGACCACCACCACCACCATACATGCCAGCAACCATCACCTACTGATGATGCCATCACCACAAAATTGCAAAGTTCCACCAAAAACCAAGCATAGCTAAGCCAAGATTCCACCATACACCTTCATAGTTTGTTTCGGCCACCCCTTAGCCATCACCACAGCAACTACTTCATCCTTTGGCCATCACTTCAGCAAGCTCCAGATCTGACCTGACCCAATTGAACCATGGCTGAGCTCATGTGTGATCAAGCCAAGCCTTGTGTGCACCAAAATCATTACTATTTTGCCCTGAACCCATGTATGCTTCATGTAGTAACTCTTCCACCACCTTCATACCCATATTGTCGTGCCTTCATGATACCATACCTGACCCAAACACACATCAATGGCCAAGCGTATGTTCCTTTGGTTGAGCTTTTGGATGGTCAAAAGCAAGGTCAGGTCGCTTTGCTCTTTGTTGCTTCATATTTTCAAATTGTTCCAATATAAATTTTGTGTTGAATATTCATATGTTATATTGTCTTGTTTTGGGTTATTTACAAGATGATATATTGGCTCTCTCCACTCATTTGAATCACTAATCGTGTTGTATCGTGCTTGTCGTGCCTTTGGAGTCCTTTTGTGTGTCGTAGTGGTCTTCAGCTTGAAAATGTGAGTCTTTCTCACTCTGACAGTTTACTTATGAAATAATGAATTGATGGCAAGTTTTTAGTAATTAAAAATGTTTATGCAAGTTAATGATGATGATATGATATGCTATGCCATGTTATTACCATGTTAATTCTGTTAATTATCACCTGACATATGATATATGACATTATATTGTGACATTAACATTGTTTATATTGTTTATGCATATATTCACACTGCAAGTTCCCGGTTAGAATAGAATCACTATGGGTTGAAATGATACATACCCGAATGGACATTAGAATAGGGAAAAATCATTATGGGCTAAAATGATAGGCCTAAGCGATTTTTATTTATTTTTATTTACTTGGCATTGTGGGTTTGAAATGATAGAACCCGGGTTTTCTTTGTAAACTGCGGATTGAAATGATATATATCTGTATCACTTGACCTAGGTTAGAAAATTATATACAGACCCCATGGTATATTTTTAAATGATCTTTATATAGATATGTATTTTTAAAAGTATGAAATTTTAATTTAAAAATATATATTTTTTGGTTTTGAGAAAGCTAAATATTAAGTTTTGAATTTTTGAATTCAAGTATGTAAATTTGAAGTAAATGTGAATTTTGGCTTTAAATTTATTTTTAAAATGTAAATAAATAATGGAAATTTAATTTAAAGTTTTGAAATGATATTTAAAGTAAATTGTTAAGTTTTATTTAATTTATAAGTTAAGGAAACAATGAATTTTGACTTAACAAATGAATTTAGTTTTTAAGATTGAATATTTGATTTTAAAATTTTGTTGTGACACATCATATGTTAAAATTATTTAAATATGAAATTTTGAAGTCTAGAAATATGATTTATAAGTTTAAATTAACAAAAATTTTGAAATTTTATTGTTTCTTAAAAGTTATAATAAAATCTGGAATTTTATTATCAGCGTTTCCCAAAAATGCTGTGGTCTTATGGCAGCATTTTTAAATGCTGTGGTTTTGGATTTAACTATATTGTAATAACTAATTATCTATTACGGCATTTTATAAATACCTTTATTCTTGAACTAAATTATTTTGGAAACTATAAGCTATGATAGCACTTTAACATGTTGTCGTTGCTATAATTTGTCAATGATTGAAATGTTATAGATTTTAACACTGTTTGAGTTATACTTTAGAGTGTTAAATGATTTAACTTTTGGAAATTGATTAACTGTGAAATATAAGGAGTTTTGAATATAATTTAATATTTAAATTTGAGTTTAAATCAGATTTACTTGGTTATGTGTTAAATGGAATGAAATGTAATGAGATAAACAAACTTTTGAATGGAATTTTGAAATGTGTTTTGTAATGATATTTGAAATAATAAATGAATGACATATTTGATTTTTACATGATATTTAAATTTGAATATGTGAATTTTAATTTAAATAATAATTTGATAATGAGGTTTTGAAGGATATGATATTTTAATGGTTCTGAAATGGTTTTGAATGATATAATCTTTATTTTATAAAGAATGTGAATTTCGAATTATATTTGATGAATATTTGAAGTTTATATTAGTATAAAGGATATTTGGTTTACTTGTAATTTGAGTTAAATGATACTGGATTTATGAAATGAATACTTCAAAACTAAGTAATAATGAAGTTAAATTTGAGATATATGAAGTTATAAAATTTAGTTTTGAAATGTGGGATATTAAAGCTTTGAATTATATTAAAAAATTTAATAGTTTAATTTGTGGATTCAATCTATATTTGAAATTGATAAGATTTGAAATGTTTTGTTGGGAAATTGAATTTAATTGAAACTAATGGTTTGAATTGAATTAAATTGGAAATTTGAAATTTGGGTTTAATTGAATAAATTTGTAAAATGAAAAGAATGAAAGGAATGTTTCATGAAATGTTATGATTTTCAAAGTGTAATGATTTCATGTGTTTTAGTTTCGAAAGAGTTATACCTTTGAAAGTATTATGATTTTGAAAATGAATATATGAAATGAAAATGGATTTGATTTCGAAGTATAAACTAGTTTGAAAGGAATATATTTTTGAAATGAAATGATTTGATTTTTGAAGTATAAACTATTTTTGAAATTACCACGGTGTTATTGGTTGTTAAAGAGACCGGGATCGGAAGTTGTCATACTCTCTGCCAATTTCGAAAACCACTTTAACAACCGTGTACCATTTCAGAATGAAGTAGGATGGTGGCGACGATCCTATTGAGATATGAACATGGACCCGACTCCCGTGAGTTGGCATAAGGTGGCTAAAACAGGAGCGATCGACGGGCCAAGTGAGGTCATTCCTCCGATCGGACACATTCCTTCGATACTATACTCTTATCTTGTGGTTGATTTGATGGCCATCCTTCGATTTTGATTTGGGAGTGTGTTCCGAGGTGGGAGGTAGTGGCTGCTGTGCGTTACCACCAGCCCGGAAGCGTAATTGGTATATCTACCTTGGCATTTCCTAGTTGTGTCGTGTCACCTACCATAGCGAGCCTTACTACGAGTTTGTTTTTCTCCCATGATGTAACGCCCCGATATTTTCAACCATTCGCATCTGCACATGTCGGACATGAATTGCTCAAAATACTGCATTGTAAATAAAATTTGGAAAATCTTAGAATATACAGTAAATACATAATCACAGATCACAGACATAGAGTAAATAATAATGCAGCAGAAATAAAAGAGATAGTAGTTCATGAAGCTACTATATAAAAATAAGATACATCAGAGTTAAACAAGATACAACAGAAGAGTAACAAGATATATTAGGTACAATCAGAATACATCACTGAAATCACTGGATACAGAAAGCAAATAGATGGCTGGATCTTCGAGGAAAGCTCCAACTCTGAAGGTGAATCTTGAATGCTAACTCACACAATCTGACTCGAACGTAAACCAAAACACAAAACACTCGAGTCAGGTCATAAATACTTATGAACTGTAAATCAACTCAAGTGAACAGTAACAAAAATGCATCAGTAACTTAAAGGATGCTTGGTATCGTCCATCCTTTAAGGATCCGTTAAACTATTTACTAAGAAGTAATATTGCGCTATTATAATAATGTCTATAGTAAAATAAACATAATTTTGAATAGTGTTCCGGGCTACCCATATCACCCTTCACACATAATAGTCCCAGTAGTCCATCCAATATCATGATATCTCCAGATCGGGAGACTATCAAAGGATACCACACGGGCTACGGGAGAAAAACAAACTCGTAGCAAAGGCTTGATATGGTAGGTGACATGGCACATAAGGCAATGCCAGGGTAGATATATCAATTACGCATACGAGCTGGTGGTAACGCAGCAGCCAAATACGCCCACCTCGGAACACACTCCCATATCAAAATCGGAGGATGGCCATCTAATCAATCACAAGTAAGAGTATAGTATCGAAGGAATGTGTTCGATCGGAGGAATGACCTCACTTGGCCCGAGATCGCTCCTGTTTTAGCCACCTTATGCCAACTCATGGGAGTTGGATCCACGTAATATACCTCAAGAATGTCGCCACCATCCTACTTCATTCTGAAATCTCCACCGCGTACACAGTTGTTAAAGTGGTTTTCGGAGTTGGCAGAGAGTATGACAACTTCCGATCCCGATCTCTTTAACAACCAAACTTATTACAATGCCGTGGTCATTTCAAAAATCATAATACTTTAAAAAATCAAATCATTTCATTTCAAAATTTTATCCCTTTCAAAATAGTTATATTTCTAAACCAAAACCATTTTTATTTCAAAACTATTTATTCAATCAAAATAGTTTATACTTCGAAACCAAAACCATTTTTATTTTAAAACTATATTCAAATCAAAATAGTTTATCATTTCCATCTCAAACATATATTCACCTTTAAAAATTCATAATACTTTCAAAGTATAACTTTTCCGAAACCAAAATACTTGAAATCATTACACTTTGAAAATCATAACATTTCTAAATCATACATTTGAAATCATCCTTTAATTCTTTACACTTTACAAATTTATTCAATTAAACCAAAATTTCAAATTTTCAATTTAATTCAATTCAAACCATCAGTTTCAATTAAATTCAGTTTCCCAACAAAACATTTTAAATCTTATAAATTTCAAATATAGATTTGATCCACAAAATAAACTATTAAATCTTTCAATATAATTCAATGCTTTAATATCACACATTTCAAAACTAAATTTTAATATTTCATATATCTCAAACTTAACTTCATTATTATTTAGTTTTGAAATATTCATCTCATAAACCCAATATCATTTAAATAAACTCAATTTACAAATAAACTCAATATCCTTTCATACTAATATAAACTTCAAATATTCATTTATCAAAATCAAATATCATTCCAAATTCACATTCTTTATCAAAATAAAGATCAAATCATTTCCAAGCCATTTCAAAACATAAAAATATCATATCTTTTCAAAACCTCATTTCAAATCATTATTTGAGTTCAAATTCAAATATTCAAATTTAAATACTTTTTTTCTATATTCAAATATATCACTCATTTATTATTTCAAGTATCGTTACAAAACCCATTTCAAAATTCCATTTAGAATTTCATTTATCTCATTACACTTCTTACCACTTTTCAAATAACAAATTACACATTATTTAAATTCAAATTCAATTTAAATTCCTTAAAAATTAAAATTTAAATATAAAAATATATTCAAAACTCTTTAGATTTCACAAATAATCAATTCCAAAAGTTAAATCATTTAACACTTTAAAATATAACACAAACAGTGTTAAAATCTATAGTATTTCATAACATTGTCAAATTATAGCAACGACAGCATTTATAAAGTGCTATCGTAGTTTATAGTTCCAAAATAGTTTCAAGAATAACGGCATTTATAAAATGCCGTAATAGATATTTAGTTATTTCAAACATAGTTAAGTTCAAAACAACAGCATTTTAAAGTGCTGTCATAAAACTACAACATTTTAGAAATGCTATTAATAAAATTCCATATTTCAATTTAACTTTTCAAAAACAATAAAACTTCAATTTTAGCAAATTTTAAACTTATAAATCATATTTTAGGCTTCTGAACTTTCACATTTAAATCAATTTAACATATGATTTATCACAATAAAATTTTATAATTGAATATCAAATTTTAAAAACTCAATTCATTTGTTAAGCCAAAATTCACTATTTATTTACTTATAAATTAAATAAAACTTAACATTTTACTTAAAACTTTAAATTTACTTTCCATTATTTACTTACATTTAAAAATAAAACTTAAAGTCAAAAATCACATTTACTTCAAATTTACATACTTAAATTCACAATTTCAAGACTTAATATTTAATTTTCTTAAAACCATAAAATATATATTTTTAAATCAAAATTTCATACTTTTAAAAATACATATTTTAATAAAATCATTTAAAAATATACCACGGGGTCTGTATATAATTTTCTAATCTAGGTCAAGTGATACGGATATATATCATTTCAATCCGCAGTTTACAAAGAAAAACCGGGTTCCATCATTTCAAACCCACAATCCCAAGTCAAATAAAATACAATAAAAATCGCTCAGGCCTATCATTTCAGCCCATAACGATTTTTTTCCTATTTTAAAGTCCGTTCGGGTATGTATCATTTCAACCCATAGTGATTCTATTCTAACAGATAACTTGCAGTGTGAATATATGCATAAACAATGTTAGTGTCACAATATAATGTCATATATCAGATGTCAGGTGATAATTAACAGTTTTAACATGGTAATAACATAGCATAGCATATCATATGATCATCATTAACTTGCATAAACATTTTATATTACTATATACTTGCCATCAATTTACTGTTTCATAAGTATAAATGTCAAAGTGAGAAAGACTCACCTTTTCAAGCTAAAGACCACCACGACACACAAAACGATTCCAAAGGCACGACAAGCACGATACAGCACAATACTAGATTCAAGTGAGTGGGGAGCCTAGATGATAATCTTGTATGCAACAATCAAAACAAGACAATGTAACATAAATATGAATATATTTAACACCAAACACATTGAAACAATTTGAATTTAAAATGCAACAATGGACAAGATGACTTTACCATGATTTAACCATTCAAAAGCTTAGCCATAGCTGGACCTAGGCTCGGCCATGATGTGTGTTAACCTCAGTTTATGGCATCAAAATAGCATGGCAACATGAAGATGAAGTATAGAGGTGAAACATGGAGCATACAAAAGAAACAAGGCAAAACGGCAACTTTGGTTCAACAATTTGGCTCGTCCAAAGGCTAGTGGGTTCGGCCTATGGGGTTTCAGACCTGGACAGAGGTAGAGATGGCTGAAGTGGTGTCTAGAGGAGGGGTAGATACTAGTGGTGGTGGCTAAGGGGGTGGCCAAAGTGAAATAGGAAGGGTAGGTGATGATATGGTTTGACTAGGTAATGATAAAGTGAAGTTTTTGGCAAAACTTTATGGTGCAAGCTTCAACAAGTGGTCATGGCCTAATTATGATCAGAGGAGGAGGGGACTTTGTTGCTGTAGATGGTGGAGGTGATGGTGGAGCTGATGGAGTAGAAGCTATCCCAAGCAAACTTGAAGAAGCAAAGGCAAAAACAAGGAAAACAAGGAGAAAAGTGAGAAGAGAAAAGCCATTAGCATTTTATTTTTTTAGAAAATGGTATCCGTGAGTTTTGAGGATGAGGAGATATATTTCTCACGTGAAAATGAATGAGAAAGCCACAGCTGAAGCAAGAGATATGAACGGTTAAAGCAATGAAGTGAAAAGACTGAATACAAAAAGGCTTAAGCAAATAAAGAGTCACAAATCTTTCAAATTTCCACCATTTCTTTTTAAATTTTAAATACATGTAAAATATATATAAATACAAATAAAAACATGAAAATATAGTAAATTAAAATAAATAAATAAATAAATATTAATTAAATATAATTAAATTAAGAAAATAGCAAAGAAAATGTAAACTAGGCTTGAAAATTTGAAAATAAATGAAATGAACTTTGGAAAAATTGTATGTACATGAAAAATACTTATAAATAAATATAAATACATAAAAATAAAATTAATATATAATAATGAACAAATAAATTTTAATTAAATATAATTTAAATGAAGAAAATAGCAGAAAAATGGAAACTAACCTTTAAAAATAGAAAATGAATTCAATGGGCTTTGGAAAAATACAAACATCACTTTAAAAATATTTAAAAGGTAAAAAAAAATATGTAACATAACATATAATACAATTTAGAATAAGATATGACAGTTAAAAAGATTATTTATATAATTTAAAATAAACAATATTGTTAAATAAAACAGTTTACACCAAATATTGTAAAAAACATATCTTTCACAATATAAATCCAATTTCAACGAAATGAAAAGCAGTATTTTTGAAATTTTATTTATTTTCATAATAAAAGATAAAATTAAAATTTTCAAATATTTAAAATTTAAATTTAAAAGTCAAAGTTTGACTGTATTGACCAAAATTCACATTTTTGGAAAATATTCAATATATGCATGTTTGAAATTCTAATCCACATCAAAATGAACATTTATATTTCAAATAACAAAATATATTCATTTTAATAAATAAAATAAATTATTTAAATTAGTAATTTAAATTAAAATAATTAAAATATACAATTACAATAATCGGAAAATATAGGGTTGTTACACTCTCCCCCGCTCAAAACTTTTCGTCCCCGAAAAGGAATGAGGTATAGGAAAGCATGGAAAAAGATAGAATGAAATAAGATTAGGACAGGATGACAAAAAGACTGAAATTATACCTGATAACTGTTGTTATAGGTTGGTATAACAAGGTGGAGATGATCTTCTCAAGATCCTCCAGAATCAAGAACACAAGCACGAAAAACTCATCTAGAATCTGATTCACCCTTTCCATTTTACCGATGGTCTATGGATGGAAAGCAGTGCTCAGATTCAAAATAAGTACCAAAAGTTATAGAAAGATTTCTAAACAGACAGGTATAAGCAATAGCTTTCCCATTCTATAGCAAGATACAGGAATAAAGATAAAAGAAGATAGTTTGAAAAACAAAATAAGATAATAAATTAAAACCCTAAAAATTTCAAATTAAATTAGAAATTAATTTTACATTATTTAAATAAATCTTAAGCATCTCCAATTCATTATTTCATTATCCAATTATCTTAAATAAACAAATCCCTAAAATAATGTATTTGAAAAAATATTTTATTATACTCAAAATGTACCAAATAAAATTTAATCCTTCTTCATGTCTAATTAAAATTAAGTTTATTTCTCACAATATATCTTATCACCCATGTTAAATATATTTATACTTATTATAACTTCTTTAATTTATTCTTAGTTCCTTTATCATCATTTTATATTGTAAATTTTTCCATTACCTTTTCTTTATTTACCACTGTTAATCATGTTATAACTAAAATTTAAGTGTATAACATTTATTATAACCACTCAAGTTTTATCCATAAAATATTTTTTTTATATTGTATATTATCCAATTACATATTCAACTTTTGAATCTTTACAAATTGTTTAAAAGTACGAGTATTGATTGAAATAACATGGAAATAAACAGAAAGGAAGAGATGTATAAAATAAAGAATCACCGTATTTTGTACTGTCTGTTCCTTTAGAAAAACAAGAGATGTGTATATATTAGCTTTTATGAGGAAAGGCAATTATAACTGTCTAGGCTAATGATAATACTTAGGTAGTAACTCCGAAATACTTTGTACTTAGAGTAATCCTTTGAACTGTCTTTTTGGATATAATATATAATGATTCCATTGTCAGATTTCTTAGAGTAATCCTTTGAACTGTCTTTTTGGATATAATATATAATGATTCCATTGTCAGATTCAAATGTTCAATTCCTTCTCACTTGTTCTTTTTCTTTCTATGTTATCTTTTCACTCTAACAATAGTCTTTCTAGCACTTGGATGTTTGGCACATGAATACCGTGGATATATTAGTGTCAACATTTAGGGGTCGAAAAGGCCGATCGTTACATCTCCCTTATGGGATGACAATACCTATCCACTATTTCTATCAATTTAAAAAAAGCACAAAAATATGTTGAAGTGTATTGAACGGTGTGTGGATCTCCTTAATAGGTAGCGCTTTTAAATAGTTCAGATTCAATTCTAAGAGTTCTATTAATTCAACATTCAAGGTGTCATTACTAGGCTATAACTGAGGTAATACTTTACTACAAATCTATTTATATATTTTATTATGTTATTATATCTATTAAGATTAGTTTTACATCTAATTCTTGTATGTCTGTGTGTGTGCGCGCATTAATGTTACAAATTAGTGTGTGTGTATGTGTGTCTATATATATGCAATTTTACCTTCAGCCTAATTTTTCTTAAACAATAATTTTGAATTAAAAAATTAATTTATAAAGTGTCTTAAATAAAAGTTGAATTTAAATTTTATAAATATACATAAATCATTTGTCAATTATGTTGTCAACTTTTAAACACATTATTATTTCAAGAGTAAACATATACATATAAATATATTCATTAAAATTGAATTATATATATATATATATATATATTTCTAATATAATGTATTAAATTGATTGTATTAATTTATAAATACACAAAGATATAATTTTATTATACATAAATTTTCCACCTTTCCAAAATATTATATTACATGTTAAAAAATGACTTTTCCATGTGGAATTTTTAATTTTTATATCAATAAAAAAGAAATTATGCAATAAAATGAATTTTTATAAATTGTTTAAAAATACAAGTATTGATTGAAATAACATGGAATATAAACAAAAAGGAAGAGATGTATAAAATAAGGAATCGTCGAATTTTGTACTATCTATTCCTTTAGAAAACAGGGGATAATTATAAAAAATTGAATTTTATCAGAATCTAAATATAGCTAAAATTGTATGTATATATATATATATATATATATATATATTATTTTATATATACATATGCTTAATTATGCAACACCATTTTTTATTATGAATGATTTTAAAATATTAATTTCAATATATATACACATATATATAAACGATACATATATATACTTTAATAATATATACGTTATTCGCAAACTTTGAATTTGAACATTAAAGATATTACCATATCTAGATCTAATTTTCAGACTTGGAATTAGAATTTTAAATTTTAAATTTTTTTCTTTTATATTTATAAATACTATTTTATGTATATATGTGTACATATATAAGATTACTTCTACTTATATGTAAAAATATTTAATTAAATATAAATATGTTTTATTATATTAATAATATATATTAGGGAGAAAATATGTACATAGAGGGCTGATATTCCCAACTCTTAGATATGGGCATATTAAATCATGTATACTGTATATGTTGCATGTGCACATATGCGAAGATATATATATATATATATATATATATATATATATATATATATATATATATATATATATATATATATGACACTCATGTGCACATTATATATCACTTATGTATAATCAAATGAAATCCTTTTATTAATAAATAAAATAATGACTTCATTTAAAATTTGTATAGATTAAATATAAATCAAGTTAGACTTCGTAGACCCAATAAGATCGAAAATATTAAAAAAATTGAAATTTACCTATTTAACTCATGGCATGCTAGCCTCATTATGACCTTAAAAAGACAAGAATGTGATAAAGATAAACGAGTATGAAAATAATCTAACAGAGATTCTCTTTTAACTCGGCTTGGGAGGCTTAAGAAAGCAAAAGGTTTAACCGTTAAAATAGTGTATGATCAAATTAATTATAGAAGAATATCCTTAAACGCATGTATTAAAAAGAGCATTTATGGAAAACACCGTTACTATTTTCATAATAGGTAATAAACCCCCATTTTATATATATATATATATATTGCAGATTAATCCTCTGAAATTTATCAATATTCTTACCCATATTTTTTGCGCTCTTTTACAGTGCAACAATCAAAAGTTCAGTGGTTCACGATTGAAAAAAATTTCGAACTAATGGAGTTAGAGGTGTACCCTAAGAGCAATTATGTAATTTGTAATCGATATTCAAACTTGTTCAAAATAATAGGTGTTTTCTTTCTATTATATGCTTGTTATATTATGATATAAATAATTCAGAATTTAATTAAAGTATATTTAATAAAAAATCCATAAATGGTATGTTTTGTGATAGTTGCTACAAAGTGTTGTAACCATTGGTGTAACGAGTGCAAATTTATCACTTTGATAAATTATATTTATTTTTAAGTTTATTCAAATAAAAGGTTGACAGTACAAATAATATTGTTTTGAGTAATAATAAATAACAGTAATCTTATTTTGAATAGATATTTACAAAATATTTTCCTCGGGATTTAAATCGATAAAATGGCCGAAAACTATTTTATCGATAACCAGCTCTATAATCGTAAAACGTCGCTCATAGAGCTGGATACATACACTTATTTTTGTAATGGAATAAAAATATGAAATAAAATTAATCGTTTTATTTTTGAAAATTTAATGTATTTGTGACATTGTTAGTAATGCCCTTGAATATAATAATTGATTTATCAATTTAAATTAAGATTTAATGATTTAATAATTTTTTAATTATCAAACAATTATTTTAAATGATGATAATTCATTTTTAATACTTATAAAAGTGATAATAAATCATTTATAATAATTTTATAAAGATGTATTTGATTTGAAAATATAAGGAAAATTCGATATCGCTTTATCGGTATAATTACGATTTTTGTAAATAATTGTTAATATTTATTTATATGGTTTTACAAATGAAATTTGATCGATTTAACTATTTAAAAATGATTAGAAATTTATTTTCAAAGTTTGTTTATAAATATGTGTATGTTAACTAAGAAGTGAAAATGTGACCAGTAATTAACTTCCTGATTTTCAACGGTTTAACAAAAGAAAGTCGTTTCAAGTTATGGCAACATTAGAAAGGACACTAGCACATATTTATATGCATGTAGACATATCATATACTCACATGTACGTACGTATAACATATATACATACGTTAAAAATATCAAAGAAATTTTATGAAACTTCACACTTAAACTTGAATAAGTCAATAACTAGGATATGATGTGATATGAAGAGGTGGTGGCACATGGGTGGCTTATTTCAACATGTTGGAGGAGTGCATTTGACGACATAAGGATTAGTGATGCATTCATGAAGATATGTTGAGATATTTTCCACTTTACTTAAGGGTTAAGGCTTGAAAAAGGCTATAAATACACATCCCATCTTCTCACAAAATTCACACATCCATCTCCTTCTTCTTCCTATTGAGCACTTTAGTGGCTTCTTCATTTTGAGAAAGTTATGCCAAAATAGTGCAAATATTATAAACATATCATATTCAGTCTTCTCAGAACCAAGCTAAATCCACTCCTCTTCCTCCTGCAAACTCAGGCCACCACCATTTCCCATCATGGCTGAGCCTCTTCTCCTTCCCAAACTAGGCAGTGAGCACCTCCTACACGCCTAAGGCTATGCCTAGCCACTTAAGGCTTTGGAGCTTGATTCCATGAAGTTTAATTCGTGATAGTAGAGCTATAACACATTTTATATTGGCTCGAAAGGAAATGAAGGTGAGAAACTCTTGCTAACAGTATATTTTTGGATGATGATATGATGTTTGTAATGGGTGTTTAATATACTTTGATCATTATGTTGGATTATTTCATATAAATATTGAATATATATGCAAGTCATGGAAATACATGTCAATAAACACAAAAGAAATCACTTTCTTCTATTTTAATGAGTTGGTGTATATGGAATGTTAAACCTCTATAAAATGGTTTTAAAATGAGTTTGAAATATTTTATAAACATATATGTGTTCTGGTGAAGTTTGAAAGGTAATTGAAAATTTGGTCAAAATAGACTCATCACCGCGATTTCAACCCATAAAAATCAAACGAGTATGGAGAACGGAATATAACTTAGAATTCTTCGAGATAAGAATTTTTCAAACTATTGTATCCATAGTTTTCCAATTAAGAAAGAAAATCAAGATTACGATAAGTAGGTTTGGAAATATGAGTAAAACAAGTTTTTGGAAAAATCGCGGTTTAGCAGTTCAGAATCCAAAATTGGATTTCTTTGAAAATGATATTATAAATTATTTAAAATATAAAATAAATTCTAAAAATATTTCAAAGTAGTTTAAAAGAGATTTGAATTGAAAATTATAGATTTTCAAATATTGGAAAAGTTGTTTTAGATCGAATCGGCTTTTAAGTACTTTCCACGGCACTTTTCTGCTGTCGTTTTAACAACTTTAGAAATGAAGTTTTTATACTTAATGATTATTTTCCAAATATTTTACAAATGTTTTTGAATAGATAATTAAGCGTATTAATGATGATTTAGAAGTTTTATAGTTTATTTAAAAAGAATTTAAATAAACGATTCAAAGAAAAGCTATTACAAATTAAGTGGTTTAAACTTGGCACTGAAAGCCGACGAGTAGACTGGATTTTTATGTTCGTGAGATGCAGATGTGAAGTGTTTATACTAAGGAGATTTTCAAGAGCAAACGGTGCCCTAGCTCACTTGGCCTCTTCCTTGGACGAGGGATAGATAAGGTTGAAATGTCGAAAACGAGTTAAGTATAAAGTGATTTGATTTTCCAAATTTAAATTAAACACAACTTTGATTGTATAGAGATGATCTTCTTATCCTTGGTGTTAAAACAAAAGAGGGAACTCATACTACTTGTCGAATTTAAAAGGCGATTTTGCCGTTATTCTACCCATAGTATTTGTTGAATACGGGAATTGATATTGAGTAGACTTAGATGATTTCTATAGAATCCGCTCACTTAATGTTTACTAGATTTTGATTAACATCCTAGATAATATGGTTTTAAATCGGCTAAATTAAAGATTTTGAATTAAGAAACCTTTGTTAAGATTCAAATGAAATGATTTGAAAATGTTTTCCTAAGTAAAAGGTAAAACAATTTGGAGTTATTCCAAGATTTAAAAGGTTTTAAGAAATCAAAGGATTTGATAAGTGAGGTTTAATGGTTCCATATATACCAGAAAGAAGTTTTTTAAAATTAACATATCTCCAAAAGAGATTTTGATAAAAAGAACTTTATCAATTAAAGAATGATTCCCTACTCCCAAAACATCTTTTTATCGATGATTGGTTCATAGGAACCGGAGTCGGATTTGGGCAGTTCCTACCTAAAGACCACTTCAAACCAATATACGTATTCGAAGTGAAGAAATGGAAAAAAAATATTTGGTGTTTTTGTAATGAAGGATAGCTTATTGATCATTTGGGGATAAAACTCCCAATATACATATAGTAGCAGTAGTCTCTTCGTTATGAATTATCCAGTGCAAGGACTAATCGCTACTAATCCTTGGGGTAACTCCCAACGGGATGTGGTAGGAGAGAGCCTTCGGTTTGTCCTGTTCTAGACAACTTGTATGGATAAATGTCTGACGTTGCATTTCTAGTCGCATAAATGATCTGTATGAACGTATTATCTGCTTTGTGGTGGAGAAGGCAACTTGTCTTAGCTTAACATCCATTCCTGAGACATACGAGCTTAGTAGTTATGCATTTATAGAAATCAATTGTGTGATTGAGAAATATGGCACTCAAAGAGAAAAGATTATGTGCTACATGAAAGGTAATGTAACGACCCAATTTTTCGATGCCCGAAAGTCGACATCAATACGTCCACTATATCAAATGTCATCAATCGAATGTCGGAAAACCGAACAGTTGGGGTTAAAGAAGAAGAAGATAGAAGAAGAAGCAGAAACAATAACAGAATCTCACCTTTCGCAACGGAACAAATATAATATATAAATGAATAATCATTAAAACAAAAGCACTATATCAGTTTATACATCACATTATCAGAGTTTACAACAACACAACAGCGGAACAGACACATAATATACTAGTGATATGCCTCGCCATCCAACTAGAACTCCAGATCTCCACAGCATACTTTTCTGACTTCGCTCCAAAACAACTGATAACCTGACTCTAGACTGCCCATGTGGAAAATTATGGGCACCCAGAGTTTAGAAAGGGAATAATAAACTCCAGGTCAGTCATGGAACTTGTGTGAGATCTTAAAAAAGTTAAATTCACAAAGAAAATAAAAGGGAATCTGCTATGCTTTAGGAAAATGAAACCACCATAAGGCCTCCCGCCACACATATAATGCAAAAGCAGAATTGGAGGAGATTTCTCCTTATGATAGTCAAACATGCTTGATACGCAAAATCCTTTTGATATTATTATTAGTGCATAGTGTGGAAAACATTTCGAAAGTATAATATTAATCTTAGCTAGCATAGACATTTCGTACTATGCCTACTATAGCTACTATCTAAACAGTGGGTCACCACCATAAGTAAATGGCAGGTTATACAACTAAAACCGTACAAGGCGCGTATTGGTGAGTAGATTTCCAACAATGGTCAGGGTAATGAACTTCCTGGGCCACATGGGTATGCCTTTGGAGGGACGCCCCGAGAACCTAACCGGATCTCTGCCAATAGAAGGCTGGGCTACCTCTGTAACTAGGTAACTAACTGTCACGAGTATGTCATACATCGGCCGTAACCGACCTTTATCTGAGGATCCTCAACACCAACAACCACAAAGTAATAAATTTGCAGCAATCACGTAGGTTAAATATCTTGGCTCCATACCATGATATCACCTATTTCTAGAAGGAAATGAACGTACCCTAAAGAGGCGCTACCCTCAAATAACCTTGCTACATCCTTCATGTTTCGACCATTTCTGGGTTGTGTGGTCCGACGAGGTCACGTCCACAAAGCCAATCTTTACACAAAAGCCATGCTACGATCAATACATAATCAGCAGCACTTCGTATGCCACATTACCAAATTGGGAATGTATCACTAGTAAAAATCAAGTACATAACCTCTAAGCTCGTACGCCCCAGAGAAGGGTGTTAAGCTAAGAGAATAAATTTTCCGTCACCAACAGAAATGTATTTGATATAAACCATCTTTACATCTCAAAGTGTAACGTCAGAAACACATCCATACAAGTCCATCCAGGGTTCGAACGGAACCAAAGGCACTTCCAAAGAAGCCCTTGCAATCTGGATATTCGCTAATCACGTCAGGAATCCCATCACAATGGGTGATCGAATCTCTATATCGAAGCAATTCAATGCAGAGACATTCGACAGGTAATCCTTTCGCTTTCGAAAATACCCGGTCTTGAGCACCATCTTCAAATGCAATCCAATTTCTTTGTATCATTATTCGGAGTGAGTTTTATGACACAAAGTCCTCTCCCGGCTAATCCGAATAACGAGCGCTTATTAAAAAAATAAGTGTTACATTCAGATTTCAAGCAAATCACAACAAATTTCCACTTTGATCCTTTAAACAAAAGATCCATCACAAAGATTCAATGCGGTTTTCGAATATCCATTTGGAATCGACCCCCGGTCGCATCAAAATTCAAACGCCATTTAAAGGCCAAAATTGATAGTCGGTTATTTAATCATCAATCAATATTCACAACAATCACCAGATTTTAAATAATTTTCCCCCCAAAACTGTTTATTTTCAAAATATCTTTGCAAGACATATTTTCAATATTTCAACCCTTTGAAAACAAATTTCAAATCCCTTTCCTTACTCGGAATAAATTTTCAAATATTTATTTCCACTGAAAATTTGTCGAGTTCAAATACTTTAAAATAATTTAAAATTCTTATCCAAAATATACTTAGAAACATTTAGAATAAAAACTATTTCTAAACATTTATTTAAATATTAGCTATGAAAACATTATACCAATATCTCATATAAAACTTCAAGTCCAAACTAATTTTAAAATAAAATTAGTATATAAGGTATAACTATTCAAATAACCATTTTCTAAAACATATCAATTTAACTTTAAATAATCACCTCTATAATTTAATAAATAAATCTTTTACTTTAAAGATTTAAAAACAAATTAAGAAAATAATATCTTCAAAACATTCTTTTAAAAAACAACTTTTAAACTTTAAATTTATAATATAGAAGTTACTTTGAAAACATACTCGGCTTTCCAGGGAGAATAAACCTTCCATTTCAAGATGGTCATTTAAATCAATTAATAAATTCTTTTTGATTTATTTTTTAAATTTACATTCCAAATCCGTAAATTTCTTTCCACACTTTAAAAATAAACCAATGTTTATTTTTAAAACAAATTTCCCTTTCCTTTATAAAAAATTCCCATTGTGAATTTAAATTTCCAAATATCCACCAATATACGATTTTCAAATCGATTTCCAAATATTCGCTTTCAAATACCAAATCAATTTCCAAATTGATTTCCAAATTTATTTTCAAAACACCAAATCGATTTCAAATCGATTTCCCAAAGATTTATTACATTTTAAAATAAATTACTTTATTTATCCCAAACTATTTAAAATCCAAATTTTTAAATAAATTCTTCAACTATTAAGCAATATTACTTCAAAATCCTTTTATTAAAAAAAATTCCCATATTTTTGGAATTAATTCGATAAGACTATAATCTTTTATACTTTTAAATTATTTCTTTTAAATTTGCCCAATTCCCAAAATTTAATTTACTACAAATTTTCTATTCGAATTTCAAAAATCCAATTTTATTTGTTTCTGGTATCCTACGATACCAAAAATATATTCGGCTAAACTATAGCCATCAACAATTTCAATCACAAATTAATCATACACAGATTATAGATAAATCAACACACAACATATGAAACCAATTCAAATATTTGAGAAATCCAGTTGGATCCCTCCAACCTGTTTTCCTGCATCCATAGACGTTAGCACAACAATTAAATACCAATTCCACTTCGAGGTGGAATATCGCGGTATATGGGATTATATAATATCATCCACTATTACGCGGCGCATAGGGTCTCATCCGCTGTATAATGGGGGAAATCAATCACTCCAAATACATATATAATACCAATTCCACTTCTAGGTGGAATATCGCGGTATATGGGTTTATATAATATCCTCCGCTATTATGCGGCGGATAGGGTCTAATCTAATACGACTGATAATAATTTATCATCCAAGCACACAATCGACAATTTTAAATTTAACTATTAAAATTAAATCAAAAAATCCGATTGAGTGAGAAGTTCTCACCTTTGCTTTGCATGCAATCCGTTTTCATTCCAGATTGTTTTCTTCATTGTATTAGACTTTGTATAAAAAAAATTATACAGTTGATTAATATTTTGAATTAGTCAAACAATTAATCACTAGTTATTTATTTTAGATAATAAATTGGATTTACACCAATAATTTATTTTTTAAACACATTTTCTTTTAACAAAATATTTATTTGATTTTTTTCCTGTTTACATTTTATCCTTCTATCTATAGATTAAAAACAGAGCTCATCTTTACTATATAATATATATATACATATGTAAATCAAATGTTTTACAAACTTACTGTATATTTATAATTTCCTTAAAACGGTTTATAATTGAAATATATATACATATATATATTTGTATTTGTAAACTTCTAAATTAAAAAAAATCTAGGTAACATTTTAAATTGTAAATTAAACAAAAATAATATACGTTCACTGTCGATCGCGGCCTTCCACTCGCGTTCGCGCCTGGCTTCCATCAGGCACACATTAAATCCAAACTAGAGAACAACTCGAGTCGTCCTAATACCAGTCACGACATCGGCCTCATGACATCGATCCAAACAACCCTCCGCTAATGCCCTTGCCGACATTGACCTCGAACCCATTGCTGCTGCGCGCACCTAGCCTCAACACCAGACCACCTCTAATAGCCACTTGCCTTGAATTCGATTCGAGTGCAACCCGAGCTAATGATCGAATCTTTGCCGCTGACCTGCTTGCGCAGCCGATACCATAGCTTTGCCGAACACGGCTCGCAAATCAATTTGAAATCGATTACGATTTTGTTAAGGAGCGAATTCAATTACTGCTCGGTGAATTCGAAATAATTTGGGAATGGAGGGGGGAAGGGGGACGAACGAATTGAATTATAGTGGGAAGGTGCTCGGCCATTTTCGTGAATTTGAATTTTAATTCGATCTGTTATATATTCTTTGAGGAGCAGATTCGATTATAAATCAATTTGTTCGACCATTTTTTTATCTTTTGAAACTGCTGTTGATTTTGAACGAAAGAAAATATTTTCATTTGTTTTATTATATTTTTCTTTTTACTAACGAAAGTGCACACTTGTACGCGATTCATAAAGGTAGAGAAACACGTGGTAAAAATTGCAATATGTGTTTATGCAAGGACCCGACACAATATTTTAATGCAACAATACTATGTAAATTTGAATTTAAATTTAAATTCAAATTATCTCAATTTCCGTAACTCAAAATCTCGATCTCCAATCGAGGCATGCCGCTAGGCGTTTATAATGTTTAACTCGTATCTCGAATGCAATGGAAAAGGTTCCGAGTCCATATTCGATCGCATGGAGAAGATAGCTTTTTGGACCAGCTATTTAAATTAAATTTACAATATAAATTCAGTGCGTTTTCTCATCGTACGATCACACGACAACTCTGAATGCTACGAAAATATAAATCCCATAATAATACAATATTACGGATCCAATGGAACTAGTTTCGTCGAATTCCGAGACTGTGCCTCGGAAGGCTATTTTTAAACATCGATTTAAACGATAAAATTTCAAAACTGAACAAATCATTTTCAAATACAATTCTGAAGTTTCCATTATCTTCAGTATTATCAATATGAATTTTATAAGCCATCAATTTATTTTTAACATGCTTAAAATTGAAGATTCAAAATTTTACCCAAATTTCTATAATTAAATTGCCACATTCATAGTTATAATTGAAAATCAAGTTAAACTAACTTCCAAATATTTAAAATCAAATAAATATTTCAATTTCAAATGTCAAAATTTCTAGGTCGTCACAAGTAATCATTACCTAAAACCTCATACCTTGAAATGACCGAAACAGGGTTGATGCAGCAAGGCTATGTGGTTCACAACTATTAGGTTATGATCACCCCTTTCTAGCTATATTTATTCTTGCTATGACATCAGGTATTAAATTAATATGGTGTATGCAAAGAGAGCTCTCGGAAAGGTCAGCAACAAACAAGGTGATGACATATTCGGTACTATCTAGTTAGAGGTAGGTCAGTCTTGTGCAGGTAGAGGACCATCAATTGGGCCTTGATGCATTCCTCTAGAGATGTATTGTCGAACGGTAGTCCCTTCACCTGGTCATTTGTTTGAAAACCCATTCTCCAATAAGAGTCCGTACGATTTTAGATGTAGATCACCTTGTATTATAAGGTGGTATGCTAGAGTTTAATAATGTAACAATTTCGGCAAAGATTAATAAGTCTACTTGCAAATGTTTTTAAAGAAATTTCATTAAAAATAATATCCTTTATTTTTACGTAATAGAGATTTGGTTATCATAAGGTAAAACCCGTTCCATGCTTATGTGGGGCGTGGTCTTATGAGATACCTTTTTGTTTTCAAAATGTGTATTTTTTGAGTTCTTAAACTAGTCATATGACTGACCCGGAGTATATTTCCTTTCCCCTAAATTCTAAGTGCCATAATTTTTCTCGGGCAACCTAGTAGTCAGGTTTAGTTTAGAAGAAAGCCGAATGGAGCTCAAAGCATGAAGTTAGAAGATTCATTTGAAGATTGTTATCTGTTTCCACCACTCGTGTAATATAGTATTTTGCATTTGTAAGGACATAAATTTATGACTATCCATGTTTAACTTTGATAAATGTATTTAAAATTTTCTCTGTAAAGGTTAAATGGTGAAATAATATATGTTATTCCATTCGTGTGAGATTCTGTTCTATCTTTATTTTCTTTTCTACCCTATATGATCCGCATTTTCATTTAATTCGTGTTAGGTATGTGTGGTTTATTGCCAACTCAAATGGTACGAAAAAATAGGTCCTCACATTTGGTATCGGAGCGCAAGGTTAAGCGAGAACCTTGGCTTTGGGGGGTAAAGTCTTATAAGAGATAGGGTTAGTAATACCGTAAGATGAGTTTACCTAGGACTATATTTTGAATATAAAGAATATAATTCAAGTAATATAGTTATTTGATTAAGGGAAGGATGATGCTTAGTTATTATCACTAACTAATTGGTTGTTTAGTTTAAAGTTTAAGTATGAACACCTCGTAATTTAGTTTCATAATTTGGATATGGGGTATTCGATAAATAATAATGTTGGTTTAAGATTAAAGGAATTCATTTAAGATAAATAGATCTTATGAATATATATTATATAAGTGATTTTATAAAATGGATTTAGAAAACGTGGTTTATAAAGGAATTTTTGAGAATTTAGATTCCAGTATTTTTGAAAGGAATTTCAAATGATTTTTGTAAAGGAATAATGATAGTATTATTTCTAAAAATGGGATTTTGAAAATGAAAAACAATCTTATGATGAATTGATTCGAGTGGCTTGAAATTAACTAAAAGTGGGCAGGAGATGTGTTATGATGGTAAACGCTTCACTTAAGTATTCCCCTTTTTATTAAGGAAATATGAAATACTATTGGTGATACCCAGTTCCTTTGTATCATTTTTGAGTTACTTGATCAATGTAAGTTTCTAAAATAAAAAAAGCGTAATGTGAATCATTAGTTGATAAATTAATTAATGGTTGTCAATTTTTATCAAAGTTTATTATCTTAATTGATAAGCATGAGTATGCTTTGATCATTAAAAGAAATGGTTAAAGTTATTTATAAATGGTTTTGGGTTTGTAGTAAACGATGTTTTAGCAACATTTGTTATTAAAACCCTTGAATGATACTTTGGAAGAGATTTTATGGTACATTTATATCTTTAATAATGGAATTTTAAAGATAATAACAAGTATTGGAGTCTTTTAAAAAAATAAAAAAAATTACAATTAACATTTATAAAAAGATAAGTTCATTATAACAATGTTTTGGTAGTAATTGTTTTCAATCTCTTTTATTATATTTTAAAGGTAACAATAATAAACTTGTTAAATATGCTTATGTAAATACTTTTTAAGTGTTGAAACTGGTATAAGTAAAGAGAATATATATATATATATATATATATATATATATATATATAAAGGAAGTTTATATAATAAAAAAGTATTAATTAATAAAGTAAGTTTTACCTAAACAAAGAATGTGTTCACATTTGATATTAGCTAAAGGAAATTTATGGTGTTTTATCAATTTAATGAATTGTTTTGAAAATGAGTTTTTCAGAAACCAATAAGATGTGTTTAGAAATGTAATATAATAAAAAGATATTTATCTTTTGAAAAGAAATGTGTTTTTAAGTAGAAATGTTTGGAAATAAATATGTAAAATGGTTATGTATAAAGAAGTATCTTTAAAAAAGTTTGAATAAAAAAACTTATGAAATGTTTTCATTAAATTTTAGAAAGATTATTAAATTCATATGAAGTATGCGGATTATTCCATAACATAATATGATCTAAGATTCGAATACAGAGCTTGGAGGTGTGTACATCGGTTCAAAAATATCACTTGATTCTTGATGACGAACATTGATGAGAATTTATGGTTGGATACTTGAGTTTCTATCATAGTTAAGAGCTATGCAAGGAAAACTAAAATTTTGATCAGAAAGCCTGGTTAGGGTCCACGCTAAAGGATAGGGTGATCAATGCTAGCTCAGAAGTAAGGTTATGGATTCGAATAACAAGATCAAATAGGATATTGCGTATGTATGATCTATATAAATCGTAGGGGTGAAAGTTTAAAAATAAATTCAGAATTTTTATTAATACAGATGCTTCTGACAACCTCTGCCTCCATCACCACAGAAACCAATGCGCCTTGTACCAAAGACTTGGTACACAGCGAATTGGACAAAGGCAATAGGTATGAGGTGGAAACCAGGGGTTCCAAAGGGGTTGAAACTTTGTTTTGCCTTTTAAAAAAATGCGCCTTCTTTGCTTTCAACTTAGATAGCTTTCGACTTGGTCAAATGGTTTAAGGAATGGTTTTGAAAGTTGCTGCCCCTTTTGTTTTAAGTAATTATTTTTTCGAAGGGGTCAAAACCCCTAATTTCCAGCTCTTTCCTTTGGAAGTAGTGCCTTCGAAAGGGTCCCTTGTTTTCAAATTAAAGTCGCTTCTCCAATGCTTTCGAAGGGGTGGTTTCGATACCATCACTTCTTTACTTAGGAAATTGTTTTCGAAAGAGAGCTTTCGACTTAGGTTTTTTATGGCCCTTTGTTATATTGAAAGTAAAACTCAACTGGTTTTGAAAAGAAAGGTTTTAACCGGTTTTGGAAGTTCATTCCACATATTTAACTTGAACCCCAAATGCTTTTGAAAGGTTTTAAACAAAGGTTTCGAAGGGGTGGTTTCCCATTGTTTTAGAAAGGTTTAAGTGGAAGGTTTCCAAAGGTTTTGAAAGGTATATTTAAAGTGTTTTGATAAAAGGATGCCTAAGGTTTTAAAGCTTTTGAAAGAGAGGTTTTTCAAGGTTTTCAAATAGTTTATTAAGAATAGTTTCAAAAGGTATGTTTTGGCCTTTTGGCCTAAGGTTTTACTTCTATTGAAAGGGGTACTTTCAATGGTATCGAAAGGGGTACTTTCAAAAGTTTAAATGTATTCATCAGTATGTTTTGGGTAAATTATATATAACATGGAAAAATGATTTAAGTAAAGCGTAGAATATTTTCTTTGCCTAAGTATGATTTAAAAGGATTGAATCATTTTGATAGAAAAAGTTTTCAAGGAAAATTTATGGGTAGTTGACCTGTAACAACCCAGAATTTGGTTTATATTAAAATTGGAATGCTTTGTTGATTTTAAATAATTTAAGTTAATTTTAGATTTAATAATTTGAATTTCAAATGTAATAATTTATCGATAATTTAGTTGCTAACTTAAATAATTGAAATTAGTTAAATATGGAATCTTGAGTTCTAAGCTAGATAAAAATAATTTCAAATCTTATTTAATTTCTATTTATAAGAATGAAGATAATAAAAAATTTAATTGGTTTTATAAGTGGTTTACTCGATTTTAAAAATAACTTATTTAAATTAACGAGTAAAAATAGCTTTTCGGGGCACAGTCTAAAATTTCGACGAAACCAATGTCATTAGATCCGTAATAGTGTATTATTGTCGGATTTCAAATTTGGTAGCGTTTAGAGTTACCTCTTGGTCGTACGGAATATAAACGCGTTAAACTTAATATCGAAAATTTAATATTATAATTGGGTTCAAAAAGCTATCTTCTACGTACGAACGAATTGGGGCTTTAAACTTGTTCCATTACGTTCGAAATAGGGATATAATATTAGACACGCCTGATGGCATGCCTCGATCGGGGGTTGGAATAAGTATCTAGATATTTTGGAATTTTATATTTATGTATATTATTTTCAATGTCACCTCAGCCACAAAAATTTACCATTGGCCACCCTACCTTTTAAACCAAGCCACCTTACATATGATCAATACTAACTCTTCTTTTTAAATTCCTGTCCCACTCTTCATCTCAAAATGCATGAGAAAAGTAAAAATGGGAAGTTCAAAAATCAAAATCTCAGCATTTACAAAACGAAAAATTGTAGAACCAACTTTAAAAATCTTAATTCATCTAAAGCTTCGATCTATATATTGTTTGTGGTGTTCGATTGAGATTTGGCGACCTCGACAGTGGTTAAAGGCAGTTTTGAAACTAGGGTTAGCCTTTAAAGGATTTATAGTGAACAATTTGTAGTATGGAGCTTAGATTCACATTCATATGGAGATTTGGCACTTGGGGGAAGAAATCGAGAGGTCACGGCTGTCGTTTGATGATCGCGACTGTGGGTGAGGTCGTATTCGGCTGGTGATGTCGTAATTTCCTGTAGTGGCTCGGAGGAGGATATGAAGTGACGAGTAGGTGGAGATCGCAAAATAGTTGCAGTTGGAGTTGTCAGAGGTCAGATTCGTTGGGAGGACGTCAAGTTAAAGCGCAAGTGTACAAGACGCATGTTTATGCTTGTAGACAGGCACGAAGTAATTCTAGGGGAAGAAGAAGAGAACTGTTGCTTTTGGGTTTGGGTGGGTTGTTGAGCTTTGGGCTTATGAAGGGTAATTAAATAATTGGGTGATTTTAATTGTTCAATTAATGAGTCGATTGTTATTAACTCATAACTATTTCATACAAGATTGGATTCGGAATCCGTTCATCGCATTGCACTCGTATAAACATTTTCTTCGTTTTGGAATTGAACTGAAGAAGATTGGAGCGTAACGATTCGGAATTTTAGCCTTCGGATATTGAGCAATTAACTAATTTTAATTTTTGAATATTAATTTTTATAAATCGAATAGATGAATTATCCGATATTTAAAATATCTGAATCGATATATTGATTGAAAACTATGTTTAATTTTAAAATATAAATTCTGGGTATGATAAAAATTTATTGATATATATATATATATATATATATATATATATATATATATATAAACTCCACTATCTAGAATGGTGTGTATGAAATCTCCACATATTTTTGTGTGTGTGTATATATACATATATATAATATATATATATAAGTTTTATGATATTTAAATATATACATATATAAGTATATAAGTATATAAGTATATATATGTATATGCCCATATGAAGTAATGTATATGAAATTTGTACAAATGTAAATATATATATATATATATATATATATATATATATATATATATATATGATAAGATAAATGTAAATATATGCGTATGTATATATGCTGAAAGAATAGTGTGTATGGAATTATATATACACATGCAAAACTTATGATATAAAAATAAAATATATTAAGGATAAATACTTGTTAATAGATAATTATGTTGTATGTTGATTATAGTATACGTAATAGTTTATACATAGAAGTTCAAAACCTTAGCTTGTTAAAAATATGTTAGTAGGAAAACATGCGCAAATAGTCAAGAAAATCTATATATAGTAATATGATGTATACATATACATATATACATATATATATAAGGGAGCATCATCAAGATAAACATTTAATTCAAGCACACAAAAATCAAAATCAAGTCACATGAGAAATCAAAATCGTCTTTATATTTAAATCAAGTCATATGAAATCAAACTTTGCATATGAAATCAAATCAATAAAAGAAAAATAAAATAAGGATCAAATGAAAAGAAAAATCTCAACTGTAAACAATCCTCCCTTTTTCTTCCTCACACATAGGCCTCTTGTTCATGCACAGAGAGAAAAAACAAAGATCTGTCAATTAAGTAAAGAAATCAAATTAGAGATTGAGGAAGAAGAAATAGTATAGTTCATCATTTACAAAAGACAATGAGTATAACCACCTATATTTTGTTACAGATCATCCCTTATGAACATATATATATATATATATAACTGGTGCCTCAAGTATTTGTTGAAATATGATGATGTATGGGTACGTATATGTTGTTGGATCTACCAAAGTCCATGAAATTCCCTATGTTCATGTTTATTTGTTTTAAAACTATTAGCTTCCTCTTTAAAAATTAATCCCCAATCATCTAGTTAGTTTTAAATCTTGAAATCAAAATAAAAACTGTTCGTTTTTTCGTACAGATTATTCTAAAATTCATTTCATCAAATTTTATTAAGCATAGGAAAGAAAAACACATTTTTACAGGGAGTAAATTAGTTTTGGTAAAAATTCAAGTATCATAATTAGATTTTGAACGTGATTATTGATGAAAGTCATGAATTTTGATGGTAGTTTGGGATTTTTTAGTGAAGCGTGGACGGAAAATTTTGAAGATGAAAGGAATTTGAATTTTCATCAAATTTTGATGACGTGCGTGATTTTGAGGCTCGGCGTTAGATGTGGAGGGGCGCTGGGTGATGGGCTATCAGGGAAAAATGGTGCGGTGATTTTTAATTATTCGAGGCATCTTGGCAAAGTCTATATAGGGTTTCACGATAGTTTAGGGGGTTTCATGTGGAGATGAAATGGGGGAGAAGGGAACGTGCGCACGGGGGGAAATAATGGAGGAAATTGTGACGAGGGCGTGGGCGAAGTCTGGTGATGGATGGCGGACTGTTGTGGAGTGTCAAGGTGATTTTGTAGTTGCATTTTTTCGATCAAAGTGTGGTGAGTGGCTCGATTTCAAACCCAAGGATCGAACGTAGCTCTAGGTAGATAAATGAATAGAGTTGGTCGTGGGTGATCGGGGTGGGTGATCGACGGTGAGCGATCGTAGCCGATGCTCGTGTGTACATGCACAAGTGCGTGCACGTTTGGGTTCTTGAGTGAATGAGAGGGGAGTAGCAGGAAACTGGAAGAGGGAGGAAAGAAGTCTTTTTTTCATGGGCCGTTTTTTTTGAATATGGGCCGAGTTTCTTTAAATAAATAAACATTTATTTTTAACCTTGACATTTAAAACATTGTTATCAACACATTTGAAACCAAATCAAAACATGAAGGTTGGTGCATTATGATCATATCACCTAGGATTATAATCTATAATTATTTTGGTTAGATTACGGTAATATAAAATTAAGTATTTATAATAATTTAAGAGAATATATAAATTTAAGGTCTTAATGGATTTAATCTTATATAAATTGATAAATTAGTTTTTAAGTGGATTGCTTAACTTTAATTTACTAATAACAATCCTGTATTTTATATAAATTCTTAAATTATAAGTAATTTGGATATATAATATAAATAGATCTAGTTAATTTAAACTAATTAAATCATGTTTTGTGAATTGGTTAATATTAATTATTAATCATTAATGTGTTAATAATCTATGCTATAGTTCACTGCCTTGAATATTTATTTTAATTGTTCTTGTATGTGCCATCAAGTGGTCAGACAGATTAAAAGTTGTTAGAATAAATTGACATGTTTTTATTTATTGAAATAAAACAAATTCCCATATGCGAATATTGTCGCCCTGAATACAAATTGTTTATTTAAAAACGACTTCAACATTTAAAGTTTATCGAATGATTCGAAGAGACCGGGATCGGATATCAGTGTTATTCAGAACCACTGCGATTTAGTAATCATTACGAACCTTTATGATTTTGATTATAGAGTCCTATATGCTGGAATCAGATCAATTTAACAAATTCGAATATTTTAAATAAGTACTATACTTAGGCACTATTATAATATCGATGGATTTCTGTAAAAGTGCTTTGGTTATAATAAGATAAAACTCATCATGTTTGTACGAGTTACCTTGGTTTTCGAAGAATTTTTATAACTTAAGTATTTAAAATTTAAGTGTGTGTACTCATGCTGGTTTCCAGCCTGACTCGGGTGTTACTTTATTGTAATGCTTGGGTCAGATCGAGTATTATAGTTTTCAGGTTAGGATGTTTTTGGAGCTCAGGAGACGAGCTGGATAATAGAGGCATATTGCACGTATTTGATTATATTCCACTGTGTAACTTAGGCTGTATATTCAGCATTTAAGAACAAGTAATTAAAATCGCCCAGATTTATATATTGATGATTGTACTTTGATAACTTGTATGTATATTAACAGTTACAAATTCTTTTGTATAAAAGCTGTTATTGAATATTATTTTTTGTTCCGCTGCGATTGTGAGATTCTTTGTTGTTATTTCTGTTTTCTTTTTTCTATCTCTTTTCTTCTTAAACCCTAATAACCTGGTGTTTTCGGCACTCGATTGCTCGGCACTCTATATAGTGAACATATTAGTGTCGTTTTGTTGGGGTCGAAAACCGCGCGGTCATTACACGTGTATCAGAGCTGAAGATTAAGCGAGAACCTTGACTCTGTTGGGGATTACTCATTAGAGATAGGGTCAGTAGTACCCTAGAATGAGTTGAGTGTATTATATATGAGGGCATCTTTGTTATTTTCTTATAAAATGATTTTAAAAATAATTTTAAAATAATTTTTGTATAGGATTGTATTTTGATATAAAAATAAATATTTTTTTTGAATTATTATAACATATTAGGTGATTGGTTGTGATTATTATAATCAAATAAGATTATAAACTTTAAGTGGTAATATATATATATATATATAACCAAATACAAATTTGGGCAAGAATGAACTATGCAAGCAAGTTAAGCTGAAAATTGATTCAAACTAGAGTTTAAATTTCGAAAATTTCGGAAGTGTTTTTCAAAAGTGTTTTGAAATGGAATAAGTCTACCTTGATTATATTTTACATGTAGAAATGAATTTTTTCCAGGAAATTATTATGGAAAATATGGTATGTTTAGTTTTCAGGTATGATAATATTGATTACTATCATAAAATGTTTGTTGTGTCTTAATAAAGGATGTTTTTTGCAAATAAACAATGATAAAACATAGAAGTGAAATTGTATAAGCATAATTTATAAATGTGACTTATAAATTAAAATGGATCTAAATTATTAGATTTTGAATCTAAGTCCCAAAAGTTTTGAAATTTATTTCAAAGTGCATTGAAGGAATAATAAGTAATATTATTAGAATATTTTTGACATAGAAAATTTTGTTTTAAAAACAAGGGTTGTTTTAAAATTTTGAGAAATTTATTTTGGATAAAACCAAGGTTGGTTTAACTTTAAAAAGCATGATTTGGTATATAAATGGTATATATATATATATATAAATGATTTCAAGGTGAATTGAAGTAAATGCACGGTGTTGGAATTCTGGGATTCCCATTGAAATAAGAGTATAACCTAAAAGAAATGTAAGTTTTTGAACTTATAAGTGGGAAGTGGTTTTAATAAGAAATAAAATTTTAAATGTGAAAATTTAAATTGAGCAAGTTTAAATGAATTGGACATTAACTCAGGCCAAGTTAAATGATTTTGAACATATAACCTAAAATTGGAAATTTCAAGGTGAAATTAAAATTTAACTTATGGAAGTTAAATAGGTTAAATTGTAAAAGAAAAGGCGTAGATTTGATAAGAGGTGCAAAAGAAGTTAAGTATGTATGTATGATTTCAAAATGATTTTTAAAATAAAACGGGTTTCGAATTCTGGAAATTTGTGATGGATGCCACTGATGGATGTTTTAGATGAAAACTGTAAATCGAATTGTTTCGAATAAATTAAGAAGTGGGTTGAAATGTTACTTATTTTAGATTGAAATGATATATATACATCCCTAAAATTAAATCGAAATAAAATTTTGATTTGAAATTATTAAATGATTTTGATTTTAAGAAATAAAATAGAATTTACGGAAATGGAATCATATTGAAATTGAGATTTAAATGTTAATAATGAACTTGTCAACCGGAGTAGTTTAAAGAATCGGGTTTAAAAATTAGAATTTATATTTAAAAAAGCAATTGAATTTCAAAAATTGATTTGTTTTAAAAAGATTTGAACTCTCAGTCAAACCTTGCAATAAAGCCATGTAAGAACAATTTAAACGGATATTTCAAAATTTGGGCTCGGAATTGAATTATTTTTTTAGATTTGGATTTTTAAATTAAATGTTGAAGGTTAATTTGACTTAAATGATTAAATCGATTTTTTGAAGATTGAACTCAAATTTAAATAAGTTGAGATTGTTTAAAATTGAGAATGGAATTGAACTTAATTCAAATTGGAATAGAATTAATTGGAATTGTAATCGATATTTAATTAATTTCAAATCGAAACGGGAATTGGTTTGAATTAGAATGGGAATCGTAGCTAATTCAGATTGAAATCAGAATTGAATCAATTTAAATGGGAATGGAAATAGAAATTGATTTGAATGGGAGATTGGGAATTGAATTAGTTTGACTTTGAAACTATTTTCAAATAATTTTGTTTAATATAAACTTTTAAAATCTATCTTCTTAAATATTCATATTTATTTTTATCTTTCAAGCTATTTTTACTATACAAACCATTTTTTAGTAAACTCAGACTATCTTATATTAACTATCTAATTATTTTAAAATTATTCAAGCAATGTCATAAATTCAAATTGGTCAGAGCAGAAATTATTTATATTTAAATCATGGATTTAAATACAAGTTGGGATAAACTGATGATATAACCAAAATGGAAATTTGAAGCAATACTGAATTGGAACTGAAGTTAAGATATTAAGGCAAAAATGATTTTTAAGTGAAATAGTACATTTTGAGTAAATATGGTGACTTAAAAGTGAAGACTTAGTAGTTATTATAACTGAAACTTACTTCATAAAAGGTGAGAAATGTTACCAATAACTTTGTAAAGTAATCGAACATGGAAATTTGATTTGGTTTAAATGAAGTTATATATTAGTAATATATTCAAACTCCCCTTGTTGAATTTATAACTAGAAAGAAACAATCTTTGAAAGATATCTGAAATTCTAAATAAAATTTATATTAGTATGAGATGGACTAAGAAAATTATTGATCCGAAAGTTATTCGAGTGAAAAGGAATGATCTTATAAGCGTATGAGAATGAAACTGAAATAGTTTTGGAACCTATTGTTTTTTTAAAGACTTTTGATTTTGGCAAATAGTCAATTTTGGAAATTAGGTAATCCAAATTTGAAACTATCGATTTTGAAGATATCGATTTTGTATAGATAAAGTTTATATGTGATACATATAAAGAGTATAATTTGAAAAGTACTATGTATATAGTATGATATGTTTTGAGACAAAATTATGGAAAGGTAACCCCATGAGATCCAAAAATTAGAAAAGGAGATCCACTAGGTGGTTTTGCCTAGGAATCCACGGGGTGTGTTCAATCAGAATTGGGATCCTAGAGGACGTCCGGACAAAACTCAAGAGTCCCTAGTGATCATTTGTTGGGTAGCGTAAGTCCAGAGGTGTTGATACCTACAGTTACATTGGATTTTGCTGTGATAGCAATGTAACCTTTGTGTAATGCGATCATCGTAGTTCCATAGCATAATTCAGGTAGTAGTGATTGCCTACAATCTACGTTTGATTTCGTTGGGATAGCGACGTAACATCGGTAGATTGCGATCTATGTGGTTTTGTTCCACAGTGTAATTCGGGTGGCAGCGATTGCCTACAGTTTACATTGGATTTCACTTAGATAGCGATGCAACCTTTGTGTAGCCTACGATCTATGTGGTATAGTTTCGTTTGATACCGTAATTTGAGGGGAAGAGATTGCCGACAAACTACGTATATATATCTCTCATATTTGTTAGTGTTATAAAATTTTTTTATATTGTGTTAATTTGTTTCGTTTTGTATTTATAAATTCTGGTTGGTGCATGGGACGCTACGACATCAATAGGGATTTCTAAACACTTAATAGGATAGACCGACACGATATTTGTTTTGAATATAGGTGAATGAAATAATTTTACCTATTATATTTTCTATATATATAAAATAAAATTTTTATAAATGATATATATATATATGTGGTTGCAATATATTGGTTGTTAGGTAATGAAATTTATAAATAATAATTGAAATAAGATTGAAAATAAAATAAATGAAATTAGAAATTAAGAACTTAAGTTCCGGGCTTTTGAAAATTTCTTTCGAATAATTTTTGAATATAATAACATTATTTATAAGTATTTTCTGATATAAATATTTCAATATAATTTGGAAGAATTGTTTTAAAGAAAATTTTGAAAAAGAAATAAGTTGTACTACCCTCTCTGTCGCTGGAAAATAATTTCGGTGATGGCGGTCGCATCATCGACATTCATTTTTGAATTTCGAAAGGGCAAGGCCACAGTAGTAGTTTTACTGCAGATTCATTTTGATAAACAAAAATAAATTTTAAATTGTTTTAAATATAATTGGATATATAAAGTGTAAGTATATACATTTATCTAATATTTTAAAACGATTTATGAATAAACCCGGTATTTAAATTCTTAAGTTTCAGTTATTTTGCAGTTTCAATTAGTGTAGTAAAATGGAAGTTAACTAATGATTGGAACCTTTAATTAAAATAAGAGTTGAGTAAATGTTTAAAGTATTTATAACTAAATAAGTAGAAAAGATGGATAGTAAGTAAAACCTCTTGAGTTTAAGATGAGTATTTGAAACTCTAAATAAATTAAGAGATTTAATGCTAAGTTATAAATGGGATTAAAGGGAACTTGAAATTGTAACCTATTAAATAATGAATAATATTATTTAACATTAAGTTAATTAAAATAAATAAAGTAAACTTGTATAAGTTTCAATTACATCCTTAAAAGCATATATATAACTTACCCAACAATAAAAGTTACAATGTTTAATAAGAAATTGTAATAGAATATTAAAAAAAATTGAAAAAAAATGGAAGTATTCAATAAAATTCTTTGATAAATAAGAATTTGATGTTGTAATTGTATAAACTTAAGTTATAAAGGAAATCAAACAACAAATGTTAAGAAATAGAATTGAAAAAAAAATTTGCTGGATTTATTATTTGAAATTGTTGTTTGTTTGGTTTAAGGTTGTTTGGGGCAAGGATACATTAAAATTGTGTGGATGGATGGATAATCTATTTAGTTCATCAGAGACTGTTGAGTAAATGGTACGCTTAGTAGTCTGTTTTTCATTCCGTGCAATTTGAAGTTTTGAACCCGGACAATTATTTGTTTTGTTTGGTGTGAATGGATAATTGATGTGTGTTGATTTATGTGGTGGTTGTTTGCTTGTTGCAAGTGATGGTTGGTATGTTGATTGTTTGTTGATTATTTAAAACAGCTTTAATATTTCATTTTATATAATTATTAACCCTTTCTAAATTATATAAGTGAAATACAGGTTATGGAAGCAATTGCTACTGCTTTTGCTTCCATAAATAAGCGTTAATTGCCCGACCAATAGGTACGTTTTCGGATTACGGTTTATAGAGTTGTTATATTGTTTTCCCGTTTTGGGATATATATATTATTTTGGAAAATATTTGTTGTATATTGTTATATTGATATCATATTTTCTCCCGAGCCTATCCGTACAAAGGAGACTCTGCCAAAATTTTCCATAAATTTTGGACTTAGAAAATATTTTGAAAATGTTTTCCAAACTTTATTAATTTAAGTATAAAAAGATCTATTGGTTATAAATTGGTATATTTTATTTAAATTAGTTAATTTTGAAAAATGTATTTGTCTATAAATTAAATGTTTTAAATAAGATATATTGATTTTTTAATTCTTCTTTTCCCTTCTTTTTCCTTTTCGGTGATGAAAAGTTTTGAGTGGGGGAGAGTGTAACGACCCGTAAAATTCAGTAATTTAATTTCTTAATTTAAGAAGATTTTGGTAACTTATTGTTGAAGGAAATAAATTTAGTGAATTATTAATGGAAATAATAACTTGGATAAGATTGGTAAGTTAATTTTAATAAATGTAAATTAAATATAAACATAGATTTATTTATAAGGTAGGAATTGATGTAAAGAAAGTTTGAAACCAAGTAAATAAAAATTTTGAGAACATTTAATTAATTAATGTATATATTTGGCAATTGACTATAAACGTTAATGGTAACAAGTATTGTAAGTTAACCATTTATTTACTATATTAAATTATAACTGGTAATCAATTGCAATAAATATAAATAAATTATTACATTAACGTTAATTAAAGTAATATTTGAAATTTATGTCAATTCCATTTACAATATGACTATTGCTTGATGTAGGATTTTAAATCAAGATTTAATATAACATTTATACAACTGTAAGACGTAAATGGCGTATAATAGAGTAATAGATAAGTACCCATGTTGACATCACCTTTAAGATGGTAAGTTTATAATTGATTCATAATAAGGAAATCAAATGAATGGATTTATTTGAATGGTAATTGACAATTAATGAATGTGTTAAAATTATACAGGTCATAATTGATTGCATTAAATAAATTGGGAATTTAATTTCATTAAAGGTAATTAAATATTATCTTAATGTAAAATTTAGATAAATTTTAAAATTAATGTTAACTCCATTCAGAATATGACAATTGGTGTAACATTTGGCTTGCAAAAATATATTATAAGTTACATGTTTAATTAGCTGATGGAATTGGAATTTGGAATAAATGTTAATAAGATAAATAAATGTTACATTAATTGAAATGGAATAAAATTAGCCTTATATATAGAATTTTAATCTGGATTAATAACTAACGAACGTATAAGAGCAATTAAAAAGTAAGAAGGTGGAAATTAATATAGGTTGCTTTTTTATTTAATGTGTAAATAAACTTTGGTAAAATCTAAATTTGACGTTTTGTTAATATAAATGAAAATAATAATCGAAAATAAGGTTAATTTTATTTATAAAATGACAATTAGTTGAATAAAACGAAAGCAAAATTAAGTTATGTCAATATATTGGAATCATATAAATGAAATAAAATGTTAATAGTATCAATTATTTCGGGTTACATATTTATTTAGTCTATTAAATAGAATTGAAAATCAAAAATTTCAATTTAATGAGATTAGTTACTATGTTAGCTGATATTAGATGAAATTGGGAATTTTTAGCGCATTAAGATATAAATCATGATAATTATACCATAAGATGAAATTGATAGAATAATAAATGGAAAGCAAATTAAATTGAATTATTTGTAAAGAATTAACTTACAAACATTACAAAATGTATAATGGTGACAATTGGTGTTGTTACCAATTTAACCGATCACTTTCAAATAAATGTCAACAAAATGTTACATTACTGTGGAATGAGACCATAATTGTAGTGTGAACGTAATAAAAAGAAATAGAAATGTTAATTATATCCATAATGTAATGAGTGCCTTAATAGTAAGGAGTGTAAATCAAAATAAAAGAATATATATGAAAAAAGTTTTTTAAAAGAGTAAACATATGTTTATTTATTTGAAATGTTTGTTAGCTGAAAGATTGATCGTAGAGATGAATAACTATTATTTAGTGAGAAATGTGTAATTACTATTTGTATCCAATAATGTAAATATGTTTAAATTACTATTAGATAGGAAAAATTGTTTTACTTCTCATTACATTCATTTGGTCCATTTTGAAATTTAATCAACTGAAATGAATGTAATTGAAAAATTCTAATTAATAGGAGAGAGAATGCTAATTGTAAATTAATAGGTGTAATTAAAAACAGCTTATGTTTTTTGAAAATATAAGGAAAGTTTGATTTAATAAAAGAACATTTACATCAAATAAAATGAATGTTTATGAATGTTGGTTTAATGTGACGCCCCACCTCCATGCTCCTTTAAGTTACTTGCTCTATATTACAGTACACTTGAATTAACTTACACTATATAAGTATGTATGTCCTGACTCGAGTGTTGTGTTTATTTCTTACGCTCGGGTCAGCCCGAGTTGCAGTTCAGTTTTCATCCCGGAGCTAGGATTTCTGTAGATCACTTTCAAGCTGCTGGCAAACTTCCTTTCCAGTTCTTTATCTAAAATTTTGAAATCAAGACTAGTGGACATTTGGATTTTTCTACTGATGATTTAAAACTATATTTGGATTATAGACTATGTAATTTTTATTTGATTGAGACTATTTATAGTAGCATCATGAACCACTAAGTATTTTTAAATTCCGCTGCGAGTATTCTGATTCTGTGTCTGTGATTCTGTGATTAATCATTTACTGTATATTTTGAGATTTTCCAAATTTTATTTACAACGCGGTAATTTGAACAATTCAAGTCCGACATGTGCGGATGCGAATGGTTGAAAATATCGGGTCGTTACACGAGTATTATTTAAAAGAAAATAATAAACGGATCTGTCTAATATAAACTTCAAAAATAAGTGTATATGTAACGACCCTAGATTTTAATTTAATTTAAATTGATAATTAAATGAATTTTTGAATAAAATTGTAAGATAAATTGATTTGAATGGAAGCGAGTTTCCCCGATTCGACTAGAAAATATATAAAGTCATATGGATTTGACAATTTGTATATATGTGAATATATATTTAAATTGGATTTGAAATAAAATCTTAAATAAATGGTTTTAAAAATAAATATAGAGATATATATGTATATACATTAGATATGAATTGTAAATGAATGGTTTAATAATAATTGATAATAATAAGTATTACAATTGATGGTTAATAATAATTTGAATTTATAAATTTAATATAAAACAATAAATATTAAAGTAAAGTAAACAATTTAAGTTAAAATAAAAGAGGAATAAAAATAAGACAATGGAACAAAAGAAATGACAAAACAAAGTTTAAATATAAAGTGATAAAACAAAGCAAAAAGAAATATAAATTCAAAATATAAATACAAGTTAATAAACAAATCTTCAAGCCACTAATATCTCCAGCCGAAATCAAATTAGCATAGTCAAAGCAAACAAAACATATAGTCATGTACCCTTGTCAAATGAAGAAATAAAATATAGCCTGCATAAAGTTGTAAGCAATTAATGCAACATGCTTCATGCATTTAATGCAAGCATATCAACCATGCCTACTTTATTAAATAATATAATCAACCTGTACAAGCATGTCTCATGTAAACTTCCTTCCTATATATCAACTTCTGCTCATTTTAGTTCGAGCATCATCACTGAGGAAAATAAAAAATGAACATCATTTCAAACTTAAACAAGTTCAACCTAAAACAATAATACAAATCCAGACAAGCAAAGAAGGATTCGGTTTGCAACTTCAAGCCTGTTTCAAACAAAATGAGGATCTGTTTTTCTGGAAAAGCTTAGTGAGTAACATCACTAAGTGAGTAACTAAATCCAGTTTTCTATGTTAATTGAAGTGCCTGTGAGTAGCAATTAGTTTTTCCTACTTGAAAATATGTTGCATTGGCTCTGTGTATCTATGTTTGTTCATCTCTCTGCTTGGTTCCAGAGTATCAGATCACCAATAAAAATTCCATTTCTTCCTCTTTGATCAATGTTAATCCTTGCTTCTAAAAACAAATATGTATGTTTTAGTTTGGGTTGCCATCTAAAAATAGTTGCATAACATAAACATGCATATAGAATGAAAGCTCAAGTTTTTACAGTGAAGGACTTTGTTTCTGAAAATTTCCAGTATCACAAAACATTGATTCAAGAACAAGAATTGAATTCCTAGACCAAACTATGATTTTTAAAACTAAAACGAAGATTTTTAGTTTGGTAATTTAAGAGCAATTTGAATTTGAACCAAAACTGCATTTTTACAAATTTCTAGTGAATTAATCAATGTAAAAGGTTGAAATTTGAATTGAAGCAAGTTTGAGAACCTATGATTTCGAAAAAATTATCAAAAATTTATTCTATTGAGTAAAGTTTCGAAACGAGATCAACGTAGGGTTTAAGGTCAAGATGGTAATGGGTGGGTTCTCGTGATTGTTGCGTGGTCTCGGGTGATGTGGAGAAGATCGGTGGTGGGGGAATATGTTCGTGGGTGTCTGGAACAAATGTAGGCGTGGCGGCGAGTTCGTCAGTGGCTGGAGGTGACGGTGAATAGGGATTTCTTTTCGATGGTTTGAGTTACAGGCATTGACCAAATGGCTAAATTTCGATCCTCGGTTCGTTTTGATGTTTTGGGTGGTTAGATGAATTGTGCTGGTCATTGATGACCTGTGGACAGTGGCGACGATGATCAAGGCGTCGACGATGAGCTGTGCACGTGCACGGCGTTGATGTCGTTCCTGGAAATTTCTGGGTGTGGACGACGCGAGTTAATGCTCGAGTATGATGTGGGGTTTCTTCGAGGCGAACCCTGGGTGCGTGGGTTTGTTTGCACGTGTTATTGCTGTTGTAGCTTGAACGTAAAAAAAAAGAATGGAAGAAAGGATAAAGAGAGGAAGAAGGTAGGGGAGAACTCGGGGAAAACGAGGAAGAACCGCATGCTTTTCTCGAAGTAAACTGCAGGGAAACTCGGGTCGAATTCTTGTTCCAGTTTTTACCTGGAAACATGTTTCTCTGTTTTGAAAATTTTAAACTAAATTTAAATTCATCAAGCAAAGTTTTAAACGAAGTTTAATCTAAAATGTAAATAGAAGAAAAAAAATTCTAGTTGAATTGAAATTTAGTTTGAAGACAAATAAAAATTTAAAATTCCATTTGTTTTAATAAATTTAAAGTGATTAATGGTATTGAAGAAAATTGGAAATCAAAATAGAATTGAATTCGGAAATAAAATTTAAACAAGTTAAATTTAAAAGTAGAACCTGAAATGAGTTTCAAATCAGATCTTAAGATTTTGGAAAACTTATTTTTATTACTTAGTGTTGCAATAAGTCAAAATGTTAAAGTACAAGAAAAAGAATTGATTTTTTACTCTTCAAAAATTTCTTTTGTAATCAATGGTTATTTTATTATGTAGGTTTAAAATGTTATGGAAAAAATGTGTTACTTTAAGTAATGAAGATTGATGATTCCTAGTTCATTACGAATGAATTTTAATAGGGAATTGATTTATAAATTGATAATGGTTAATGTAAGAAATTTTCTTTAAAAGGGTGATTAAATAAATTTAATAGTATTAAAATCATTAACTAAGATTATTTGAACAATTAATCAATGTGATAAATTTTATTAATAAATTTGATTGATTAAATTAATAATAATCAACTGTGAAACTATTAAGATAATTACTTAATGATGGGGATTGTGAAATTAAATACTCGATGTAATTTATTGAGTAAATCGAATATGTTCAATTAAATTTCTTAAGTTAATTAATTCAGAAATATCATTTGGTAATTTTGAAAAATATAATTACTTAGAGAAGTAATTAATTAATAATTACTGAATGTAATTTAATTAATGATGATTAAGAATTTGAGTTAATGAATAAATTTAAGGATTAACTAATAATGGTAATTAATTAAGATAATTTAATAATTATAGATTAATTGATTCAGTGATTGAAATGATTAGTTAATAATTAAGGATTAACTAATAAAATTTGAATGAAGATTTATTTCAAATAATTCGTAATTAAATCATGATAATTAACCCGGATTAATAATGGATACATCTGATTTAAATTAATCAGTTGATTTATAAATTCGCTTGTGAATGTTTGGACTTGACTAAACGATTCAATTGTCTGATATTCCTGATATCTGATGCTTTGTGATATATCCTGATTTATGTTGTGATCTGAAATTTACTTATCTATGATATATATGTATGAATCTGTGAATGGACGATGAGCGTTATAAGTTTTATATCGCTTATCAACTATATTTATGTATTCTGATCTGTGATGATTGTATGATGTTGCACTATTGTGTTAAACCCCTGGACCACACTTATACACACACCAATATGGATTTCACGAGGAAATCGATTAAGTCACTGATTTTTGAAATAGTTTTAAATTTGAATATTTGAATTCAAATGTTCTGGGAATAGATTGGGTTTAAAGTGAAAAGCTTTTGAAATGGAATTTCATAGATGAAATTTATTTTGAATAACTCGATAAAATATGAAGTTGAATAATTTAATTTGAACTTAAATTCAAGATTTGAAATTGAATTCTATGATTTAAAACTAGGGATTAAAAATGTTATACCAGTTATATATGGGTTAAACTATTTTAAAAGTATTGATTTGGGATGTGAATAGAATTCAAGGGCCTTAACTCGTGTAAATATAATTGGATTTTTTCTGAAACGAAAATTGTTGTTTTCAAATAATAAAAGCTTTCACATAAGAAATGAACGTCCAATTTGTGTTAAAAAGAACTTCAAGTTTGAAAATGAAGATAAATTCCAAGTTATGAAAATGATTTGAAAGCTATAAGTTGAATCTTGATTTAAAGATTCAACAAGTTAATCGAATTTTGAAAGATATGAGTTAAATCTTTGATTTAAAGATTTAATGAGTTAATCCAATTGGAATGGAAATTGTTTTAAAGTTTATGAATTGATCTTTGTGAAATAAATCTTTTTGTAATATAAAGATTTGAAATGGTAATTGGTTTAAACCATTTGAAAAGGAAAGTTTTTGGGTTTTAAGTTGTGACTTAATTGAAATCCCAATATCCATATGTTTTTGAAATACTGCGCTCACTGTTCGGTTTAGCCGGGAGAGGACCTTTGTGTCATATATCGCATTCCAAATATGTGATATGTCGTTATGGATAGCATTTGAAGACCGGTGTTGAAGACTGGATATTTTTGAAAGAGAAAGGACAACTCGTCGAATGTCTTTGCATCGACAGGTCCCCGGTATAGAGACTCCATATGTGATGGGAAGTCCGTACGTGATTAGTGAATATCCGGATTGCAAGGACTTCTTTGTAAGTGCCTTCGGTTCTGTTCGAGCCCGGAACAGACTTGTATGGATAGTATGTCTGACATTACAAATTGAGATATAAAGCTGATTTCTTTCAAATATATTTCTGTTGGTGGCGGAGAATTTATTCTTTTAGCTTAACACCCTTCTCTGAGACGTACGAGCTCAGAGGTTATGTAGTTGATGGTTATCGGCGATATATTCTCAATTTGGTAATGTGACATGCTGAGCGTTGCTGTGAAATGATCATTGTGTTGATCATTTGTGATGGGATCATTTGTTTTATCGTTTATCTTTGTGATCATTCTATGATCATTTGTTGACCCAAAGCATGGCTTTTGTATAAAGCGTGGCTTTGTGGACGAGACTTCGTCGAGCCTCACACCCCGGAATGGTCAAAACAGGAAGGATGCGGCAAGGTTATGAGGGGTAGCTCCCTTTAGGGTATGTGCATTTCCTTCTGGAAAAGGGTGGTATCATGGTATGGAGCCCAGATACTTACTCATGTTGAAACACTTTATTTATGATTGTGTGATGATGGTGACGAGCGCTCGGTTAAAGGTCCCAAAGGACCGGGGGATGGCATACTCGTGTCAGTAGTTACCCAGTTAGGGGTAACCCGGCCTTGTGTTGGCAGAGATCCGGTTTGGTTCTCGAGGACGTCCTTCCAGAGGCGTTCTCATGTGGCAATGGGAAGTTCTTTGGCCTGACCATTTGTTGGAAATCCAAAGAAACAATACGAGACTTGTACGGTATTAGTTGTAGAACCTGCCATCTAATATGGTAGCTATAGCGGGCATAATATAATGGTACATATGCTAGCTAAGATTTATATTCTACTTTAGAAATGTTTCCTACACTATGCACTAATAATAATATCAAATGTTTCTTTTTAATGCGTATCAAGCATCTTTGACTAACATAAGAAAAAATCTCCTCCAAGTCTGCGTTTGCATTGTGTCTGTGGCGGGAGGTCTTATGGTAGTCTCATTTTTAAAAAGCATTGCGAATTGACTTTGAAAATCTTTTGTTGAATGTTTTAAAAGATAAACTTTTTTTGTTGCTCACACCAGTCCCACGACTGATCCGGAGTTTATTGTTTCTTTCCTAAACTCTGGGTGCTCATTATTTTCTACACGAGCAGTCTAGAGTTGGGTTTTTCAGATAGTCAGGTTTAGTAGATTATCTAGAGTTAGTTCAGTCTTTGGACCACACCAGTCTTGCTTATCTTTGTGCATCGTTATTGAGAGTTCGAGCTATTGATGGATTGGTTCTTGGAGATGGAGTTGCAGTTCTCGGAGTTCTCTTTTGAAGACTATCTTAGAGTTATATTGTTTCGCTGCTAGATGTCATCTATTTTCTTTTCCGCTGCTATTTATTGTATCATATCTCTGATGTATATTGATATCTACTGGATCATCTGTTGTATCAGATATTGTATCAAAGTTGTATATCAATGTATTATTCTTTTATTCCGCTGTGTTATTTACTTAATGTTGTTGTAAGCTCCGGCGAATCGGATTTGAACGGTCGAATCTATGATATTCGAATACGATATGAAGTACGGATGTCGATTTTCGAGCGGCCAAAATTGGTCTTATCACAGTATACGAAACAACACTTAAGCAAATAATTATAGTTTCGAACGAGACTATATAACATGAATAATCAATATAGTTCAAATGAAGAAATCCCAATTTAAACTCCATCAAAACCAGCTTTTAAATTCCCAATTGAATTCAAAACGGCAATACCCAAATTTATAATCTCGGATGATACTATGCACAAAATTATAATCTCGGAAGAGACTATACACAAAATTATAATCTCAGAAGAGACTATACAACATAGAAATCAGCATAGTTTAAAGGAAGAAATCCAATTAAACATCATCAAAATCCACTTTCAAATTCACAATTGAATTCAAAGCAACAGTACACAAAAATCTAGAAATCAATTAAGATAACTAGGAAAATCAACAGTCACACGGTCTAGAAATAAAAATAAGATAACTAGAAAATAAACATAAAAGATGGATCGATCCCAACAGATAGCGAGTTTTAGCTACGCCGCACGTGCATCTCAGATGGCCGAAGCCTACCTAGTACTATAAATTTTGGCGCCCATCAGATGACCCAAAGGTCCACAGAGTGACCCGAAGTTCCACAGAGTGAACCGAAGGTCTAGTACTAGTAATTGACCCGAAGGTCCATCAGATGACCCAAGGTCCAACAAATGACCCGAAGGTCCAGCAGAGTGGCTCGAAATCCCAACAAAATCATCAAAACAGTAGATGTTTCAATTAACGAATCTGGAATTAACCGAAATAGTAAAAGTGTGGTTCCATACTCCGCACTTTTGCTAAATCGTTTAAATCTCTTCATCGTTTCCTTAAAAGTGCAAAATTGTGTATTTTAAATAAATAACATTTTACGTTCTCAAACGGACAAGTCCGGAATTAAGCGAATCAGTAAAAGTGAGGGTTCATAGTCCTCAATTTTGCTGAAGCGTTTAAACCTCATTCTTTTGAAAGCGCAAACTGTAAAAAAATTTAAAACAATTTTATTTTAAAACGATTGGAAAAACCGTGATTAAAACAGCAACATCTGTAGCAATTTGGCCAAGAAAATTGCGCTTCACAAAACACCATAAAAACGGATATCAAATCAGCGTTGCGGAACAACCGCTTAAAAATTCACTTTAAAATTGATGGATACTGAAGTCAAAACAACAGCAATTTTTATTTGTCAAAATATCATCAAAACAACACGCTTCAAAATACAATACCGATGTAAAAATTCCGTTATAAAAATAACGGCGCAAAATACGTTGCAAAACAAAACACCGGTTCAACGTAAATTAAACACTAGTATTTAAAACACTATTTTCTATTCAACTTGCACGTACATAGGAAATTTTTGTGGTCTATGCATTACTTTTATATATCAGCCTGGACATATTTTGAAAGCAAATATAAAAAAAAAAATTCACTACGCTAATACACGCGCGCAAGAATTAAGATGACCTGTCCAAACTATAAATTGTGTAAACTATAAACACATGTGAAGTTAATTTATGCCAATATAAATTCACATGTATATGATCAAAAAAAATCTAACAGGCCAACGTGACTAGAATGTTGTATCTTGTACAACTTGACTCACTTGCATGCCTACCCACTTACTGATGTAAAATGTAACACACGCAAGTATTAATGTGAGAACACCTTGACACACTACACTCTTCAAACACGTAACGACACAAAGGTCTTTGCAATGCTCCCCTAGTGCACACATATTTGCACACGATCTAGATATAAAATTCTCTAACAGACAATGTAAATTTTCCCATATGTAACCAACTACAAGAAGAAACGCAAAATATAACCAATGTTTGCATGCAAGTAGTAAATGGGCAATGGAATATAACAACCTAGGGGTGATGAAATATAATGATTCATACGATTCAGGCTTCACGGAAATGGTGATTTAACTAATACTGGGCAATGTGGCCTTTTACTTGGAAGTATAACTTTGCTTTGTAAATTGAGTTTAAAAGAGAACTGAAACATGCCAACTTTTTATTTCATATTTAAACTGCTAAAATGTACTATAACAGATTTAATAAGCTTAACAGTAAATTGCAAAACTATAGGCGGATTCGATATTCAATTGTGTTAAGTTGTAAAAGCATAATAGTCTAACAACACTATTAATCCCACTTGAAATGAATTAAATGCGAAACTTTAAGGACACACACATTGATTAAATTTCACACTACCAGGACCCTATGCATGTTATTGTGTGTTCAAATTTTTGCATGCAAGAGTCTGCATACTAAAAGAAAAGGACACGTGCATACTAGAAACAAGAAATGGCCTGGACTTTGGCAAATGATAATTTTGTGCATTGCTTATTGGCAACGCAAGTAGTAACAAATTAGCCTGGTTATAGTTTTACACATTCAGTGAATGAAACAACAATTATCTGTGTAACTAATTTTTAAAGCACGCATAATTGAAGTATACTAAATATACAAACTAAGCAACAATGATGATCTGGTAAACTTTAATGCACCCAACAAAGTAGTCAGGGCAATTATGAGCATGCAAATTCAAAAATAATAAGAAACAAGAGGTCCTGGAGTTTGTTTCATGCAGTCCATATTTATATGCAAAGATGAAGTAGAGAATAGATTAGAGATGTGAGTTTTGAACTCACCTATATTTTGCTTCAAAATCAGTTAGCAACAATGAACGTTTTGGAGCAAAGTTGAACTGCCATTAATATTCTTCAACTGAGCTACTTGAAAAATGAAGCAATGAAAATGATGAAGCTACTTTCTTTTCACCGTTGTACAAGTCAAAAGAAATAATGCTGGTAGTGATTTAGTACAGTTGCATTAACATGAAACGTGCTGGCCAACACTAAAGTACACGAACATTGAAAACTAAACGTGCTTTAGTGGGAGATAAAATACTTGCTGCATATATAAAATGATGATCAAAAAGTGTCCAACATTTCTTTAGAAATTTGGTGACAGCAAGATCATAAATTTGCTTTTGTAAATTGTAGTGACAACAAAGACAAATTGTGTTCACACTTGCCTCATAAATTCTAGTCACAGCAAGGCAAAAATGGTGATATAAAATGATGCAAAATGTTCAACTTGTTTTACACAATTTGTGTGTGTGACAGCACATTCACATTTTCGTTTATAAATTGTTGACAGCCAAGAATGTTTAAATTGTTTCAACTTACTTTTAAATAGACAATTTCTTGTTACACGTTTACATTGCCAAATTTTTTTTTCAAATTTTAATTTAAAAAATTTCCATTTAAATTATTTACTCCGACAGTAATTCAAAAATCATGGTCATTACAGATTTTTAAAATATTTATTACGACGGTAATAAAATCATGGTTGTTACAGACTCCCCCTATAAAAATTGCGTCCCTGCAATTTTCATATTAGAAGCAGTTAATAACACAAATAATTCATCACAACAAAGATTAAAAATAGAAAAGATAGATCAAGAATGCTCACCCCCACCCGAAGAGGAGAGAAGACCAGGATAAGAACGCTCGATGAATTCTCTGGTTTCCCAAGTGCAATCTTTGGGGTTTGCGGACCATTGAATTTTCACAAGCGGGACTTCCTTATTCCGAAGGCGTTTAACCTCCAAAGTTAGCACACGAATAGGATTTTGCACCATAGACAAGTCGGGTGAGATCTTAAGATCTTGCAGCATATGAGGATCAATAATAGAATCTGAATCTCTAAGGCATCGACGAAACTGGGATACATGAAATACGTCATGAATTTTTGAAAACTGGATAGGTAGCGACACACAATAAGAAACCAGGCCAATGTGTTCCGTAATAGAAAACGGTCCAATATATCGAGGACCCAATTTCCCGGAGCTACTAAAACGCACCACACCCTTCTTTGGAGAAATACGAATGAATACGCGATCGTCAACAGAAAATTCCAAAGGCTTCGTACGATGATCGGCATAAGATTTCTGCCTAATCTGAGCCTCTTTTATTCTCTGTCTGCTAATATCAACCTTCTCAGAAGATACATGAATAAAATTGGGGTAGAGAACTAACTTTTCCGTGGATTCCAACCATTAAGATGGTGATCGACACGGCCTTCCATAAAGGGCTTCGAAAGGAGTCATGCCGATACTGGGTTGGAACTGTTATAATAAGCAAATTCAACAAAAGATAAATGGTCTTCCTAACTACCACCAAAGCCAAGAAGTAGTCCGATTGGACTTGATAGGAATAAAATGGGCTGATTTGATCAATCGATCAACAATCACCCAAACACTAGTATGGCCCGACCTCGAACAAGGTAGACCATCAATGAAGTCTATAGAAATCCGATCCCATTTCCATAATGGAATATCATTTCTAAGATTAGAAACCCTAGGTACGATCAACCTACCCTTCTTCCGAATACAACCATGAACATCAATATCGTAATCCTTTAGATCATCACTTCAGGATTCCGATTTACAACTCTGAATAAGATAAGCAAGATCTGGATCTTGTTTCTGTGCATCGGCAACACGATCCAACAAACTAGGATGAGTTTTCATGCTAAATAAAAGCACGGGAGAATCAAAAACTAAAGGACAGTCTCTAATATCACCAGAGATAAAGCTTCCAACATATTCCACTCTACTAGCATCATGGAAACAACAACTTGATGCTTGCAACTGAGCAAATCAGCAACTCAATTACCCTTACCAGGAGTATACTGAATATTGAAATCATAAGAAGCTAGAAATTCGAGCCAACGTTGTTGTCTCAAATTAAGTTCTTTCTAAGTGAATAGATATTTCAGAGATTTGTGATCAGAGTGGAGAACGCCACTCCTCTCCAAAATAATGATGCCAAACTCTAAAAGCGAAACAATAGCCGCGAGCACTAGATCATGAGTGGCATACCTAGTCTCCATTGGCTTTAATTGTAAAGCATCATAAGTGATAACACGTTTTCTTTTTACAAGAAAATGGCACCAAAACCAATACGACTAACATTGGTATAAACAATAGAGTTTTGGTTCCCTTCGGAAACCACAAGAATAAGAGTATCGGAAAAGAGTTCTTTCAAATAATCTTCTTTCCTGAAAGGCTAAAACTTCCTAAAATTACAATTTTCTTTATGAAATCACTTCCTAGAAAAATTTGCTTTTTATAGGATAATTTATTGTGTCAAATTGTCTCAACAAAGCGTTTAGGAGATTCCTATCGATAACGTTGATCAAGCGCATCGACCAGAATTCTTAAAGCACTCAATGGGCAATACAATCACAAAATCACCTTCTATATGATAAACACAAATCCAATTATACTTGTAAATAAATCTTATGAAAAAGATTTGCAAAAATTTAAATTGATGTTTTTCATCCAAAATCAAAAATATACAAATGGAGTCATCGAGATATTCGTAGAATACTCGATTCATAAAATGGATGAAATAAGCTGGCCAAACTGAATGACATAATAAGTCATTTTTAAGAATCATAACGAGTGCAGAATGCAATAAGTGGAATGTTATCTTCTGCCATTCGTAACTGATGAAAACCGATGGTAAGGTCAAGTAGAGAGAAGAGCTAGAACGAATAAATTGCATGCTTCCAACTCAGATAATTGTTGCTTGAGTTCCTCATTTTCTTCAGCAGACATCCTCGTGGGAGGACGATTGACAGGATGAGCACCAGAGATAAGATCAATACGGAACTCAATTGCCCTCTTTAGCGGCAAACAAGAAATAGGCTCGAAAACATCAGAAAAATTACAAACAAACAGAATAAAAGCAATGATATCCTCCGATTCGAAGGAAGAAATGAGAGCACTAGAAGCATGATCCACATCTTGAAATACAATAGATAACTGCTCTCTAGCATCGGGATGCTTGAGATACAAAGTTCTTTCGGGACATAGGATTTGAACTTCATAACGGACGAGCCAATCCATACCCAACATCATATCAAAACCAAGATGATCCATAACATGCAGATTCGCATGAAAGGAGAAACCACAAAGAATAATCTCAACATCAACACAAAACTATCCAAGAGTAGCAGATCCACCAATAGGATTTACGATCCTTAAAGGGTCACAAAGAGTAATAACATCCGAAGGAATAATATCAACAAGCTCCTTTGACACGAATGAATGCGATGCACCCGTATCGAAAAGAACTCTAATAGAACGGCCGTGAAATAAAATAAAACCTTCCAAAATAGAAGGAGTAATACCTTTGGGCAAAGAAGAAACACAAGAAGCTTAAGCAACATTAAGCTTCCTAGATTTGAAACCCTTAGGAGCAGTGAGACAATCAGAAACCAATGACCTTCTACAAATCTAAGATTGAAAAGGAATTTAATAATTGGAATACTATGGAAATATGAAATATATTCCTAGGTATATTCCAACTTGTTAGAGAGGATAAAAGTTTAAGAACAATGAAGGAAATAGATCAGAAAGGCACGAATAAAACCCTCGAATAGTTGTAACACATGTTCCATTCTGCTTCTGTTCTGTGTTTATTATAATTTTTTCTGAATCTTAGCTCTGATACCAAGCTGTGACGCCCCATCTCTATGCTCACAATAACAAATATTAATTTAAGGAATAATGTCTGCTACTGCGAAGAATAAGGCTTGTTAGAATCGACCATCCGAAAGTTATGCCTTAGACGAGTATTGATTACATCGATAGGAGTTTTATAAATTACTCCCAAAGATATAAATTCAATTCAAATGTAAAATGAAACTATGGTGGCTAAAGAAAAATTCAGAACAACTCATAATAACAACAACACTGATAAATATAATCCCATCAGAATAGAAATATCAGATATATAGCGGAAGACAAGTCTGGAATACTTGCTACCACAATCGATAGTTCACATGATCTAAATGTACATATACACATACATCATAATATACATGAGACGAGAGTCAACACTAAAACTACACCTCGAAGGCTAGACAAAAGATGAAGTGAAATCCCCAAAGCTGAAGTGGCAACAGAATCAGAGATAACAAATATCCTGAAATAACTCGGTCTGACCCGAGTATTATTTAAAAGAAAATTATAAATGGATCAGTCTAATTTAAACTTCGGAAATAAGTGTATAAGAAACAACACTTAAGAAAATAATTATAGGCTCGAACGAGACTATATGACATGAATAATCAATATAGTTCAAATGAAGAAATCTCAATTAAAAACTCCATCAAAATCAGCTTTTAAATTTCCAGTTGAATTCAAAACGACAATACCCAAATTTATAATCTCGGATGAGGCTATACACAAAATTATAATCTCGGAAGAGACTATACACAAAATTATAATCTCAGAAGAGACTATACAACATAGTAATCAGCATAGTTTAAAGGAAGAAATCCCATTAAACATCATCAAAATCCACTTGCCTTGCAATAAAGCCAAAAATGACCCGTTTTCTCCAACGTACAACCCTGGTTGGAGAAATCATCCGAATTTTGCGTGGAGCCAAAGCAATCCCAACACGAATACGATTCGTCCCAATTTTCAAGCATTTCCGAATAATGTTTCGAATCCTCCCTTTCAGCCCAATAATTTTCAACCAAACCTTGCGGGCCCGTCTCATAATCAACCGCAACAACCAAATTTTCCACCAAATTCTGCTCATCCTCCACAAGACGATAAACGTTTAACTTCGCTTGAGAAAACTCTTGAAACGTTGGCTAAGGCAACCACTCAAAGCCTTCAATCAGACAGCAATTTGCAAAATTTATTGACTTCATATATGCAAAACACAAACTAATCGATTGCAAAACTCGAAATGCAAATGAGTCAATTAGCCACGTCTGTAAGTGAACGTGAACGAGGAACATTCCCAAGCCAGCCCCTTCCAAATCCCAAAAATCAAAATACGAATTCAAATCAAGCCCATGTTGTTCAAGATAGCAACGTCACCCAGTTGAATGCTATCATAACACTCCGTTCTGGTAAATAAATCGATAATCAAGTCGTTAATCCAAATGATTCACCGAAAACTTTTCTCAACACTTCTAAAACAATAAACGACTAAGAACAGAACGTGGAGCCAAACGTCGAATCGAACGATAATCAAAATTCTTCTTCTTCTACTCGAGTAGACCCGCCTACCGAGTATCGTGTTCCGTTTCCACATCGTCTTCGACCAAAGAAACATTCGGACCAAATGGAAAAGATGTTTGAAATTTTTAAACAAGTAAAAGTGAACATCCCGCTTCTTGACATCGTTCAGCAAGTCCCCACTTACGCGAAATTTCTTAAGGACTTGTGCACCCAAAAGCGACACACCCAAGTGCCCAAAAAAGTCTTCTTAGCCGCTAGTTTGAGTGAAGTCTTGTCCCAATCCATGCCCGTTAAATACAAAGACCCCGACGGCCCTACGATTTCGTGTACAATTGGAGACAAGACGATTAACAAATGTTTGATAGACTTAGGCGCGAGTGTCAACTTGATTCCATACTCCGTGTACGAACAAATAGGCTTAGGTGAGCTCAAACCCACAAAAGTTACGCTTCAATTTGCTGATCATTCCATTAAGAAGCCCGTGGGAGAAATTGAAGACGTGCTCATTCGAGTAGGGCAATTTATATTCCCCATTGACTTTATCGTTCTCGAAACACAACCCGTGACGAATCCCTCGATTCAAATTCCGTTGATTTTAGGCCGACCATTCTTAGCCACCTCAAATGCCTTAATCAATTGACGTAACGGATCAATGAAAATATCTTTTGGAAACATGACTTTGGATCTTAATATTTTCAATCTTGAAAGCCAATCGAACGAACCTTGTGACCAAACGTTGGAAGTTAGTGCCATTCACGAAAATGTTGAAAATGAAACACTTGATCTTAATGATGAACGTGAGGCCGAATATGAAAAATTATTTCACAAAATTCCCAACGATATTGAATACACTCTTCCTTTTGAATCACTTCCAGTTGAGTCCGAATCTCAACCCAATTCTTCGATCAAAAAAATTCCAAAGTTGGACCTCAAACCGCTTCCCGATCACCTTAAGTACGCATACTTAGGTGAAAATGAAACTTGTCATGTCATCATTTCTAACAGTCTTTCTCTTGACCAAGAAGCTTCTCTTCTTTCTATCCTTTTGAAAAATAAGGAAGCAATGGGATGGTCGATTTTCGATATAAAAGGAATTAGTCCCGCTCTGGTTCAACATCGCATCCATTTAATCGATGATGCCAAGCCTGCTCGTGACACGCAACGAAGGCTTAATCCAAAAATGAAAGATGCGGTGCGTGATGAAATTCTTAAACTTCTCGACAACGGAATCATTTACCCAATCTCCGATAGTTCATGGGTTAGCCCAATTCACGTTGTACCAAAAAAGTCCGGGATAACCGTTGTCAAGAACGATTCAAACGAGCTTATTCCAACTCGTACTCAAATGGGTTGGCGTGTTTGCATTGACTATCGAAAACTAAATGCCGCAACAAGTAAGGATCACTTCCCCCTTCCTTTCATCGACCAAATGCTTGAACGTTTAGCTGTCCATGAATTTTGCTGCTTCCTTGATGGTTATTCTGGCTATAACCAAATTCCAATCGCTCCCGAAGATCAAGAGAAAACGACTTTCACATGTCTATTCGGTGCCTTTGCTTATCGACGTATGCCATTCGGACTATGTAACGCTCCTGCGACTTTCCAACGATGCATGGTTGGCATCTTTTCCGACATGATTGAACGCTTTCTAGAATTTTTTATGGACGATTTCTCTATCTTTGGTGATTCTTTCTCCCAATGTTTACATCACCTCGAGTTGGTTCTGAATCGATGTAAAGAAAAACATTTGACTTTGAATTGGGAAAAATGCCACTTTATGGTCAAACAAAGCATAGTCCTTGGACATATCATCTCAAATAAAGGCATTGAGGTAGACAAAGCAAAAATCGGTGTCATTGCAAATCTACCCATTCCCAAATCTGTTAAGGACATTCGATCATTTATAGGACACGCTGGCTTTTACCGTCGTTTTGTGAAAGATTTTAGCGAATTCGCCCGTGCTTTGACGACCCTTCTTGGAAAAGACATTCCTTTCGATTTTAACTCTGATTGTATCTCTTCTTTTGAACGTCTTAAGAACGAACTCACTTCTGCCCCAATCATTTGTGCACCCAATTGGGATCTTCCTTTTGAAATAATGTGTGATACTTCGAACTTTGCCGTTGGTGCTGTTTTGGGACAACGCATCAACAAAATCCTTCATGTCATTTACTACGCGAGTATGACCTTGAACGACGCTCAACTCAACTACACAACAACCTAAAAAGAGCTTCTAGCTGTCGTTTTTGCGCTTGAAAAGTTTCGACCATACTTGATAGGTTCACACATTACGCTCTACACTGACCATTCTGCGCTTCGATATCTCTTCGCTAAAAAGGATGCTAAATCCCGTTTGATTCGTTGGATCCTTTTACTTCAAGAATTTGACCTTACAATCAAAGACAAAAAAAGATCCGATAATGTCATAGCCGATCACTTATCTCGTCTTCCGAACGCACCATCTTCTATGCCGATCAATGAAAACTTCCCTGATGAACAACTTCTTTCGATTTCTATCGATCCATGGTACGCTGATATAGTGAACAACCTAGTCACTAAAGAAACTCCCTCATCTTGGTCCAAACAAGACAAATGCAAATTCATGTCCCAAGTGAAATATTTCTATTGGGACGATCCATACTTGTTCAAATATTGTCCCGACCAAATCATCCGACGTTGCATTCCGGATAATGAGATCCGGAGTGTTCTTTCATTTTGCCACGATCAAGCGTGCGGTGGACATTTCGGTCCTTGAAAAACTACGGAAAAGGTGCTTCAGTGTGGTTTCTATTGGCCTTCTCTTTTCAAAAACTCATTCGAATTTTGTAAAACTTGCGATCGATGTCAAATGCTTGGACGAATTTCTCGACGAGATATGATGCCTCTAAACCCCATTCTTACAATCGAAATCTTTGATGTTTGGGGTATCGAATTTATGGGACCTTTTCCAAATTCTTTTAGAAACTTGTATATCCTTCTCGCTGTCGATTACGTTTCAAAATGGGTCGAAGCCGTTCCTTGCAAAACCAATGACCACAGAATTGTTATGAAATTTCTCAAAGAAAACATATTTTCAAGGACCGGCACACCTCGCACAATAATCAGTGATAAGGGAACCCATTTTTGCAACCGTTCTTTTGAAACTTTAATGAAAAAATACTCGATAACCCACAAGTTATCCACTCCGTATCATCCTTAGACTTGTGGCCAAGTTGAAGTTTCAAATCGACAAATAAAACAAATCTTAGAGAAAACTGTCAATAAAAATCAAAAAGATTGGTCTCAGAAATTGACCGACGCGCTTTGGGCTTACCGTACTGCTTTTAAAACTAACCTTGGGATGTCCCCATTTCGCTTAGTTTATGGTAAAGCTTGTCATTTACCCGTTGAAATGAACACAAAGCGTTGTAGGCAATAAAAAACTTAAACTTTGATCATGAAAAAGCTGGCGAAAATCGAAAACTACAACTCAACGAACTAGAAGAACTTAGGAATGACGCATATGAAAACGAGAAAATTTACAAAGAAAGAACCAAAGTTTTTCATGACAAGTCAATCCTAAGGAAAAGTTTTCGCCTAACCAGAAAGTTCTTTTATATGACTCGAGACTTCATTTATTCCCTGGGAAACTTAAATCAAGATGGACGGGACCATTTGTGGTACGAACTGTTTTTCCACATGGTGCCATAGAAATAGAAAACCCAAAGGATGGATCGATTGTCAAAGTCAACGGTCATCGTTTAAAACCCTTCTTGGAATTTCCCGGTAACCATGATCGTTCATGAGCCTAGCTACGTCTAGTAAGAATGTTGACCCCATTTTTGTAAATATGTACATATTTTTCCCCGTTACACTCATTATATCATGCATCGACTGTGGGGACACAGTCAAAATTAAGTGTGGGGGTAGTCTCATTTTCATTTTCTTTAGTTTTTCATGGCATTTTTGAATTTTCATTTTCTTCAAAAAAAAATCTCAAAACTCCTAAATCTCAAAAACACTTTCTTTTTACCATTTTGATTTATTTTTGAAGAAACAATATGGGATAAGTATAAGTTTTGGTTAATAAATTGAAATTTTTGAAAATTTATTTGTCTTAACAAAAATAAAAATGAAGTTTGATTACAAATAACAATGGTTTTACTAGTATTTAGGAAGATTCATCTATGTTAATTATGAAGTATGTTCTAATTGAAAATCTTTGTTTAAAAAAGTGGTAAATTTAAAGTAAGGATATAACATTTTTGTCTTCTAAGTTAAATGGTGCTAAGATGATTTTGCAAAACTCTCTCTCTCTCTCTTAAAAAAATATATAAAAAATACAAAATAATAACATCTAAAGTATTCACTTCATTTAAAAGTCCTCACGGTTATGCATGGGTGAATTACTTGGACTCTTTGATTATGTGCTTTCATACTCATTTAAAAGTTCTCACGGTTATGCATGTATGGAACACATACAAAAAAAAAGACTTAATAAAAACCACCTACGGTCGATAGGTGTATGCACGGAAGTGTGTGCACTCGTCATGCTCTGTACTTCCCTCACATAAGCCCGAAAGGCAGTGCATGGGTGGTATATCTGGCCTCAGTTTACCTGAGCTAGGTGTGTAATTTTTCTTGCAAATAATGAGAGAGCAAGCAACTGAAATCCTAGCACTATTTTAACTTGTTTGATTTAACTTGTTATTGAAAAGAAATGAAAATACCACGTTAATAAACTTTGATAATCAACTAAGGATCCATTTCATAATTACATTGTGTTATCAACCGAAACAACTAGCCAAACTATGGTCTATCTGTTATGACAACTTGATTTTTATTGGAAATTTTGACGAGTAAAATTTTCAAGAAAATGACCAAAACTTGTATTTAACTTATTCGTGTCAATTTAAAAATAAATCCTTCATTTGTGAATATTTCCAAAAACTCGCATTCATCTCTTTGTAAATAAATCTTGCATTTTGTAAATATTTTCATCTTGCATTTTGATTTTGTGGGTAGTATCTGCTGAAAACCCTCACGAGACAACACTCGTCCTACTAGGGTCACCCAGAGGTTTAACGGCTTGTTGCATACGCTCATTGCAATCGTGCTCCCTACGAAAACGGATTTATCTTAGTTTTCCTTTATTCGAGGACGAATAAAAAGATAAGTGTGAGGTATTTGATATGCACGTAATTGTGCATATATTTACATCCATATTTTATCTCTTTTTATTTAAATAATCATCATATTTGGGCATTTTAACATGTTTAAAACCAAAATTCAATTATTTCCAACCATTATATTTTCATCTTCATTCAGGGGCAAAACGGTCATTTTTGTGCATGTGTCAATATAAGAATTTTTACTTGGACATTTTTTGATAATTTTTATAGGAATTTGGATGCATATGGAAAGGCTTATATGAAGACATATGCATGCACAAATGAATACAAAGGAAAGAAGAGGGAAATAATTCAAGCCATGAATATGGAGGACCCCACCCGCTTACCTAAAAGTATAATTTGGAGCTAATGGACAACTAAGTGGAGGTTAAAGATTCATGCAAAACAAATGATGGATTAATTAGTGGTTAATGGTTACTTGTTGGCCACACTTTCTAAAGGGCATTTTAGGTAGCCCCCTAAAAATAGAATTAGGGTTTTATGCATGTATATATAGCCCTCTTATGTATATGAAACTATCATCTACTCTTTCATTTTACTTAGGAAATTAAGAAATCAAGGGTAAGCTCAATGTTCTATGAAATAATAATGGCTTCCAAGCCTCTTTCTTCTCTCTTTTATATATGCTCTTCTTTGTTTTATTGTTAATGTTTATTTATATGCTCTCTTTCCTTATGTTCATAGCTTAGATTTACATTTATGCAAGTAGTTAGTAGCTAATCTCTTTTGCTTTCTTTGCTTATTTTCTATTTTCTTTTCTTTTTAATGTTGAAACTTACTTGTGTTGCTTCAATGCCACAAATGAGTAGCTAAACCCCTTCAATTTAGGGGTGATGAAGCTCTCTAACCTTATGTAGTTTCAACATTGTATGATTTATGATCTCATTTGGTTTATGCTTCATGAAGTGGATTTTGATGCAAGTTTAAACAAGTGAGTTTGATAGCTTATATTGCTTTTGCAAATGAGCTATTCTTATTCAACGTAAACACAAGTTGCATCATCATTTGCTAATCCATTTTTGATTGTGAAATTAAAGTAAAAATGAAATTTGATGATCTATATTGCTAGATACAATAGTAAATAGATCATGCTTAAAATAGCTTTTGCTTTTGCCTCATTTTCATGAGAATTATAAGTGGGTATTTGTTGCATTATAGTTTGATGGTTTGAGTTATGTTAATTAATAACATAAACAAACCATGCTTATGATAAATACAACAATATTTCACTTAAATCAAAGTTAGAGATCATAAATTGTTTGTTGTTGATTTACAAAAGTATGAGAGTGGATTTGCCTCTAAATTGTTCTCTAGTTCAATAGTTTACTAATCACATTTTAATTCTAGTTTAGCTTCATTTTAGTTCTATCCAACAATTTCACTCGACATTGGTATAATTTGATTGAATAGAAATTTTAAAATCATCAATTCCCTACGGATCGACCCATATTCGTCACGTGCTACATTCGTACACCGTGCGCTTGCGGTTATTTTTATTTCAAAATTCGCTCGACGGTTTTCTAAACCGATAGAATTTCCGTTGACGAACATGTATTTAGAAATCTATGGCTATGATGTCAAATACATTCCAAGATACACTAATTTTGATGTTGATCTTCTTATCAAGTTATGAAAAATGGATGAAGGCGATATAAAAAGAAAAAAAGAATTATTAGACTCAATGAAAAGATAAGAAGATTTTCAATAGGTGAAATCATCTAAAAAAGCCAAACAACCCTCTAAAGGGGCTTCTTACAAGGATCCGAAGAAATCGGTACTCCCATGGGAGTAAATGAAAAAAGCTCCAACAGACCAAAATTGTTCCAAAAAAATAAGAATAAGGCAACAACTTCCAATACTACTAAAAAATTTGTTCCAATGAACAAAGGAAAGACAATTGCTCCCACATGAGTGCAAAGTCCATACATCTAAGTTGTGGTCAAAGATTGGTGCAATTTATAAATGAAAGCATCAAATCCTAATTTGTAGGACAAATTCAACAGATGCTTTAAAGCCATCCAATCTGCAGACCTTAAAGCTGCAAGTTTCTGGTTAACTCAACTAGAAAAAAATTATTTGGGATTGAAGCATATAATATCCCAGAAAGAGAAAAAAATTACAAGACATACAAAAAATAGTGTCAAAATTATCTCAGCATTCTTTTACATTTAGGTCTGAAGCAGTAGATTTAAAAGAAGCTGAATTGTTCATTGACAACTCAGCTGAACATAGCCATTTAAAAACAATATCTGCTCTAATGCAAACATCTGATCTCATAAATCTAAGAATTCAATACATTCTATAATTACTTAGACTATACGAGATAGATAATAAAAAAACTAAGGAGATGGAAGCTGAAATGACGGTACAAGATATAATCTCTCTATATAAACAACATCTCATTGATGAGAATAATCTTCTTCTGTTCTTCAAGAAATTAGATGACACGGAATCAGTAAAAATCTTAGAAAATGAAGAGTTAATTCTCAACAACAACAGAAGACCACGCATAACAGCCTATTTTTCAGAAATATAAAAATAAAAAAACATATTAAAAAAGGCTTGGTGCATGAAATTTATGTCAACATGAGCTATCCTGAGGAATATTTAGACTATATTCCTGACATATGTAAAGCAAAGCTTGCTAGCATTCAAGCAGGTTTTTTTACTATGTTCATGTTCAAAATATGGAGATTTGGGAAGAAAGACAATACATACGTCTTTATCCCTCTATTCAACTATGGGAAGTACAAAGGGTAACGGGAAATCCCCAGCATGAGTTTATTAAATTCAACCGAAAAGATATTAACGAAGAAAATGAAAGGCTTTTAGCAGCAAAAGAATTATTCATTAAAGCCATCAGCAAAGGTGAAGTTGGATCACACTCTTCCACTGAAGGAAAAACAATATTGCTTTTAGACTACTTATCAGCTTTCAAATCATCAACAGGTAGGATAATAAAGATTCACCGGTTTTTATACAGTCTCAAAATTGGCTCAGTTGGCACAATGACACAAGAAGAATACTTTGAGGAACAAGTGGAAAAAGAAAGGCCAAGATGAGACTCCATAATGAGAGACGTTATGGGGATAGACCCTTTTGACGATGAATCTCTAGCAAACCTATAAATTCAAAACTAAGTCAGAAGCATGGTGGACCATTACTCAGAATAAAGACACAACACATTTAGCCACTACAATAGGGTGACAAATCACCCCACTAGCATTAACATCTTTCTTCCTGTAGAATTAAAAAGATAGACACATCCGCAGCCTACATAATAAAATAGAGGACACATTTTACACCTAAAAGACTAGAGTGGACAGATATTATGCCTATTTTAAGTAATAAATAAAAGATGGAAGAGACTATAAAGGAGGGACTCCTCTTAGAAGAAGGATCATCAGAAAAAGTTTCTTCATATCTTTTCCTCTTTTCATATTGTATCTGAAAGCTTTGTAATATTATCTATTGTATTCATAAAATTTCAGTTCTGCAAGTAGATTTTTTTGCGGTATTAATATATCTCTAAAAGAGATTTTGATAAAAAGAACTTAATCAATTAAAGAATGATTCCCTATTCCGAGAACATCTTTTTATCGATGATTGGTTCGAAGGAACTAGGGTTAGATTTGGGTAATTCCTATCTGAAGACCACTTCGAACCAATTTATGTATTCGAAGTTCGAAGTGAAGACATGGATATGATATTTGGGATTTTTGTAATGAAGGACTGCTTGTTGATCATTTGGGAATAAAGTCTCAATATACATATAGTAGCAATAGTCTCTTCATTATGAAATATCCAATGCAAGGACTAATCGCTACTAATCCTACGGGTAACTCCCGACAGGATGTAGTAGGAGAGTAACTTCGGTTTGTCCTGTTCCAGGACAACTTGTATGGACGAATATTTGATGTTGCATTTCTAGTTACATAAGTGATCTCTATGAACATATTATCTTCTTGGTGAAGGAGAAGACAACTTCTCTTAAGTTAACACCCTTTCCTAAGGCGTACGAGCTAAGGAGTTATACGTTTATAGAAATCAATTGTGTGATTATGGAATGACAATGTGGCATACAAAGTGGAAAGAAGATATGTTATATCAAAGGCAATCGTTACCTCAAGCCTCACACCCGAAAATGACCGAAACATGGTAGATGCATCAAGGCTATGTGATTTGCAACCATTAGGGTATAATCATCCCCTTCTAGATATATTTATTCCTGTTATGACGCCGGGTATAAAATTAATGTGTGTATGCGAAGAGAGCTCTTGGATAGGTCAGTAATGACTATGGTGATGACATATTCGGTACTATATAGTTAGAAGTAGGTCGTTCTTGTGTTGGTAGAGGATCATCAGTTGGGCCTCGATATATTCCTTTAGAGCTGTACTGTCGAAAGGTAGTCCCTTCACCTGGTCATTTGTATAGAAACTCATTCTCCAATAAGAGTCTGTATAATTTTAGATGTAGAAAGCCTTGTATTAGAAGGTGGTATGCTGGAATTTAATAATGTAACAATTTCGGCTAAGATTAATAAGTTTACTTGCAAATGTTTTAAAAGAAATGTCATTAAAAATAATATCCCTAATTTTTACGTAATAAAAATTTGGTTATCATAAGGTAAAAACTCGTTCCGTGTTTATATGCGACGTGTTCTTATGAGATACCTTTTTGTTTTCAGAATGCATATTTTTTGAGTTTTCACACCAGTCTCATGACTAACCCAGAGTTTATTTTCCTTTCCCTTAAACTTTAGGTGCCCTAATTTTTCCTGGGAAGCCAAGTAGTCAGGTTTAGTTTAGAAGAAAACTAGATGGAGCTTAAAGCATGGAGTTAGAATATTCTTCTGAAGATTGTTATCTGTTTCCACCACTCATGTAATATAGTATTCCGCAGTTGTAAGAACAGAAATTTATAACTGTCCATGTTTTACTCTGATAAATGTATTTATAATTTTCGATGTAAATGTTATATGTTGAAATAATATATGTTATTCCATTTGTGTATGACTCTTTTGTATCTTTATATTCTTTTCAACCCTTAATGATCCGCCTTTTTGTTCAATTCGAGTTAGAGATGTGTGGTTTTCCATCAACTCAAAGGGCACATAAAAATGGGTCATTACAATTGATTATTTATCACACCACATACTAGTGACATATGAATTTTAATATTCAAATTATTCGATATTAATCGTTGACCAAATGTACACCTAAGAGTCATATAATCGAAACGTGAAAACTCCAGCAACCACCTGATTTAATTAAATTTTAATTGTTATAAATTAATTAAATTAATTAATGTTCTTGAAATATTAGGCATAAAATTTTATTTGATCTGTATCAAGTAATATTAAATAATGTGTATGTAACGACCCGGATTTTTCGGCATTGAATCTGGAATATTTAAATGGTTTTAAATATAGAAATTGAATTATATATTCGTTTTGATATGGAAAACTTGGATTTATCTATTCAGAATGTAGATATGGCAATTTGTTAAATAATATAATTATTCAATTCAATAATTAAAGATTGAGTAAAATATTTAATCTTGAGTTTCAAGCTTGTTAAAATATTCTAAAGGGCTTGTAAAAGATATATTGATAATACTGAAAATAGTAAAAGTGTTAAAATTGAATTTGGAAGTGTTTTGTTAAGTTTTAAAATTATATCATTTAAAATTGATATTTAAATAGCCTTCCGAGGCACAATCTCGGATTTCGATGAAACCAGTTCCATTGGAACCGTAATGGTGTATTATTACCGGATTCAAAATATAATAGTGTTTGGAGTTATCGTTTGATCATACGGGATAGAAACGCGTTGAAATTAATATCGAAGTTTAATATAATAATTGGGTTTAAAAACCTATCTTCCACATATGATCGAATTAGGTTTCAAAACTTGTTCCATTGGGTTTGGAATGGCGGTATAACATTATGAACGCCAGGTGGCACGCCTCGATAGGAGATCAAAATTTTAAGTTGCTAAAACAAGATATTTTGGGAAATAAATAATATTTCATAATTTCAAAGTCAAAGCCCTACCTTATGTAACACACCATTCCATCCCAGTTTATAATTGCATATCCTTTCCCTTATCTCCTTCAATTCTAAAATGAAATCAAATTTTCATTCTCCTCCCTCTTCAAAAAAAATCGCAGCATACAAAAAAAATTGAGCAAGCACGAGGGGACGATTCTCGAGTTATAGGAGGAGTCGAGAGGGAGAGCAAACCCTAGCGCACGTATGGAGGAGGGTAGCGATCGCAAAGGGATGATCGATGTTGGGAGCCGCGATGTGGTGGAGCGGTTCAGGGGACAGTCGCGATGTTCGGGGAGGGTTTCTGACCTTCTATCGAACTAAAAGGGGGTCGCGGTGGTTCCAGGTGGGAAGTGGACGTGGCAGAAGTGTTTGTCGACTTTTAGGAAATCGATGGAGAGGTTCGGTCGTGGTTAGGGCTGGAGGCGCGATGGTAGAGGATGGAGGGCACGTAGTCGCGATGGCACGAGCGAGCACAACTAGGGTTTGGTATGGGCGTTGTTGTCATGTGCTCGAGTCTGGAACGAGCAGAATCTTGTCCTGAGTGGTGAGAAATTAATTTACTTAATCTTAGTAATTAATTATTTAATTTAATTTATTTGAATTCGTTAACTTATAAATACTATATGCAAATCATACGAGGTCAAAAATCATGGAATAAATCACCATGGGTTCGTAGTTGTAAATTCTACGTGATGGAAGTAAAAATTTGGATGGATTGCAAAATAAAATCAAAGGTGAGTTAATCTCACTCATCTGGTTTTAATTTAAATTTAAATAGTTAAATTCAATAGTTGGTTGAATGACTGAATTGATTGGATGTAGTATCTTATATAATAGTATATAGTATATATTGGAGTGATTGATTTCCCGCATTATTATAGCGGAAGCGGATGATATTATATGTAAAACCCATATACCACGATATTCCACCTCGAAGTGGAATTGGTATTTTATTGTGCTAACATCTGTGGATGCAGGAAAACTGATTGGACGGATCCAACTGGATTCCTCAAAATATTTAGATTTGTTCTAATAATTCTGTGTTATGATTATTTGATATGCTGTGAAGAATTATATTGATAATTGGAATATTGGATACCATGGTTGGATTGAATATTTCGGTATACTGAGTCAACAAAATATATATAGAATTGGATTTTTGAAAGAAATATAAGAGTAAGTTTTTAAGTGAAATAATTACAGAGAATTTGAATGAAAGACAAATAAGAATTAATTGGAACATAATAAAAGTGATTATAAATCTTAATTAATAAATTTCGAGTATGGAAAAGGGATTTTGAATAAACAAAGAGAGAATGAATTTTAAACTTAAGGAGACATTATTGGAAGTAACAAAGTATTTATTTTAAAATTCAAGCTTTGAATTTATTTGAAAAGATAAAGAAGAAAATTTGGGAAATATGAAATTGGTATTTTCAGTTAACAAGATTTTAAATCATAATAAAGAAATAAAATATGAAGTTAATGGATTTGGAAATAAATGGAGTAAGTAAGGGAATTTATTTAAAGGTGAAGTAAATTGGAAATCAATTTGGGGATTGATTTAAGTGTGTAAAACCAGGATTTTTAAAAGAGAAGCGAGACTTGAAATTTATAAACTTGGTTTATAAAAGCGAAGTAATATATCAGTGGATATTTGAAGAATAAATTCATGGTGGGAATTTATTAAACGAATGAGTAAATTTGTTTAAAAATAAATAGTGATTTATTTTTAAAAAAGATGTGAAAGGGAAGCGTATTTCCCTGAATAGCCAAGTACGTTTCAAACAAATTTTCAGTATAAGTAAAAAGTTTTAAGTTGTTTAAAAACTATGTTTAGAAAACTCATTATTTCTAAATGTTTAAATTCTAAAGTAAGTATTTTTCAAATCTATTATTGTAGTAATTATTTAAAGGTGACTTGGTATTTGTTTTAAGAAAAAAATAAAAATTTAGTTTTATATTTTATTAAGAAGCTTTATTTTAAATATTCTTAAAGTATATGTTTTTGGCTAAGTATTAAAGTAGTTTTTAACTTAAATGTTTTAAAGGATATTTTATAATAAAGTGTTTTAAATTATTTTAAAAATCTAAAGTTTTTATGCTTGATGTTTTCAGTGGAAATAATATTTGGGAATTCATTCCATGAGAAAATGTGGTTTGAAAACTGTTTTCAAAAGGGTTGAAAATGGAAATATATCTTGCGAAGATATTTTAAGGTTAATAAATAATTCAGGAGAAATTATTTATGTTTGATGGATGTTTGTGAATGTTAATTGATAGTTAAATAACCGACTATCAACATTGGCCAATGTGCTGATCGTTTCGAAGAGACCAGGATTGGAATTATTTCCTGAAAACCACTTCGATCGGTTTGTACGTTTTCGTGGGGAAAACGAGTTCGGAGTCGAAGATGGAGCAGTGAAGTGCAAGGGCTAGTCGCTACTAATCCTGAGGGTTTCCATAATGGATGTGGTAGGAGTAGTGCCTTCGGTTCCGTTCGAGCCCGGGACGGACTTGTATGGATGAATGCTTTCGGAACATCGTCAGGTGGACGATGGGCATTCTAAGTGATATATTCTAAAAAGGTAACGCTTAGCCTCGAGCCTCACCAACCGGGAATGACTGAAAATCAGGGGTTATGCAGCAAGGCTAAGTGGATAGCACCCTTTAGGGTGAGATCATCCCTGTCTAGATGTCCCTTTTATTCGGCTTAGTGGTGCGGTTGCTGATCCCAACCGCGGGGTGATCTTACTCGGGAGTATCCAGTAAGGGGTAGTCCCGGTCTTGCGTTGCAGGGGATTGGGAGTAATCCTCGGTACGGTGATCTAGGCCACGTACTATGACAGGTGGTACCCCAGTGCCTATTCATTAGTTGGAAATCCATTCTCCCTACGCACCTTTTACGGTTTTTGTTTGTATAACCCACTTTATGGCTAATATGCTGGAATTTAATCATGTAACAATTTCAGCAATTTGAATAACTATTTGTATATAGACACTATCATAATATCAGAGGATTTTGATAAAAAGTGTTTTGGCTATCGTAAGGTAAAAACCCAATATGTTTATTTGTGGCGTGGTCTTATGATATGCTTTTGTTTCAAAAGGATTTTGAAACTTTAATAAACAATTTGAGTGTGGTTTTCTCACGCTGGTATTCCAGACTGACTCGGGTGTTATTTCACTATAATGCTCGGGTCAGACCGAGTATTATAGATTACAGGAAAGGATGTTGTGGTGTTAGATGGCGATACGTACTTCCATACTTGTATGAAATATTCTGCTGTGTATTCAGTTTTGGAAGGATGAGATATTATAACCATCCTGAGTTGTGTTGTTGTTTGTATTGAACTTTGATGTTGTACTCTGATGATGTAATGTATAAACAGATGGATTTGTTTTTGTGTGAAGATAATTTATTATCTATTATATTTTATTCCGCTGCAATGGTTAGATTCTGTTGTTGTTTTGTTTTCTCTTCTTCTATCTCCTTCTTCTTTAACCCTAGTGGTTCGTATTTCCGTTCACCTTGAGTTGATATGTTGGAAAATAGTGTTGACTTAAGTGGTATGGGTTTGCGGGTTGTTACAGTATATGTAATATTTATAATACGCTTATAGATTTGCATATCGATAAGCATTTAAATTGGATCTAAATGTTACAAACATTATTCAGGCTTAAACAAATTTTGAGGCCCGGAACAGGCTTAGTTTAGTTTGCTATAGGAGGCCATAATGAGGCCGTCTATGTGTGACATGGTATATGAGATTTTGAACTAATAATAAATGCAAAAATCATAAGAGAAATAAAGGGATCTAGATCCACTTTTTACTTTCATGTATCTCCTTCATTTAATCTCCTTAATCCCACTTCTCTTTAAATTTTCAAGTCAAAACACATCAAATTAAATACGATTCAATTATTGGTGGTAGCTGCATTCGGAAGTTAGAAACTTCTGGATTTCGAATTATATTCTAGGAGCTTGGTTCTTCATTGCCAGATGTGAATTCAAGGCATAAGGAAAAGGTAATTTTAGTTGAATACAATAATATAAAGGCTTAATGAATTCATCATATTAGATAGAGTCATTTACCATGAATCTGTATATTTCTATGTTGTTACATATTGGATGGTTGTGTGTATGTGCATGTAATTTGTAATCGTGCATACATGCTCACCGCCTTGACTGATAAAAAAAATTATTTTTGACCATAAATTATTAAACATTTTAGTTACAACATAGTTCATTAGAAATAATATTGTATTAAGTATAAACTATATTTGTTCTTTTAAGGTTTCAAAAAAAACATTTTTTTTCTTTAATTCACATTTATAAAAAAATATTATTTATTTCAAAACTAATTTATACATATAATAAGCACATATATTTATTTACAATGTAACATCTAAGTACATAATCTTAGTATAAAATATGCTATCATTTTGATTTTGAAAATAAAAAATTAGGGTCCGTTTGGTTTCATTTTGTATTTTGAGTTTTGTGTTTTCAACTCGCACTAAGAAATAAGAGAAGAAGATTTATTATTCTTAGCCATTGCGACGACGAACGGACAACGAAAGAGTTGGATTGTTCTCCGTGCTTTTGTTATCTCATAAACACGAAAACAAAATAATCTTGATTTTTATTTTGCATGTTAATTTCATTTTTCAAAAAAAAAATTAACAATACACACAACGGATGTGTTTTTGTTTAGACGAAAACACAAAACTAAAAACGACAAGCCAAACGGGGCCTTACTTTTTTCCTTATTCCGTATGGAATTAATTAAAAAAGCTTTTTAAATTGTTAAATAAGTTTAAACCGAAATTTAGAAAAAACAATTTTCTTAGGCTAAAAGCATTTGTACGTATATTTTATTATTGTTATTCACACTATGATATAATTATAAGCATATATATTTAAATATATATACATCATATATATATACATATTTTTTTTAAATTTCATTTTATATATAAAAATCGAATTATGTATATAATATTATATGTATTTATTAAAAATATTTTTTATATTATATTCAAGACATTTTTGCAATCAAATTAAGTTATATATATATATATATAAGTATATTATATAAATTTTATTTCTATGTAGTACTTTATAGTGTAAACAACTACATATATATATACACACACTGTTATATTATTTAAATGAACACACACACACATATATAGACACCACACATGAATACAAAGGGGCTAATATGTCCGCTGAGGTGTAAATCTTAGCATTTATATATGAGCGTATCAAACCATGTATTTTTTACCATGTTGCACGTACATGTTTAGACATATGTGTATATGACACAAATACATATTATATAATACAAGTTATATAGGAATTAAAACCTTATTTATAAAATAAATAAAATATTGATTTTATTTAAAAAAAATCAGATGAGATCTAAATAAGCTTAGATTACAAAGGCCTAATAAAGATCAAAATGGAGCAAGTTTTTAAAATTTACTTATCTACCCTACTGCGTTTGGCTCAGTTCCAACAATTCCAATAATGGTATCAAAGCCAAATAATTTATGCGGTCCAAATTAGCAAGATTATGGCTCACTATTAAAGCCAACCATATAGTAGAATGCCTACAAAAGCAGTGTCTAAGGTTAGGTTTGCATAATCAAGCACTCTACCCTACCTGGCCATCGACCTGGCCCGAAAAAATTAGGTAAGTCCAATGGTTATCCCCAATAAAAAGGTCCAAACTTATCTAGGCCTTAGGCTAATTTTCAAATTCTATTTTGAAATTAAAATAAAATTCTAAATTTAAAAGGTTGAAGTTAAAATAACTAAAAATAATATTTTAAATTTAAAAGGTTAAATTTAAAATACATAAAGAATTTCTAAATGTTATAAAATAATTTCAAAATTCTTTTGAAAATAAAATAAATATTTTGAAAAATTATTAAATACTAGTTGGATTAATAAATTGAATAATTAAATAAAAGTTTATTAATTAATTAAATTAAATAACATATATATTGATATATGTAACATTATCTTAAGATGTTAACGTAATATATATGCATATATATAATTTTTGAAATTAGTTATGATTAATTGAAATTTTTTGGTTAGATATATTAATTAAGTTTTAATAAATAAATAATATAATGCATATATATAAGACATATGCGTGTTATAATAAATGTTATAGCGTACATGTTCAATTTAAAATGTTTAGAATGAATAAAATAAAATTAATTAAAATGTTAATTAATTAAATAAGATTTATTTAATATAATGTTATACAAAAGACTATTATATAAGTTAATTAAATTATAAAGTTATATACTAATTAAAATTAAATAATATAAATGTGCAATAAAAGGGGGAATAGTAAGAACCAAAAATAGATTGAAGGAATAAATACATACGTATAGTAAGTATACCATGATTTTTTTTGGAACTTACACTTGGATCGCGAAGGTATTTCATAAGAAATGCATTACTCCATAGGTCGATATCAATCAATTAAATATATCGAAGATTAGAATCTTTAGTATAAGGGTTGTCCTCTACCATTTATATATTAATAAATTAAATACCCTACGGTTGTTGAGCAAACTCAAGCTAGAGATATTATGTGTAGTATTATTAACATATTAACTAGACGAAGTAAGATAAATATATGCATTTGTTGAGCAAATTTAAGGTACATTTAGTATACTTAAGCCATTGTGAAATGGTAGCACTACACCAGAAAAGTTATTTAGCAGTGGCCATTGAAAATCGATTTCGCCGCGGCTTTGTGCCGTGGCGAAATGGAGCCGTGGCGAAATGGGCCGTGGGTAATATTTAGCCACAACTCTGAGTCATGGCTAAATATAAGTTAACATGACTTCAAGCTGTGCCTAATTTATATTTAGCTACAGTTTAGAACCGTGGCTAATTTATTTTTAGTCACGACTAAGAACCATGGTTAATTTAATTTGCATATTTAAAAAGAAATTGTCAAATATTTTAAAACCATATACACATAAGTAATCGACCAACAAGTAAATACATGCACCTATAAACATATTAGCACTAACAGAATGTAATTATATACTAATATTAATTATTCTATATATGTTTGCCTCAAATGAAAACTACATCGGATAACATGCTAATTTTATATAAACATGCTTTCAAATTTTTATAGATGCTTCAAGGCTCCATGCTATAACTTGATCGATCTACATGTGTGAGTATAAGGTCATGTTAATCTGAGCAGTTAAATACTTCCTTGTGATCTTAAAGTATGTGTAAAGTCCAGACCTCAAGAATCCAAGACCCCCCCCCAAAACAATATTTAGCTAGGTGAAGAAGGGGAAAATCACATATTAAATATTTTGATTTCACTATGACATGTAGTAAAATAAAATAACCACTAGAAAAATCAATCAGAAAGTATAATATTACTCATAAACAAGTGGTGAGCCTCTTGTTGAATGAATGATGTACAAATAAAACTATTTAAGATTTAAACTTAACCAAATCAAAAGGAAGCCCTCCAAAAATTAACCACCAACTCTAACTGTGACGAAATCCTATCGTAAGGACGGAAAACAATGAGATTTAAATGTAAAAAAGAATTTGATTAGATGAAATACAAAATTTATGGGAGAAGTCAAACCTTCAAATTACCACACATTGTTTGGATAACTGCGGAGTTAAGGGTAGTGTTGAGAAAAAGCTATAATTTAAATAAAAATCCATCACACATGAAAGCAACATAACAGCCTGCATAAATCAAGCAAATTAATTAAAAAAGGCAATGTTTAGGTATAGTAACATTGGATTTTCTAATGTTATTATAACTAGTCATTAGTCACACATACATACATACATATATATATGTGTGTGAATGTGTACGTGCGTGTGTCTATGTGCGTGTGCGTGCATGCGCGTGCACATGCTCGCACATGTGTGATATGTTGTAACTATCTTCATTAATCAAGCAAATTAATTAAAAAAGGCAATGGTTTAGTATAGTAACACTGGATTCGCTAGGGTTATTATAACCAGTCGTTAGTCACACATACATATATGTCTGTGTGCGTGTGAATATTTGTGTGTGTGTCACATGTTGTAACTATTGCCAATACAATTTCTTTTTGTCTGAAATGTAAATTTTAGGAAGAAAAAGATGACTAACTTGAATGTAAGAAAAAGAAATAACCTCATAAATAACTATAGAAATTGTAAACTAGTGACTTGAATGTAAAATATGAGAGAAGTGACTTGAATGTAAAATATGAGAGATAATTAAGTAGAGACTTGTAAATAATGCAGAAATGGTAAATTATATTAACTAGAGTATAAAATAATGAGACCTATAAATATTAACTAGAGTAACTAGAGTATGAAAGAAAGGAAATGTAAATAATAATAATAGAAACTAATAAAATTTAAAATTTTTAAAAATAAAAATGCAAATTTTGGTCAAAGTTTTTATAAAAAAAAGTAAAAGTAAAAAAAAAACAGAACTTTTTTGTAAATTTTTTTTAAAAAAAATCAAAATTTCAACCATTTTCAATAAGTTTATATTATTTCAAAGTTCAAAAAAAAGATTCAAACCCCAAAATAAACTTGAACCAAACATTTTCAAAGAAACTCCATAATATTTTAAAAATAGATTGCTTACAATGATTTCAAAAACTCTTAAATGCAAAACTCAAAACAGAAACATTAACCAAACATTTTGTATTTAACTTTAAATCGTTACCCTTAACCACTTCTTAATAAATATTTTCTTGCTTCAAAATTTTCCAAAATTTATAATTTCACTTTAGATACATCTGGTTTTCAAATATAGAAATTCCAGAGCTTTTAAAACAAAATTTGAAATACTAATATGTGTTCTATTAATAATCAAAATGGAATCATAATAATTAGATTCACTAAAACAATAGTCGGAATTTATATGATCATGCCATTCGTTCTATTTCAATGACTCCTAAAATATGGAAACCTACATAACACCATCTATGTTGTGAAATGCTCAAAGTTAAAAGGTACAAAATAATAACAAACTGTAACAGTAGCTATAAATTGTTTTGATTACTTAAAGCGACGAGTAGGCATGCCTACGTAATAAAGCACTACGAATTTAAAAGGTCTATAATAGCTAAGAATTAAAATGATGTATACTCGTAGTAAATTATAATCTATAAAGAACTTTTTAATTTAATGTAAGCAATTAACTGGCCATTAATGGAGTATGGGTACTTTTGCCTTGTCAAAAGATACTCCACAATCATGGTCAGTAACACAGTTGTACGCCTAAGAGTAAAGCACATTGGTACACTTACTCCACATACAGATTCCATAGAAGCAAGCTTCATCGGAAGAATGGGTTTTTATTAATCTTCTTTTCAGAAATCAGTAGCCAAAGCATTAATAATAGATAGAATGCGTTTTAGTTTTTCACATATAACATGTAAACTAAAAATGTTAAAGAAAGAGGAAGGATTTTTAACAACGCTTCTAATGGTACAAATGATGTTGAATCAAATACTTCATAAGAATAGTTACTGGAAAAATTATGATCCTCCATTGCTTCATATACAGAGAAAGCACATCGATGATATCATTAGGACTGTCATCAGATGCAAACGGATGCGAATTGGCTATATCCGCATCCGTATTCAAAAATTAAAATCTACATTCGCATCCGATATCCACGGATATTCAAAAAATGACATCTGTATCCGCATCCGAAAAGAGGATGCAGATATTTTCGAAAATCTGCATCCGAAAACTAAATTGAGAATTACGATATAATGAAGATTTTGATCAAAAAAATTACAATTCATAGCATTCAGATAACAATCAATCGACAAACTAATATACTTCAGTTTCCAAGTTAACAACAAACAATCCACACAAAATCTTAATAGAGTTACAAAATGCATAATTAATTAGCTTATGCAATTTAAATAATTAACCATAAGACCTAAATAAACATAGCTGAGGTGACGAACAAACATCCTATTTCTTTGCAAAAGTAAAGAATAAACATCTAATTCTTTGTTCTATCTTCAAATTCTGAGCTTTCCACACGATCCTATAAAACAAAACATAGCAAAAATATGATCCAATAAATCAATCTTCAAACTCGTATTGTACTTTGCAAGTGTTGCTGCTAGCCTGCTAATGCTGCAGCAGCAGCACCAAGTGCTACTGTCGGAATGTGCTGCTGCACTTGGTGCTGCTGCAGCAACAAGAGATGCTGCTGCCAGAAAGTGCTGTTGCTTGCAGCAGCACCAAGCACATTATGTTGCTGCTGCAGCAGCATATAAATGGAAAAAAAAACTATATTTTTACCTTGTACGATGGATAGTTTATGGCAGGGCTGATGCTTCATCTACAAGCTCTATATCTTTATCTGTTAAATAAAAAGACCGATTATACTAATGGTTAAAATTCTAAAATAAATTTAGTATGTAAATAATAGCTAACCTATGTCTGATGGTAACCAATCTTTAATACAACTCAATGCTTCCACTATATCAGGAGATGATGAGGATCTATTTTCGGTAATCAATCTACCACCGCTACTTAACGATGATTCGGATGCTACGGTGAAAGCGAAAATGGCTAAAATATCACGAACAATTTTTGCGAGAGTAGGAAATGTAGAATAATTTATTTTCCACCACATTAAAATATCAAAGTTGTCGTCATCCTCATCCATCGACAATAATTCATCTTCCAAATACTTCTCAAGCTCGGTCTTTGAAATTTGCAAACTTTCAATTTTTTGTTGTTTATAATTCTTCCACTTAAGATCCATTTTTGTTCACTTTTTTAAATCACGAATAACATTATCATCCAATGCACAAGAAGACATATTTTTATAAGATGCACTTTCTTCTTCATATAAATAGAAAAGAGATTTCAAAGAATCATTGATTTTCCTAACATGAACTTGTGCATCTTCCCCATAAATTAAATCATAGAAAAATTTAATGTAAGTCATTCTATAACAAGGATCGAAAATCATTCCAATACTCGTCATTAAATTGCAAGTCTTCCATTATTTCTCAAATTTAACTCTAATCATTTGTGCCATGGAACAAATATAGTCATGCTCACTTAGCTCCCAACTAGTAATACTTTCACAAATATCACACCGCTTTCAAAATACAAATCGCAGTTGGATATTTAATACCTGAAAATTTGAGAGTTACATCATAAAAGATTTTCAAACATTCACAAATTTCTTTTCCTATCTCCCATTCTTCTCTAGAAGGCAAACTTATATAATCTGAAGTTAACTCAACTAGTCGCTCAAACGCGGGACGCACTTCAATCGCACTTTCAAGCATAAGGTATGTTAAGTCCCATCGCGTTGGAACAACATACGAAACACCCTTTTCAACTAATCTAGTTTGTGCCAATGCGTATTCCCAATTTTGTTTTCTAGACTGTGAAGACTTTGTGAAATTAACACTTTCTCTTATCTTTATAATAAGACCGTGTACGTCTTTTGACCCATCTTGCACAATTAAATTCAAGACATGATTGCAACAACGCATACGAAACAAATCACCATTTGAAATCAAGACCCCTTTACCATCTAACCATGCCTTGAGATCTCTTATCATAACATCATTATTAGATGCGTTATCGACAATAATTGAAAATAATTTCTTATCCAAATTCCAATACAATAGTTTTGTTTTAAAAGCAACACTAAGTGCAAGTCCAATGTGTGGAGAAGGCATTTCATGATAATCAATTATCTTTTTTTGCAATTTCCATTCATCATCAATGTAATGACAAGTCATACAATAATAACCTATATTCTGATGTTCAGATGTCCATAAATCTGTAGTAAGACTAACATGAGTAGACAAACTATCAAACATCTGTTGTATAACGTGCGTGCAATAACTCAAGAGATATTACAGGATTTTTCATCTCTTAAGGATCCTTCAAAATATCTATATGTAGTAGAAGATGCTATAATAGATAGTGTATATTAGTAAAATAAATATTTTCATGCCGTTAAGGCTTTACATTGATCCTCCTTAATGTGTTTTTAAGCATTGTCGTAGAGTTTGCATATAAAGCTCCAGTAAACTACCGGTGGATAGAGATGCACCGTGATACATCAACACTAAATCAAAATCGTAGTGGTCTTACATAAAGGAAAAAGTATGACAAGGCACGTGAGGCAATACCCAAGGTAGGATACTGCTAGTTCGGGTCACAGGGCTGGTGGTAAAGCATCATAGCCATGACCACCTACCGCGTCCATCCATCCCATATCGAGTCAAAAGGAGGCAATCCCAATTCAAGGTGCACCAATCGGAAACAACAACAAGAGTAATAATGTGGACCAAGTCCAAGAAAATCGATGAACGGATGTCCGCTCTAGGTAATTAGCCTACTTATCCCCGTCAAGCCGTCATGTTTTAGTCATTTCAAATTGGTACAAGTGTCGGGGTCTATCCATCATCGTTCTCTTTCTTTAAATCCATCAAACGTGCATCAAATCCAACCATTTCATTTTGGATCATCACTCCACGTACAGAGCTATTAAAGTGGTTCCAATTTTGACAAAGAGTATGCCAATAAGAGGCCTCCGTCTCTTTAACAACCAAATATCGTTTTATACACCGGTGGTACTTTTATATCTCAAAAACAATTCATACGTGATATCAAAATATCATATCCGCTTCAAAATCAAATCCATTTCGAAATCATCATATTCACTCAAAATATACCATTTCACCTCAAAAAATCATTTTCGCCTCAATATTTCGATTTCGTTTCCAAACCGTTTCCAATTTCAATTTAGGTTATAACTTCATTTTAACCCAAATCACACTTAAATCCAAGTTTTAAATATAAACATTCTAAACTTAACCAGTTTGAAATTTTAGAAAATAGTTTGAACAGTTTTCAAGATAGTTTAAAAAATTAAAATAGTTAAAAATAGTTTAAATGTTTAAACTAGTTAAAAATAGTATAAACGGTTAAAATACTTAAAAATAGTTTTAAGTATTAAAATGGTTTATATAGCAAAATAGTTTGGAAAATCAAAATTATTTGAATATTTAAAAGATGGATCTTTAATAGTTTATATTAAATAATTTATTTGAACGTAGTTTCAAAGTCAAATCGATTCAATTCCTAAGTTCCCAAATTTCCATTTCGATTTAATTGATTCAATTCCGACTTCAAGTCGAATTTTACTTCGATTGCAAATCAATTCAAATCAATTTAAACTTCTATTTTCACATTAATTCCATTTTGATTTTAAATTAATTAATTTCAATTTCAAATTAATTAATTTCATCTCACTTCCAATTTGGATATAGTTCCATTTCAATTCTTAAATTTAAAACAATTTTAGTTTATTGATTTCGAGTTCAATTTCAAAATATCGACCTAAATCATTTAATTCAAATTAAACTTCAATGTTCGAATTTAGATTCAAATCTTCAAAATAATTCAATTTCGGGCTCCAGTTTGGAATATGTATTTAAATTTACCATTACTGAAATAACTTCAAAGTGTAAGTAAAAGTTCAAATCTTTTTTAAACTATTCAATTTCGATAATTCAAATTATATTTCGATCATGACTTCAGATTCCAATCAAATTCTTTAAAACAATTTCTTTTAACCAAAATTAATTTCAACATTTCAAACTCCAATTCGCGATAATTCAAACTTCATAAATCCAATTTTTATTTCTTTAAATTAAAATCATTTAAATAATTTAAAAACCAAGACTTTTAAAATTATTGCATTACCAATTCAGTGTCCGTATATAATTTTCTATCCTATGGCCAAGTGATCGGTTATTTTAATTTTAATTTCAAGGATGGATATATATCATTTCAATCCAAAATAAATGTCATATGTATATATCATTTCAACCTATTTCTTAATTTATTCGAAATAATTCAATTTACAGTTTTATATACTGTAAATAATATACAGGATATATATCAAAATAAATAAACATCCAAATCATCCAAAATATCAACCAATGGCATCCATCGTAATCAATCATCCAAAAGACAATATAATTCACAACAATTTCATAGTTATTAATATCGATATTTTACGGACAATTAAATTCCAATTTTAAATTTAACTGTTAGTTTTAATTTTTTAACAGTTAATTCATGGAAATTTAGATGATAATTAAATTTATCAAACAACAATCAATAAATTTATTTCACTTCATAGTTTTAAATTTAGTTAGCATAAAAATATTCCAGTACTTATGAGCTTTATAAAACAACCACCTTGAGTTTTTAATTTTAAATTAAATCGAACGACGTTTGATTTAACCTAAAATTTTAATTAGCTCCAATCATCTCCAAATCAGTTCTAGAATGTAGTGCTCGTCGCCACGATTCCATCGCCATTTTTTTCATCCAATTTCAACCTAGTATGAATAAGATATGCATTTTTAAAGTTTACATGAATTAAATTATAATCTAATTTATAAATTAATTTAATAAATAACCTCAACTAATCTCAGCCGTCGATTCCTTGGAATTGAATCTGTGCCGCACCCCTTTCTCCCTTTCTCCTCCCTTACATACGCGACCCAGGTCGAGAATAACCCAAGAACGATGAACGTTGACCCTTCCTCCTCCTCATCACAGTCGATCAGAACCCTATCAGGCATGGCCTCTATGTGCACCAAACTCCACTCCACCATCGCCACCCACGTGTACCCACCACTCTACGCCCACGATATGAAAACGTCCATGAACTAAACGAGGAACGCAGCTATATTCCGACGCCTACGACGAACTTCAGGCGATCTCCACCGTTAGATGTGTAGATCTCAATGTAACAACCACCTTTTGGACAGTTTAAATCGACAATAAACCACATATGTCAAACGTGAGCGATTCAAAAGGGAGGATTGTTATGGGGTAAATAAGAAAAAGAAGAGAGAAATAAAACAAACATACAATCTCACATCAAAATGACAAAATATAATAATCAAATTACAGTTCATGAAGCTGTTTACATATAACATTTGATTACACTTTTACAACACAGAACTAGAGTTACATACAACATAAATAAATAACAATGCAGCGGAATAATATGATGTAGTGGAATAAATATAATAAATAATATAATATGCAAATCTCTGTCTTCATCCTCCAGAAAGTAGTCTTTGATACACTGAAAACCTCAGACTGATTCGAGCGAATTGAAAAGACAAAACACTCGAGTCAGAACTAAAATATCTAGTGTAAGTTAAACCAACAGTAAATAAATATGAGTGTAACAGCGTCGAAGATGTTTACGGGGTTTGACATCTCTTATCCAGTATCTAATGTGAGTGCAATAACTTAAGAGATTCAGGATTTCCATCCCCTAAGGATCCGTTGAACTATCTATATACGTAGTAAAATACGCTATTATAATAGTGTCTATAGTAAAGTAAAGTATTAAAATAGTATTAAGGCGTTATCCATATCCCCCTTAACACATTTTATATATTCCCATAGTCCATATAGTACCGTAATTCCTCCATAAACTAGAGGGCTATCAGAGGGAACTTCATAGGTATGGTACAAACCAAACTCGTAGAAGGCGTGATACGACATGTGAACACAACACTCGAGGCAATACTAGGGTAGGATTCTACCATTTGCGGATCGGACTGGTGCTAACTCATAACAACTACTATTTCCCACCTAGAACACACTCCCATAATAAAAATCAAGAGGTGGCCACCAAATCATCACAAAGTCATAATATGGTATCAAAGAAGTGTGCCCAATCGGAGGAATGACCTCACTTGGCCTCGCATGGCTCCTGTTTTAGTCACATCTAAGTTGACTCACGGAAATCTGGGCTATGCAAATTCCTCATACATGATCGTACACAAAACCATTTTACTTCATTCTGGAGTCTCCACCATGTAACAGTTGCCAAAGTGGTTTTCGTTATTAGTAGAGAGTATGATAATATCCGATCTCAGTCTCTTTAACAACCAAATGCTTATTTTGCGCCAGATAGTTCTTTTACACTTCAAAAAAAATCAAATTCACACTTAATATCAAAATATCATATTCAGTTTCAAACAATATCACTTTCAAAATCATGTTCACTTTCAAAACCATATTCACTTTCCAATTATTGATAAGATAGTTTAATTAAGTCCTCATTCCAAAATCATATATTTACTTAAGTATGTCATTTCACAAAAACGTGTCAATTTCAAATCCTAACTTAGGTTGTATCATCATCAAGGATTTAAATATAAATACTTCAACTTTACACAGTTTGAAATTTTAGAAAATAGTTTAATTAGTCATAAATAGTTTTAATAGTTTTAAAAGTAGTTTAAAAGTGTTAAAATACTCTAAAATAGTTTAAATGATCTAAAATAGTTTTAAATAGATTAAATAATTTAAATAGTTTAAATAGATTTAAATTAGATTATATTAGATTTAAAATGATTTAAATAGATTTAAAATAGATTAAATAGATTTAAATTATATTAAATAGATTAAATAAATTTAAAATAGATTAAATAGATTTAAAATAGATTATATAGATCTAAAATATGTTAAATAAATTTAATTATTTTAAAATAGGTAAAATAGATTAAATTCGATTAAATAGATTATAATAAATCAAAATAAATTAAAAAAAATTAGGTTGAATAAAATAATTTAAATTAGTTTAAAATAGGTTTCAAAGTTATATTCGAACAGTTTTAATTACTCAATTTCGATAAAATTCATTTATATTTGACAAATTAACTTTGAAATTCCAATTTAAATCCATTGAATAATTCCTTTAAACCTATTCCAATTTCAACATTTAAAGCTTGGATTTTCGGGAATAATTTAATTTTATAAATCCAATTTATTTCAAAATATCATTTAATTGAATTCAAAAATTAATGATTTAAAATCGTTTAATTTAACCAATCCGGTGTCCGTATATAATTTTCTATTCTATGATCAAGTGATATAGATAATTGACATTTCAATTCGTAATTATTTAAAAATTTACGGGTATAAATCATTTCAATCTGAAATCCCTGAATAAGCTCAAAATCCATAAAATTGCTCGGGTTTATCATTTCAACCCATAACCGTAATCTTTAGATCATTCGGGTATGTAATATTTCAACTCATAGGGAACTTGCAGTGTTATAACAATATAAAAATATAACATCTAGTCATCCAATATCAACAATCAAACATCCATCACAATCATTATCCAAATCAACCAATAAATAATGACGATTTATTGATTATCATTAACAGGTATAAACTGGCAACTAAAATTTAATATTAAATCAAATGGCAATTATATTCAAAACTAGAATTACGATTTAAATATATCAAACAACAATCAATCAAATTTTAATCACACCATAAATTCAATTTAACTAACATAAGACAATTTAGTACCATGTGTGGATCAAAACACTCATCTTCGATTTGTCATCGATTTAAAATCAAAAATTAGACCAAAAATTTAATAGTCTCAAAATGCAGCCAAATTAGATCCAAAATTTCCAAAATTCCGATACAATCCCAAAGGGAAAAATGGCATGTGAATCCGAGCTCGTATGCAAAAGTTATTAACGTTGGAAGATTGGAAAATTTTGACTTCGGGTCTTACTTCTAGTTGCCGCCTCAATAACCTGGTGCTTCCTCTGAGTTTTTTCCAATATGACCAAAGACCTGAGTCATTTGGCTCCTGATCCGAAGTCGCTGCAGGTTTTTCGCCTTTGGAAGTCGAAGTGAACCTCTTCCCGACTCGAAGCGAACATAAAGAATTTTTTTTTAGAACTTAGGTTTTAAAATTTGGGAATCAGGTTTGATGTTTTGACGTTTGAGAAGGAGGAAGAAGATGTATGTACAAAAATAATAAAATGAGAAATAACTAGGGTTTATAACAGCCGATATATAGAAAGGGTTGGATTGAAATGATAACAACAATCCGTAAAGCGTGTTTCGTTCCTGAAACGAAAATGGGTCATCCAATATATCGAAATATAGGTTTTTGATATTTCTAACTCAATGGAACAAGTTTCAAGCTCTAATTCCGTTGTGTATAGAATTCAGCTTCCAAAATCACCATATTTCAAATTGATTTTAGTTAAATTGATTTCTACGCATTTCGAGCTTGCGCGATCAAACGACAAGTGCGATCGCTACAAAACTTGAAACCATACAAAAATTCACTGTTACAAATCAGATGAAACTAGTTTCATCAAAATCCAAGAGAGTAGCCGAAATGGCTATTTTCACGTTTATTGAATAAATTATTATTAAATTAAATTTATCGCTTTTCAAGTTCAAGTTTTATAACTAAGAAATTTTTATCACTTTTGATTAACTAGTAATTATAATCTTTTCCATGTCAAATTCAACTATTAATTTTGCTCTAATTACAGCGTTCCAATTCCAATTGGAATAAATTCAATAATTATAATTTGAAACCCAATAAATTGATTCATTTTGATTTCAATCTTTTTATTCAATCAATCATTACTTTATAAATATAATTAACACTAGTTTTCCATTTTTACATCAACATTCTACAATTTTCATCTTAATTTGTATTAACGCAATATTTACCTACATTTATTGCAATTAATTTACAATTAAGTTTCAACAGATTAAAAAATGCACAGATAATTAAACCATTATTACAACTTACAATTTCAAGCATAATTCTATGTTTATTATTAACAAACAAAACTAATAAATTCACATACGGATTAATTATTCTATTTTAATCAATTCCAATTAGTTACATACATTTCACTGTTTAATACAATATTTGATTTATTTACTCATTTACACTTTATACCCAATTTTAACTTTACAATCATTTCGATTAATTGAGATTTCATTAAAATATTTATCAATTGCCTTAAATTAACATTATTAAATTTCAATTAATTGAAATTGTATTAAAATGGTTATCCATTAACTTACACAAACATTATTACATTTCATTCTAGTAATTATTTTCGTTATTAAACTTAAATTTTTAATATTTCACAACATTAAATTCCAAAACATACTTAATTAGTAAATTTAATTATCGAAATTTATGGGATGTCACATTCTCCTCCACTCAAAACTCTTCGTCTTCGAAAATGGAAAGATGGGATAAAGGAATTAATATATTTTATTCAAAATATTCAATTTATAACAATTTATTTACATAATTAAGTATTAAATAAAATATATCAATTAATAACTAATTAAATCATTTATATTCAAGTTAATAAAAGTTTGAAAAACATTTTCGCTTTCACAAAAATTTCTAAGTCCAAAATTTATGGAAAATTTCGGTAGAGTCTCCATTGTACGAAGAGGTCTAGGAGAAATAATAGTATCAATAATATATATATATATATATATACACACACACACACACACACACATATGTCATACATCAAAATAAAATATCCCAAACCATGGAAAAATCAATATAATATCGCTAGAAAACCATAATCCGAAGACGTATCTATTTGTCGGACAAACAACACTTATTAATGAAACCAAAAGCAGTTGCAATTGCTTCCATAATGTAACAATGCAGAATTTGACCACTTTAAAATTTACGTTTAAAGTGATTTTAAATAAAAATAGGTAATGTTATATGATTCAAATAATATTAGATAGGATTTGGAAAGAGAAGTAAACACAATAATAGGAACATTTACCTATATCGACAAAAGTGACAAAATGCTGATTTCAGAAAAGCATGTTTCAATGGTTAAATAAATTATTTTATTTTATTTATAAGTGTTTATATTTTTAAATAACATTGTGAAAATTTATTTTTAAATTTGGTTAACGTAAATAAATAGTTTAACAAAAACATCAAAATGTGACCGGAAAATATTTTGTCGAAAATCAACGTTTTGTGGATTTTTTTTGTCGCAACGTTGTCCCACCTTTGTTAACATGGTTTAGCATATATATTACATATTTCATAACTAAACATGTTTACTTTTACTAAATATAATTAGAAAACTTCTAGAAGTCATTAGTAAAAGTAAGTAAGATTAACAAAAGTAAGAAAAAGGAAACATCAAATCAATATCACATCACAAACCAACATAATTGTTATTTTACATAGCTTAGTTCTTGAGGGATTAAGATATAAATTAAATAGTGAAAGGATGATGTTAAGTGTTGAAAAAGTGGAGGTTGCTTTAGATTGAAGTAAGGTTAGTTTGGTAATTTGATAAGATGTTATTTTGGTAAATTTACCACTTCTTTCTTTTCTATAAATACCCATCTCCTTCATCACTTTCATTCACATTTCTTCTTCTTCTTTTCTCAAGCTTCTCGTCTTCTTCCTCTCCTCTTTAATGGCTTCTAAGCCATAGAAAAAATTAGGAAGAAATAATATCAAAATATTTACAAAATATTCAAAAGAAAACAATGTTCATTCTCTTTAAATCAAACTCATCTTTTCTCTACATTTTACCTCTTCTTCTCTCAGTCATAACTTCTTCAAAACAGAAACAAAATACAAAATTATTTTTTTCAAAGCATACATATTTCCATTCGCTATGACATTCGTGTTGACAACATTGTCTCACTTTAAACTTAACTATATCAAAAATCCACTTCTTTCCAGTGCATTCTCTGACTCGGTTTTTAAGACAGAGAATAACCCATTTTGTTTTGATCATAACTTGATCATAGCTAATCTAAAATTAAGAATTTTTTCCAGATCATACACAGTTCCAATGGCTACAACTTTTATGTTGAGCTCTTTTTCCAATTTTAAAGTTTGCTATACCTGAAACTCGATTCTTTGAAGTGCATGTTTGGGCATCATTTTTGCCAATCCGACAATACCACTTCTTTATTCTATCATATCTCCCTCAAAGCAAATTGGATTCAAATGATTCTTTTTTTTAATTCAAGTTGGAATAACTTTTTTATTAACAACATTTCTAAATTTTGATATTTAGAGGGCCTAAAATCAGATACAAGATAAACTATTTTTCGGATCAAAATCTTGGAAATTCAAGTTCAAAGCTCTACCTCTTCTTCTCTGTACTTTCGGTCAACCTCGATCTCAAGCCTCTGCCAAACTATTGGAAGGGATAGGGTGTTTGTTTTTCTAGTGTTCAATGGAGTAGGAAGTGGATAGTGAAGTGTTGGTTGATTAGAATGTTGGTATGAAGTTTATCACTTTGGTTTATGGTGAGAAACTCTATTTAATATCTATATTTATATATATATATATACATGTTTGATGATGTGTTATGATTGCTTTGGATGTTTATATATGCTTTGATCATCAAATATTGATTGTTTGATATGATTGTTAAACTGTTTTACCAAGTCACGTTAATACACGTCGATAAGCACAAAGCAAATCACTTTTCTTTTGAAAATGAAATGGCATATATGGAATGCTTAGACCTTTTGGAAATAGTATTAAAATAAGTTAGAAATGTTTGATAAACATTTAGTTGTGTTTAAATAAACAAAGGAATAAAATCAAGATTTCATCTTGTATATTTTAAATATGCCCAAAATAATTTACCAGAAAAATCGCGCTTTTGTATTAAATTGACCAAAGTTTAATACTGATATTTTAAATGATATAAAATATGAAATAAATTCAATAAATCTATTAAAATGGTTTAAAAGAGATTTGAAACGCAAAATATGAATTTTCAAATATTAAAAAGTTGTTCAAATCAAATAAGCTTATATAGCACTTTTCGAAGCACTTCTATGCTGTAAATTCTATGACCTTTTGAATATGAGTTTAAACGTAACGATATTTCCTAGAATCGCTTATGAATTTTTTTAAAAGTAAAAATAAGAGTTTGAAAGATAATTTGGGATCTTATAGTCAATTCCAAAAAAAAGTTGATAACTGAGTATGCGGAAACGACTAGTACATTTGTCACGTCTGTGAGATCTGGGAAGATAAAATAAAGTGTTTAACTAAGGTTAGGGATGAAGAAACCAATGCCCTGAACTTACCAGGCCTATGTTTTCTCTTTTTAGGCGAGGGGTGGAATAGATCGAAAGGAAAGCCTAAATGCTCTAAAAGATTGTATTTAAGTTTTTCCAAAATAAGAAACAAATTCTTTGAATGTTAATTAACCACTTAACATCTTTTTTCGATGATTAACACGAAAGAATCGGGATCGGATTTGGGTGATTCCTATCCCAAAAATGAGGATCTGATTTCAGTGATTCCTATCCGGAAACCCCTTCAAACTAATTATCCAAATAAAATATATTGAAGACAATGATCACTGATGACAAAGATCTTCATGATGTAGGATTACATTCCACTAGTCCCTATAGGTGAAATTTATCATATCTAAGGTGGCGATAGTACTCTATTATAAAAACCTTTGATTTGCAAGATTATGATTTGAAGTTAAAAAAAAACCTTTGATTAAGATTTAATGAATGATTTGGGAATATTTTCCCTCAGTTAAAAGTTATAGCTTGAATATAAGAAATCTTTTATTAATATTTAATGAATGATTTGGAAAAGTTTTCCTAAGTAAAAGAGAAAATGATTTGGAATTATTCCAGGATTTAAGAAAGGTTTAAATAAACCAAATGATTTGATAAATAAGGCTTAATGATTCCATATACATTTGAAAAGAAAATGGAATAACTTGAGAAGAATATATCTAAGAAAGATATTTGATTTAAATAAAAGATGAAGTATGTAACATCCCGCCTTTTTGTACGTTTTAAATCGACAATAAACCATACACGCCAGACTCAAACCATACAAAAAGGCGAATTGTTATTGGGGTAAATAAGAAAAAGAAAGAAAGAAAGAAAACAAAGCAGAATCTTACAGCGGAACGACAAAATATAATAATCAAATAATAGTTCAAGAAGCTGTTTGTAAAACATTTGATTATACTAATACAATATAGAATCAGAGTTACACATACCAGAGAATAATAAATAACAATGCAGCTGAACAGTATGAATGTAGTGGAATAATATAATAAATAATAGTACTACAATCTTCGTCTTCATCCTCCAGAAGTAAGGTCTTCAATTCCTGAAATGCTCAGGCTGACCCGAGCGAATTGAAAAGACAAAACACTCGAGTCAAAACTAAAAGATTTTATGTGAGTTAAATCAACAGACATAAATATGAGTGGAACGGCGTCAGAGATGTTTACGGGATTTGACATCTCCTATCCAGTATCTAACGTGAGTGCAGTAACTTAAGAGATTCTTAGGATTCACATCTCCTAAGGATCCGTTAAACTATTTGTAAATTTATATGAGTGGATCGTGTAGTATATATATGCAAGTATAGGTGAACTAACTATATCATGTATCTAACATAAACTTGATAGATGATAATAGCAAAGTAAATGGAAATAATCACACCAGGATTCTATACTGGTTCGGACCTCCCGTCCTACGCCCAGTCCCGAAGCTCCTCTTCGGAATTCAACTATCAAACAATCTCACTTCGCCCAGAGGAATAGGCTTGATTACAAAAGGTTGTTCTTGTCAAGTGTGTGTACTATAACATGAATATTGACTGTTGAGTACAAGTGCTTCCAATCTATATATATATATATATATATATAATATTGATTGAAGAGTTTTGAGTATATGGAAGACCAAAATAAAGGTATTAGATTGCTAGAGATCAAGTATTAATCAAAGTATAAGAGTAAAGAGTATAAGTGAGTAAGGTGAGATCTTCTCTTGAATTTCTGATGCTATTTATAGCGGCAGAGAGATCCTTTGTGTAGTTCCATCTGTTAGTAAGTGCTCTAAGGTCGCTTCTAATGGTTATGAAGAGTTGCAGCAAAGAGGAGCGAACATGTCTTTTCAATTGTGACAGTTGTACTTTGAATATACATAGCCGAGTTCAAAATCAGACGTCTGGAAAATATTTCAGACGTCTGGCCCTCATATATTTTTTGTACATGGTTTCTTTTCAGATGTCTGAGTTTATTAACCAGACGTCTGATTCTCTCTGATTTGCGAACCAGAGGAATCAATCAGATGTCTGGCTAGTGCACTCGGACGTCTGGATTTGTGCATGTTGCTTTTCCTGTGCCTATGTCATTCCTCTTCCGATTCTATCGACTTGTAGCCTTTTTATACTTCTTTTGAGTCTTGTTCTTATCTCTTTGGTGATGTTTACTTTATCAATTACCTGTAAATATAGATATATATGCATATTTGATTTCCATTGTATAGTTGTTATCATCGAAACCATAGAATTGATTTCCTAACAATCTCCCCCTTTTGATGATGACAACTATTCAATGTACTTATATATAGATTATAAATCTCCCTCTGAATATGTGCTTATTTTTAATGTTTTATGATTATACTTATATTTCTCCCACTTTGGCATTATAAAAAAGAATTATAAAATTGAAACCAATCATCAAACAAAAAGAAAATTTCATTAATAACTTTAAGTTTGATTACAGACATAGATTTGTACAAAAATTGATATTTCAAAAACATAAAATCTATGGTTCCCAAAATCTATGATTCCTTTGGAGAAGCTTTATTTTTATCATCTTCCTTTGGTTCTTCTTTTTCAGAAGTTCTAGCCTTCATAGGAGATGTCAAATCTTGCTTGAGAGGTTCATCCTCAAAGAGTTTGGAATGTTTTGTGGGAGGAGAAGGTACTGGAGTTGGTCAATCTTTAGAAGGTTGTGTTGGACCGTGAACCTGTTGTAGTACTTCTATAAGAACCGACAAGAATGTCAAAAGAGATTCTTTAACTGTGGCCAGGCGTGTAGCAAATGATGTTTCGAAGTGGTCAATTCACTTAGCCAAAAGTTTTTGATTTTGGGATAGAATATGTTGGTTTCGAAGGGTAAGATCTCGAACACTTTCATTTGGATTTGTATCCGTTCGAGTCTCTATAATTTCATCTTGTCTCAGATAATCAAATGTGCGGGAGGAGGTGGAGTTGTTTCTCGATGTTGTTCCTCCTCTTGGGATGGTTTAATGTGCGGATGAAGAGGAGGCTCAACTCGTCTAGATTGTCGATTGTGCGACCAATCTTCAAAGGACATGAATTATGGGGGAATTTTGGGTAGGTGCATTAGAGAGAAGAATTTGGTGGAAGCATATTTAGGCGAGATTTCTTCGAAGGTTGATAGGTAGGATAGAATGTTATGTGCACAAAGAAGTCTCGTAATATAAGTTGGGTAAATAATTGATGGCCGTGATCGAGTCCAAAAATACTTGAGCTCGTCGAAGATGAATTTGGCCTAATTTACCCTCGTTCCACTAAATAGAGCATATAGGGCTTTGTGCTCTAATTCGGTGATTTGCTCGTGACTTCCCATTCCTGGAACTATTGTATTAATTATCATTCGTGTTAGGTGTCGAGCTTTTGGACGGAGATATTTGGAGGCAAATTTTGGCATTTCATCCTCCCAAATTTGATGAGTAATACTGTTTCATGGCTTGTAGCGCATATCGAGAATGTTGTGTAAATCTTCCCCTGTGTCAGAGCATCCTAGGGTTCGACCTATTATGCCCGGAGTTAATCTAATCTTGTTCCCATGCACGCTAGACCTGAGCCAGTTGTCCTCATTTTCAGTGTTCCATATTGAAGTACTATCTAAATTTGCATAGAATAGAAATATGGCTAATTGGTCTATTTGGATATCATTAGAAGTGAAAGAAATTAGGGTTTCCAACCAGGCATTTTCACATAGTTCATCCAAATCATACATAGAAAATTTAAGGAGATTGTAGAATGTACCTATGTGGAGTTTTTTCTTTTGGATGTCTTCATACCTTTTGATGGAATGCGGCGCTTTATTCATCCACCTTTCGATCTGTTCATCGGAGCACACCTGAGGATTTGAAGATGAGGTCGGTTGGTCTTTTTTTCATTTTGACATCTTGGGATGCTTAGTGCGAGGAGGCATTATGATTTGATTTGCTTAAAGATGATGTTTTGGAAAGAAAATCATGTCTGAGAAAATCGTAGGTATTAACAATTTTGAGATAAAAGAAAAAAATGACATTATCTGGGCGAATTTAAATGGTCGATTAAGAATCAGACGTCTGAATTGGAAATCAAACGTCTGATTTGCCCTAAATTGAGTACAGCAGATAAATTTAGACGTCTGGTTTTTGGTCTAGATGTTTGGTTTGATCGAATTTGTAAAATTGGAGAGGCAGAGAGTTTTATCAAACGTCTGGGTATAAAAACCAAACGTCTGGTTTGGTTTATTTTTGAAAAACTTCGCGGTAGAGAACTAAGGCAAACGTCTGGATCTTTCAAACGTCTGACATATGCACAGTGCTTAAATTTTAGACGTATATCATTATGTCAGACGTCTGAAGGCCATAGTCAGACGTCAAAATAAGCAGTGTGGCTAAAAATAGCCTAAAATTTAATGGTTTTTGTTATTTCTTGAATGTTTTATGACAAATAATTTTATTGTTGTGAAATAAAAGAACAAATAATCACAGATATGTACAATAACAATATAATTTATTTAAAAGACGATGAATTTCTGTGATCTCCTGACTTGTCATCCATCCATGGTTTAAGTGGAGACCATATATTTCCACATTCATGGGTTCTCGGGTAGCCAGAATATCGTTTTGGTAAAGGGTCCGAAGGAGAACGATATGTAAACGAGGGATCTAAAGAACTACAAGGTTTTGTAGCGGTTCAAGGATATCTTTCTTCCGTGACGGACAAAATTTCATCGCTACTTGTTCCAAAAAGCTTAGCTAACGTACTGTAACTTTTTGTTCGAAATATAGTTCTCGTTGAAGATCTATCTGTTGTTTCTGATAATGATGAATTTCATCAATTTTATCCTTTGTGTTAGGAGAGGCAAATAGAGGTCTTTTGGTCTTTGTGTTATCGGGAGTAAAACGTGTATGATACAAAGACCACCTATTCGTTGGCTCCTGCTTTGGTGTAGGTGTAGGAAGCCATTGTGGCATGTCTACCGAGCTGTCCGTCGTTGGTGTTGGATGGAGATGGATATATAAGAGTCCCAGAAGACATGACTATATTTTGTTTCTTTAAGGAAGATATGAATTGTGTGTATATAGTTTTGTATACCTCTTTATATATAAGGTGAAAGAATTATTTATAGACAAACTAATTATCTAAAAAATTAAAGGTTTAGAAATTATTAAGTATAATTTGTGGTAGTAAAATATAAAACTAATCTTAGCCTTAAAGTGAAACATTGATTAATTTTAAGGGAGAAGATCTTGAAATGAGCAAATACCTGAATTTCGTCGGAGTTTAATAAAAGTTTGTTCATTTAGTGGTTTCGTAAAGAAGTCTGCTACTTGATTTTCGGTATTTACATATTCTAATGAAATAGTTCCTTTTCAACATTGTCTCATAAAAAATGATGGCGTATATCTATATGCTTAGTTCGTGAGTGATTAACAGGGTTTTTTGATAAATTTATAGCACTTGTGTTATCACAATATGTTAGAGATTTGTTGATAATTTTGTCGAAATCCGTTAGTGTTTGTTGCATGTATATCACTTGTGCACATGCTAGAGCTGCGGAGATGTAATTGGCTTCGCAAGTAGATAAACAAACACAATTTTGCTTTTTGCTAAACCATGAAACTAAAGATTGTCCAATAAAATGACAAGTTCCACTAGTACTCTTACGATCTGTTCTACATCCACCAAAATCCGCATCGCTATACGAAACTAGTTCAAATGATGATTCTTTAGGGTAAAACAAAACATAATCTCTAGTACTAGCTAGATAACGTAAAATACGCTTAACAACTCTTAGATGAGATTCTTTCGGTTTTGCTTGAAATCAAGCACATAGACATACACTCATTATAATATCGGGTCGACTAGCCATTAAATAAAGTAAAGAACCAATCATGCTCCGATATAATTTTTCATCAAAATCTTTTCCGTTATCGTCTTTTTCTAAGTGAACATTGGTAATCATTGGTGTTGGTTTGCTTGAAGTTTTATCCATTTCAAAATGACGTAATAGATCGTTACAATATTTTTCATGATGAATAAAAATTCCATTTTCAAGTTGTATTTTTTGTAAACCTAAGAAGAAATTTAATTCTCCCATGTGTGACATTTCAAATTCATTTTTCATAATATTTGAAAATTTATTACATAGATTTTATTTGGCTGAACCAAAAATGATATCATCAACATAAATTTGTACAACTAAAATATCATCATTTTCTCTTTTAATAAATAAAGTTATATCTATTTTGCCTATTTGAAAACCAGAAGTTATTAAGTGATTTTTAAGAACGTTCGTACCATGCACTATTAGTTAGCAGCGATTGTGTTTCTACCTTGCTTACTTTCAATATTATTGTTTTCATGGAAGCATTATTTAAGGACATCAAAAAAGCCTATAATTCGATAGAGATCGATTAATAAGTTTAATATTTATTTGTCTTTTCATTAATTTGGTGTTCGATTTGTTGTTTTGTTTGATTCTATTGAGATCGATTAAAGATTTTGACTTTTATTTTATTATATTTCTTTTCATTTAGTTCGACATTGAATTTGTTGTTTTTATTCTACGTCATTAATTTCATATCTATGCTTAGGCTTTTTGGCCTTAAATTATGTTTCTTATGAGTTTGTTTCCTTGTTTTGCTTTACATATTTCACATGCTTACTTTAGTTACCACATTTATAATTACTTTGTAATGTTCTCACTTCATTTTATCTTCCAGCCTCTTTACCAATATTATTTATCATATACCATCAAAAGTACATTTAACTTTTTCATATTCATCCTTCTTTTTATTTTCCTTAACCTTTTGAATATTGTCGTTTTATTACTCTAAGTATTCCTTTTACACCCTTTTAAATTCATTTCTTCATTATTTCAATTTCATATCTTTCATGTTCATCTTCATTCTCCACTTATTGTAGCATCCTTATTTACGTTAATCCAAACTTTAATTTATACCTTATTTAGCTAATTTTATTATTTTTTAATTTATTTATACAATACATAATTAGGATGAAAGGCTTTATTCTGCGTACGTTATTGATTGTTTAACATCTATTCTATTTAGGCACCCTAATAATTTTTTTATTGATCCTACTAATTTTGAAAAGAGAATTTTCGCTTCAAGGGCTTATTTGTGCATGGTAATATGTTTTAAGGACACTATTTTTGAAAAATTAGTTGTAAGGACATTTTACAGGAAAAAGATAATGTGACGACCCGCCTTTCTAACCACAGAAAGACATATCATCAATAAGAAAAGAAAGGGATAGAAATAGAAAAGAAAGAAAGAAAGAATAACAACATCAGAATCTCACAGCGAAATGGAACAAAATATAATACATCACATAACTATTACATAGTTATACATACATCAGAGTTACATAACATCATACAACAGGACAGTCATATAAATATCTGTCACTACATACATCCAAAATACAACATACACTAATTAACACAGCAGAACTGTATAGATAGATACATAAGTCTGGGCTTCTGCTCCAAGCTCCTCCAGAACTCAACAATCCCAAAACCTATCACTTGGCTACTCATAAAAATTTGAGTACCCAAGAGTTTATGAAAAACAGAATATAAACTCTGGGCCAGACATGGGTCTGGTGTGAGTAAACGGGTCAAAGTTGTTTAATTTTGAAAACCATTTGAAAATAAAGGTATCACGTAAGACTTCCCACACATAAACACGGGTAAGTTTTTACCTTACGCTAACCAAAACATTTTATAGGAAATCCAGTGATATTATAATAGTGTCTAGGGTTTTCAAGTAAAAAGAAAATAGCCGAAATTGTTACATTCATTAAATTCCAGCTACTAGCCACAAAAGTGGGTAAGACAAATCAAAACCGTAGGGTCTCGTAGGGAAAATGGGTTTCCATCAATCGCAGGGCTACTGGGGTACCGCCCGTCACAGTACGGGGCCTAGATTACTGCACCGAGGATCACTCCCGACCCCCTACAACACAAGGTCGGAACCATTTCTTACTGAACAGTCCCAAACAAGATAACCCCGCAGTTGTGGCCAACAACTGCCCACACAGCAGAAATAAAAAGGGACATCTAGACAGGGGTATATCTCGTCCTTCTTGGGTGCTACCCACCTAACCTTGCTGCATCTCCCCTGTTTTAGCCATTCCCGGTTGATGAGGCTTGAGGCTGCGATTACCTTTAGAGAACATATCTCTTAGAGTGCTCATCGTCCGCCTGACAATGTGCTAAAAGCATTCAATCCATACAAGTTCGTTCCGGGTTCGAACGAAACCAAAGGCATTATCTCGTTACACTCGTTTTGGAATCACCCTCAGAGTTAACGACAATAACCCTTGCACTTTGATACACCATCTCGACCTTCACTTGAAATGTCACGACCTAACGTTTAATTTGGATCGATGTGGTTTTTGGAATATCGAATTGCCACCCGATCTCGGTCTCATCGAAATCCATACGCCATTTTAAAGGCCAAGTTGTTTAAATAGTTTAAACAATCTAATTCAATACTTAAGTTCACATAACAGTTATCATAGATAAATTATACACAGTCATCACAGATATATCAATGCATGTCACTGATTATCACCGAATATCACCAAATAGATATCGCAATCAATCAAACAAAATCATTAATTCATATCAAATTTAGTTTAATTAGCTTAACTAATTAATTACTTGGGAATAAACCATTTTATCCTGCTTAGTCAATCACTAATTAATCAGCTTATTAAATTTATTAACTACTTAATTACTCAATTACTCACTTAATTAATTAATTCTTAATTATTAATTAATAAACTTAATTATTAATTAATAAAACTTAATTACCTATTTATTAATCACTAATTATTTAATTAATCATTATCTACCAATTTAATTAATTACCCATTTAGTTAACTACTATTTATTTATTAATTAACTTTAAGTAGTAGATTAAATTCTTAATTTCAAATCGATTAAACACAAGATTATTAATTTCAATCTTTAATTACAAATTTATTTAATCTTCAATTATTTATTTAATTGCAAGTATAAATTAATTTACATTCTTAATTAACTTACACTTTAAATGAATTAATCATCTTACATTTGTAAACCTTTCTTAATAAATTTTACAACAAATCTTAGCTTAAATCTTACCAACATTACTTATTTAATTAATACTAAACTTTTTTAATATTTCAACTTATAGATTTGTTAAGCTAACCCCTAAAAAAAGGAACCCGAGGCAAACACCTCGTTTACTCGAGTAAAACTCGTGTTTCCCTTACCTTTTCGCGAGTCCCCCTCTCTTCTCATACCTTACTTCTTCTTCTTCTTCTTCTACTTATTCTTTTTTTTAAGTTTAAGCTTTAAGTTATAAATTGCAGTTATTCGACCATACTCACGCGCACACCCATGGTTCGTTCCGAAGCAACCTTCCCATTTTCTCGATTAATAACTCAAGGTGACCAACACACGAAACTGCTGCCACCCATCGATGCCATGCACATGCACGGCACTTCGCCGTTACTCCGACAAACCACGTCGCCTCCGACAAACCACAAAACGACCCCACACTCGAAAGCAAAACCCAGTTCAACGCGAAAGACTCGAAATCAAAATGTACCCATTTGTTCGAACCAACTACTCGAACATACCCAACAGAAAATTGCCTCGACCCACTAACGCCGACCACCAGTGGCGATGCAACCCCGGCCACACCTCGGCCATATCCTCCTCTACCATCTCCCAGAAGCGCGTGCAGCTCGGCCGATCCATGGTGACAAACTCAACTAGTTTACAGACCACTGCAACTCGAACCCAAAAATCCTAAACTCGAATCTACCCACTAATTCTTGCATTAGAAAATTTTTCTAACATTTTTCCTGTATTCGTGAACCATCAAACTAGCTTCACAACAAATTTCAGCATCTAAGATTTGTTAAACTAATAGAAATTGATAAAAATACATTTGTGGTTCATTTACGAACTACACCTTGTATACTTATCTAAAATCATCATTCTTGTTTTAAAAATCCTACTTTTGTATGTTTATTCGAGATATGAAATCAAATTAACAATTTAAAATATTCGAATTTTACACATTGATTTCTTTTTGCTGTAAACTTGAATAAACAGAGTCCCTGTAACACTGTCAAGCCACAAACTATTTCCAGGGTATGGTTTTAAGTTTAAACAACTTATTTAGTTTAAAACCCTAAACTTATAATGTTCATATGAAGAAGTATTAAAATTTTCACTACTTTCTTTGCTCAGGAACTTGAAATACTGAAGAACATCACATATTAAAACTTCCAGTATAATAGAGAACATTTCAGAACTTCTATCTACAATACACAGCAAGCATAAAGTTTTCATGAACTAAATATCAAGATTTAAATTTTTAAAAACAATACTATGTTTACTCACTTGAATTACCGTTGAAACAGAGAATAATTGTTGTGTTGAAGAGCTACAGTTTTGAGTTTAAATCCCTATAAATCTTTCCCTGCTTTATTGTTGAATGTTTGAGTTTGTAAAATAAAGATGTTTATTTTCATTTTCCTTCTTTCAGGCCTTCAAAGTTTTGTGAACGAGCTAAATAAGATGATGCATATATAGGAATAGTTTTGAACAGTGGTATGGGCTTCTGGTACAAGCTTCAGCTTGTTTTGATCAGACAAGATTTTTTTATGGAGGCTGAAAGGAATTCTTGCAATTCGAATTGACAAAAGTTGTGCTATCATTTAATGTATATGTTCCCTATTTGTTTACATCTAATTATGGTTTGCTGATATTATTTTATATTTTTTTCTGTACAAAGATATTTTGCATATGTAAATAGATTTGTCTTCTTCTTGCATTGGTTATACATGTATTATACAGCACATATGTGTTATTATTTTTGTCAAAGATTTTGTTTTTTCCTTCGCACTTAATATAAAATTTGTTATTTATCTTATGTTTCTATTTAACCATAGAAGTTGTTAACATAACTTCTTAGTTTTATTTCCTGTTTGTAATTTTAACTTTCAAACATTTAATTTATAACATATATTTGAACTCATATTTTTTATTTTATAATTATATTATATCTTATATTTATATTTAGTATGGATAGGATTGCTTATTGTAAACATTATTATTTAGATTACATTTTATATGTATTATATTAAATGTTAATAATATGGAACCTTTAATTTAATTGAATAAGATAGATTTTATTTTAAATGGTTTTGAAAGATTCTATTTTAAATTTTCAAACCAAAATTTCCTTCATAAACATATATATACATATATAACTGATAAATGTCCAAAGATCTTATCAGTTTACAAAATGAAAAGCTTGTATTTTATTTGAATTAGATTAAATACTTACTAAAATAATATTGCCAATACATTCCTCCCCTTAAAAGAATTTCATCCCCGAAATTTAAACAACAGTTAATTCAGAAGCTTTTATATCAACAATCCAAACATACATATCATCCGCACATTAGCAAACAATCAAACAGTCTATCCTAACAACCATCACTAGTTATCCGGACACAAATTTGGATAAGCTTTCCTAAAACTATCCAGAGTTTTCCAGGTACAATTTCTGGGATCCTCACTCCACTGCACTTTGACAAGCTTCACTACCTTGCTCCTGAGTTGCCTCTCGTCTTGATCAACAATCCAAACTGGATTTCTAACCACAGTCAAGTTTGGTTCTACTTTCAAATCTTCCGGGACTACTGGTTCTACAACCAATGATGGGTCATGCACAAATTTCCTTAAATGGGATACATGAAATACATTATGAATTCTATACATCCGCTCTGGCAATTCAATTCTGTAAGCTACAGCTCCAATTCTTTCCAGCACTCGGAATGGTCCTATATATCTTGGGGCAAGTTTTCCCGTCTTTCCGAATCTTATAGAACCTTTGATCGGGGAAACTTTGATAAAGACTAAATCTCCGATCTTAAATTCCAATCGCCTCCTTCTCTTATCTACGTACTTCTTCTGACGGTCCTGAGCAGCTTTCATTTTTTCTTGATAAGCTCAACTTTCGCAAAAGCTTCTCGAATTAGATCGGGTCCGGGCACAAGATGATCTTTAGATTCTATCCAATAGGATGTGGATCTACACGGTCTTCCATATAAAGCTTCATAAGGAGCCATCTTAATACTTTCCTGGTAACTATTATTATAAGAGAATTCCACTAGATGTAGATGGTCTTCCTACGATCCTCCAAAATCCAAAACACAAGCTCGCAGCATATGCTCAAGAATACGATTAAGCCTCTCCGTCTGTCTGAGGATGATAGGCCGTACTCAATCTCAAACTCGTTCCCATAGCTGATTGCAGAGCCTCCCAGAATCTGTTAGTGAAAATAGGATCTCAATCACTTACAATACTGACTGGAACACCATGCAATCTAACTATCTCCCTCAAGAAAATCTCTGCCAGAGAAGCTGCAGTACGAGTTGCCTTAACGAGTATAAAATGGGCGCTCTTAGTTGAACGATCAACAATAACCCATTGTCCTTCATTTCCTTTCTTGGTTCTAGGCAAACCGTCGATGAAACCCATCGAAATCATTTCCCACATCCAATTTGGAACTTCCAAAGGCTACAATAATTCGGCTGACTTCCGCTGATCTCCTTTAACTTGTTGGCAGATGGCACAACCATTAACGAAAGCAGCTACATCTTTCTTCATGGCCCTCCACCAAAAGACTCCCTTCATATCCTTATACATCTTTGATATTCCCAGGTGAATATTCAATCTGGAATGATAACTCTCTGACAACACCTCCTGCTTCAGATCCCTATCATTCGGAACACAAATCCTTCCGTTAATCCTCAATGTTCCTTAGCCATCAATTCCAAAACTGGGACACTGACCCTTCCTAACTCTTTTGATGATTCTTCTTAACATCTTATCAGATTCTTGCTTGCTTGAAATCCTTTCAATAAGAGATGGAACAACTTCCAAAAGAGACAGGACTGCATTCCTGCTAAGAGCATCAGCTACAACATTCGCCTTTCCCGAGGTATACAGAATATCCAAATCATAGGATGCCAGAAACTCGATCCACCGATGTTCCCTCAGATTAAGATCCTTTTGAGAGAAAAGATATTTCAACGGTTTGTGATCCGTGAATAATTTGAATTTCTCTCCCAAAAGATAATGTCTGCAGATCTTTAAAGCAAAAACAATGGTTAACAGTTCTAGATCATGCATAGCGTAGTTCCTTTCATGTGGCTTTAATTGCCGACTCGCATACGCAATTACCCTTCCATTCTGCATCAGAACTGCTCCCAGACCAACTATACAAGCATCAATATAACCTTCAAATTTGCTCTTTCCATTCGAAATAGCAAGCACCGGTACACTGTTTAGCCTTGTCTTCAATTCCTGGAAAGCTTCTTCCCACTAGGGTGTCCACTTGAATTTAGCTCCTTTCCTAGTCAGCTTAGTCAGATGCAAAGAAATCTTGGAATAATCCTTGATAAACTTTCTGTAGTAGCCAGCCAACCCCAAAAAACTGTGAACTTTAGTCAGTGTGTCTCCGGCTGCTTCCACTCCAGAATAGTCTCAACCTTCGTTGGATCTACAAAGGTACCTTCACCAGAAACATTGTGCCCTAAAAATTTGACTTCTGATTTCCAGAAATGGCACTTGGAAAGCTTTGCCTTCAAAATATGCCTCCTTGGTGTCTTCAATACAATTCTCAAATGTTGCCTATGCTCTTCTTCAGACTTGGAGTAGACCAAGATATCATCAATGAATACTAGAACAAACTTATTCAATACATCACGAAAGACTCGGTTCATTAGGTCAACAAAGTAGGCAGGAGCGTTGGTTAACCCGAAAGGCATAACCAATCACTCATAGAAACAATTTGGTCCCCTAAATGCAGTCAAGGGAATATTGTCCTCAGCTACCCTCAACTGATGGAAACATGAAGCTAAATCCAGTTGAGAAAAGACAGAAGCTCCATGCAACTAGTCAAGAGATCATCAATAAGAGGAAGAGGATATTTATTCCGAATGGTCACTTTGTTCAATTCTCTATAATCCACACAGAACCTTAGCGATCCATCGATTTAGTGACAAACATCGTAGTAGAGCCCCAACAAGAAAAACTAGGCCTAGGCAACTCCTTCTCCAAAAGATCCTGAGTCTGCTTAACTAACTCCTCTCTCTCCCTAGGAGTATTCTCCTACTAGGCTGAATCACCAGCACTGCTCCTGGAATCAAATCAATGCAAAACTATTTCTCGATGTGGAGGCAGACACTTAACTTCCTCAAATACATCAGGAAAATCTTGGACCACATCAATATCTTCTACCTTCTCCTGAGAAGTCTTAATTCCATGAAAAAGAATACTCAAGTGAATTCTAGAATTATCACACGTCACTATGGCAATACTACCCAAATCAGTTTCCAGCGAAACTGTTCTCTCATCACAATTCAGGACCGCTCTATACTTATCAAGCCAATCCATCCGCAATATAAGGTTAAATCCCTTAAAATTCAACACATAAGGGTCACAAGAAAAACTATGGGATAGATAAGAAATCTTCAAGTCCTTACAGATCATATCTAGTTTGGTCACCCCTTCTATAGGATTAGACACAAAAATAGGACAATCTACAGTACTAGGGTTAAGAAAGAATTACTCTACAGATTCCAGAGAAATAAAACTCAAAGAAGCAACCGAATCAAACAAAACTTTAATATACTTGCCATTTAAAAGTAATGTACCTTCCAATCTCCCTTGCCTTTAGATGAAGTAGATGGTGCACTCTCCAAAGCAAATACTTTATGCTGTTGAGCTTTGTGAAGTAGTGGACAATCCTTGATCATATGACCTGGTTGGTGACAATTAAAGCATAGAGATCTCTGAACCAAAGTTGAACCCGGTCCACTATGATGCGGTTGCTGTTGTTATTGCTGGAATCCTTTCCTGGGACACTTATTTGCCAAGTGACCTTCTTGTTGACATATATAGCATTTGCGAGGTCCATTGTTGCTTCTAGACTTCTTCTTGTTCGGCTTCCTCCAATTGGGATTGAACTTCCTCTTATTCTTTATTAAATCAGTTTACTAACTTAAAAATACTACATCAGTTAAATAACCTTAAAACACTTTCATTATAATAGTAAATTTACTTTAATCACTATTATTAAATCAATTAGTTAACTTTGAATATCATTAATTAAAATGTTTTATTAAATTTAGATAATCATAAATTAAAATGAATAATTAATCTCAAACATCATTAATTAAAATTATTAATAAATTTTAAATACCATTAATTATAAACAATTAATCAAGTTCAACTTATCATAAATTAATTAGATTAATCCAATTTAAACATCGTTATTTAAAATAATAAATTAAAACATCATTGTTAAGATGATTAAATAACTATATAACATCATTGATTAAAAAGATTAACTAAATTTCAAATATCACTAGTTAAAACAATTAATTAAAGTTAAAACAATCATTAATTAAAACAATTTAATTAAATTCAAATTTTATTAACTAAATAAATTAATAAATTTCAAAACATCATTAGCTAAAGTAATTGATTAATTCCGAAATCGTTAGTTAACATGATTAGTTAATTTAAACATCATTGGTTAAAACAGTTAATAAAATTTAAACAATCATTAATTAAAGTTCAATATATTTAATTAAAATGATCTATTTAAATTCAAAACTCATTAATAAAAAAGACTAATTAATTTCTAACATCATTAATAAAAATATTTAATTAAATTCAAATATCATTATTTGAAATGATTAATTATTTTTAAACATTATTAATTAAAATGATTATTAATTTAAGATATCATTAATTAAAATTCATTATCATTAATTAAATAATTAATTAAACTCATTAGTTAAAACGATTAATTAAGTACAAATCATCATTAGCATAAATGATTAGTTAATCTAAAGGTCAACCAATTTTTAACCATCATTAATCAAATTGGTTAATTAATTTCAAAATCATTAGTTAAAATTATTAATTAATTTAAATAACCATTAATTAAAATCATTAATTAATTTAAAATATCATTAATTAATATGATTAATGAATTATAAAATTCTATTTAGTGAGTGTACAAGCTCAAGTTCAAAACACACACGATAGGATTTTAGGGATGAAAATCAATAATTAAAGGTATAACGAAAATCGATATACAAACACTTAAACAATTTAATTAGAATATCAAGATTTATTTAAATTAAATATCAATATAAAACCATACGGATGTAAATAAATAACTATTGGCAAAAAAACCCTCAGGGTCTCTCTACAAATTCTTCCTACAAACAATTGTTAAGGAAGTTATAAATAAACATATGGGTTCATAGCAATCAAGTTCATATGCATCCATTTTTCAAACGGAAGTTCAACCAAACAATTAATCAAATAATTTAACTAACATCCAAGCAATCAATAATAGCTTATAGCATCATAGATATGATATAGTACATTTGAATGTGAATTAAACTCTCCCGTTTGAACTAAAATCGAACGAGCATTCGATTTTGGAATAAATTCCAACAAGCTCCAAACTCTTCCAATCCAATCCTATTGAGAAGAAAATGTCTGTATGAGTGCAATGCAACAAATGACGTTCGAATCCGACCACATGCACAAAAGTTATTCAAATTACAAGTTATTTATTAAATTGAACTAATTAATAACTAACTAATTAATCATTACTTAACTTAATCATCCTTCTTCCCCCATGCTTAAACACTTCTGTGCATATAGTATCTCCCCTCCCGCAAACTCAAGCATGCCCAGGCTATGATACAGAGGTATACTTGACGATACTTCGATCTGACTTCGCCACAGCACTTCACTCCGCACCCTCAACTCGGTGGACCCGAAATCACCCCATCCGATCCTCCTTAGGCTGAAGCCACCTGCTGCCTTCCCTCGTCCCTGCTCACTATTGCGACTTCCAAACAAGAGTCACCCATCACCAAAATATAGCCAACGATGCATCTCTACACCATGAACCTAAACCTACACCCCATTTCCACCGACTCCTTTGCAATCACCTAAAATCTGAAGCCCAAGTCTATTCCAACGCGGTTGATGTAACGACCCAGATTTTTCGTTGTTTTATTTTAGGTATTTAAATGGTTTTAAATATTGGATTTGAATTATTGATTGACTTGGAATACGAAAATTTGGTTTTTTATTTATAGAATAAATTCAGAATTTAAATATAGCGATTTATTGAATAATTTAATTATTGAATTTAATAATTGAATATTGGTTAAATTTTTGCATCTTGAGTTTTAAGCTCGATAAAAATTATTTAAAGGATTGTAAAATTTATATCAATAATAATAAAGATAATAGAGTTTTTAAAATTGAATTTGAAAGTGATCAGTTAAATTTTTTTAAATAGTTTGTTCAAATTGACATTTAAAAATAGTCATCTAGGGCATAGTCTCGGAATTCGACGAAAGCAGTTCCATTGGATCCGTAACAATGTATTATTATCGATTTCAAATTTTGGGGCATTTGGAGTTATCGTTTGGCCGTACGATATGCAAACGCGTCGAATTAATATCGAAATTTAATATAATAATTGGGTTCCAAAAGCTATTTTCTCCATACGATCGAATTAGGACTCGGAACCATTTCCATTGCATTTGGAATATTGGTATAACATTATAAACGCCTAGTGGCACGTCTTGATAGGGATCAAATAAAATGTCTAAATGTTTTTTTTAAATAATAAAATAAAATAAAATGGAAATTCGGTCAACCCTAGCCGACAAGTCGTGTACCATAAGTTTTTCATCATGTTAAAATCATATCCCTTCTCTTCAATTAAATCACGATCCCATCATCCTTCTTTTAAAGAGCCGATATTATTTCTTTCCCCCATAGTTCAAAATCGATAAGTTCAAACATTTAGAAAAAGGAATAAAACGAAATAAAATTCGTTCGCCAATTAAAAAAGGGGCATTTCACTAGAAGAACAAACTTTGCAGTCCAATTAGTTTCTAGGACACATATCCACAGAAATTAATTTCAAGGCCAAAGGCAACAGAATAATTAATTTTAAGGACAAAGTCACCAGTCCAATTACTTTCAAGGACATAATTTCATTGGTTTTTAGGCCTTAGAAACTAATTGTTTTGCATTTTGTCCTTAAAAATAATTATTTCAGTTTTGTGTCCTAGAAACTAATTGCACTTGCTAAAGAGGCCCTTATGGCTAATTTCCACTTAAAAAAAGTGGAAAAGTCGGAATCGACTTCGTTCAATTCAAAAAGAGAAAATGGGGGTGGCAATCGAATCCAGTTCGAACAAGGTATCGATCGAAGCGAGGCTCGTGCTCGTGAAGTATAGGTGGTCGAGCATTGATCAGGGAAAGCAGGGAAGTAGCGGCGAGGGCTTATCGTAGTCGTGAGGTTTGGAGCCGAGCTGAAGGCATTCAACAGTAGCATGGCAGCAACCTTGGTCGAGGTGGCGGCTCATGGCCAGAGGTGGGGGATGGCGATCATTTTCTGGCCGTTCCTGCATTAGCCGATCATGGATGAGGCTTGGTTAAGCAGGGTTTGGTTTAGCGGTAATTATGTTGGGTTATTACAATTAAGATTTATATGTATATGTATAATATATATATATATATATATATATCTGTGTGTGTGTGTGTGTGTGTGTGATGCAATAAATTTATAAAGTTAATAACTGCCATATAAAAATTTACTTTTATCATTTGGCTTGGTTATGAAATCATAAATCCAATATTATAGATATGTATATGTGTGTGTACACACACACGCAAATTGGATTAGATTAGAAACGGTAATTACTTATTTAGTTCATGATAAGCATAGAAATTAGTTAATGAGTTTGTAATTAGAGTGTTTAGTCATAACATCAAATTTTTATAGCTTATAAAATCGTAACTCTCTCGATTAGGTTTAAATTGAACCCTGCTTGTCGCTTTACATTCGTAGTGACGAGATTCTCGCAATGGAAAAAAGTTGAACTTGAATTATTAAAAAATCTGAGCAGCCAAGGTGACAAATCTCTCACTCATTCGGAATTACCAAAATTTAAAATTTAAAGTTGTTGAAATTAAATTTTGGATGCTAGTTGAACTTATAAAATTTATGTCTGTTGAATGATATAATCTGTATATTAGTCTATATATATATGTATATATATGCATGTATGTATATATTGGATTGATATTCCTGCACATTATAGCGGATGAGACTCTATGCGCCTCGCATAATAACGGATGACCATGATATCCCCCTCGAAGTGGGATTAGTATTTTTATTATTTTCTAACATCTGTGGATGCAGGAAAAACAGATTGGAGGGTCCAATGGGATTCCTCAAATATATTAGTATTTTTCATATATACAAAATGCTGGATTACTGTGGGTTGTAAAATTTTAGATGTTAAAAATAGCATGGAAATTAATTTGGGATATATTAAATAACATAAATATTATTTTAAAATTTTTAAGGAATTAAAAGGAGATTCTTAATATAAAAATATGTATATCGAAAATTAGATTATATAAAAGAGGTTGGGTTGAATAAGAAATGGTGAATTTTTAATCGTATTAAAAAATGCAGAAAAATATTTTAAATGGAAAATTTTAAAATGAATTATATAAAGGAATTTTTAAAGATTGGGTTTTGAAATGATATTTGAAAAATATAGAAAAGTTTGGAACTGATATTAAAATAGATGGGGAAAAATAAATGAGAATTATAAGAAATTAAATTTGTTGAAATGGAATTTCATAAAGGAGATTATTTTAGTGAAACTCAAAGGAGGTATATAAAATTTATAAACATAGTTTACTAATGAAGGTAAGTGATATCGGATGATAATTTGAGAATACAAATTACGGGAACAATTTATATTGGAATATGGAAATAGGGTGAGAGAAATAGTAGATACTATTTTTTAAAGTGAAATGGTTAAGGAGACTGGAATGGGAGTAATGTGAAGGAATTCGAGAAGATTTATAAATTTAAATTTGGTTATTGGGATTTAGAAATTTATTTTATCGATAAGTTAAAATTTTATTATAAAATAAAAAATTATCATTTATTAAATTATATAAATTTAAAGGTTAGTTGGTATAGGAATATTTTCAGAAGCGACTTTTTAATACTTAATATCTATTTTAATAAAATCCTAAATGTTTAAACCTGCTTTGAAAAAAGTGATGTTATAAGGAAGTGTTTTTCAATATTTTAAATAATTATTTGAATATGTCTTAAAAACAAATAATTATTATTTTCTTTAAATAATTATTTTTTTTACATATGTGTATATATAAAGTTTTGGAAATGTTTTAAATTTATTTATGAACCTTCTCGGAAGCCTGTGAATTGGTTATTAAGTAAACATGATTTATAAGAAAATTGTTAAATAGAATTGGAAAGAAAAGTAAGAAAATTTCCGGAGAGGTTAAATAAAGGTGAACTTCGAAGAATGAAATAGAATTAATTAATGAAGTAGAAAGGGAAATGAGAATTATTAGCAAGTGTAATTGACTTTGGAAATATTGAAGGGAATTAATTAAAGAATTCCAGAATTTATAGAATTCGTGTGAAATGAGTTGAGAAATATACAAATAAAATTGTAAATGATTTTGAGAAAGAGAAATAGGAAATAAAAGAGGTATTTCCTAAGTGTGAATTTGAAATGAAATGGAGAAAGATATTCTAACTGTTGAAAAAAGAGTGGAAATTTGTGTTGGAGATACAAGAATTTGAAACTGTTTTCAAATGTTGAAGAACTGAAAGTAATATCTTATAAAAATATTTTGAAATAAATTTTGGGAAATTTATAATAAGGCCTGATGATTGTTTTTGGATGTCTATTGATAGTTAAATAACCGACTATCAATTTTTGTCCAATTTCGTTAATCGTTTCGAAGAGACCAGGGACAGATTTAATTATCCGAAAACCACTTCGATTCGGTTTGAACGTTACGAATGAATACCGTAAAGATGATGAAGACGGTGATTCGGTTTGTTCAGATCTAGGGCAACTTGCATGGACGAATGCTATCAGAACATCATCATTGGAGGACGATGAGCATTCTAAGTAAAATTTCATTCTTTGAAAGGTAACGCTTAGCCTCGAGCCTCATCAACCGAGAATGACTAAAACAGGGGAGATGTAGTAAGGCTAAGTGGGTCGCACCCAAGTAGGTTATGTTATCATCTTTCTAGATGTCCTCGAAAACCATATTTATCTTAGATATGGGTATACATGAAAGAAGAAGCGCTCGATGGTAAGGCTGGGAACACCCGAGGTGATAACATATTCGATATATCCAGGTTAGGGGTAGGCCGATCTTGTGTAGCAGGATATCCTGGCGTGGTCCTCGATACATGGTTCTAGAGGTGTACTGTGATGTACGGTACCCCATTGGCCCAGTCATTCGTTGGAATCCATTCTCCAATATGAGCTTACGGTTTTGTTTGTAGAGCCTAGTATGCTGGAATTTAATTAATGTAACAATTTCAGCTATTTGAATAAGCTTTTGTATTTAGACACTATTATAATATCATTGGATTTTCTACAAGGTGTTTTCATCATCGTAAGGGAAAAATTCATTGTGTTTGTTTGTGACTTAGCTTACAAGACACCATTGTTTATTAGAGGATTTTGAAAAGTTAATAACTCAAATTGAATGTGTTTTCTCACGCTAGTTTTCCAGACTGCCTTGGGTGTTATTTTATTATAATGCTTGGGTCAGACCAAGCATTATAGATTTAGGATGGGGTGTTATGGAGCTCAAAGAACGAGCTGAATGGCAAGGCATACTTCCATACTTGATTATTATTCCACTGTGTAAGGACAAGTTATTAAACTGTCCATATTTGATGTATTGGATTGTTCTACTTTGATAGTGATATGTATATTAACAGTACAGTTCTTGTATTTAAAATCTACTATTATATATTATACTTTGTTCCACTGCGATTGTGAGATTCTTTATTGTTCTGTTATTTCTTTTACCTTTTTATTATTTACCCCTAATGAACTGGTATTTCCGGCACTTGACTGCTCAGCATTTTATACAGTAGACATATTGATGTCGATTTTTGAGGGTCGAAAATCCCCGTTTGTTACAGTTGGTATCAAAGCTGAAGGTTAAGCTAGAACCTTGGCTCTGGTAGGGAATTACTCATTAGAGATAGGATCAGCAGCACCCTAGAATGAGTTGCGTGTATCAATAGATATGAGCGCGTGTTTGTTTATGAATATAAATTGTTTTATACCGTGTTAGTTGATTTATCGGGTGACTTATGAACTCTTGTCGCCATATTTCGTATAACTGTATCGATAGGGTTTTCTAAACACTTGAATAGAATAATTCGACACGGTATTGTTTTGGAATGGGATAAATGAAATAATTTTACTCAAATTTTATTTTGATATAAAAGAATAATTTTCTAAAATTATTATACATATTTGGAGTTTTTGGATAATAATATATAATCAAACAAGATTATAAAATTGGAAATGGTTTATATAACCAAATGAGAATTTATATAAGGTAAAATTATACAAATGTATTATAATTAAAACTGAATTCAAAAACAGAATCCAGAAATTTAAATCCCGGGAGTTTGGAAAATGTTTTCTAAAAGTGGCATGGAAAAACTAATAATAAGAGTATTATTTTTAAAGAATACTTTCGAACGAAAAATTGTTTTAAAATGAATTTTGGAAGAGATATAGCACTGAACTCACTTCAGTCACTGGAAAATAATTCTGGTGATGACTGCAGCATCACTGGTATTCATTTCCGAGTTTCTAAGTGACGTGCTACCGAAATTAATTTGTTGGGCAAACCAATTTTGTTTGAAAATTCCAAGGGAATTTGTTTCAGATAAAAACCAGGTTTGGTTTAAATTTAAAAGTGTGACTTTTGGATATTTGTGATTTAAAAAATGATTTAAAATAAATACTAGGTGTTTAAAAATTCTGAAAATCCTTATCTAAATAATTTAGAGATCATCAGGAAATAAGAATGATTCTAAATAAGAAAAGAAAATTAATGGATTTGAGTTTGGAAACGAATGTTAAATTGAGTAAAGTTAAAATGGATAAAATTAAAAGTGAAAAAAGGTTAAAATGAAATTTAACTTAGATTAAGTTAAAGAAATTAAAATTTCAAAATTTAATTGATTGTGATTTGAATAAAATAAATTAGTGAAGTGGACTAGTTAAATGGATTAAATTGGGATATGAATGAATTGAGTTGGAAAATAAAATTTAAATTAAACTGAGAAATAAAATTGAGTTCAATTTGGATTGAATTGAAATAAAATTGGATTGAGTTATAGATGATTTTGAATGGAATAAATAAATTTTAATAGCTTATAAAATTGAAAAGTAAAATAGACAATCCAAAATAAATTGATTTGTTATTTTTGATGAGGAAATATAAATCCAAACTTTAATTTAAAATCAGTTTGAGCTCAAGTAACCTGAAAGAAGTGATTTTTAAAGTGAAATCAGACGTGGAATTATAAAAAGGCAGTGAACTAATTAGATAATTAATTAGTTAGTCGAATATGAAGACGGAATTTAACTTGGTTAAGATAAAATTTGGATTGTGGATTAGAAATGGATTTTTGAAAAGAAACTTGAGTTACAAATAAAACTCAACTAAAATTGTAAGCAAATTAAATATAATTGGAAACGTGATCGATTGAAATTAAATTGGATTGAAATGGTAATGACTCGAGTTATAAATAAATCCAATTGAAGTGTAAATGAATTAAATATGGCATTGATATCATTTAAAAGAATTCGAGAATAAATCCGAGTGTGGAATTAGAAATTTGAAGCGGATTGAATGAATGAACTAATTAAATAAATTAGTAAATGGAATGGAATTAATTAGATGAGAACCAAATTAAATTGAAATGGAGTTTGTTGCAGATAGAAATGAACTTAAGTGTTGTTTAAAATGATTAAAATAAATAACTTAAGATAATATTTAATTAAAGCTTGACTTAGAGTAAATTGGTGGAATGGCCATTAAATAAAATTGCATAGAATGATTTCAAGTCAAGTAAAAGTGGATATAAATGGAATGCAAATGAACTGATTGAGAATCAGTTAGAAATGGAATAGAATTAAATATAAATTGAGTTGGAATTAATTATAAAATAGTTATAAACTAAAATAACTATTCTATTAAATGAATATCATCGAATTTTCATCGAAAATTTGGTGTTTGACATAAATGGAAGTAAATAAAATTTTATAAATCGATAGAAGTGAATAAATTGATTTTTAATCAATTTGGAATGAATATTAGTTTGTTTAGTATAAATGTAAATTGAATGTATGCAAATTGGGTCGTAAATCATTTCAGATTGAATGAAATGATGTATGGATTGATTGAAAGTAATAAAATGAATGTCAGAACCTTATAATTGCTTATAATACATGTTTAGCGTGGTTGGTATTGAAATTCATGTGTTGTAGTTGTTTAAATAAATGAAATGTTAGTGAATTTCATATATTTGTTACTTACATGTTTAAATTGAGTAAGTACAGGTACTTAGAGCTATTGTGCTTGACTTTTATGCGTATTGCAAAATGAATAGGCCGCTTGCTTAATAATGCTAAAATAAGGTATGTTTTCGGATTAAATATCGTAAAATATAAGTATTGTTATATATATATTTTGTTTTCCAACCGTGGGGTCGATGTATATATATTTACCTCTCTTGTCATATTGCAAAAAGCTCTTCATACAAGGGAGACTCTGCAAAAAAAATGGAAATTTAGGGTGTTAGAAAAATTTTGAATTTTTTGGAAAATTTTTTTTAACGAAAATTTAATTTGATTTTGAATTTGTAATCGAAATAAATAACTTTGGTTTAGGATTGAAAATTAATTATTTGATTGAAAACTAAGAGATTAGGGAAGTGGAATGTCAAGTTAGCTAAGTGGGGTTTGATAGATTATTGGTTTGGGAGTCTTTTTCCTGCCTTAACAATTTCGGGGACGAAATTATTTTAAGAGGAAAGGAATAACGACCCGGATTTTTCATTGTTTGATTTTCGGTATTTAAATGATTTTGAATATTGGATTTGAATTATAGACTAATTTGGAATATGAAAATTTAGGTTTTTATTTATGGAATAAATTCAGAATTTAAATATAGTGATTATTGAATAATTTAATTACTGAGTTTATAAATTGAATATTGGTTAAATTTTTTCATCTTGAGTTTTAATCCCGGTAAATTTTTTTTAAAGGCTTGTAAAATTTATACTAATAATAAAAAGATAACAGAGATTTTAAAATTGAATTTGAAAGTGATCTGTTCAATTTTTTTAAAATAGTTTGTTCAAATTAACATTTAAAATAGCCATCCGGGGCACAGTCTCGAAATTCAACGAAACCAATTTCATTGGATCCGTAATAATGTATTATTATCGAATTTCAAATTTTGAAGCGTTTGGAGTTATCATTTGGCCGTACGATATATAAACGTGTCGAATTAATTTCGAAATTTAATATAATAATTGAGTTTCAAAAGTTATCCTCTCCATACGATCGAATTGGGACTCGGAACCTTTTCCATTGCATTTGGAATAGGGGTATAACATTATAAACGCCCAGCGATACGCCTCGAAAAGAGATCGAATAAAATGTCCAAAGTTTTTTTTTGAAAAAAAATAATAAACTAAAATAAAATAAAATGGAAATTCGGTCAATCCTAGCCGACAAGCCATGTACTATAATTTTTTCTTCATGTTAAAATCATATCCCTTCTCTTCAATTAAATCATGATCCCATCTTCCTTCTTTTAGAGAGATGGTATTATTTATTTCCCCCATAGTTCAAAATCGATCAGTTCGAACATTTAAATAAAAAAGTGAACAAAACGAAATCAAATTCGTTCGTCAATTAAAAAAGGAGAGGAAAGTCAAAATCGACTTCATTCGATTCAAAAAGAGAAAAGGGGATGGTAATTGAATCCAGTTCGAACAAGGTATCGATCGAAGCGAGGCTCGTACGCGCGAAGTATGAGTGGTCGAGTATTGATCAGGGAAAGCAGGGAAGTAGCGGCGAGGGCTTGTCGTATTCGCGTGGTTTGGTGGCGAGATAAAGGCATTCGACAGTGGAATGGCAGCACCCTTGGTTGACGTCGTGACGGCGGCTACTGGCCAGAGTGGAGGAGGGAGATCGTTTTCTAGCCATGCCTATATTGGTCGACCCTGGATGAGGCTTGGTTAAGCAGGGTTTGGATTAAAGGTAATTATGTCGGGTTATTATAATTAAGGATTTATATGTATATGTATAAAAAGTAATATGCTACAAAAAATTTATAAAGTTAATAACTATCATATAAAAATTTACTTTTATCATTTGGCTTGATAATGAAATTATAAATCCAATACCATTGATATGCATGTATGTATGTGTGTGTGTGTGTACGCAAATTGGTTTAGATTAGAAATGGTACTTACTTATTTAGTTCACGATAAGCATAGAAATTAGTTATTAAGTTTGTAATTAGAATGTTTAGTTATAACTTCAAATTTTTATTGCTTATAAAATCTTAACTCTCTCGATAAGGTTTAAATTGAATCCAGCTTGTCGCTTTACATTCGTAGTGACGAGATCTTTACAATGAAAAAAAGTTGAACTGGAATTATTAAAAAAATCTGAACAACCAAGGTGAGAAAGCACTTACTCATTAGGAATTACCAAAATTTTAAATTTTAAATTGTTGAAATTAAATTTTGGATACTAATCGAATTTATGAAATTTGTGTCTGTTGAATGATATAATATTTATAGTAGTGTGTGTGTGTGTGTGTGTGTATTAGTATTGGAGTGATTGTGACGCCCCACCTCTATACCCATGTTAGCCAAGAACACTATGATGTAGTCCTGTCAACTAGCACGGAGAATAAGGCTGTTGAGGAGCGACCATCCATGTAACTTCTTTGTGCGAGCACCATTATGTCAGATAGTATAGCATGCATTTCATTTAAGGAGGAAGTCCGACACACCGATACAAACTCAAAGCTATCACACGTTGGCTATGAATAATCTTCGGAAACAAACATAGAAATAAGCATAACATAATCAGTCACAGACATCCATATCACAAAGGCGGAAGAAGATATGGATATATAACTAACACATGAAAGTGTACATCAGAGTAGTGGTCAAAAAGATCCACAATATAAAAGAATAGCAACACGTGCTATACAAAAGAATACAACTATGAGTCTATATCTCAAGTGTATACAACAAAAACTGCTAATCTAAATAGTTAGCCAAAAGTCAGAGTAGCAAACCCCAGGGAGAAGTCAAGCAGAAGCACCTGTAACATCTCGGTCTGACCCGAGTATTATTTAAGAAAATAATAAACGGATCAGTCTAGCTATAAATATCATATGACAAGGTATAAAATAAAAGATATGGCATAACATAAAATATCCATACTGACATACTACTATAAGTATGAAAATGATGATCAACAGAAGATCAATCAATAAGAGATAAATCAATATCACAAGAATCTTCTCAAAGATCCAAAGAGGGCATCATACCCTAAACTTATACTCATAACAAGTCAATGACATAAATTCCAGAAATCAACACAGGAAATCCAGAAATCATAGAAAAATGGAAAGAGGCCTATCACATGACGGTCCGAAGACCATGGGGAGCTACCCCATATGGGTGAGTCGGAATCACCCAGATGATATCTAGGCTAACCAAAAAGCAAAAAGGTATGTGTGAGTGGAATCACACAAATGGTGTCTAGCCTGACCTCGCAACAAAAAGGTATGTGTGAGTGGAATCACACAAATGGTGTCTAGGCTAACCAAAAAGAAAAAAGGTATGTGTGAGTGGAATCACACAAATGGTGTCTAGCCTAACCAGGAAGCAAACAAAGAGACATCGCACAATTGCTAGCCTAAATCACAAAATGATCGTCATGATCAACGAGAAGTGTCAATTACACTAAGCTAGTAAATATAAAAGTTTAGCTTCATGTCCCATAACCACTTGCTTAACTCAAATATTTACGAACAAACTGTAGATCTTCACTAGAAAATTGTCACAAAAAGGTTCAATCGAACAAGTCCAAGAGTTAACCGACGAAGCAAACGCAAGCGTTTCATACCACTTGTTTTACTAAGCCGTTTAATTCAATTTCTCATACGAGTGAGGTAAAGGTTTGTATATACTAGTAGATTGGAATATGGTTTAAGAAAAGAGCTTTGTTATTGAAAATAGAGTTGAAATCATTTTGTTGAAAGGGTTTTGATATTTACTACTAGTATTGAAACCATCATATTTTAAAGTGACAAATCATAGAAGTGATTGTAGAAACAATCAATCAAAAAAATTCACATATGAAGACGTGAATAAAATCCAAAGAAACCGATAAAGAATCCATCGAAATAGATATTCAAAAATCCATAAAATCGACCGAGAAGCCCAAGATAGTTTGTCTCGAAGAATGGTCAACTCAGCATCTCAACAAAGCAAGTTCTATTGAATGTTTTTCAGATAAGATCCCCTATGGAGGGGGGGTTCCAGGGGGTAACCCCCCAAGGTGGAGGTGCGAGGGCAACGCCCCTGCTACGGGGTTCGACCTGCCCGGTCAGGTCGCGGGGGTCCAGGAGGCAGCGCCCCCGGCAGGGTGCGGGGCAGCTCCCCGTCCAAAACGGTACGACCTAGTGATTAAAGGGGCACGACCTAGTGGTCCAGCGACCTAAAGGGTAAAGGTCATGCGACCTAAAATGGGTTCGCGACCTAACACTCAAACGACCTAAAGAAAATAAGGGGTCGAGCGACCTATAAGAAGCAGCGACCTAAATAGAATCGAGGTCCAACGACCTACGGGTTAGGTCATGCGAGTTAAGGAGGTCAACGACCTAACAGAGACACGCGACCTAATAAAGGAACGCGACCTAGCGACCTAAGTAGGAAAGCGACCTATAAGGGACAAGTGACTTAAGTGGGGAAACGACATAAAGGAAAAAGGTCCAACGAGTTAAAGCCCAACGACCTAACAAGAATAAGGCCCAACGACCTAGTGGTTTACGCGACCTAGTGGACAAACAGGTCGAGCGACCTAAGAGGTTCGTGAGTTATCGATTTAATAAGGCCGAGCAACCTAACGAAGGAACAAGGCCGAACGACCTATAGGGCTCGCGACCTACGACCTAAAAGGCTTGCGACCTACGACCTAAAACCGAGCGAGTCAAATACGAAGGCCGTGACTTTTCCACCCCGGGCGACCTAATGAAGACAGAACGACCTAAGAGCAGTTTTGCACCAAAAATGCTAAAAATTGGAGTTTTCGCCAATCCAGTCCAAACCAAATGCAAATGTGCATGCGAAGGTGATAGGGAATCATTCCCAACAGTCCAATATGGTTATAGGCTAGAATTGTGAGATAAAAATCTCACCTTTGCACCAAAAACCAATGAAAATGAAGAACAAAGCAAGCAAGAATCAATCCCTCTTCAATCCCAATGCAAGAAGCTTGAATCCAATGTCTTCTTGTTGAATTTGGAGTTGAATGATGGATTTGAAGTTGAATTTGAGCTTGGAGTTTTAATTTTCCATTTCCACTACCATTTTTGAAGAAGATTGAAGGTTTAAAGCAATTAGAAAGTTATGAAGAGGAGAGGGTGGAGTTTGGGTTTAATAGGTTAAAAGCCCAACTAATGGTCTCAAGTGAAAAAGTGGTGAAAATCCACCAACTCCAAACATATCAATGCTTATACTTAAAAAAGTTGCAAACGGCGTTTCGAACTCAATGGAAGTGGTCTCGAGTCCTAATTTGAACGTATGCAAAAAGTAGCTTTTCGGACTATAATCCGACCGACGATAAAATATTTAAATAAAATATTTAAATAAAATATTTAAATATAAAATCGATAAATATGCGGGTTGTTACAGTGATATTCCCGCATATTATAGCGGATGAGACCCTATGCGTCCCGCATAATAGTGGACGACCCCATATACCACAATATCCCCCTCGATGTGGGATTGGTATTTTTATTATTGTCAAACATCTGTGGATGCAGGGAAAACAGGTTGGAGGGATCCAGCGGGATTCCTCAAATATGTTAGTATTTGTCATATATACAAAATGCTGGATTATTATGGGTTGTATAATTTTGAATGTGAAAAATAGCAAGGAAATTAATTTTGGATATATTAAATACCATAAATATTATTTTAAAATTTTTAAGGAATTAAAAGGAGATTTTTAATATAAAAATATGTATATCGAAAATTGGATCATTTAAAAGAGGTTGGGTTGAATTAGAAATGGTGAATTTTTAATCGTATTAAATGATGCGGAAAAATAGTTTAAATGGAAAAATTTAAAATGAATTATTTAAAGGAATTTTTAAAGATTGGGTTTCGAAATGATATTTGGAAAATATAGAAAGAGGTTGGAATTGATATTAAAATAGACGGGTAAACTAAATGAGATTTAGAAGAAATTAAATTTATAGATATGGAATTTTATAAGGGAGATTATTTTAGTAAAGCTCAAAGGAGATGTAGAAAATTTATAAACGTAGTTTATTAATGAAGGAAAGTGATATCAGATGATAATTTGGGGACATAAATTTATGGGAAGAATTTATATTGGAATATGGAAATAGGATGAGAGAAATAGTAGATACTATTTTTTAAAGTGAAATGGCTAAGGAGACCGGAATGGAAGTAATGTGATGGAAATTAAGAAGATTTATAAATTTATATTTGATTATTGAGATATAAAAATTTATTTTATCAATATGTTAAAATTTTATTTTAAAGTAAAAAATTCTTACTTATTAAACTATATAAATTTCAAGGTTAGCTGGTATGGGAGTATTTCTAAAAGCGAATTTTTAATACTTAATATATGTTTTAATAAAATCCTAAATGCTTAAACCTTCTTTGAAAAAAATGACGTTATAAGGAAGTGTTTTTCAATATTTTAAATAATTTTGTGAATATGTATTAAAAGCAAATTATTATTATTTTCTTTAAATACTTATTTTTATTTACAAATGTGTATATATAAAGTTTGGTAAATGTTTTAAATTTAAACCTTCTCGGAAGCCTGCGAATGGGTTATTCGGTAAACATGATTTATATAAAATTTCTTAAATAGAATTGGAAAGAAAAGTAAGAAAATTTCTGAAGAGGCTAAATAAAAGTGAACTTTGAAGAATGGAATATAATTCATTAAAGAAGTAGAAAGGGAAATGAGAATTATAAGCAAGTATAATTGACTTTGGAAATATTGAAGGGAATTAATTAAAGAATTCTGAAATTTATAGAATTCATGTAAAACGAGTTGAGAAACTTACAAATAAAATTGTAACTGATTTTGAGAAAGAGAAATAGGAAATAAACGGGGTAATTCCTAAGTTTGAATTTGAAATGAAATTGACAAATATATTCTAAGTGTTGAAAAAAGAGTGGAAATTTTTGTTGGAGATAAAAGAATTTGAAACTGTTTTCAAATGTTGAAGAACTGAAAGTAATATCTTACAAAGAAATTTTGAAATAGATTTTGGGAAATTTATAATAAGGCCTAATGATTGTTTTTGGATGTCAATTGATAGTTAAATAACCGACTTCAATTTTTGGCCAATTTCGCTAATCGTTTCAAAGAGACCGGGATCAGATTTAATTATCTAAAAATAACTTCGATCCGATTTGAACGTTACGAATGAATACTGTGAAGATGGTGAAGACGGTGATTCGGTTTGTCCAAGCTAAGGGCAATTTGTATGGACGAATGCTATCGGAATATCGTCATTGGAGGACAATGAACATTTTAAGTAAAATTTTGTTCCTTGAAAGGTAACGCTTAGCCTTGATCCTCATCAACCAAGAATGACTAAAATAGGGGAGATGCAGCAAGGCTAAGTGGGTCGCACCCAGCTAGGGTATGTTATTATCTTTCTAAATGTCTTCGGAAACCCTATTTGTCTTATATATAAGTATACATGAAAAAAGAAGCGCTCGATGGTAAGGGTGGGAACACCCGAGGTGATAACATATTCGATCTATCCAGGTTAGGGGTAGGTCGATCTTGTGTAGCAGGATATCCTGGCATGGTCCTCGGTACATGGTTATAGAGGTGTACTGTGACAGACGATACCACAGTGACCCAGTCATTCGTTGGAATCCATTCTCCAATATGAGCTTACGGTTTTTTTGTAGAGCCTATTATGTTGGAATTTAATTAATATAACAATTTCAGCTATTTGAATAAGTATTTGTATTTAGACACTATTATAATACCACTGGATTTTCTATATGGTGTTTTGGTTATCGTAAGGGAAAAACCTGTCGTGTTTATTTGTGACGTGGTCTTATGTGATACATTTGCTTTTCAAAGGATTTTGAAAATTTAACAATTCAAATAGATGTGTTCTCTCATGCTGGTCTTCCAGACTGACTCGGATGTTATTTTATTATAATGCTTGGGTCAGACCAAGCACTACAGATTCAGGATAGGATGCTTGGAGCTCAGGGAACGAGCTGGATGGCAAGGCATACTTCCGTACTTGATTATTATTCCGATGTGTAATGACAAGCTATTAAACTGTCCAAGTTTGATGTTTTAGATTATTGTACTCTGACAGTGGTATGTATATTAACAGTACAGTTCTTGTATTTAAAATCAGTTATTATATATTATACTTTGTTCTGTTATGATTTTGAGATTCTATGTTGTTTTGTTCTTTCTTCAACCTTTTTCTTCTTATGATTTTGAGATTCTATGTTGTTCTATTCTTTCTTCAACCTTTTTATTCTTCACCCCTAATGAACTGGTATTTTCGACACTCAATTGCTCGACATTTTATACATTGGATGCATTGATGTCGATTTTCGAGGGTCCAAAATCCCCGTTTATTACAGTCGAACTACCCAAAACACGACAACCTTCAATCTCCACTCCAAATCAAAGACTAAGCTTATGTGAGCTCAACAAAATTTATTTCATGATTTTTGGTTGCTTATATTCCAAGATTTAAAATTTTGTAATTGTATATAAAAAGAAAAACAACCTTTCATTGTTAACAAGATAAACTAAAGAGGAGAGGGGTATAGGCTTGGTGAGGGAGGTATGGAGATGAAATGATGGGTTATGAAATTAGAATATACGGTATAGGATTATTTCAATTATAATATTCTACGCTATACATCTCTAAAAATCTCAAACTCTAATCAAAGCATGCCGACTGGCATTCTATACCAAATATCCCAATTCCGAACTCAATGGAACTAGTTCCGAGACTTAATTCCAAAGTATACATAAGTCAGCCTTTTAATTCGAACTATAATTATAATTAATCTTTATGCGTTTCGAGCTTGCACAACCACACAGTACGTTTGATCGTTACGAAACTCGAAGCATACTACAATTTATTATTCCGGATCTAATGGCACTGTTTGTGTGACGACCCACATTTCAGAAGCTTTAAATTGACGATAATCCACACATGTCCGACTTAAACAATCCGGAACGTAGATAATCAATGGGGTTAAATAAGAAAAATAAGAAAAGAAGAAGAAAACAAAACACATAATATCACAGCGAAAACGATGAAATATAATAATCAAATAAACAATTCATAAAGCTATTTACTATACAGTTGATTATAACCTATACACATTTATCAGAGTTATAAATATACAGCAAGGGGAAATAATCAACATAGTAACATAACATTATGCAGGGTATAGTAATAATAGTAATATACCAAAGCTCCGTCTTCGTCCTCCAAAGAATAGTCTTCAATAACTAAAAAACTCAGGGCTTTACCCAAGAATAATGAAAAGACACACTCGAGTCAGGACTAAAATACTCTTATGTAAGTTAAATCAATATCATAAATATGAGTGCAATAACTTAAGAGATGTTACAGGATTTTCCATCTCCTAAGGATCTGTTAGACTATTTATATATGTTTGCGCCAAAATTGGTCGCTAACACCCAAATGTAAATGAAAGAACCAACTAACGGTCACAGGTAACAGATAGAATATATGTAGAGAATAATAATATGAAGAACAGTCGAAATAAAAATGAAAGCAGTAAAGAACACAGATTTAAAGTGGTTCGGCTAACTCCGCCCTACGTCCACTCCAGAAGTTTTCTTTTTATTGATGTTCGAATCAATTACCATTACAAACTGATAGAGTAACCTTTAGCCTTAGAAAACAGAAAGTTAGAGAGTGGAGGGAAGAAGATCCCCTTTACGAACCCCCTGTATGCTGTATTTATAAGCGAATCCTGAGTTGTTAGGCCTCCTGAATAGCTTGGGGCCAACAAGAGCCGAGCCACGTATATCCTTAGTTCCTGACCGAGCGGTATTTGCCGAGCCACCTGGGCAGAGCCATATCCCATCAATGTCGAGCCACTTGATGCCGATCCATGCATACCGAACGAGGTTGGTTGAAACAGAGAATGCTGAATGAGGTAGCCGTGTCGAATGCACTCGTATACCGAACGAGGTAGCCATGTCGCACCCGAACGAGGAATTCATGTCGAATGGCGTTCGTATGCCGAGTGGGTTGCTCATGCCGAATGATCCATCATGCCGAACGACCCATTATGCCGAATGACCCATCGTGCGAAACGATCCACCATGCCGAATGTTAGCACCAAAATTGGTTACTAACACCCTTAGAAAGATTGTGTAGAGAGATTAATGAAGAAAGTAAATTAAAACAGAGAATGCAGAGAATAAGAACACCAAATTTATAGTGGTTCGGCGTAACTACCTACGTCCACTTTGAAGTTGATTTCTACTGATTTCCTTGATAGTTGATTACAGATACAATCCATTTCTAATTATTTGAATGCAATTGCAAAGTAAAAGATTAAGTCTTGAGTGAGTGTTAAATGCGGCAGAGTTTCCCCAGTGTTTCCAAAAAGCTGATCCTTTTCACTGTTCCCCTGCCTATCTATTTATAGACGAAGGTGGGTTGGACTTCTCTGGTGGGCCTAGTAGCCGAATATTTCGGCCCAAATGGAGTAAGCTCTGCGCACCGACCCGAACATGCCGAACGGCCAAATGCCGAACCATCATCTTGTCGAACGAGGCGATGTTGCGTTGGAAGAGTAGGCCAAGCAATAATCGAAACCGGTCAAGATTGAAAGAATGTCGAACAATCTTTGGCTGTCGGACGTTCTCGGGAGGCCGAACAATCATTAGATGCCGAACGAAACTTATGCCGAGTGTCCTTGGTATGCCAAACATCCTTGGCATGCCGACCGTTCATGGATGCCGAACGATACACAATACTGAATCATTTCCCAATGCCGAACGCTTCGGGATGCCGAGCGCCCCTTCATGCAAGCGTTTATCTGATGCCGAGCGCTTCTGGATGCCGAGTACTCATTCATGCCAAGCGTTTCTCTGATGTCGAACACTCTTGACTGCCGAATGACACCGACTATCGAACGATTCCTTGTACCGGGCATTCAGAATGCCGAATGATTCCTTGTACCAGGCATTCAGAATGTCGAACGATTCCTTGTACTGGGCATTCGGAATGCCGAACGATATATATTGCCGAGCCGTGTGCCAATGCCGAGGACTTAGTTGCGTGGTCAAATCCTCAAGAAACACTTGCCTCCCAAAGTGTATCGCTTGACCAAACATGAATGCTTTGAACTACGAGTCCTTTGTGCTTCGCTTCGAACCTTGGCCCATTACTCTTGGAGGTCGTTTTCTTGTGGTAACCAGGTGAGGTGGTGTGTGCCGAACGTGACGCAAATGCCGAACGATACAACCGAAGCCGAACATCCCATGTACGCCGAGCGAAATGAAAGCCGATGCTGAACGATGCTGCTTTGAGCGGTTCTACCGGTCATTATAGTTTCGACTTCTTCTTCTTCCCTATAAAGGTCATCACATCCCTTCTTCTTCTCTTTCCACTTTTTTACCTCCGCTACCTTGTACTTGCTAACCTCGCCAATTAACAGCCTCCAGAGATTTAACAATCCTTTCCAAGTCTCAATCTACTAACTAGGTATCGATTCTTTTATCTAAATCCTTTCCATAACTAAAAAGTTTTTACGCTCAAGTTCATAGATTGGAACCGTAGCCGATAGGTGTTGTGTGGATGAAAGAGTCGATCCTTGATTAAGATATTTTTAGAATTTTTAGAGTTAAATGATGAGGGGGAAAGGAGGAGTGACTAGAGACGAGCGTACAAGGGAGCTGTTGGGAGATGTGTTGTGGTTCGGCACGGTTCCCTTGTGTCGAACGAGATTGGTGGAAAAAAGAATAGAGGGGGAGTATGAGGTGGTTAGGATGTCGAATGGCATGGTCTGACATGACTCGCCGAACGATCTGTCCTTGTTGTTCAGCGTGGATGGAGGAAGAGAGGAAAAAATGAAACCGTAGTTAAGGACAGAGTGCCGAGTGTTGGGGCTCGGCGTAACTTTTTGGTTCGGCATGACTCGTCACATGCCGAGCAATGGGATGGAGGGTTAGGGAGGAAGGATGAATTAGGTAGGATGCCGAACGTTACTTAGGCCGGTCATTACTTAGGCCGGTCATTACTTAGGCCGAACGATAGCTTTGCCGAACGATAGCTTGTCCGGTCGATAGTTAGGCCGAACAACATTTAGACCGACCAATCACGACTGCCGGACAATACTCAAGCCGAACAATCATAAATGCCGAGCCATATTTTATAGGCCTAACAATTATGAATGCCGAACCATATTTAGGCCGAATAGTCATAAATGTCGAACCACTTTTTAGCCGAACAGAACTTAGGCCGAACGGTCATTTGCCTTGCCTAATCATATAACAAAACAAGGACAGAGACTCCAGCATACTAGCATATCGAACTGATCCGGACTGTAACTTAAATCGACAAGAATAGATAAAAGCTTTTAACTCGTAGTGTCAATGTCCGAGTCCAAAATTGGAAGCATAGCAAGGCTGGTTTTCGGAGACGGTCAGCGATGACGGTCTTCGAAGGCGGCAGTTCCAAGCTCGACTTTATATCATTAATTCTGTGACTTATAACCTCTCAGCACTTACACACGAATGATCGCACTAGTTCACACACCATACGGGGGGAATTCTTGTGTTGTTAATTCTGACGTCCATTGTTTTTCAATTATAGTTCAATTAGGTACTCTGTAGGATTCAATTTCCATCAAAGATGTCTAAGAAATCTTGATCCGCCACAATCTCAGATAGGCCCGGTCCGTCTTCTAAACAAGGGGTCGCAGATACTTCTAACCCGTCAGCTTCCCCCGCTCATAACTTAGCTACCAATGCCGTGGAGGCATCAATTATCTTGGATAACCCTGTTGACTCACTCGCTTCGAAGGTCAATGAAGTTGCGCACCGGCGAATATGCTCTATCCATGGGATCCCTTTCGACGACGTGTTGGTTCCCTCGGGGCACGATCGTCCACACTTGCCCCTAGTTGGATACACGGAGTGTAATAAATTCATGTGCTGGGTTGGCAGTGTGCCACCATTTAGTTTATTTCTTCGGGATGTGCTGCAATATATTGACATTGCCCTGTTGCAACTGCACCCGAACGGCCACGCATTTATCTATGGTACCTGCATCCTCTTCAAGACCGTCCTTGCTAGGCCACCAACTCCGGGCGACATCAGATATATTTATATGATCAAGAAGCGAGGAGATAGCCCCTCTTACATGTTTTTTGAGCCATGTCGCAAATGCCAAATCTTAACTGGGGCGTGGAGCAAATTTGCCCTGTACAAACAGAAATGGTTCTATTTGCGTTGCCCTCTCGGTTTCGCGAGGAGATGGGTAGAAGGAAGTAAGTCTTTTCTCCGGATTGATATTCATACTTGGTCAGAGCCATGACTTTTCTAATTCTTTCTTCATCTTCTCAGGTATCAATCCTCGCCCTGACAGTCGCGGGTATTCTGAAGCCGTCGAAGCCATCAGAGCTCTTCCTACTGAGGAACGGGACATCCGAACTCTCATTTAAAATGAGTCACTACTGAGGTTCGGACTGTTAGCAGAAGGTCGTCAGATAAGCCTTCCTGAGGGCGTCTCCATACCTAGGCCTGCATCCGGTAAGGGGAAAAAATTAGCTGAGTCGTCAGCACCTCATACTCCTGACGCACTAGAAGAGGGGGAAACTCAAGGGAATGAAACACCCGAAGCACAAGGTGAGAACTTGGGTCCCACTCAGGATCCAATAGTCGAAGTGCACGACATCAAAACGTCATCTTCCCCCTCAAAGAGGAAAAAGGGATTTACGTACAAGATTAGGAAGGAGAAGGTTGGCGAAACTTCAAAAGTTACGCTCATTCCAACGGAGAATGAGGCTTCTTCATAGCACGTAGAAAGTTCTTTAAAGGGCCTATCGAACCTCTCCATTCCCGATGATCTGCTCAATTATGACTTTGACGATCCGGAAGCATTTCAACTTCATTCGCCCATCAGAGGCGACGTGGGCGCTCTAGCCCAAAGTCAGGGAGAGAAAACTCTCATTAGTAAAGCAATTGGTCCGTCGAGGGGAAACACTAGGACACACACAAACACTTGCACTTCAATTTGCACTTAGATTTTCGTCGTCATGCTGCTCTTTGCTAATTCGTTGTTGTTTAAATTCTATGCAGGTGACATGAGTCGTTCACACGGATTCGGTCGCCTTCGTGGTTCGTCTATCTTTTATCAACCTGGACGGGACTCCCTACTCATTACAATCCATAGGTTATCACGAAGGATAGATACTGATAATAGGCGTATACGGTGCTGATAAGGACTCTTGACCTTAGGAGTGTCAAATCTCGGTCAATGGTTATGTGATTTGTTATTATTTTTTTATTCCGCTGCGACTTTGATATGCATTCCTTTTTTTTGTAGGATACCAAACCAACGATTCGTACTTTGATGGACTTAGGTTTTCGATTTAGTGAAAATTCAGGCCCACTTGGATGCAGGTTGTTACAATCACCTGGTGGATCAGGTGATGCTCTGGTGTTTATTTGAGCAAGCATGGATCCGTATGTTTTCTATAATGAGATGCAAGCCGTCTAGCGGTTAGTATGTAAGAGTTGAAGGCAATGAGAGACGACTTTTCTATCAGATGGAAGGTGAAATGCGTTCTCTATGTGTTATGGACGATCTTGATAATAGTAATAGATCCGTGTTAGCTGATGACTCTTGGGATATGAAGTAGTTTTATGGTGTTGATTCGATAGACTTTATTCCTTTTTTAGTTTCTCTTTTTTCTAAGTACTTTCATATCATCGGCCCTGCCTCTTCTAAGGATGGGAACTTATCCTCGTCTACGAAGGGGGACTAGTGTTGTGTCCATTGTAGTAGTATATGTATTTGCCTAACTCCTGGGTTTTTTTTGTTCAGTTGTTCCGGTGCATGTGTCGAACACCTGTTCTTTAATTCATTTATAAAAGTGGACAACCCGGTTAAAAGCTGACTAACATAATAAAAAAATACGTATATGAAAATAAATAGATGCTGATTAACATTACTTTTCATAGCGAAATTAATATTTTTCATATTTTTAGTACTGAAATTGATTTATAATAAATCAAAATTTTGCGTTTGTGTAGATTTACTAGTTGTGAACTAATTGAAGAATATCCACATCCATCGAATATCCGATACCCGTCCACATCCGCGGATATGGATATCAGATGTCGGATATTCGAAAATTATTTTGGATACGGATATGGCACTATCTAAATCTGTATTTAATCGTTTACAGACCTATTCAAGGGTAACAATGAGTTGTAAAATAGTTTCCTGAAAAATAGAAAGGTGTGAACCAAATTTTCGTATATTTAATTACGGATGACTTCTACTCTTAAACACGAAGTATATAAACCTTTTTAAGAAAATAACACATGTGATTCATAGTGGTTCCACTACCGCGAGGTAGTGTACATCCAATTGGAGAGAGGAGATTTTATTACTTTCTTGAAGGATAAAATTTTACAAAATTGATAGTGGAGAAGAAGAATAAGAAATACAACTGAGAGAGATAATTCTACTCATGCTGATCTGTGCCTACACAGATATTATTAGTTGGAGTTGAAGTGATTGATTTATGGTCATAAATCAATGCCTCATTAATTCTCCTATTCATATAGGAAACGCTTATCCATTTGATTTACCACTTTCCCACAGTTTACATGCGTCTTATAATTTTCTTTCTTTAATCAGCTAATTAGAAAATTAATCTCAATCTCATAAAATAACAAGTGTAAACCCGTGCTACGCATACAGATTTACTCAAAATATTGATAGTAATATTATTGGATGAAGTGTTTGTAAAGCATGTTGCCTAATTTAGTATGTAAATGCAAAGATGTTGCCCAATTTAGCATTTAAATGCTAACAATGAAATACTTTATAAACATTGAAAGTTAGAGCACTACAAATTTACAATCTCAAAAGTTAAGATGGAAGTGATGTAGAGCCCATATTTCAATGATTGACATTTTAAAGTACTTTATACTACTTTCTGAATGTTCAAGAATATACCAGCATGGTATAAATTTTTGTTAATAAACATTTAAAAACAATGACAACGATAAATAACTACTTCAACACAATGATTATTGAGCACTTGAGAACTTAGAGTTATAAATGTTGAAAATGTCCTGGGATTCAAAATAATAACTTCTATTCATGTGGATACTGTACAATGTTTAAAGTAAGCTATTTAGTTAATTGGTAACAACAAAGGTGGCCTATGACACAACAAATACTAAACGTAGAATGGAAATAAAACGGTATGTAACATTTACTTTACACGATAGTATGCTATTGTTAAAATATTCAAGATATTCTAAAACTTTAAAATATTTTATTTTTAACATTCAATTGTTATGCATGCATATTTATACGTCCACATCTTATGAAATTAGAAAAAAGTGGCGGTTATAAACCAGATAACCATACGGAAGATTTTTATAACACATGAACAATATCCAATGAACATAGAATAAAGTGGCCACATAATATCTCTAATAAAAAACGATTCATGTGTAAAACTACAATCCTGCAAAATATTTAAATCATTAAACCATGACTAAACAAAACCAAAATAAGGAAAATTTAATTTCAAGTATGAAAAATCTTTAGTTGAGTATTGCTTTGAAAAATAAACATAAAACTTGGTTATTCAATAAGCAGCTGTTTTGAATTTCTTCACATCTTAAAGAAAATCATTGAAAAGGAAGAAAATAGATGAATATCGAAAGCTGAAAGTCGAAGATGAATTCGCATTCAATATTCGTTAAATCTGTGTATAACATATCAATGTAGTTGGATAGCTTGAATTATTTTTCACTTATTTTGGGCTATAAATCTAAAATCTTTACTCAGCTCCTTACCTTTGTCCTATTCCTGTAAGGGAAAAATGTCAAGTTAGTTAACAGTGGTAGTATGAAATTGGTATGCTACAAATTAATAAATGAAACAACATTTTTTTGAACATATAAAGTGATGCAGTAGCATAGGATAGTCACTTTGTTATCTTCATCTATAGTTTTTTTGGTACAGTTTTGGAGGGTGTAGAACTGGAAGAATTGTGTAATAGGATTTGGAAGCAACAATAATTTCTCTATAGAAGGAACTCAACCAGTTAGTGTCCGTAATGAAATTCAAGCTAAACAGATCCTAGTCTTGAAAGCGGACACAAATTTTAAAAGAGGGAAAGGTTGAGATACCTACAACATTAGCATACCATTACATGATTATACTGAATGCAGGAAAAGTGGTTTATTTGAAGTAAATTAAAGTAAAGAATGATGTTAGTTCATCCTAAAGCAATTATATAGCATTAAGTACTACAGCTTATATATATACATCATAAACTATATGGTAATACAACATTTGATTTCCAATATGCATATTTGTCAAAAATTAGAATTACCTGACTGTACGTTTTAAATTCAAAATTACAACACTAAATTCGCCGCGTACAATATACCAAATGGTGTAGTTAGAAAGTGGATATTGATTAAATCAACCTCAAAACCTCTATCACAGACATACCCTGCCAACAAATTGTTGTGTTTCTCTTTCCTTCAATAACCAAACAAAATTATGATGCTTTTGAGTCAAGGTGAACTTATGCACACTTTTGGAATGAAATTTTAAAAACTATGAGTGCTCATTTAGTTTAGTATTACAGCAACAATAGGTTGTTAATATTGAAGTTTCATTTCTAATGTACTTAAGCTTGTCTTCTAGTATAAAATTATGATTAGATAAGTTGAAAGTGGTGGGTTGAATACAACTAAGGGACAAATGACGGGCTTCTACATTTAATATTGAATACCTAGTACATGGAAAATACATTTGTATATTCCAATTATATTACATAATTGGCAAAAAATTCTGGTTTGTGTGACATCACTCATGTAACTTCTTATATAGTTACGTATTATCACGCCTATATAGCCCAAACTAAAAGTCATAGCTGCTAAAAAAAGCTTAGCTTCCTGTACCAAACCTAACTATTTTTGTAAGTCTCTAGTGTCTACTGCCTCTCATTTTTCTATCTTTTTTATGAATTTTTTGTATTAGTATTTACATGATTATTTTTTGACCGTTCACAAGTTGTATTTATCTGATGTTATACCCTCATTGGAAAATTCAACACAATCACCTTTTTTTGAATTTCCAAAATGAACACTCTATATGTGTATGTGTGTTAATAAAGGTAACTATAGCTTAAGCAATAAAATGAGAAATAACAAATGTTCAAAAACTTATATTGGCTAAGTATAAACCACAAAAGTATTATAATCAAGTGCAAGAGCTTAAATTGTCAAATAATTTATAAGAGTTTTCCTTTTCCATACTTTATTACCATCATAGAAAAAGAAAGAACACTAAGATCCGTTATATGAAGGGTATGATGCAACAGACATATAAAAGAATAGCTTGAAGTAGATATTGAAGTGAGGTATCCTTTCCTTGATATACAAATAAATATTCAATTTATAACTGCATTTGGGCATCCATTTAATACATGCATTGATATATAGTTGTGAGAATCAAGATGAAGGTACAAAAAGATCTCGATACCAGAAAATAATGAATGTAAACATTTAAAACAACAATTATAGTTATATAATTCAAAACTCAAAACTACCCCAAAATATAAAGAAATAAAAGTCCAACGACTGAGATACTTGAATTAATAGGATTAAAACTTTTCCACTCACAATAGAGGTCTTAATTATCAATACAACTATAGTCATCTATTCGTCTTCTCCACCAACAGCTTTATTATGCAATTAGATATCTAATTTCCAATTTGATAGCAAAGAATACAAATGGAAACATAGAATTAAAATATACAAAGTGAAATCATGAAGATGAATATTTTAGGAAGGTGAAAGTTCCTTTATCATCTAATTATCAATTAAATTAAGTATATTTATAATATTATTGAGTGAGTTGTAATAATCTTAATAGTGACAAGCACCATTGTCCAAGTGGTTAATTGATTCGGCTTGGTGCAAGAAGTCACAAGTTCGAAACTTGCTTTCGAACGTTTATTGACATGGGATATGTTGTCCCATTGATTTGTTGTATATAAAGTACCATTTAAAAAAAAAAAAAAATCTTAATAGTAGTTTGCTCTATTTTTGATCCACGCTGCTTATCCTATCTTTACAAATATTATCTTCAGAAAAGATTATATTTTTCATGCCTATTTTACTCAAGCACTTCTATTTTGAAAAATTCTAGTCCGAAACAACCGATTAAGTAAAAGATTAGTGATGCAAATAAGAAACTCAAATATAACTAATAGCTTAATTAACATTAATTTTGAAATATAACCTTAAAATACAGTACTAAAAAGATTTTAGTTATTATATCATCAGAATCATCATTCCTCAAACAATAAAAAAATCCAAACACATAAAAGATAATGTTAGTACATATGTATGTATGTATGCATGCAAGTATATCTATATATCTGTGTGCATGAAAAAAAATTAGTTAAAAATTTTAGAAGTTTAAAACTTGAAATGTAGCTTTCCATTTTTTATTTCTAAGTCCTAATTACATTGTGAATTCTGTAGCAACACTTGCAAAATGCGTGCGATAACATGTCTAGAGTTTTTATAATTTTTTTGTGTTATGTTCTAGCTGAATTTTCAATTGTCTTACCACCGAATTCAAAACCGTTCATTACTTGCAGCAGTTTTGGTTGAAATAGTGTAATGGTAAATTACAAAACCAAAAAATGTAGGATAGTTAAATGCATATAATGTAAAATCACTTATATGATGAAATTAGTTATATTTTAAATACTGATGAAAAAGTGAAGAACCTCACAACCCCAATCTACTCAACATTTTACCGTTATACTCTTAGACAAAGGCTATAGTATTTTAATCCAATATAGCAGTTACAGCATGCTAAACCTTCAGATCCTACATCAGCAAGTAACTGCCTATATTTTATTTTCAATTTGTATTTTTTTATTTTTATTGGCCAGTGAAAGTGAAGCATGTTAAGTTGCCGGCAAAAAGAGATGACACCATTTTCAAATCGTAATGTGTTTTTTTGGAAGGGGTAGCATTGGTTTTTGGTAACTTTAGTTTTTTCAGAAACTAAAGCTTAGTGATCTAGTCAATTTCAATCAACATAGTAGAATATATGGAAAGCACCTACCAATTATTATAAGTATTTAATAGCATTGATAGTACTTAGTAAATATTGTAGCAATTGCTTTAAGCATTAAGTGGCACAGGCAACTTGTAAAAGAAATTAAATCTGCATGAAGCAAAGTTGTTAAATTCAAAAATTAATGTTAAGAATTGTATTTATAAGAAATATTAGAAAATTAAAAATTAAAATCTAAGACCATATGTCTATGCTAACTCTAACTGGAATAAAATGCAACAAAATGGTTCAGATTTTTCATTGGTGCATTACAAAAGGAATCATGTTTAAATTATTCCTAATACTTACTCATATGCTGATAGTTGTGCCACATTGGAATGATACGCAATGTTCATATCTTGGGCGCTCTTTTAATAGGGAAAACACCTACACCAAGATCCAAAAGTAATTCAAATGTAATCATGGCAGTAGAACTTATCAAAATTCAAATTTTAGGTAAAGCATCACGCTAGTTTCATATAATTAAGTACAACTGTATCATGGTTATGTAATAAAAGAATATTAACCTGTATCATCTATCTCTGTAAAGGATACCACTCACAGGACCTATTTCCTCCAACATGAAAAAACACATATATTACTTTTACCAACACACTTTGAAAACTAACCAACATAGAGGATATAGTTCACATGTAACTACAGTTATTATGACCTATTCAAGTGCTCAAATGGATAGATGAGCAAATATTCCACAACAAATAGCTAAAACCTGATTGTATAAACCATTTGCACAATAGTTTATACGCTTGACTTATAGGTCCATTTTATCAAAAAAAAAATTATTGAGGAGCGACCATCCATGTAATTGCTTATCACACGGTGGCTATAAATAATCTTCGGAAACAAACATAGAAATAATCATATCACAAATCAGTCACAGATATCCATATCACAAAGGCGGAAGAAGATATGAATATATAACTAACACATGAAAGTGTACATCAGAGTAGTGGTCAATAAGATCCACGATAATACAAAAGAATAGCAACACGTGCTATACAAAAGAATACAACTATGAGTCTATATCTCAAGTGTATACAACAAAAACTGCTAATCTAAACAGTTAGCCAAAAGTCAGAGTGATGAATCCCTGGGAAGAAGTCAAGCAGAAGCACCTGTAACATCTCGGTCTGATCCGAGTATTATTTAAGAAAATAATAAACGGATCAGTCTAGCTATAAATATCAGATGACATGATATAACATAAAAGATATGGCATAAACATAAACATCCATAATGACATACCACTATAAGTATGTAAATAATGATCAACAGAAGATCAATCAATAAGAGATAATCAATATCACAAGAATCTTCTCAAAGATTCGAAGGGGGCATCATACCCTAAACTTGTACTCATAACAAGTCAATGACATAAATTCCAGAAATCAACACGAGAAATCCAGAAATCATAAAAAGGGAAAGAGGCCTATCACATGACGGTCCGAAGACCATGGGGAGCTACCCCACATGTGTGAGTGGAATCACACAGAATGAGGTCAAGACTAACCAAAAAGCAAAAAGGTATGTGTGAATGGAATCACAAAAGTGGTGTCTAGTCTAACCTTGCAATGAAAGAGACATCGCGCAATTGCTAGTCTAATTCATAAAGCGATCATCAAGATCAACGAGAAGTGTCAATTACACTAAGCTAGTAAATATAGAAGTTTAGCTTCATGTCCCATAACCACTTGCTTAACTTAAATATTTACGAACAAACTGTAAATCTTCACTAATAAAATTGTCACAAGAGGTTCAATCGAACAAGTCCAAGAATTAACCGACGAAGTGAACGCAAGCGTTTCATACCACTTGTTTTACTAAGTCGTTTAATTAGATTTCTCATCCGAGTGAGGTAAAGGCTTGTATATACTAATAGATTGGAAAACGGTTTAAGAAAAGAGCTTTGTTATTAAAAATAGAGTTGAAATTATTTGTTAAAAGAGTTTTGATATTTACCACTAGTATTGAAACCTTTATATTATAAAGTGACAAAACACATAAGCAAGTGTAGAAACAATCAGTCACAAAGATCGCATACGGAGATGCGAATAAAATCCAAGGAAATCAGCTCAATATTTTTCAGATAAGATCCCCTACGGAGGGGGGGTCCAGGGGGGTGGCAACCCCCCCAAGGTGGGGGTGCGGGGGCAACGCCACCGCTTACGGGGTTCGACCTGCCCGGTCAGGTCGCGGGGGTCCAGGGGGCAGCGCCCCGACCAAAACGGTACGACCTAGTGAAGACAAAATGAGGTCTAACGACCTAAGGGGAATAGGGTCGAGCGACCTAATTGTTGCGACCTAGGGGTCTAAGGAGTCAAGCGACCTAACTGGAGCAACTCTATGGTCATGCGACCTAACTGAAATGGCCAAGCGACCTAACAATAGCACAGGTCAAGCGACCTAACGTTTTAAGGCCGAGCGACCTAATTAAACTCACGACTTAATGGTGTGAAAGGCGTGCGACCTAATGTGTTACGACCTAAGGGTCGAGCGACTTAGTGGAACAAGGTCATACGACCTAATACTTGTAGTAGGGTTGGGCGACCTAATGGAGTAAACGGTCGAGCGACCTAACAGGTTATAGGTCATGCGACCTAGTGGGTTAACGGCCTAACGACCTAACGACCTAAAAACCAGCGACCTAAGGGTCGAACGACCTAAATGGTCCAGCGACCTAGCACTAAACAAGGCCGAGCGACCTAATGGTACCCGCGACCTAGAGGTCAAGCGACCAAGGGATGAAATGGCCAGAGGATATAGGCGAGCGACCTACGACCCACCTACCCACGACCTACGACCTAAGCTCAAACGCGAGCTGCGAGCTACGAGCTAGCGACCTAGCGAAGTGAGAGAGACCGAGCGACCAACGACCTAAGGTCCATACGACCTATGGCCTAACACCGAACAAGCATTTAGATGGCCCAGCGACCTATGGTACTAACTCGCGAGCGACCTAAGTCCTAGGTCGTGAGCGACCTAACTGCGAGTGAGAAAAAATGGCCAGAGCCAAAGCAGAGCGACCTAACGGCCATACGACCTTCGACCTAAGGTCCTGAGCGACCTAACTCCGAAAACACGAAAATGGCCAGAACGACCTAGGGGTTAACTCGTACGCGACCTACGACCTAAGGTCCACACGACCTAACTCCGAGCGAGCTAAAAACGGCCAGAACGACCTAAATGCAGAAATTTCTCCCAAACACCAAAAATCGGAGTTTTTCGCCAATCCAATCCAAACCAAAAGCAAATATGCATGCTAAAGTGATAGGGAATCATTCCCAACAGTCCAATATAGTTATAGACTAGAATTGTGAGATAAAAATCTCACCTTTGCACTAAAATTTATGAAGATGAAGCTTGAAAGCAAGGAGAAGCAATCCAAAGCTTGAATCCAATATCTTCTACTTGAATTTGGAGTTGAATGATGGAGTTGCAATTGAATTTGAGCTTGGAGTTTTAATTTCCCATTCTCTTCACCATTAATGCTAAAGCTTGAGTTAGTTAGGAAATTTATGAAGAGTGAGGAGAAGAGGGTTGGAACTTGGGCTTAATAGGCTAAACTAACCCAAAGTCCAAAGCGGGAAAAGTTAGTGAAATTTCACTAACTCCAAACCTATCGATGTTTATACTTAAAAAGTTGTAAACGACATTTCGAACTCAATGGAAGTGGTGTCGAGTCCTAATTTGACCGTTTGCAAAAAGTAGTTTTTCGGACCAAAATCCGATTAACGATTTAATATTTAAATAAAAATATTTAAATGTAAACTCGATAAATATGCGGGTTGTTACAGACTCCCCTCCTTAAAGAAATTGCGTCCTCGCAATATATATATATAAGGTGGAAATAAAAAGTAACAACCATAAAAGCATATTAACACAAGAGAAATTTGAAATAAGAAGTTCACCTCAAAGGGCAGGAGTAAGCAAGTCCGGATGTGTACGCTCGATGAATTCTCTGGATTCCCAAGAACAATCCTTAGGATTTGAGGACCATTGAACCTTTACAAGTGGAACATCTTTATTTCAAAGTCGTTTAACCTCAGAAGCTATAATTCGAATAGGATGCTGCTCATAAGTTAAATTCGGCGAAACTTCAATTTCTTCCACAACAGCTGGCTCAAGAATAGAATCGGAATCCCGAAGGCATTTCCGTAATTGAGAAACGTGAAATACATCATGTATAGCAGAAAACTGAGCCGACAATGCAAGGCGATAAGCCATGGAACCAATACGTTCAGTGATAGGAAATGGCCCAATATATCGAGGCGCTAACTTCCCCGATCGACTGAAACGTACAACACCCTTCATAGGTGAAACACGAATAAAAACAGGATCCCCAACAGAAAATTCTAATTTCCTTCTTCGATTATCGGCATAGGATTTTTGTCTACTCTGGGCTTCTTTCATCCTATGTCGAATAAGTTCAATCTTTTCCGTGGAATCACGAATAAAGTCTGGACCTAAAACCAGCTTCTCACCGGCCTCAAGCCAACAAGAAGGAGATCGGCATGGCCTTCCGTAGAGTGCCTCGAAAGGTGCCATACCAATACTAGATTGGAAGCTATTATTATAGGAAAATTCAACAAGTGAAATATGATCTTCCCAACTTCCACCAAAATCAAGCACACAAGCACGAAGAAGATCTTCAAGAGTTTGATTCACACGCTCGGTTTGTCCATTGGACTGGGGGTGATAAGCGGTGCTAAAATTAAGCTTCGTTCCTAAAGATTTTTGAAGACTCTTCCAAAATCCACTAGTAAACAATGGATCACGATCGCTAACAATAGAAGTAGGAACTCCATGCAATTTTACAATTTCCTTGACAAATAGTTTGGCCAAAAGAGGAACGGTTCGGTTAGACCGAACCGGAATAAAATGGGCGGATTTAGTAAGTCTATCAACAATCACCCATAAGCTATCATGACCCGAACGAGAACGGGGAAGGCCATCTATAAAGTCCATGGAAATTTGATCCCACTTCCAAATTGGAATTTCTAAAGGTTGCAATAACCCACCAGGCCTTTGATGTTCGGCCTTGACAAGTTGGCAAGTCATGCAACACTTAACAAAGTTAGCAATATCAGATTTCATTCCCTCCCAATAATAAAGTCGCTTCATATCAGCGTACATTTTACTACTACCGGGATGAATGGTGAATTTAGAACAATGGGAATCTTCTAAAATATCTTTACGAAGATCTCCAATATTTGGTACGATAAGTCTACCAAATTTTCGAATGCCGCCACGAGAATCAATATCATAGTCTTTCAAACCTTCAATATCAATTTTATCCTTAACATTTTTGCCAAGAAGAGCCAATTCAGAATCTAGCCCTTGAGCTTCAAGAATGCGGTCTAAAAGAGAAGGATGAGCCTCAAGGCTACATAAAACAAGCGATGAGCATAAATCGGATACGCGCTCTCGAATCTCACAAGTGGATAAGATCTCGAGATCGTTCCATTCGGATATCATCATAGAAACAACTGCTTGTTGCTTACGGCTAAGAGCATCGGCGACACGATTACCCTTACCGGGGGTATAAAGAATATCAAGATCATAAGGTGCAAGGAACTCGAGCCAACGCTGTTGACGTAAATTAAGTTCTTTTTGAGAAAATAAATATTTCAAAGACTTATGATCCGTGTAAAGAATAAATTTCTCTCCCAATAGATAATGACGCCACATTCGAAGGGCGAAAACAATAGCCGCGAGCTCTAGATCATGTGTGGCATATCTAGTCTCGGCCGGCTTCAATTGCCTAGAAGCATAAGCAACAACACGTTCTTTTTGCATAAGAAAGGCACCCAAACCAACGTGACTAGCATCGGTATAAACAACAAAATCTTGATTCCCCTCGGGAATAACAAGAATAGGAGCATCGGAAAGGAGTTCTTTCAATTTCTGAAAAGAGGCTTCACATTTGTCCGACCAAATGTATTTAACTCCCTTCTTAGTCAAGCCAGTAAGAGGCACGGCAATCTTAGAAAAGTCTTTAATAAAACGACGGTAATAGCCCGCCAATCCGAGAAAACTATGAATCTCTATCACACTCTCCGGTCTCCTCCAATCTTGAATCGCTTCAATCTTTGAAGGATCCACAGATATCCCGGATTCGGAAATAATATGACCGAGAAACTTCACACGAGATTGCCAAAAGTGGCATTTAGAAAATTTCGCCTTTAATTGATTACTCCTAAGTGTTTCCAATACAATCCGAAGATGTTTCTCATGTTCCTCCTCGGTTTTTGAATACACAAGAATATCATCAATGAATATGAGAACAAACCGATCGAGGAAATCTTTGAAAACTCGATTCATGAGGTCAACGAAATAAGCTGGAGCATTCGTTAGCCCAAATGGCATAACAAGCCATTCATAAGATCCATATCGAGTACGGAATGATGTCAACGGAATGCTATCCTCAGCGATACGAAGCTGATGGAAACCGGTAGCCAAGTCCAATTGTGAAAAGACCTTAGCACCACTAAGCTGATCGAATAGATCATCAATCCGAGGTAAAGGATATTTATTTTTAATAGTAAGATCGTTAAGCTTGCGATAATCAACGCAGAGCCTCAGAGTACCATCGGATTTCTTTACGAAAATAGCCGAAGCTCCCCAAGGCGAGGAACTAGAGCGAATAAATTGCCTCGTCTCCAACTCAGATAATTGTTTACGCATCTCCTCATTTTCCTTATTGGACATGCGATAAGGAGGACGAGTAATAGGTTGAGCTCCAGAAACAAGATTAATTCTGAACTCAATTGCTCGTTTAGGTGGTAAACCTAAAACGGGCTCGAATATGTCGGAAAATTCACGAACAACATGAATACAAGAAATAATATCATCTTCATCATCATCATCGTTATCACGAGGATTTAAAGAATATAAAGATGCCACCAAACATGATTCTGAATCTTTAAGATTAACAGAAATATGTTTAACAGATTGTGGATGTCGGAGATGAATAGTCCGCTCAGGACATAGGATATGGGCTTGATAACGGTTAAGCCAATCCATTCCCAAAATTATTCCAAAGCCTAAGTAACGCATGACATGCAAATCGGCTAGGAAAGAAAAATCACATAAAATAATCTCCACATCTTTACAAAGCAAACTAAGAGTTGCAGATCCACCAACAGGATTCGCAATTTTTAAAGAAGTCATCAATGCAGTAACACTTAAGGAAAAAGTGTCTACCAGTTCCTTTGATATAAAGGAATGGGATGCACCCGTATCAAAGAGAACTCTAATAGGTTGATCATGAAATAAAATAATACCATCAAGAGTGGAATGAGAAATACCTTGGCCACGAGATGTGTTGCCAGGGGCTTGAGCCACATTTAACTTTCCCTCATTCCTGCTTTTACGTTTGAGGCATTGATGTATAAAGTGATCTGGGCTCTTACAATAGCGACAAGATTTGGGCTTAGAGCACTTATTCGCATAATGATCCCTAGACCCACAGTTGAAGCAACTCGCACCACTAGGAGAAGGATACTTTGCCACAGGGGTTGCCTGCTTACCCTTTTTGTTGGGATAAGGACCCTTGAATTTGTTTGGCCTCTTCTTGTTGTTGAAGTTTGGTTTAGCGCCTTCCACTTCAACATCACTCTCTCTATCAGCCTCTTCAAGACGAAGAGCGATATCGACGAGTTGATCAAATGCGACTTCTAGTTTCAGGAGCAGTGGCTTCTTAAGACTCTTATTTAAGCCATAAACGAACCTCTGGTTCTTCTTCAATGGGGTGTTGATGTATTCAACCCCATATTTGGAAAGCGGCTCGAAGGCTGCGACGTAATCAGTCACAGAGGATTGACCTTGAACAAGGTCTATAAAACGTCGAGCCAAGCTTACTTTCCCAGCTTCTGGTACAAACTTTAACTCGAAGCGTCCCTGAAATTGCTCCCAGGTGAGATCCGCTTCATTAATTTCTGAAATAAGGAGTTCGTACCAGTCCAATGCTCTCTCTTGGAGCATGCTGGAAGCCACCTGAACGCGGTGGAGATCGATAAGATTCATGCGAGAAAAGATTCGATCGCATGATTTTAACCAAGCCTGGACCTCGATGATATTTTCCGAACCTTTGAAGGGCTTCCCACCCAAGTTGGTGTAATCGCTGCACAAGCGTGCAAATCCCGACTTTGGGTGAGTAGGTTCCGGGTTAGCTCCAGCTGCTTGAGCATTAGTTACTAAATCAAGAAGCTGTTGAGCAGTCATAAAAACTCCATCCGGAGGAGCAGCACCAGATGATCCAGTTCTGGGACGGCCTGGTCTAGACATTCTCTTCCTTAAAGAAAGAAAGAAGAGAAGGAAGAAGGTTATTTACCAATGAACATCAAGCAATCTTGATAGATAAAACAAGGAATCATAAAGGAAATAGGATGAGTCGGTACGAAGACTCAAATTAATCCTATGGTATGACTCCTAAGATAGACCTAGGACGATGATCCTTGTTAAGTTATTCTACATTGTTCCGAAGTTTGGCTCTGATACCAAGTTGTGACGCCCCACCTCTATACCCACGCTAGCCAAGAACACTCCGGAGAAGTGCTGTCAACTAGCACGGAGAATAAGGCTGTTGAGGAGCGACCATCCATGTAATTGCTTATCACACGGTGGCTATAAATAATCTTCGGAAACAAACATAGAAATAATCATATCACAAATCAGTCACAGATATCCATATCACAAAGGCGGAAGAAGATATGAATATATAACTAACACATGAAAGTGTACATCAGAGTAGTGGTCAATAAGATCCACGATAATACAAAAGAATAGCAACACGTGCTATACAAAAGAATACAACTATGAGTCTATATCTCAAGTGTATACAACAAAAACTGCTAATCTAAACAGTTAGCCAAAAGTCAGAGTGATGAATCCCTGGGAAGAAGTCAAGCAGAAGCACCTGTAACATCTCGGTCTGATCCGAGTATTATTTAAGAAAATAATAAACGGATCAGTCTAGCTATAAATATCAGATGACATGATATAACATAAAAGATATGGCATAAACATAAACATCCATAATGACATACCACTATAAGTATGTAAATAATGATCAACAGAAGATCAATCAATAAGAGATAATCAATATCACAAGAATCTTCTCAAAGATTCGAAGGGGGCATCATACCCTAAACTTGTACTCATAACAAGTCAATGACATAAATTCCAGAAATCAACACGAGAAATCCAGAAATCATAAAAAGGGAAAGAGGCCTATCACATGACGGTCCGAAGACCATGGGGAGCTACCCCACATGTGTGAGTGGAATCACACAGAATGAGGTCAAGACTAACCAAAAAGCAGAAAGGTATGTGTGAATGGAATCACAAAAGTGGTGTCTAGTCTAACCTTGCAATGAAAGAGACATCGCGCAATTGCTAGTCTAATTCATAAAGCGATCATCAAGATCAACGAGAAGTGTCAATTGCACTAAGCTAGTAAATATAGAAGTTTAGCTTCATGTCCCATAACCACTTGCTTAACTTAAATATTTACGAACAAACTGTAAATCTTCACTAATAAAATTGTCACAAGAGGTTCAATCGAACAAGTCCAAGAATTAACCGACGAAGTGAACGCAAGCGTTTCATACCACTTGTTTTACTAAGTCGTTTAATTAGATTTCTCATCCGAGTGAGGTAAAGGCTTGTATATACTAATAGATTGGAAAACGGTTTAAGAAAAGAGCTTTGTTATTAAAAATAGAGTTGAAATTGTTTGTTAAAAGAGTTTTGATATTTACTACTAGTATTGAAACCTTTATATTATAAAGTGACAAAACACATAAGCAAGTGTAGAAACAATCAGTCACAAAGATCGCATACGGAGATGCGAATAAAATCCAAGGAAATCAGCTCAATATTTTTCAGATAAGATCCCCTACGGAGGGAGGTCCAGGGGGGGTGGCAACCCCCCCAAGGTGGGGGTGCGGGGGCAACGCCACCGCTTACGGGGTTCGACCTGCCCGGTCAGGTCGCGGGGGTCCAGGGGGCAGCGCCCCCGGCGGGGTGCGGGGCAGCGCCCCGACCAAAACGGTACGACCTAGTGAAGACAAAATGAGGTCTAACGACCTAAGGGGAATAGGGTCGAGCGACCTAATGGTTGCGACCTAGGGGTCTAAGGAGTCAAGCGACCTAACTGGAGCAACTCTATGGTCATGCGACCTAACAGAAATGGCCAAGCGACCTAACAATAGCACAGGTCAAGCGACCTAACGTTTTAAGGCCGAGCGACCTAATTAAACTCACGACTTAATGGTGTGAAAGGCGTGCGACCTAATGTGTTACGACCTAAGGGTCGAGCGACTTAGTGGAACAAGGTCATACGACCTAATACTTGTAGTAGGGTTGGGCGACCTAATGGAGTAAACGGTCGAGCGACCTAACAGGTTATAGGTCATGCGACCTAGTGGGTTAACGGCCTAACGACCTAACGACCTAAAAACCCGCGACCTAAGGGTCGAACGACCTAAATGGTCCAGCGACCTAGCACTAAACAAGGCCGAGCGACCTAATGGTACCCGCGACCTAGAGGTCAAGCGACCAAGGGATGAAATGGCCAGAGGATATAGGCGAGCGACCTACGACCCACCTACCCACGACCTACGACCTAAGCTCAAACGCGAGCTGCGAGCTACGAGCTAGCGACCTAGCGAAGTGAGAGAGACCGAGCGACCTACGACCTAAGGTCCATACGACCTGTGGCCTAACACCGAACAAGCATTTAGATGGCCCAGCGACCTATGGTACTAACTCGCGAGCGACCTAAGTCCTAGGTCGTGAGCGACCTAACTGCGAGTGAGCAAAAATGGCCAGAGCCAAAGCAGAGCGACCTAACGGCCATACGACCTACGACCTAAGGTCCTGAGCGACCTAACTCCGAAAACACGAAAATGGCCAGAACGACCTAGGGGTTAACTCGTACGCGACCTACGACCTAAGGTCCACACGACCTAACTCCGAGCGAGCTAAAAACGGCCAGAACGACCTAAATGCAGAAATTTCTCCCAAACACCAAAAATCGGAGTTTTTCGCCAATCCAATCCAAACCAAAAGCAAATATGCATGCTAAAGTGATAGGGAATCATTCCCAACAGTCCAATATAGTTATAGACTAGAATTGTGAGATAAAAATCTCACCTTTGCACTAAAATTTATGAAGATGAAGCTTGAAAGCAAGGAGAAGCAATCCAAAGCTTGAATCCAATATCTTCTACTTGAATTTGGAGTTGAATGATGGAGTTGCAATTGAATTTGAGCTTGGAGTTTTAATTTCCCATTCTCTTCACCATTAATGCTAAAGCTTGAGTTAGTTAGGAAATTTATGAAGAGTGAGGAGAAGAGGATTGGAACTTGGGCTTAATAGGCTAAACTAACCCAAAGTCCAAAGCGGGAAAAGTTAGTGAAATTTCACTAACTCCAAACCTATCGATGTTTATACTTAAAAAGTTGTAAACGACATTTCGAACTCAATGGAAGTGGTCTCGAGTCCTAATTTGACCGTTTGCAAAAAGTAGTTTTTCGGACCAAAATCCGATTAACGATTTAATATTTAAATAAAAATATTTAAATGTAAACTCGATAAATATGCGGGTTGTTACAAAATGGAATTGGATTGAATATGAAAAGCTTTTGATAAGGAAGTTCAGATTGAAATTTAGTTTGAATATAATTTATCTTGTTTAAGTTTTGAAATCATTTTGGATATTTGGTTTGAAAGGTTTATACAAGTTATATAATATGTATATGGATTTCTAAAACCATCTTTAAAGTACTTTAAAAGTATTATTTTGGGAATTTAAATTTAACCCAAGTTTACACTTTAAAGGCTATAACTTATGCATGTTGAATTAGATTTTCCCGAAACAAAAACCCTTTGTTTTCAAATGATTAGTGCTTTCATATAACGAAAGGATTTCCAGTTTTTGTTGAAAGGGTTTCAAGTTGAAATGAAAATAGCTTTGAAAAAACTATAAATTAATCTTTATTAAAGATTGATGAATTTTGTTTCCAAATTTAAGAGGATCTTAGAGGTGTATCTTTTATATAAAAAAGATTTGGAATCGTAAATAGTTTTGAAAGCTATGAATGAACTTTTGTGAAAGATTGGTGAACTTTGTGAATCTTTTTGTTTAAAAGATTTGAAAATGGTAATTTGTTGAACCATTTGAAGAAAAGGTTTTGGGTAATATGTCGTGACTTAACTAAGATCTTAATATTCATATGTTTTTAAATATTGCGCTCATTATTTGGTTTAGCCGGGAAAGAACCTTGTGTCATATAACCCATTCCGAATAATGATACGACGATATGGATAGCATTTGAAGACCGATGGTGAAGACCGGGTATTTTTGAGAATGAAAGGATTACCCGTCGAATGTCTCTGCACTGAGTCGTGCCGATATAGAGATCTTCATATGTAATGGGGAGTCCGATCGGGATTGTGGATACCCGGATTGCAAGGGCTTCTTTGAAGTGCCTTCGATTCTGTTCAAACCCGAAACAGACTTGTATGGATGTATGTCCGATGTTACACTTTGAGATGTAAAGCTGGTTTCTATCAATAATATTTCTATTTGGTAGTGGAGAATTTATTCTCTTAGCTTAACACCCTTCTCTGAGACGTACGAGCTCAGAGGTTATGTAGTTGATGGTTACTAGTGATACATTCCCAATTTGGTAATGTAGCATACGAAGTGCTGCTGATCATTTGTTGATCAAAGCATGGCTTTTGTGTAAAGCGTAGCTTTGTGGACGAGACTGCATCAGAACCTCACAACCCGGAAATGGTCGAAACAGGAAAGATGCGGCAAAGTTATGAGGGTCGCGCCCTTTAGGGTATGTTCATTCCCTTCTGGAAAAGTGTGGTATCATGGTATGGAGCCTAAATACTTAACTCATGTGGTCATTGCACATTTATTATTTTGTGGTTGCTTTGTGGTTGAGAGCTCGGATAAAGGTCGCAAACAACCGGGGGATGGCATGCTCGTGTAGTAGTTACCTAGTTACAGAGGTAACCCGACCTTGTGTTGGCAGAGATCTGGTTAGGTTCTCGGGGCATCCTTCCAGAGGCGTACCCATGTGGCAATAGGAAGTTCCTTAGCGTGGCCATTTGTTGAAAATCCAAAGAAACAATATGCGCCATGTACGGTTTTAGTTGTATATAACCTGCCATGGAACGTGGCAGTAACCTGCTATTGAACATGGTAGCTATAGTAGGCATACATACTTTGCGTATTGGTAATTTATCACACCACATGCTAAGTGGCGTATGAATTTTAATATTCAAATTATTTGATACGAATGTCAAAACACGCGCTTTGCGCGTGAATTGTTTGCCTTATAAATTATATATGTTTAAATCATTTAAAAAGATAATTTTTTATTTTCAAATGATGTTAAGATTTCTATATTTATGAAAAGGTATTTTGAATTTGTAAAGGAAATTTAATTTTAGATCATATTTTTAAAAGTGCTTTGAATTTGTAAAGCATGTTTAATTGTTAGATCCTTTTTATGGGATGCTTGAATTTGTAAATGAAACGAATATTAGATCCTATTTTTAAGTGATAAAGATTTGATAATGTATAGAGGGATGTTTTTGGTATTCCACGTTGATACCAAAAAAGTGTGACACCAAAGCTATTACAACTATTATTAAAGATTAATCGCTGACCAAATGTACACCTAAGAGTCATATAATCGAAACGTTGAACATTCCAGGAACCACCCGATTTAATTAAATTACAATTTTTATAAATTAGTTAAATTAATTAATGTACACGCAATATTAGTTATAAAATTTTATTTGGTCTGTATTAAGTAATATTAAATAAAGTGTATATGCAATAATTATTGATGCCCGGAAGGGGACTGGTTTATTTGGTTGTAGGAGGCGATAGTGAGGTCGGCTATGTGTGACATGGTATATGAGCTTTTGAACTAATAATAAATGCAAAAATGATAAGAGAAATAAAGGGATCTAGATCCACTTTTTACTCTCATGTATCTCCTTCATTTAATCTCCTTGATCCCACTTCTCATTAAATTTTCAATCAAAACACATAACGTTAATACGTTTCGATTATCGGTGGTAGCTACATTCAGGAGCTAGAAACTTCTAGAATTGGAATTTGATTCTCCTAGCTTGGTTCTTCATTGCAAGGTGCGAATTTAGGGCATAAGAAAAAGGTAATTTTGCTTGATTACAATAATATAAATGCTTAATAAATTTATCATATTAGAAAGAATCATTTATCAGGGATCTGTATATTTTTGTGTTGTTACAGATTGGATGGTTGCGTGGGTTGTAATTTGTAATCGTGCATACATAGTCAAGGCCTTGATTGATTAAAAAAAATATTTTTGACCATAAATTATTAAACATTTTATTTAAAATTTAATTCATTAGAAATAATATTGTATTAAGTATAAACTACATTTGTTCATTTAAGATTTCAAAAAAACTTTTTTTTCTTTAATTTGCATTTACAAAAAAAATATTAGTTATTTTAAAATTAATTTATACATACAATAAATACATATATTTATTTATAAAAAATGTAACATGTAAGTAAATAATCTTAGTACAAAATATGCTATTATTTTGATTTCAAAATTTAAAATGTTACCTTTTTCCTTATTCCGTACGGAATTAATTAAAAAAGCTTTTAAATTGTTAAACAAGTTTAAACCGAAATTTAGAAAAAAAACAATTTTTTGAGGCTAAAAGCATTTATACATATATTTTATTATTATTATTTACATTGTAATATAATTATAAGTATATATTTAAATATATACACATCATATATATACGTATATATTATTTTAAATTTCATTTTGTATATAAAAATGGAATTATGTATATAATATTATATATATTTATTAAGAATTATTTTGTATATTTATATTCAAGACATTTTTGCAATCTAATTAAGTTACATAAGTATATTATATAAAATTTATTTATAAGTTGTATTGTATAATATTAATAGCTATATATATATATATTATTTAAATGAACACACATACACACATATATATATAAACACCACACATGTATACAAAAGGGCTAATATGTCTGCTGAGGTGTAAATCTTAGAATTTATATATGAGCATATCAAACCATGTATTCTTTACTATGTTGCACGTGCATGTTCAAACATATGTGTACATGATACACATACATATTATACAATACAAGTTATACAGGAATTAAAACCTTATTTATAAAATAAATAAAATATTGATTTTATTTAAAACAAATTCAGATGAGATCTAAATAAATTTAGACTAAAATGTCTTATAAAGATCCAAACGAATTGTTTTTTTAAAATTTACTTATTTACCCTATTGCTTTTGGCTCAGTTCCAACAATTCCAATACTGGTATCAAAGCCAAATAACTTATGCGGCCTAAATTAGCAAGATTATGGCTAACTATTAAAGCCAACCATATAGTAGAACGTCTATAAAAGTAGTGTCTAAGGTTAGGTTTGCATAATCAAGTACTCTACCCTACCTGGCCATCGGTCTGGCCTGAAAGAGTTAGGTAAGCCCAAAGGTTATCCCCAATAAAAAGGCCTAAATTGATTTAGGCCTTAGGCTAATTTTCAAATTCTATTTTGAAATTAAAATAAATTCTAAATTTAAAAGGTTAAATTTAATATAACTAAAAATAATATTTTAAATTTAAAAGGTTAGATTTTAAATATGTAATGAATTTCTAAATGTTATAAAATTATTTCAAAATTATTTCAAAAATAAAATAAATATTTTCAAAAATTATTAAATACTAGTTGGATTAATAAATTGAGTAATTAAGTAAATGTTAATTAATTATAGATTAAATAACATATATATATATATATGTCACATTATCTTAAGATATTAAGGCAATATGTGTGTGTATGTGTAATTTTTGAAATTAGTTATAATTAATTGAAATATTTTTAACTAGATATATTAATTAAATGTTAATTAATAAATAATATAATACATATATATAAGATATATGCGTGTTACTATAAATGTTATAGTGTACATGTTCAATTTAAAATGTTTAGAATGAATAAAGTAAAATAAATTAAAATGTTAATTAAATAAATAAGATTTAGTTAGTATAATGTTATACATAAGACTGTTATATAAGTTAATTAAATTATAAAGTTATATACTTACTAATAAAAACTTAAATAATATAAATGTATAATAAAATGGGAACGGTAAGAACCAAAAATAGACTTAAGGAATAAATACATTCGTATAGTAAGTATACCATGATTTTTTTGCATGTTACACTTGGATCGTTGGGGTATTTCATAAGAAATGCATTATTCCATAAGACGCTATCAATCAATTAAATATATTTAAGATTAGAATCCTTAGTATAAGTGTTGTCCTCTACCATTTGTGTATTAATAAATTAAATACCCTCTGGTTGTTGAGCAAACTCAAGCTAGAGATGTTTGTATAGTCCTATTAACATATTAACTAGACGGAGTATACTCTACCACTTTTCTAATGTTTATGATCCTCAAAATATCCATGACAGATCTGCCCTCTGGTCGAACTGATTGGAATTTGCCTCGCATATCAATGGTCCTTGGGTTATTGGAGGGGATTTCAATACGACCAGATCTCCTTATGAAAGAAACTCTAAAATCAGTTGACAAGATTCTGATGCTTTTATTGACTTTATCAATTCTTGCGCCCTCATCGACCCGCCTATCAACAACCGACTCTTTACCTGGTCAAACCGTAGATCCAAGCCAGCCCTAGCAAAATTGGACCGTTTTCCTTTCAACTCCCCCTGGGACGACCTTCACCCCCTCTCTCTAGTTAATGCCTCGCCACCACCTTCTCCGATCACTGTCCTCTGCTATTTGATTTAGTCATCACAGCACAGCCTAAGTGTCTATTCAAATTTGAGCACCTTTGGCTCCTAGAACCATCGTTCGACGACTTTGTTAAACTATCATGGATCCAACCCTCTCCGATTCAATCGGCTACTGCTCGAGTCATCTTCAAACTCCGATCACTTGGAAAACTCATCATACCTTGGGCCAAATCCACTTGGGCTCAATCTGTTCCCGTATTGCGGCGACCCAAGATGACATTCTGCATCTCAACATACTGGAAGAATCTCTCCCCCTATCTGTCTCCGAATCTAACCGCCTACGCAAGCTGGAGCTTGAATTAGACAGACTTATCAAGCAGGAAGAGAATGGATGGAAGCAACGCTCCAGAGCTAAATGGATTGACGAGGGAGACAAAAACACTGCTTTCTTCCATCGCCTCGAAAATGGACGTCGTAGATCCACCTTCATCTCTGAAATCTCTCATAACAATACCACCTTCTCTGACCAATCAGATATCCTTCGCCTTTTCACTGATTTCTATCGCAATCTTCTAGGTAAACCCTCTCCTCCGCTCCCGCCCGTTGACTGGAATCTCTTTTAAGCCAACCCTTCTCCGATTTCCATTGACCATCCCTTTTCTGAAGATGAAATTTGGTCAGCCCTGAAAGATATGGCTGACGACAAATCCTCAGGTCCCGACAGCTTTGGTCACTTATTTTTCAAACACTTCTGGGACACTATTAAATCTGATATCATAGAGATGTGCTCTGAATTTCAATCTTACCCCTCGTCTGTTTAAACACCCTGTCTTCCTTTCGACCCATTAGCCTCCTCAACACCACCTTCAAAATCATCACTAAAATCCTTGCCAATCGTCTCCAAAGGGTTATTGGATCTCTGTAGGGGTTGAACAATCGGCCTTCATCCAGGGCCGTAACATCCTTGATTGTGTGGCAACCACACAATCAGTCATCTCCTTCTGTCACCACTTTACCATTCCAGAAGCCCTACTCAAACTTGACTTCTCCAATGCCTTTGATTCAGTCAACTTGAAATTTTTGCTCGATCTTATGAAGTACAGAGTTTTTTCGATGCATGGTGTAGTTGGACCAAGTGCATTCTCGGTACAAGTTTTTCATCAATTTCCATCAACGGCTCTCTAGGTGGGCATATAAAATTAGCACGAGGTTTAAGACAAGGCGACCACCTATCGCCAGTCCTTTTTGTCCTCCTTTCTGATGTGTTTAACTGCATGGTCAAGCTTGCAATATCCAACAACCTCCTTGCTGATATTAAACTCCCCAACTCGAATTTATCAGTCTCTAACCTCCAATTTGTGGATGACACCATCCTGTTGGTTTCCCCAGAACCTGATCTTATTCATTGTCTTAACGTTCTTTTATACGTCTTCGTACTCATCTCCGGCTTATCCATCAACTTTAACAAGAGCTCCGTCATCATGCTAGGCGACTCCCACAACCTCGGCCCCTCTTCCGCCTCTCTTCTCAACTATAAACTGTACCACTATAAACTGTACCACCGCCCGTCACAGTACGGGGCCTAGATCACCGTACCGAGGATCACTCCCGACCCCCTACAACACAAGGCCGAAACCATTCCTTACTGAACAATCCCGAACAAGATAAACCCCACGGTCGTAGCTAGCAACCGCCCACACAGCCGAAATAAAAAGGGACATCTAGACAAGGGGAAATATCTTGTCCTGCTTGGGCATGACCCACCTAACCTTGCTGCATCTCCCCTGTTTTAGCCATTCCCGGTTGATGAGGTTTGAGGCTGCGATTACCTTTAAAGAACATATCACTTAGAATGCTCATCATCTGGCTGACGATGTGCTGAAAGCATTCAATCCATACAAGTTCGTTCCGGGTTCGAACGAAACCGAAGGCATTATCTCGTCACACTCATTTTGGAATCACCCTCAGAATCAACGACGATAACCCTTGCATTCTGAAAACACCATCTCGATCTTCATTTCAGAATTCACGTCCTAACGTTTAAATTGGATCGATGTGGTTTTCAGAGAATCAAAATTGATTCTTTCAATCCCTGTCTCATCGAATCCAAACGCCATTTTAAGGGCCAAGTTGTCTAATTAACTTAACAGTTTAAATAATTTAAATTCAACAATTGAATTAACATGGCATTTATCACTGATAAACATATACAAGCATCATAGATAAATCACGGCATATGAGAGAGATCGCAGAATATCATAATTAAACATCACAAACCATACATTCTACATACACAACAATCCATAAGCAATCATTTAAATCCTCATTGCAATTAATTCAATTTAAAATCAATTACTCGAGAATTCATCACTTGATCCTGTTTGCTCAATCGTTCATTAACAGTTAATTACTTATTTTCTTTCAAATTATTTACCTTAATGAATCTTAACCAAATTAAATTATTAAGTCTTATTTATTTAATTAATTAATTAAATATCCCTTATACATTAATTAATAACCTTAATCATTAATTAGTGAAACTTAATTCTTATTTATTAACTGCTAATTAGTTAATTAATCATTTATTAATTCTAACTTAAATTACTTAATTAATTAACTATTTCTATCCATTAATTAACTTAAGTAGTTAATTGCCATTTCATAAATTACAAATTTATGAATGAATCACTAATTGTAATTATTCTGAATTTCTTTCTAAAATAATTAATTTATATTAATTGTTCGACTTAATGCAACACTTAAAATTCTGCTTTAAATTTGGAAACTAACTTATTATTTATTATAACCTCAGCCGATAATTAATTTTATATTAACTTAAATTAATCATTTAATTAAAACATTAGTTAAGAGTTTTAATTTTTGTTATTCATTAACTAAGCAATTGAACTTGTATAAAGTTTAACTTAAATTGTCAAACATTTGTTAAATTTAAAATGTTGAAATCCAGAGAAAACTCAAATTTCTAAATTCATTTATATTTCGAGAACTGCAGATAGACAAACCCCATGGTTTCCCTGGTAGAACCCGAGACCTCCCTGTTCTTACTCGAGAACGTCATCGAGTTAATCATGCAACAGCCCGAGCCTCTCCCCTGATCTCACGAAACCCCTGTTTCATTTCTACCTGAATCTTCTTCCTCTCAGCTGTTAAACTTTTCTACTTTTACTTCCTCCCTTCTCCTACATTCTTAGATTAAATTAAAGTTCACATATTTACTTCAGAAACAAAAGGCAAAAACACTCACGCGACCATGCAAATCACACGAGCGAACCCAATCAACTCGAAAACGAACCCACCAAAGCAACACTGACACGCCTATGCCACCGTGCACGTGCACGGTGGCTCGCCGCACCTCCGGCAACCCCCAATGCCACCTACGAACTCCGATTCATCCACACACTCCAACAAGAGCTAGTTCGGCACGCAAAATTCGAAGTCAAAAACAACCCCTCTGGATGAACTGTAACTCGAACAGCAGAGGTGAAAACCCCTCTCCCTCCTAGCGCCGACCCCTGTTTGAGTCGCGATTTCTGCCACGTGTCGCTGACCTCGTCCCCTTTCATCCCTCCAAAGCACTCCGAGCTCGGTCCTTCCATGATGAAGAAATCATCGAGCAAAACAGACCCACTAGAAACGTGAACTAAACCCTATCTTTGATTCAAACTAACAATCTATACATTCGAAATTTAATTTGACATTTTTCTTGTATCAATACAGCTTCATACTTGATTCATACCAAATTACAGAAATCAAAATTTATCCAATCAATGGATATTGACAAAAAAATCAATTTCGGCTTTCATTAAAAATTGCTCTTATTTTCTTTGCTTAAAAATCATAATTATTATGTTAAAAATCCTAACTATGTATATGAAATCAGAATATGTTGTTGAATTTACAAATTCAAACATTAAATTTTAAACCCTTTTTAATTCTTTTACCTGTAACCGGAAATAATAGTATTTATAAAATACTGTGAAATTCTAAACAAGTTTACAGGCCTATATCTTAAGATAAACAACATGGACTAGCAACAACACCATAGTTCAAACAATTATATGAAGAAATGAATTAAGTAAAAATAACCTGAGTTTGATCAAAATATGAAACCTGTACTAAATTCTAAATCACAGAGCAACTCAAACATATGCAGCTGAAATATAACCAAACAGTTTATAAAAGAGGATTGAACTGTTTCATTAACTTTAAAACTCTTAAAAATTAGGTTTACTCACTAAAATATTCTTGTAAACAGGAAGCATTGCAGTTGAACAGAAAGTATAGGTTGATGATAGAAGCCTACAGCTTGAATTTGATTGAGCTTGATAATATGCAGTTTTGTTTATACTTCTTTTTCTTTATCAAGTTTTACTTCTTTTTTTTTTGAGATTATGGACTGAACTAAGTGATAAGAACAGATAGAATCATGAACATACATATATTTATAACTTGAACATATCTTCATGAATAAGCCTTGGCATAATATAATATTCTATATTTTGCTTTGTATTTTATTTGTACTAAGGCCTGAGATGATTCAACAATTTCGGCTGGAAGATTTTTCATATAGCTTGAAATGACAATATGTTGTGCTAATGAATGTTTGTGTTTTCATTTAAGTTAACACACAATTAATGTTTGCTGACACAAACATTTGTACAAGGTATATGCAGGCTTCCATTTGTACTAAGTGTTTTATTGATGTGAATTCTTGCTCTCTCTTATTTTAACATATAAACAAAATGTTTGTTCGCAGGTTTGGTCTGTACAAAATATTTTATTTTGTCTTCAAACTTATGTTAACATATAAATAATGTTTGCAGGCTTTTATATTGTCTTCATTGCTGATGTTAACATATAAATAATGTTTGCTGAGCAGTTTTGCTTAATGATACATAATGACCTTTGCATTTGTCTGTTGTGTACTTGTACAGTGATTTTTCTGTTTTATTTTTGATGTGAATACTTGTTCTCTTATGTTCATATATAATTAGTGTTTGCAGACAAGTTTAAAGATATTAGCTTCTTTCTTTATTTACAGATTTTCTATGTTTGTTTTACCATTGTTAACACTTTTATTTATACCTTATATATATAATAATTTTGTACTTGTGTTTGTAGACTTATGTTTATAACCATATTTTTATATTATACTTATATTAACTATTTATAAGCTTATTTTATTTTAATTATAAAAATCGTTGTTAGAAACATTTCTTGGTCTTATTTTTATTCGAAGTTTAATCTTTCCAATATTTGATTTGTAATGTATTTGCACTAATGTATTTTATATTTATATTTAATATGAAAAGAATTGTATTATTATACTCATCATTAATAACTACATTTATACTTTTGATATTAAATGTCGTTAATATATAATTTTTAATTTAATTGAATAATACAGATTTAATTTTGAATATTGTTAAAGTGTCTATTTTATATTTTGAAGTTATAGATTCCTTTATAATACATATACAACTAATAATATCCAAAATCTTATTTATTTCAAATGATAATATTATATTATATTTAAATTTGATCAAAAGCTTATTATAATAATAGGGTCAAAATTCCGGGATGTCACAAACATGTTTACCAATCAAGTCCAAAGCAAATAATCATAGCCAATCATTACGGTAGCAATCCATCACTTAAAAACTCAAAAATGAATACTAATGATGCGGTCGTCATCACCCGAATTATTTTCCAGCGAATGAAGTGAGTTCAGTGCTTTCTTACTTCCAAAACTCATTTTAAACAATTTCTATTTAGAAATTTCTCCAAAATAATACTTCATTATTCTTCACAAACCACATTTGAAAGCATTTCCAAAATCTGTACGATTTAAATTTCCCAAATACTTAGTTCAAATCCATTTAAAACATTTTCCAAAATTTTTGAAATTTAAATTCTTGTTTGAATTCACTTTTAGTTATACTCTTACGTTTAATCATACTTATAAAAGCTCTATTTGGTTATATAAACTATTTCAATCCTTATAATCTTGTTTTGATTATAATATTAACAACCAAACGGTCCAATTATGCTATTATAATTTCTTGAAATTATTTCTTTTAAATCACAATATAGTTCAAGTAAAATTATTTCATTTACCCTCTTCAAAATAATACTATGTCCATTTACCTTTTCTAAGAGTTTAGAAACCCCTATCGATACGGTTGTACTTCCCGTACCGATCAGAATTCATAAACACTAAATCGATAAGTCAACACAATATAAAACATTTTATATTCACTAATAAGCATGCTCTCTCATAAATATATACACTTATCAATCCATTTTAAGGTATTACTACCCTATCTCTAATGAGTCAAACCGCATAATGCTAAGGTTATTGCTAAACCAAAGCTCTGATACCAAGTGTGACGATCCACATTTCGGAAGGTTTAAATCGACAAAAATACAAACATGTCCAACTTAAAAAATCTGGAATATAGATAATTAATGGGGTTAATTAAGAAAAATAAGGAAAGAAGAAGAAAACAATCATAGAATCTCGCAGCGGAGCGATAAAATATAACAATCAAATAAACAGTTTATGAAGCTGTTTATATAATACATTTGATTATAATTTATACAACATTTATCAGCATTATATATACATCAGGAATAGATAAATAATGCAGCAGACAACATGATGCAGGGATAATAATAGTAGTAATATACCAAATCTTCGCCTTCATCCTCCAGAATGAATCTTCAATAGGCTGAAAACTCAGGGATGACCCGAGTGTAATGAAAATAAAAACATTCGAGTCAGGACTAAAATATTCTTATGTGAGTCAAATCGATATCGCATATAACATGAGTTCTATGGCATCAAAGATGTTTACAGGATTTCACATCTCCTATCCAGTGTATAACGTGCGTGCAATAACTCAAGAGATATTACAGGATTTTTCATCTCTTAAGGATCCTTCAAAATATCTATATGTAGTAGAAGATGCTACAATAGATAGTGTATATTAGTAAAATAAATATTTTCATACCGTTAAGGCTTTACATTGATCCTCCTTAACGTGTTTTTAAGCATTGTCGTAGAGTTTGCATATAAAGCACCAGTAAACTACCGGTGGATAGAGATGCACCGTGATACATCAACACTAAATCAAAATCGTAGTGGTCTTACATAAGGAAAAAAGTATGATAAGGCACGTGAGGCAATACCAAGGTAGGATACTACTAGTTTGGGTCGCAGGGCTGGTGGTAAAGCATCATAGCCATGACCATCTACCGCGTCCATCCATCCCATATCGAGTCAAAAGGAGGCAATCCCAATTCAAGGTGCACCAATCAGAAACAACAACAAGAGTAATAATATGGACCAAGTCCAAGAAAATCGATGAACGGATGTCCGTTCTGGGTAATTAGCCCACTTATCCCCGTCAAGCCGTCATGTTTTAGTCATTTCAAATTGGTACAAGTGTCGGGGTCTACCCATCATCGTTTTCTTTCTTCAAATCCATCAAACGTACATCAAATCCAACCATTTCATTTTGGATCATCACTCCACGTACAGAGCTATTAAAGTGGTTCCAATTTTGACAAAGAGTATGCCAATAAGAGGACTCCGTCTCTTTAACAACCAAATATCGTTTTATACACCGGTGGTACTTTTATATCTCAAAAACAATTCATACGTGATATCAAAATATCATATCCGCTTCAAATCAAATCCATTTTGAAATCATCATATTTACTCAAAATATACCATTTCACCTCAAAAAATCATTTTCGCCTCAATATTTCGATTTCGTTTCCAAACCGTTTCCAATTTCAATTTAGGTTATAACTTCATTTTAACCCAAATCACACTTAAATACAACTTTTAAATACAAACATTCTAAACTTAACCAGTTTGAAATGTTAGAAAATAGTTTGAACAGTTTTCAAAATAGTTTAAAAAATTAAAATAGTTAAAAATAGTTTAAATGTTTAAAATAGTTAAAAATAATATGAACGGTTAAAATACTTAAAAATAGTTTTAAGTATTAAAATGGTTTATATAGCAAAATAGTTTGAAAAATCAAAATTATTTGAATATTTAAAAATATGGATCTTTAATAGTTTATATTAAACTAATTTATTTGAACATAGTTTCAAAGTCAAATCGATTCAATTCCTAAGTTCCCAATTCAAATCACTTTAAATTTCCATTTTGATTTAATTGATTCAATTCCGACTTCAAGTCGAATTTTACTTCGATTGCAAACCAATTCAAATCAATTTTAACTTCTATTTTCACATTAGTTCCATTTTGATTTTAAATCAGTTAATTTCAATTTCAAATTAATTAATTTCATCTCACTTCCAATTTGGATTTTGTTCCATTTCAATTCTTAAATTTAAAATAATTTTAGTTTATTGATTTCGAGTTCAATTTCAAAATATCGACCTAAATCATTTAATTCAAATTAAACTTCAATGTTCGAATTTAGATTCAAATCTCCAAAATAATTCAATTTCGAGCTCCAGTTTGGAATATGTATTTAAATTTACCATTACTGAAATAACTTCAAAGTGTAAGAAAAAGTTTAAATCTTTTTTAAAATATTCAATTTCGATAATTCAAATTATATTTCGATCATGACTTCAGATTCCAATCAAATTCTTTAAAACAATTTCTTTTAACCAAAATTAATTTCAACATTTCAAACTCCAATTCACGATTAATTCAAACTTCATAAATCCGATTTTTATTTCTTTAAATTAAAATCATTTAAATAATTTCAAAACCAATAATTTTAAAATTATTAAATTACCAAATCAGTGTCTATATATACTTTTCTATCCGATGGTCAAATGATCGGTTATTTTAATTTTAATTTCAATGATGGATATATATCATTTCAATCCAAAATAAATGTCATATGTATATACCATTTCAACCTATTTCTTAATTTATTCGAAATAATTCAATTTACAGTTTTATATACTGTAAATAATATACAGGATATATATCAAAATAAATAAACATCCAAATCATCCAAAATATCAACCAATGGCATCCATTGTAATCAATCATCCAAAGACAATATAATTCATAACAATTTCATAGTTATTAATATCGGTATTTTACTGACAATTAAATTTCAATTTTAAATTTAACTGTTAATATTAATTTTTTAACAGTTAATTCAAATGGCAATTTAGATGATAATTAAATTTATCAAAAAACAATCAATAAATTTATTTCACTTCATAGTTTTAAATTTAGTTAGCATAAAAATATTCTAGTACTTGTGAGCTTTATAAAACACCCACCTTGAGTTTTTAATTTTAAATTAAATCAAACGACGTTTGATTTAACCTAAAATTTTAGTTAGCTCCAATCGTCTCCAAATCAGTTCTAGAATGTAGTGCTCGTCGCCACTATTCCATCGCCATTTGTTTCATCCAATTTCAACCTATGAATAAGATATGCATTTTTGAAGTTTACATGAATTAAATTATATTCTAATTTATAAATTAATTCAATAAATAGCCTCAACTAATCTCAGCCGTTGATTCCTTGGAATTGAATTTGCGCCGCACCCCTTTCTCCCTTTCTCCTCCCTTACATACGCGACCCAGGTCGAGAATAACCCAAGAACGATGAACGTTGACCCTTCCTCCTCCTCATCACAGTCGATCAGAACCCTATCAGGCATCGCCTCCATGTGCACCAAACTCCACTCCACCATCGCCATCCACGTGTCCCCACCACTCTACGCCCACGATAAGAAAACGTCCATGAACTGAACGAGGAACGCAGCCATATTTCGGCGCCTACGACGAACTTCAGGCGATCTCCACCATTAGATGTGTAGATCTCAATGTAACGACCACCTTTTAGACAGTTTAAATCAACAATAAACCACATATGTCAAACGTAAGCAATTCAAAAGGGAGGATTGTTATGGGGTAAATAAGAAAAAGAAGAGAGAAATAAAACATACAATCTCACATCAGAATGACAAAATATAATAATCAAATTACAGTTCATGAAGCTGTTTACATATAACATTTGGTTACACTTTTACAACATAGAACTAGAGTTACATACAACAGAAATAAATAACAATGCAGCGGAATAATATAATGTAGTGGAATAAATATAATAAATAATATAATATGCAACTCTCTGTCTTCGTCCTCCAGAAAGTAGTCTTTGATACACTGAAAACCTCAGACTGATCCGAGCGAATTGAAAAGACAAAACACTCGAGTCAGAACTAAAATATCTAGTGTAAGTTAAACCAATAGTAAATAAATATGAGTGTAACAACGTCGAAGATGTTTACGGGGTTTGATATCTTCTATCCAATGTCTAATGTGAGTGCAATAACTTAAGAGATATTCGGGATTTCCATCCCCTAAGGATCCATTGAACTATATATATATATATATATATATATATATATAGTAAAATACTCTATTATAATAGTGTCTATAGTAAAGTAAAGTATTAAAATAGTATTAAGGCGTTATCCATATCCCCCTTAACACATTTTATATATTCCCATAGTCCATATAGTACCGTAATTCCTCCATAAACTAGAGATCTATCAGAGGGAACTTCATAGGTATGGTACAAACCAAACTCGTAGAAGGCGTGATACGACATGTGAACACAGCACTCGAGGCAATACCAGGGTAGGATTCTACCATTTGCAGATCGGACTGGTGCTAACGCACAACAGCTACTATTTCCCACCTAGAACGCACTCCCATAATCAAAATAAAGAGGTGGCCACCAAATCATCACAAAGTCATAATATGGTATCAAAGAAGTGTGCCCAATATGAGGAATGACCTCACTTGGCCTCGCATGGCTCCTGTTTTAGTCACATCTAAGTTGACTCATGGAAGTCTGGGCTGCGCAAATTCCTCATACAAGATCATACACAAAACCATTCTACTTCATTCTGGGGTCTCCACCATGTAACAGTTGCCAAAGTGGTTTTCGTTATTAGTAGAGAGTATGATAATATCCGATCTCAGTGTCTTTAACAACCAAACGCTTATTTCACGCCAGATAGTTCTTTTACACTTCAAAAAAATCAAATTCACACTTAATATCAAAATATCATATTCAGTTTCAAACAATATCACTTTCAAAATCATGTTCGCTTTCAAAACCATGTTCGCTTTCAAATTATCGATAAGATAGGTTAATTAAGTCCTCATTCCAAAATCATATATTTACTCAAGTATGTCATTTCACAAAAAGGTGTCAATTTCAAATCCTAACTTAGGTTGTTTCATCATCAATGATTTAAATATAAATACTTCAACTTTACACAGTATGAAATTTTAGAAAACAGTTTAATTAGTCATAAATAGTTTTAAAAGTTTAAAAGTGTTAAAATACTCTAAGATAGTTTAAATGATCTAAAATAGTTTTAAATACATTAAATAGTTTAAATAGTTTAAATAGATTTAAATTAGATTATATTAGATTTAAAATGATTTAAATAGATTTAAAATGGATTAAATAGATTTAAATTATATTAAATAGATTTAAAATAGATTAAATAGATTTAAAATAGATTAAATAGATCTAAAATATGTTAAATAAATTTAATTATTTTAAAATAGGTAAAATAGATTAAATTCGATTAAATAGATTATAATAAATCAAAATAAATTAAAATAAATTAAAATAAATTAAAAAAATTAGGTTGAATAAAATAATTTAAATTAGATTAAAATAGGTTTCAAAGTTATATTCGAACTGTTTTAATTACTCAATTTCGATAAAATTCATTTATATTTGACAAATTAACTTTGAAATTCCAATTTAAATCCATTGAATAATTCCTTTAAACCTATTCCAATTTCAACATTTAAAGCTTGCATTTTCGGGAATAATTTAATTTTATAAATCCAATTTATTTCAAAATATCATTTAATTGAATTCAAAAATTAATGATTTAAAATCATTTAATTTAACCAATCCGGTGTCCGTATATAATTTTCTACCCTATGATCAAGTGATATAGATAATTGACATTTCAATTCGTAATTATTTAGAAATTTACGGGTATAAATCATTTCAACCTGAAATCTTTGAATAAGCTCAAAATCCATAAAATTGCTCGGATTTATCATTTCAACCCATAACAGTAATCTTTAGATCATTCGGGTATGTAATATTTCAACTCATAGGGAACTTGCAGTGTTATAACAATATAAAAATATAACATCTAGTCATCCAATATCAACAATCAAACATCCATCACAATCATTATCCAAATCAACAAATAAATAATGGCGATTTATTGATTATCATTAACAGGTATAAACTGGCAACTAAAATTTAATATTAAATCAGATGGCAATTATATTCAAAACTAGAATTACGATTTAAATATATCAAATAACAATCAATCAAATTTTAATCACACCATAAATTCAATTTAACTAACATAAGACAATTTAGTACCATGTGTGGATCAAAACACTCATCTTCGATTTGTCATCGATTTAAAATCAAAAATTAGACCTAAAATGTAATAGTCTCAAAATGAAGCCAAATTAGATCCAAAATTTCCAAAATTCCGATACAATCCCAAAGGAGAAAATGGCATGTGAATCCGAGCTCGTATGCAAAAGTTATTAACGTTGGAAGATTGGAAAATTTCGACTTCGGGTCTTACTTCTAGTCGCTGCCTCAATAACCTGGTGCTTCCTCTGAGTTTTTTCCAATATGACCAAAGACCTGAGTCATTTGGCTCCTGATCCGAAGTCGCTGTAGGTTTTTCGCCTCTAGAAGTCGAAGTGAACCTCTTCCTGACTCGAAGTAAACCTAAAGAATTTTTTTTTTAGAACTTAGGTTTTGGAATTTGGGAATCAGGTTTGATGTTTTGACGTTTGAGAAGGAGGAAGAAGATGTATGTACAAAAATAATAATATGAGAAATAACTAGGGTTTATAACAGCCTATATATAGACAGGGTTGGATTGAAACGATAACAACGACCCGTAAAGCGTGTTTCGTTCCCGAAACGAAAACGGGTCATCCAATATATCGAAATATAGGTTTTTGATATTTCTAACTCAATGGAACAAGTTTCATGCTCTAATTCCATTGTGTACAGAATTTAGCTTTCAAAATCACCTTATTTCAAATTGATTTTAGTTAAATTGATTTCTACGCATTTCGAGCTTGCGCGATCAAACGACAAGTGAGATCGCTATAAAACTTGAAACCATACAAAAATTCACTGTTACAGATCCGATTAAACTAGTTTCATCAAAATCCGAGAGGGTAGCCAAAATGGCTATTTTCACGTTTATTGAATAAATTACTATTAAATTAAATTTATCGCTTTTCAAGTTCAAGTTTTTTAACTAAGAAATTTTTATCACTTTTGATTAACTAGTAATTATAATCTTTTCCATGTCAAATTCAACTATTAATGTTGCTCTAATTACAGCGTTCCAATTCCAATTGGAATAAATTCAATAATTATAATTTAAAACCCAATAAATTGATTCATTTTAATTTCAATCTTTTTATTCAATCAATCATTACTTTATGAATATAATTATCATTGGTTTTCCATTTTTACATCAACATTCTACAATTTCCATCTTAATTCGTATTAACGCAATATTTACCTACATTTATCGCAATTAATTTACAATTAAGTTTCAGCAGATTAAATAATGCATAGATAATTAAACCATTATTACAACTTACAATTTCAAGCATAATTCAATGTTTATTATTAACAAACAGAACCAATAAATTTACATACGGATTAATTATTCTATTTTAATCAATTCCAATTAATTACATACATTTCACTGTTTAATACAATATTTGATTTATTTACTCATTTACAGTTTATACCCAATTGTAACTTTACAATCATTTCGATTAATTGAGAATTCATTAAAATATTTATCAATTGCCTTAAATTAACATTATTAAATTTCAATTAATTGAAATTGTATTAAAATGGTTATCCATTAACTTACACAAACATTATTACATTTCATTCTAGTTATTATTTTCGTTATTAAACTTAAATTTTTAGTATTTCACAACATTAAATTCCAAAACATATTTAATTAGTAAATTTAATTATCGAAATTTATGGGATGTCACATTGTCCTCCACTCAAAACTCTTCATCTTCGAAAATGGAAAGAAGGGATAAACGAATTAATATATTTTACTCAAAATATTCAATTTATAACAATTGATTTACATAATTAAGTATTAAATAAAATATATCAATTAATAACTAATTAAATCCTTTATATTCAAGTTAATAAAATTTTGAAAAACATTTTCACTTTCACAAAAATTTCTAAGTCCAAAATTTATGGAAAATTTCGGTAGAGTCTCCATTGTATAAAGAGGTCCGGGAGAAATAATAGTATCAATAAAAATATATATATATATATATCATACATCAAAATAAAATATCCCAAACCATGGAAAAATCAATATATTATCGCTAGAAAACCATAATCTGAAGACGTATCTATTTGTCGGACAAACAACGCTTATTAATGAAACCAAAAGCAGTTGCAATTGCTTCCATAATGTAACAATGTAGAATTTGACCACTTTAAAATTTACGTTTAAAGTGATTTTAAATATAAAATAGGTAATGCTATATGATTCAAATAATATTAGATAGGATTTGGAAAGAGAAGTAAACACAAAAATAGGAACATTTACCTATATTGACAAAAGTGACAAAATGCTGATTTAAGAAAAGCATGTTTCAATGGTTAAATAAATTATTTTATTTTATTTATAAGTGTTTATATTTTTAAATAACATTATGCAAACTTATTTTTAAATTTGGTTAACGTAAATAAATAGTTTAACAAAAACATCAAAATGTGACCGGAAAATATTTTGTCGAAAATCAACGTTTTGTGGATTAAAATTTGTCGCAACGCTGTCACATATATATTACATATTTTCGTAACTAAACATGTTTACTTTTACTAAATATAATTAGAAAACTTCTAGAAGTCATTAGTAAAAGTAATTAAGATTAACAAAAGTAAGAAAAAGGAAACATCAAATCAATATCACATCACAAACCAACATAATTGTTATTTTACATAGCTTAGTTCTTAAGGGATTAAGATATAAATTAAGAAGTGAAAGGATGATATTAAGTGTTGGAAAAGTGGAGGTTGCTTTAGATTGAAGTAAGGTTAGTTTGGTAATTTGATAAGAGGTTATTTTGGTAAATTTACCACTTCTTTCTTTTCTATAAATACCCATCTCCTTCATCACTTTCATTCACATTTCTTCTTCTTCTTTTCTCAAGCTTCTCGTCTTCTTCCTCTCCTCTTTAATGGCTTCTAAGCCATATAAAAAATTAGGAAGAAATAATATCGAAATATTTACAAAATATTCAAAAGAAAACAATGTTCATTCTCTTTAAATCAAACTCATCTTTTCTCTATATTTTACCTCTTCTTCTCTCAGTCATAACTTCTTCAAAACAGAAACAAAATATAATTTTTTTTCAAAGCATGCATATTTCCATTCGCTATGAAATTCGTGTTGACCACATTGTCTCACTTTAAACTTAACTATATCAAAAATCCACTTCTTTCCAATGCATTCTCTGACTCGGTTTTTAAGACAGAGAATAACCCATTTTGTTTTGATCATAACTTGATCATAGCTAATCTAAAATTAAGAATTTTTTCCAGATCATACACAGTTCCAATGGCTACAACTTTTATGTTGAGCTCTTTTTCCAATTTTAAAGTTTTCTATACCTAAAACTCGATTCTTTGAAGTGCATTTTTGGGCATCATTTTTGCCAATCCGACAATACCTCTTCTTTATTCTATCATATCTCCCTCAAAGCAAATTGGATTCAAATGATTCTTTTTTTTAATTCAAGTTAGAACAAATTTTTTATTAACAACATTTCTAAATTTTGATATTTAGAGGGCCTAAAATCAGATACAAGATAACCTATTTTTCGGATCAAAATCTTGGGAATTCAAGTTCAAAGCTCTACCGCTTCTTCTCTGTACTTTCGGTCAACCTCGATCTAAAGCCTTTGCCAAACTATTGGAAGGGATAGGGTGTTTTTTTTCTAGTGTTCAATCGAGTAGGAAGTGGATAGTGAAGTGTTGGTTGATTAGAATGTTGGTATGAAGTTTATCGCTTTGGTTTATGGTGAGAAACTCTATTTAATATCTATATTTATATATATATATATATATACATGTTTGATGATGTGTTATGATTTCATTGGATGTTTATATATGCTTTGATCATCAAATATTGATTGTTTGATATGATTGTTAAACTGTTTTACCAAGTCATGTTAATACACGTCGATAAGCACAAAGCAAATCACTTTCCTTTTGAAAATGAAATGGCATATATGGAATGCTTAGACCTTTTGGAAATAGTTTTAAAATAAGTTAGAAATGTTTGATAAACATTTAATTGTGTTTAAATAAACAAAGGAATAAAATCAAGATTTCATCTTGTATATTTGCAATATGCCCAAAATAATTTTCCAGAAAAATCGCGCTTTTGTATTAAATTGACCAAAGTTTAATACTGATATTTTAAATAATTTAAAATATGAAATAAATTCAATAAATCTATTAAAATGGTTTAAAATAGATTTGAAACGCAAAATATGAATTTTCAAATATTAAAAAGTTGTTTAAATCAAATAAGCTTATATAGCACTTTTCGAAGCACTTTTATGCTGTAAATTTTACGACCTTTTGAATATGAGTTTAAACGTAACGATATTTCCTAGAATCGATTATGAGTTTTTTTTAAAGTAAAATTAAGAGTTTGAAAGATAATTTGGGATCTTATAGTCAATTCCAAAAAAAATTAATAACTGAGTATGCGGAAACGACTAGTACATTTGTCACGTCTGTGAGATTTGGGAAGATAAAATAAGGTGTTTAACTAAGGTTAGGGATAAAGAAACCAATGCCCTGAACTTACCAGGCCTATGTTTTCTCTTGTTAGGCGAGGGGTGGAATAGATCGAAAGGAAAGCCTAAATGCTCTAAAAGATTGTATTTAAGTTTTTCCAAAATAAAAGAAAAGAAACAAATTCTTTGAATGTTAATTAACCACTTAACATCTTTTTTCGATGATTAACACGAAAGAATTGGGATCAGATTTGGGTGATTCCTATCCGAAAAACAAGGATCTGATTTCGGTGATTCCTATCCGGAAACCCCTTCAAATTAATTATCCAAATAAAATATATTGAAGACAATGATCATTGATGAGAAAGATCTTCATGATGTAGGATTATATTCCACTAGTCCCTATAGGTGAAATTTATCATATCTAAGGTGGCAGTAGTACTCTATTATGAAAACCTTTGATTTGCAAGATTAAGATTTGAAGTTAAAAAAACCTTTGATTAAGATTTAATGAATGATTTGGGCATATTTTCCTTCAGTTAAAAGTTATAGCTTGGATATAAGAAATCTTTTATTAATATTTAATGAATGATTTGGAAAAGTTTTCCTAAGTAAAAGGGAAAATGATTTGGAATTATTCCAGGATTTAAGAAAGGTTTAAATAAACCAAATGATTTGATAAATGAGGCTTAATGATTCCATATACATTTGAAAAGAAAATGGAATAACTTGAGAAGAATATATCTAAGAAAGATATTTGATTTAAATAAAAGATGAAGTATGTAACATCCCGCCTTTTTGTACGTTTTAAATCGACGATAAACCATATACGTCAGACTCAAACCATACAAAAAGGCGAATTGTTATTGGGGTAAATAAGAAAAAGGAAGAAAGAAAGAAAACAAAGCAGAATCTTACAGCGGAACGACAAAATATAATAATCAAATAATAGTTCAAGAAGCTGTTTGTAAAACATTTGATTATACTAATGCAATATAGAATCAGAGTTACACATACCAGAGAATAATAAATAACAATGCAACTGAATAGTATGAATGTAGTGGAATAATATAATAAATAATAGTACTACAATCTTCGTCTTCATCCTCCAGAAGTAAGGTCTTCAAGTCCTGAAATGCTCAGGCTGACCCGAGCGAATTGAAAAGACAAAAAACTCTAGTCAAAACTAAAAGATTTTATGCGAGTCAAATCAACAGACATAAATATGAGTGGAACGGCATCAGAGATGTTTACGGGATTTGACATCTCCTATCCAGTATCTAATGTGAGTGCAGTAACTTAAGAGATTCTCAGGATTCACATCTCCTAAGGATCCATTAAACTATTTGTAAATCTATATGAGTGGATTATGTAATATATATATATATATATATATATATATATATATATATGCAAGTATAGGTGAACTAACTATATAATGTATCTAACATAAACTTGATAGATGATAATAGCAAAGTAAATGGAAATAATCACACTAGGATTTTATACTGGTTCAAACCTCCCGTCCTACGCCCAGTCCCGAAGCTCCTCTTCGGAATTCATTTATCAAACAACCTCACTTCGTCCGGAGGAATAGGCTTGGTTACAAAAGCTTATTCTTGTCAAGTGTGTGTACTATAATACGAATATTGACTGTTGAGTACAAGTGCTTCCAATCTATATATATATAATATTGATTGAAGAGTTTTGAGTATATGAAAGACTAAAATAAAGGTATTAGATTGCTAGAGATCAATTATTAATCAGAGTATAAGAGTAAAGAGTATAAGTGAGTAAGGTGAGATCTTCTCTTGAATTTCTGATGCTATTTATAGCGGCAGAGAGATCCTTTGTGTAGTTCCATCTGTTAGTAAGTGCTCTAAGGTCGCTTCTAATGGTTATGAAGAGTTGCAGCAAAGAGGAGCGAACATGTCTTTTCAATTGTGACAGTTGTACTTTGAATATACATAGCCGAGTTCAAAATCAGACGTCTGGAAAATGTTTCAGACGTCTGGCTCTCATATATTTTTTGTATACGGTTGCTTTTCAAACGTCTGGGTTTATCAACCAGACGTCTGATTCTCTCTAATTTGCGAACCAGAGGAATTAATCAGATGTCTGGCTAGTGCACTCGGACATTTGGATTTGTGCATGTTGCTTTTCCTATGCCTGTGTCATTCCTCTTCCGATTCTATCGACTTGTAGCCTTTTGATACTTCTTTTAAGTCTTCTTCTTATCTCTTTGGTGATGTTTACTTTAACAATTACCTGTAAATATAGATATATATGCATATCTGATTTCCATTGTATAATTGTTATCATCGAAACCATAGAATTGATTTCCTAACAATCTCCCCCTTTTTGATGATGACAACTATTCAATGCACTTATATATAGATTATAAATCTCCTTCTGAATATGTGCTTATTTTTAGTGTTTTATGATTATACTTATATTTCTCCCACTTTGGCATTATAAAAAAGAATTATAAAATTGAAACCAATCATCAAACAAAAAGAAAATTTCATTAATAAATTGAAGTTTGATTACAGACATAGATTTGTACAAAAATTGATATTTCAAAAACATAAAATCTATGATTCCCAGAATCTATGATTCCTTTGGAGAAGCTTTATTTTTATCATCTTCCTTTGATTCTTCTTTTTCAGAAGTGCTAGCCTTCATAGGAGATGTCAAAGCTTGCTTGAGAGGTTCATCCTCAGAGAGTTTGGAATGTTTTGTGGGAGGAGAAGGTACCGGGGTTGGTCAATCTTTAGAAGATTGTGTTAGACCGTGAACCTGTTGTAGTACTTCTATAAGAACTGACAAGAATGTCGAAAGAGATTCTTCAACTATGGCTAGGCATGTAGCAAATGATGTTTCGAAGTGGTCAATTCACTTAGCCAAAAGTTTTTGATTTTGGGATAGAATATGTTGGTTTCGAAGGGTGAGATCTCGAACACTTTCATTTGGATTTGTATCCGTTCGAGTCTCCATAATTTCATCTTGTCTCGGATAATCAAATGTGTGGGAGGAGGTGGAGTTGTTTCTCGATGTTGTTCCTCCTCTTGGGATGGTTTAATGTGCGGATGAGGAGGAGGCTCAACTCGTCTAGATTGTCGATTGTGCGATCAATCTTCAAAGGACATGAATTATGGGGGAATTTTGGGTAGGTGCATCAAAGAGAAGAATTTGGTGGAAGCATATTTAGGCAAGATTTCTTCGAAGGTTGATGGTAGGATAAAATGTTATGTGCACGAAGAAGTCTCGTAATATAAGTTGGGTAAATAATTGATGGCCGTGATCGAGTCCAAAAATACTTGAGCTCGTCGAAGATGAATTTGGCCTAATTTCCCTCGTTCCACTAAATATAGCATATAGGGCTTTGTGCTCTAATTCGGTGATTTGCTCGTGACTTCCCACTCGTGGAACAATTGTATTAATTATCATTCGTGTTAGGAGTTGAGCTTTTGGAGGAGATATTTGGAGGCAAATTTTGGCATTTCGTCCTCCCAAATTTGATGAGTAATACTGTTTCGTGGCTTGAATCGCATATCGGGAATGTTGTGTAAATCTTCCCCTGTGTCAGAGCATCCTAGGGTTCGACCTATTATGCCCGGAGTTAATCTAATCTTGTTCCCATACACGCTAGACCAGAGCCAGTTATCCTCATTTTCAGTGTTCCATACTATAGTACTGTCTAAATTTGCATAGAATAAAAATATGGCTAATTGGTCTATTTGGATATCATTAGAAGTGAAAGAAATTAGGGTTTCTAACCCGGCATTTTCACATAGTTCATCCAAATCATACATAGAAAATTTAAGGAGATTGTAGAATGTACCTATGTGGAGTTTTTTCTTTTGGATGTCTTCATACCTTTTGATGGAATACGGCGCTTTATTCATCCACCTTTCGATTTGTTCATCGGAGCACACCTGAGGATTTGAAGATGAGGTCAGTTGGTCTTTTTTTCGTTTTGACATCTTGGGATGCTTAGTGCGAGGAGGCATTATGATTTGATTTGCTTAAAGATGGTGTTTTGGAAAGAAAATCATGTCTGAGAAAATCGTAGGTATTAATAATTTTGAGATAAAAGAAAAAAAATGACATTATCTGGGCGAATTTTAATGGTCGATTGGGAATCAGACGTCTGAATTGGAAATCAAACGTCTGGCTTGCCCTAAATTGAGTACAGCAGATAAATTTAGACGTCTGGTTTTTGGTTTAGATGTTTGGTTTGATCGAATTTGTAAAATTGGAGAGGCAGAGAGTTTTATCAGACGTCTGGGTATAAAAACCAAACGTCTGGTTTGGTTTATTTTTGAAAAACTTCGTGGTAGAGAACTAAGGCAGACATCTGGATCTTTCAGACGTCTGACATATGCACAGTGCTTAAATTTTAGACGTATATCATTATGTCAGACGTCTGAAGGCCATAGTCAGATGTCTGAAATAAGAAGTGTGGCTAAAAATAGCCTAAAATTTGATGGTTTTGGTTATTTCTTGAATGTTTTATGACAAATAATTTCATTGTTGTGAAATAAAAGAACAAATAATCATAGATACGTACAATAACAAATATAATTTATTTAAAAGGCGATGAATTTTTGTGATCTCCTGACTTGTCATCCATCCATGGTTTAAGTGGAGACCATATATTTCCACATTCATGGGTTCTCGGGGAGCCAGAATATCGTTTTGGTGAAGGGTCCGAAGGAGAACGATATGTAAACGAGGGATCCAAATAACTACAAGGTTTTGTAGCGGTTCAAGGATATCTTTCTTCCGTGACGGACAAAACTTCATCGCTACTTGTTCCAAAAAGCTTAGCCGACGTGCTGTAACTTTTTGTTTGAAATATAGTTCTCGTTGAAGATCTATCTGTTGTTTCTGATAATGATGAATTTCATAAATTTTTTCCTTTGTGTTAGGAGAGACAAATAGAGATCTTTTGGTCTTCTTGTTATCGGGAGTAAAACGCGTATGATATAAGGACCACCTATTCGTTGGCTCCTGCTTTGGTGTAGGTGTAGGAAGCCATTGTGGCGTGTCAATCGAGCTGTCCGTTGTTGGTGTTGGATGGAGATGGATATATAAGAGTCCCAGAAGACATGACTATATTTTGTTTCTTTAAGGAAGATATGAATTGTGTGTATATAGTTTTGTATACCTCTTTATATATAAGGTGAAAGAATTATTTATGGACAAACTAATTGTCTAAAAAATTAAAGGTTCAGAAATTATTAAGTATAATTTGTGGTAGTAAAATAAAAAACTAATCTTAGCCTTAAAGTGAAACATTGATTAATTTAAAGGGAGAAGATCTTGAAATGAGCAAATACCTAAATTTCATCGGATTTTAATAAAAGTTTGTACATTTAGTGGTTTCGTAAAGAAGTCTGCTACTTGATTTTCGGTATTTACATATTCTAATGAAATAGTTCCTTTTTCAACATTGTCTCATAAAAAATGATGGCGTATATCTATATGCTTAGTTCGTGAGTGATTAACAGGGTTTTTTGATAAATTTATAGCACTTGTGTTATCACAATATGTTGGAGATTTGTTGATAATTTTGTCGAAATCCGTTAGTGTTTGTTGCATGTATATCACTTGTGCACATGCTAGAGCTGCGGAGATTTATTTGGCTTCGCAAGTAGATAAACAAACACAATTTTGCTTTTTGCTAAACCATGAAACTAAAGATTGTCCGATAAAATGACAAGTTCCACTAGTACTCTTATGATCTGTTCTACATCCACCGAAATCCGCATCGCTATACGAAACTAGTTCAAATGATGATTCTTTAGGGTAAAACAAAACATAATCTCTAGTACAAGATAAATAACGTAAAATACGCTTAACAACTCTTAGATGAGATTCTTTTGGTTTTTCTTGAAATCGAGCACATAGACATACACTCATCATAATATCGGGTCGACTAGCCATTAAATAAAGTAAAGAACCAATCATGCTCCGATATAATTTTTCATCAAAATCTTTTCCGTTATCGTCTTTTTCTAAGTGAACAATGGTACTCATTGGTGTTGGTTTGCTTGAAGTTTTATCCATTTCAAAATGATGTGATAGATCGTTACAATATTTTTCATGATGAATAAAAATTCCATTTTCAAGTTGTATTTTTTGTAAACCTAAGAAGAAATTTACTTCTCCCATGTGTGACATTTCAAATTCATTTTTCATAATATTTAAAAATTTATTACATAAATTTTCGTTGGTTGAAGCAAAAATGATATCATCAACATAAATTTGTACAACTAAAATATCATCATTTTCTCTTTTAATAAATAAAGCTGTATCTATTTTGCCTATTTGAAAACCAGATGTTATTAAGTGATTTTTAAGATGTTCGTACCATGCACTATTAGTTAGCGGCGATTGTGTTTCTACCTTGCTTACTTTCAATATTATTGTTTTCGTGGAAGCATTATTTAAGGACATCAAAAAAGCCTATAATTCGATAGAGATCGATTAATAAGTTTAATATTTATTTGTCTTTTCATTAATTTGGTGTTCGATTTGTTGTTTTGTTTGATTCTATTGAGATCGATTAAAGATTTTGACTTTTATTTTATTATATTTCTTTTCATTTAGTTCGACATTGAATTTGTTGTTTTTATTCTACGTCATTAATTTCATATCTTTGCTTAGGCTTTTTGGCCTTAAATTATGTTTCTTATGAGTTTGTTTCCTTGGTTTGCTTTACATATTTCACATGCTTACTTTAGTTACCACATTTATAATTACTTTGTAATGTTCTCACTTCATTTTATCTTCCAACATCTTTACCAATATTATTTATCATATACCATCAAAAGCACATTTAACTTTTTCATAGTCATCCTTCTTTTTATTTTCCTTAATCTTTTGAATATTGTCGTTTTATTACTCTAAGTAGTCCTTTTACACCCTTTTAAATTCATTTCTTCATTATTTCAATTTCATATCTTTCATGTTCATCTTCATTCTCCGGTTATTGTAGCATCCTTATTTACGTTAATCCAAACTTTAATTTATACCTTATTTAGCTAATTTTATTATTTTTTAATTCATTTATACAATACATAATTAGGATGAAAGGCTTTATTCTGCGTATGTTATTGATTGTTTAACATCTATTCTATTTAGGCACCCTAATAATTTCTTTATTGATCCTACTAATTTTGGAAAGAGAATTTTCGCTTCAAGGGCTTATTTGTGCATGGTAATATGTTTTAAGGACACTATTTTTGAAAAATTAGTTGTAAGGACATTTTACAGGAAAAAGATATTGTGACGACCCACCTTTCTAACTACAGAAAGACATATCATCAATAAGAAAAGAAAGGGATAGAAATAGAAAAGACAGAAAGAAAGAAAGAATAACAACATCAGAATCTCACAGCGAAATGGAACAAAATATAATAAATCACATAACTATTACATAGTTATACATACATCAGAGTTACATAACATCATACAACAGGACAGTCATATAAATATCTGTCACTACATACATCCAAAATACAACATACACTAACTAACACAGCGGAACTGGATGGATAGATACATAAGTCTGGGCTTCTGCTCCAAGCTCCTCCAGAACTCAACAATCCCAAAACCTATCACTTGGCTACTCATAAAAATTTGAGTACCCAAGAGTTTATGAAAAACAAAATATAAACTCTGGGTCAGACATGGGTCTGGTGTGAGTAAACGGGTCAAAGTTGTTTAATTTTGAAAACCATTTGAAAATAAAGGTTTCACGTAAGACTTCCCATACATAAACACGGGTAAGTTTTTACCTTACGCTAACCAAAACATTTTATAGGAAATCCAGTGATATTATAATAGTGTCTAGGGTTTTCAAGTAAAAAGAAAATAGCCGAAATTGTTACATTCATTAAATTCCAGCTACTAGCCACAAAAGTGGGTAATACAAATCAAAACTATAGGGTCTCGTAGGGAAAATGGGTTTCCATCAATGGCAGGGATACTGGGGTACCGCCCGTCACAGTACGGGGCCTAGATCACCGCACCGAGGATCACTCCGACCCCCTACAACACAAGGCCGGAAGCATTCCTTACTGAACAGTCCCAAACAATATAACCCCGTAGTTGTGGCCAATAACTGCCCACACAGCCGAAATAAAAAGGGACATCCAGACAGGGGTATATCTCGTCCTGCTTGGGTGCTACCCACCTAACCTTGCTGCATCTCCCCTGTTTTATCCGTTTCCGGTTGATGAGGCTTGAGGCTGCGATTACCTTTAGAGAACATATCTCTTAGAATGCTCATCGTCCGCCTGACGTTGTGCTGAAAGCATTCAATCCATACAAGTTCGTTCCGGGTTCGAACGAAACCGAAGGCATTATCTCGTTACACTCGTTTGGGAATCACCCTCAGAGTTAACGACAATAACCCTTGCACTTTGATACACCATCTCGACCTTCACTTGAAATGTCACGACCTAACGTTTAATATGGATTGATGTGGTTTTTGAAATATCGAATTGACACCCGATCTCGGTCTCATCGAAATCCAAACGCCATTTTAAAGGCCAAGTTGTTTAAATAGTTTAAACAATCTAATTCGATACTTAAGTTCACATAACAGTTATCACAGATAAATCGTACACAGTCATCATAGATATATCAATGCATGTCATTGATTATCACCGAATATCACCAAATAGATATCGCAATCAATCAAACAAAATCGTTAATTCATATCAAATTTAGTTTAATTAGTTTAACTAGTTTAACTAATTAATTACTTAAGAATAAACCATTTTATCCTACTTAGTCAATCACTAATTAATCAGCTTATTAAATTTATTAATTACTTCTTAATTACTCACTTAATTAATTAATTATTAATTATTAATAAATAAACTTAATTATTAATTAATAAAATTAATTACCTATTTATTAATGACTAATTATTTAATTAATCATTAACTACCAATTTAATTAATACCCATTTAGTTAACTACTATTTATTTATTAATTAACATTAAGTAGTAAATTAAATTCTTAAGTTCAAATTGATTAAACACAAGATTATTAATGTCAATCTTTAATTACAAATTTATTTAATCTTCAATTATTTATTTAATTGCAAGTATAAATTAATTTACATTCTTAATTAACTTGCACTTTAAATTGATTAATCATCTTACATTTGTAAACCTTTCTTAATAAATGTTAAAACAAATCTTGGCTTAAATCTTACCAACATTACTTATTTAATTAATACTAAACTTTTTTAATATTTCAACTTATAAGTTTGTTAAGCTAACCCCTAAAAAAAGGAACCCGAGGCAAACACCTCGTTTACTCGAGTAAAACTCGTGTTTCCCTTACCTTTTCCCGAGTCCCCCTCTCTTCTCATACCTTTCTTCTTCTACTACTTATTCTTTTTTTTAAGTTAAGCTTTAAGTTATAAACTGCAGTTATTCGACCATACTCACGCACACACCCAGGGTTCGTTCTGAAGCAACCTTCCCATTTTCTCGAGTAATAACTCAAGATGACCAACACACGAAGCTGTTGCCACCCATCGATGCCATGCACGTGCACGGCACTTCGCCGTCACTCCGGCAAACCACGTCGCCTCCGACAAACCACAAAACGACCCCACACTCGAAAGAAAAACCCAGTTCAACGCGAAAGACTCGAAATCAAAATGTACCCATTTGTTCGAACCAACTACTAGAACATACCCAACAGAAAATTGCCTCCACCCACTAACGCCGACCACCAGTGGCGATGCAACCCCGGCCACACCTCGGCCATATCCTCCTATACCATCTCCCAGAAGCGCATGCAGCTCGGCTGATCCATGGTGACAAACTCAACTAGTTTACAGACCACTGCAATTTTATTTTAAATGGTTTTGAAAGATTCTATTTTAAATTTTCAAACCAAAATTTCCTTCATAAAACATATATATACATATATAACTGATAAATGTGCAAAGATCTTATCAGTTTATAAAATGAAAAGCTTGTATTTTATTTGAATTAGATTAAATACTTATTAAAATAATATTGCCAATACATTCCTCCTCCTTAAAAGAATTTCATCCCCGAAATTTAAAACAACGGTTAATTCAAAAGCTTTTATATCAACAATCCAAACATACATATCATCCACACATTAGCAAACAATCAAACGGTCTATCCTAACAACCATCACTAGTTATCCGGACACAAATCTGGATAAGCTTTCCTAAAACTATCCAGAGTTTTCCAGGTACAATCTCTGCGATCCTCACTCCACTGCACTTTGACGAGCTTCACTACCTTGCTCCTGAGTTGCCTCTCGTCTTGATCAACAATCCAAACTGGATTTCTAACCACAGTCAAGTTTGGTTCTACTTCCAAATCTTCCTGGACTACTAGTTCTACAACCAATGATGGGTCATGCACAAATTTCCTTTAATGGGATACATGAAATACATTATGAATTCCAGACATCCGCTCTGGCAATTCAATTCTGTAAGCTACAGCTCCAATTCTTTCCAGCACTCGGAATGGTCCTATATATCTTGGGGCAAGTTTTCCCGTCTTTCCGAATCTTATAGCACCTTTGATCGGGGAAACTTTGATAAAGACTAAATCTCCGATCTTAAATTCCAATTGCCTCCTTCTCTTATCTACGTACTTCTTTTGACGTCTTGAGAAGCTTTCATTTTTTCTTGATAAGCTCAGCTTTCGTAGAAGCTTCTCGAATTAGATCGGGTCCGAGCACAAGACGATCTTTCGATTCTATCCAATAGGATGTGGATCTACACGATCTTCCATATAAAGCTACATAAGGAGCCATCTTAATAGTTTCCTGGTAACTATTATTATAAGAGAATTCTACTAGATGTAGATGGTCTTCCTACGATCCTCCAAAACACAAGCTCGCAGTATATGCTCAAGAATACGATTAAGCCTCTCCGTCTGTCCGTCTGTCTGAGGATGATATGCCATACTCAATCTCAAACTCGTTCCCATAGCTGATTGCAGAGCCTCTCAAAATCTGCTAGTGAAAATAGGATCTCGATCACTTGCAATACTGACTGGAACACCATGCAATCTGACTATCTCCCTCAAGAAAATCTCTGCCAGAGAAGCTGCAATACGAGTTGCCTTAACGGGTATAAAATGGGCGCTCTTAGTTAAACGATCAACAATAACCCATATTCCTTCATTTCCTTTCTTGGTTCTAGGCAAACTGTCGATGAAACCATCGAAATCATTTCCCACTTCCAATTTGGAACTTCCAAAGGCTACAATAATTCGGCTGACTTCTGCTGATCTCCTTTAACTTGTTGGCAGATGGAACAACCATTAACGAAAGCAGCTACATCTTTCTTCGTGGACCTCCACCAAAAGACTCTCTTCATATCCTTATACATCTTTGATATTCCCAGGTGAATATTCAATCTGGAACGATGACTCTCTGACAACACCTCCTGCCTCAGATCCCTATCATTTGGAACACAAATCCTTCCGTTAATCCTCAATGTTCCTTGGCCATCTATTCCAAAACACGACCTGAGTTCATGTTGGACGCATCGTATCTTCTCCGTCTTACGTCGGAATCAAGTGATTCTTTGCAGTTTTGAAATGCAAGTTTTGATCTTTCTTCATACCAAATTTCAGACCATTTCGATCTCGGTAGCATATAGAATTATATTGTTAAACTTTGACGTAGGACGTGTTTTGTAATTGTTGCTATGTTGAATATTTTGATTGATTTCGGCAATTCCTATTTAACAGTTTTGCTCGTCGATTCGTGCCAATCTTACTTTGCTCTGAGAATCATGCTTGGATTCGTAACTCCATTTCAGTGTCCGTATCAGTGTGCGTATCCGTGCCATCTTCTATTTTCTCTAGCCTCGAAAGGTGAGCAATCACTCACGATTAATATTCTTTTATTTATTAGATTTGATTTCAATTGAAACGACAATTGAAATATGCTGCTGTTAGTTATTTACACTGTTAGATATGCTATTACCTGTATCTGTTCACCTATGACATCAGACACCATTATCTGTTAATTATTTATGTGATAATAATACCGTTTGGTTGATAATTGGTTGATTGATTGTTGTTTGAATTGGACGTTAATTATTATTGTTAAGTGATAACTAGTTTCTAGTTTAATGTGATGTAGTATAGTTAACAAATTAAAACGGATATATATGACGGACCTTGATTTATTAACTTGACCCCACCACATGTTAAAGTTTGATTAGTTAAGTTTGACCCTTAATTGTTGTAGGATTTGATAAATTATGCTTTGAACCTTTGAACGTAGTTTGTATTAATTGTTGAAGTATTAAACTGAAATTGAAATTGAACGACAATGAAAACCGTAATGTAATAATCTTTAATCTACATGAAATGATAGTGTAGATTCTAGAGATAATTATATTAATTCGCACAAACAACAATGCGAATTAATATGATTATTTCGGGATTATTTGAATTGATTATTGAATTGTTATTGATTGTTGTTATTGCTTGTTTATTTACTTTGACACCATCCCTGTTATCACACTGCAAGTTCCCTTTGCTATGCTTCGTTTTTAATTGGAATTGGAATCGGGTTGAAATGATAAATACCCAAAATGAACTTGACTTAGGATAGAGAATTAAATAAACCGATTAGTCAATAATTTGATTTGAAATAAAAAAAAAATTATTTGAATAAGAATGTTTTGAAATAAAATTGGAACGAAAATTTTTATGAAAAGAAATGGTTAATATTGAAATTTGAAACAAATATTAACGTCGTATTTGACAAAGAATATAGCTTAAATTTAATTATGTAATACTTAAATTTAGAATTAATTTATAACATATTTTGAAGTTATTAATTTAGTTGAAATTTGTAATAATAAATTGGAATCGTTAATAGCCGAGTTTGAAATTTATTAATAATTAAGTTTGAAATTATTAATAACGAAGTTTGAAAATTTATGATTTAGTTTTAAATTATTAATAATTAAATTTAGAATTATTAATAGATAATTTGAAATCAGTAATGATTCAGTTTTGAAATTATTAAGTTTGAAACCATATAATAAATAAATTTGAAATTATAATTAAGTTTGAAATTATAATTAAGTTTGGAATTATTAAGTTGAAGTTACGTAAGAATTAAGTTGAAATTATTTAATAATTGAATAAGATTGAATTATTTGATAATTGAATGATAATTGAATTCTTTGATAAGAGAAATTGAACCTTTGAATAAGTGAATTGAAATTTCGTAAATAATTGAAATTGAGTTTCTTTGTTAATTAAGTTTTGTAAATTATTTAAGTAAGTGAATAAATGAAATTGAACTTCTTTGACAAGAAATATATGTGTTTTATTGAAATTAATGTAAGACTTGTAATTTTGAGAATTTGGTTTGACGAATTTAACTTAATTAATTTTGTAAGCTTTGATATAATAAAGTTGAACGTAAGTAATTGATTTAATGAATTGGGATAAGACGAAAATTGTTTGAATGATAAATTAACTTAATGAATATTTAATAAAGTCGATCAATGAATTTAAATTGATTTAGATGTTAGATTTAATTTAATTAATTTAAATGATTTTTGGAATAAAATTTATATACGAACTGGAATCAATATTTGAATCGTTTAAATAAAATTGAAATTGAATTGTAAGGCTTTGAAATGGTAATTTGGGAGTTTTGAAACGTAGATTTTGGAAATTGCTTAGAAAGACAAATGAAATGCTGATTTATAAATTCTGATTGAAATTGAAATTGATTGTTTTGAAATATATTAACGACCAATCGGTGTAATAATACGTAGTTATTAAAGAGACCGGGATCGGATATGGACATACTCTCTGTCGATACCGAAAACCACTTTAATAACTATTATACGCGGAGTGTTGATCCAGAATGAAGTGGATGGTTTGGTGAACGCGTTGACTGAAGAAAGAGAACGATATTGGATGACCCCTGACATGACTAAAACAGGAGCCGCGCCGGGCCATTGAGGTTCGCCACCTCTAGCGGACACACTTCTTCGATACCATATCTATTACTTTTGTGATTCGATTTGGGTGCACCCCTCGATTTGGGAGTGTTGTTTCGCGGTGTTGGGGTAGCTGCTGGCTATGCCCAACATCAGTTCGGATCACGCAACTACTAGTATCCTAGTTGGTATCGCCTCATGTACCTTGTCATACTGATTATCCTATTCGCGACCATTACGTTTTGATTTGTACCTTGAGTATATGGATTGCCCTCTGGTGACTTCCGGTTTTGGGGAAACTACGGTCTTGTATATGCTTTTGAGAATATAAAATGTGTTAAGGGGGATTATGGTAATGCCTTAACGCTATTTTGATATTTTATATTACTTATAGACATTATCTACTTAGCGTATATTACTACTTAGTAGATAGTTTAGCGGATCCTTAAAGGATGGTTATTCCAAACATCCTTTGAGTTACTTGTATTTCGATTGCTATTTCACTTGAGTTAGATTTATTGATATAAGAATATTAATCCTGACTCGAGTGTTTTGTGTTTTGCTTTACGCTCGGGTCAGACTGAGTGGTTCAGCTTTGAGACTCACCTTTGGAGTTGGAGCTTTGCTTGAAGATCCAGCCATCTATTCTGCTTTCAGTATTCGATGATTCTAGTGATGTATTCTAATTTATATCTGATGTATCGTATTTCTCTTTTGTTGTAAACTCTGATGTATCTTATATATTTATATAGTAGCTTCATGAACTACTATCTCTTTTATTTCCGCTGCATATTATTACTCTGTGTCTGTGATGCTGTGACTACTTATTTACTGTATATCTCAGTTTTGCCAAATTTAAATTAACAATTCGATATTTTGAATTATTCAAGTCCGACATGTGCGGATGCGAATAGTCCAAAATACCGGGTTGTTACAGTTGGTATCAGAGCTTTTGGTAGCTCTAGGCAGAACTTAGCATATAGGGTAAATGTATTTATAGAATCACTCCCACTCGAGTTTAAATCTCTTCTTCTTGACTCGTTTCCTTTGAACTTTGGAACGTTCCCTCGGTTCCAAAATTCATTCTCGTCCCTCACTATTCGTCTTCTTTCAATTCTGGAGTTTTCCATAATTCCACCTCGAATAATCTTTATAATGAATGGCGGTCTTCCCAAACGCCGAATGATTTGTAAATGGGTGAAACTCCTTTACAATAAGCATTGATTTACCGAAGGTTTCTGTATTCTCGGTTTACGATGCTATCTATCTCCTGCAATACCTGAATTCTATTTCTTGAGATCGAATGCTGATTTACCTCGGAATTCTGCATCGATCTTATTCTTGAAGCCACGGTCAATCCGGTTAAGGTTGCCCGCGATATATATAAACTTATCAGGCTTCCTATTTTGTTATTTAATTATCTATCTTTGTTTCAAACCTATTTTCGAATCAAAAATTCTTTGATTGGAGTCCATCAAATTTGAATCTTTATTCTTGTTTTGAAATCCATTTTTGTATCGTCAAGCGAGGAAGTGTCTTTGAAAATTAATATTAAAAATGTTTTACATATAGTGTGTTGTTTGAGTTGTTGATGTTGATTTGGGTTTTCGATCGATTCGTCTGATCAACGTTTTCGATAGGATTTTCGAAACACATGAACAGAGCAAACTGACACAATATTGTTTTCAAATTTAGTAAATAAAATAATATTGAATGATTTTATTATATATAAGTATAAATTTTTCTGAAATTAAAAATGTTAATGAACCTGTTGTCCGAAATGTGAAAATTTTAATTTTCATTTATTGTTTTATAAATAATTGACTATTTCAGAAAATAAATAAAGGAATTTATAAAGCTTGTTTATATTTTGATTTGGAATTCAAATGGATTTAAATTAGAATTTGAGAATTCAATTTCCGGTGATTTCAAACTTGGCTTTAAAGTTTTAAAAGGTATATTACTTAAAGTATTTCCGAATAGAAATCTTTTCAAAGAAATTTTAGATGTTTAACTTAGTGCTCTTCTCTTTGTCGTTGGAAAATAATTTCGGTGATGACGGCCGCATCATCGACATTCATTTTCGAGTTTCGAAGTGGAGAGACTATTCTGTAGCTTTGCTACGGTTTGTTTTGAAAAATAAATTGATTTGAATTTCTAAACATTACTTGATTTACAATATATATTGAAGATTTAAATTTGATTCGATATATTATGAATATATATATTTATTTTATCTCAAGTTGTTTGAAGCTAATCGGAAATTAATTCTTAAATTTTATTAAAGGATGATTTTACAATTTTAAATGAAGCCAAATTCTTTTATATAAATACTTAACTTGAAATAACTGGATTGTAAAATTTTATTTGGATAATACTCAATTGCATTTAACCTAAATTTCAAAAGTTAATTATGTAATTGAATATTATACAATATAAATGATATCAAAGGAATTATTAAATAAATTTGAGTAGTTATAATAATGTAAATATACTTAATATAAATGTGATAAGATATATTAAGTAGAATAAATTTAATAATAATTTGGAATAAAGAAGAATTAATTTTTTCAAAGAAGGTTTGATTATAAAAAATGACTTCAAATTTATGATCTTTGAAATTGTTAATTTAAGAAAATTGGATACTGTAAAATATAAATTGTCTTTATAAATAAAATGTAAGTACGTATAATAAATGTTATTCACTTAAATTCTAATTATAAATGATTATGAGATAAATAGAATAATAAGTTAAATAAATAATAGGTATGATTAATAGAAGAAAATTTTGTTTTAAAAGTTAATAAAGTGAATTAAATCAACTTAAGAGAATATCTTGAATTAGTTGAATTTAAATTGAATTTCATTTGAAAGGAATCTTTTGTACCTAACGTTAATATATGTGAAATCAAATCAATTTGATGAAAGTCTTGAATTTAAAGTTAAATTGTTAAATATAAATTAATTTGAATTGAAATTTCTATGGTTTAAATCAATTGTTTATTTTGTAACTCAAGTCTATTTCTTCTGGTTGCTTCTATTTTCCTACCTCCTTCCTTTTCGGGGACGAAAAGTTCTGAGTGGGGGAGAATGTAACGACCCTGAAATTCAGATCCAGTTTAAAATTTTTAAAATTGCTTATTTAGCGTAGAATTTCAAATTTTCACAAACAAATTCCGATGCTATTCAAACTTCATATTCGGAATGCGTCTAATTAAACATAGCAACTGGTAAATTTTCGTTCGAAAATATGAAAGTTTATTTCGCGCGTAAACTTACTTCAATTTAAATCAGTTAGTAATCGACGGAAATAAACCGTTTTCGAAACCTAAATATTTTTACATAGAAAAATTCTAAATCGTCTTCTGAGCAAGACGTCATTTTTCGTTTTTCCAAATTCGGACTTCTGTAGCTCCGTCGTTCTTATTTTTCAACGTTTTACTGCGTTTTCCTTCAGTAGAAAATTTCGAAATTTTATAACTCGATCGTATCACCAATATCTTCATACCGTTGTGGCCGCCTCGTCGCGCTGATCAAAATGGTATATTTATTTGGGGTTAATCGGAGTTCGGCGTTGCAAATTTTAATTGTTAACGGAGCGCAAACCGGTCCGTTACGCTGCGTCAACCGGTACCCAACTTTTCCCACGTTCAAATTTTAAGAGTATATTCAGCTGTCTTGGGAACCCAAATAGCCACCACTTTGAAAATCATCATTGCACTCACATATGCACGCTCTGAACCATGTGTATATATCTCTCTTCATTTACTACACTGTACACCAGCTCATTTCATTTATTGCTCTGTACACCAGCTCATTTCATTTATTGCTCTGCATCAGTTTTCACTTCGTCCTCAAAAGAAAACTCAGTACGTATTGCTCTGTACTCTCTGTCTTCTTCGTTCATACACTTTCTTTTATTTTCAAAAGTTACTGAAACCCACCTCTTCTATTCCTTCTTCTCTTCGCGTTCTTTCTCTTTTCATTTTCCCAACCCCTACCAGCACATTTTTTTCCCCACCCCATGTAGTTTCGCACGTCCCCACTCATGCAACCACCCCACGACCCACCGGCCTCCGCCCATGCCAGCTTCCGCATCCCCCTCCGCCTCAGCTGCACCATCGCCTTCCCCTACCCACACACTAGCACCGCCTCCACCCTCTTTGTCGCAGCAATGACGCGGCCCACTTCCTTCTTCGAACTCGTGCGACCTTCCTCTCCACAGCCTGCAAACCCGAGCACCACCCGCCTCGACTCACTCTCTCTCCTCCACCGACTACAGCCTCCTTCCACCTCAAACCGCAGCAGCTCACACCCACGCAACCTCCATCTTCTCCGCCCCGACGCTGACCGCCAGCGACCCGCCTCGCACCGAGCTCCGCAGCCATGTCTCGCCTCCCCCCCCCCCCCGACAAAGAACGGCCTCACCTCCTCAAACCACGGCTCCTCCTTCCACTTCGTCCTTCTCACCTGAGCCGACACTGTCTCCTTCCCAAGCCGAGCATGCAGTCGAGCTTCCACCTTCGGTCAATGCTGCGTCTTCTGATTCCAACCTCGTTTCTCTTCTTCCTGTGCAACCCTGCCGTAAGTCTTTCCTTGTTCATACATATAAAAGAAATTGTTTTCAAGCCTATGTCCAGTTATCGGTGGCTGTTGGGTTTAGTTGAGTATATGTATTATATTATATATATCTATATATATTTAATTTTATATATATAAAGCTTGCTATATACATAAAAAGGCGAATTATGTGTTTTGTAATCTGTTTGTTGATAATATAGTATAAACTTTATGTAAAAGTTGTTTGCATTTGTCAGTATACAAATTCATAATGTTTGTATTATATATTTACTATGTGTTATAAAGTGGCTCATGTACAGTTTGCAAAATGAGGTTACATAATTTTTAATGAAGGCTTTATTTGAGTTATGTTAGGGTAAACATATGATTACAGTCTTATATATTTTTTTATAAGTCTATAAAAGTATACAAGTTTTATTCCATTTTGTTGACAGGTATATTATCATACTATTGTGAACTGCTATATTATATAAGTTTCCATATAAATGTTGCTTGTGTGTGTCAGTTTTAGTTTACGTGTACATTTTCCTTTAGCCTGCATATATAATTGATAGTTATATAAAGGTTAGCTTAGTGAATAGTTTGACATGGGTTGCGTCAATAAATAGTATAGATTTTGTTGTTTATATTATAATACACGGTTGGTGGTTTATACATATATCTTTGATTTGCAAAGTATTATTATATATAGGGTGTTATTTGTTCATTGGATAGTCACGTTCATGTCAGTAATATAATATGTACTTGTGAATTTTGTGCATATATAGACCTTTACAATTTATATAATATGACATATATTGTGTCAGATTTTAAGTGAAGTATGTAAAGGTTGTATAGGATATTTCTGTACATCATATCTTACTCATGTTTTATCGGAATGGGCTGATTCTATTTTTTAAAAGGAGTTTAAGTTACCTAGTTTGTACATGTCAAATTCCAGTAAAATCCGACATCGTTTGATTTGTGGTCGAGGATCTGGAAGTTAGACCCAGGCAGATATTCTTTTGTACTTAGAATTATTTTACACTGCTGCAAACACGACCTGAGTTCATGTTGGACGCATCGTATCTTCTCCGTCTTACGTCGGAATCAAGTGATTCTTTGCAGTTTTGAAATGCAAGTTTTGATCTTTCTTCATACCAAATTTCAGACCATTTCGATCTCGGTAGCATATAGAATTATATTGTTAAACTTTGACGTAGGACGTGTTTTGTAATTGTTGCTATGTTGAATATTTTGATTGATTTCGGCAATTCCTATTTAACAGTTTTGCTCGTCGATTCGTGTCAATCTTACTTTGCTCTGAGAATCATGCTTGGATTCGTAACTCCATTTCAGTGTCCGTATCAGTGTGCGTATCCGTGCCATCTTCTATTTTCTCTAGCCTCGAAAGGTGAGCAATCACTCACGATTAATATTCTTTTATTTATTAGATTTGATTTCAATTGAAACGACAATTGAAATATGCTGCTGTTAGTTATTTACACTGTTAGATATGCTATTACCTGTATCTGTTCACCTATGACATCAGACACCATTATCTGTTAATTATTTATGTGATAATAATACCGTTTGGTTGATAATTGGTTGATTGATTGTTGTTTGAATTGGACGTTAATTATTATTGTTAAGTGATAACTAGTTTCTAGTTTAATGTGATGTAGTATAGTTAACAAATTAAAACGGATATATATGACGGACCTTGATTTATTAACTTGACCCCACCACATGTTAAAGTTTGATTAGTTAAGTTTGACCCTTAATTGTTGTAGGATTTGATAAATTATGCTTTGAACCTTTGAACGTAGTTTGTATTAATTGTTGAAGTATTAAACTGAAATTGAAATTGAACGACAATGAAAACCGTAATGTAATAATCTTTAATCTACATGAAATGATAGTGTAGATTCTAGAGATAATTATATTAATTCGCACAAACAACAATGCGAATTAATATGATTATTTCGGGATTATTTGAATTGATTATTGAATTGTTATTGATTGTTGTTATTGCTTGTTTATTTACTTTGACACCATCCCTGTTATCACACTGCAAGTTCCCTTTGCTATGCTTCGTTTTTAATTGGAATTGGAATCGGGTTGAAATGATAAATACCCAAAATGAACTTGACTTAGGATAGAGAATTAAATAAACCGATTAGTCAATAATTTGATTTGAAATAAAAAAAAAAATATTTGAATAAGAATGTTTTGAAATAAAATTGGAACGAAAATTTTTATGAAAAGAAATGGTTAATATTGAAATTTGAAACAAATATTAACGTCGTATTTGACAAAGAATATAGCTTAAATTTAATTATGTAATACTTAAATTTAGAATTAATTTATAACATATTTTGAAGTTATTAATTTAGTTGAAATTTGTAATAATAAATTGGAATCGTTAATAGCCGAGTTTGAAATTTATTAATAATTAAGTTTGAAATTATTAATAACGAAGTTTGAAAATTTATGATTTAGTTTTAAATTATTAATAATTAAATTTAGAATTATTAATAGATAATTTGAAATCAGTAATGATTCAGTTTTGAAATTATTAAGTTTGAAACCATATAATAAATAAATTTGAAATTATAATTAAGTTTGAAATTATAATTAAGTTTGGAATTATTAAGTTGAAGTTACGTAAGAATTAAGTTGAAATTATTTAATAATTGAATAAGATTGAATTATTTGATAATTGAATGATAATTGAATTCTTTGATAAGAGAAATTGAACCTTTGAATAAGTGAATTGAAATTTCGTAAATAATTGAAATTGAGTTTCTTTGTTAATTAAGTTTTGTAAATTATTTAAGTAAGTGAATAAATGAAATTGAACTTCTTTGACAAGAAATATATGTGTTTTATTGAAATTAATGTAAGACTTGTAATTTTGAGAATTTGGTTTGACGAATTTAACTTAATTAATTTTGTAAGCTTTGATATAATAAAGTTGAACGTAAGTAATTGATTTAATGAATTGGGATAAGACGAAAATTGTTTGAATGATAAATTAACTTAATGAATATTTAATAAAGTCGATCAATGAATTTAAATTGATTTAGATGTTAGATTTAATTTAATTAATTTAAATGATTTTTGGAATAAAATTTATATACGAACTGGAATCAATATTTGAATCGTTTAAATAAAATTGAAATTGAATTGTAAGGCTTTGAAATGGTAATTTGGGAGTTTTGAAACGTAGATTTTGGAAATTGCTTAGAAAGACAAATGAAATGCTGATTTATAAATTCTGATTGAAATTGAAATTGATTGTTTTGAAATATATTAACGACCAATCGGTGTAATAATACGTAGTTATTAAAGAGACCGGGATCGGATATGGACATACTCTCTGTCGATACCGAAAACCACTTTAATAACTATTATACGCGGAGTGTTGATCCAGAATGAAGTGGATGGTTTGGTGAACGCGTTGACTGAAGAAAGAGAACGATATTGGATGACCCCTGACATGACTAAAACAGGAGCCGCGCCGGGCCATTGAGGTTCGCCACCTCTAGCGGACACACTTCTTCGATACCATATCTATTACTTTTGTGATTCGATTTGGGTGCACCCCTCGATTTGGGAGTGTTGTTTCGCGGTGTTGGGGTAGCTGCTGGCTATGCCCAACATCAGTTCGGATCACGCAACTACTAGTATCCTAGTTGGTATCGCCTCATGTACCTTGTCATACTGATTATCCTATTCGCGACCATTACGTTTTGATTTGTACCTTGAGTATATGGATTGCCCTCTGGTGACTTCCGGTTTTGGGGAAACTACGGTCTTGTATATGCTTTTGAGAATATAAAATGTGTTAAGGGGGATTATGGTAATGCCTTAACGCTATTTTGATATTTTATATTACTTATAGACATTATCTACTTAGCGTATATTACTACTTAGTAGATAGTTTAGCGGATCCTTAAAGGATGGTTATTCCAAACATCCTTTGAGTTACTTGTATTTCGATTGCTATTTCACTTGAGTTAGATTTATTGATATAAGAATATTAATCCTGACTCGAGTGTTTTGTGTTTTGCTTTACGCTCGGGTCAGACTGAGTGGTTCAGCTTTGAGACTCACCTTTGGAGTTGGAGCTTTGCTTGAAGATCCAGCCATCTATTCTGCTTTCAGTATTCGATGATTCTAGTGATGTATTCTAATTTATATCTGATGTATCGTATTTCTCTTTTGTTGTAAACTCTGATGTATCTTATATATTTATATAGTAGCTTCATGAACTACTATCTCTTTTATTTCCGCTGCATATTATTACTCTGTGTCTGTGATGCTGTGACTACTTATTTACTGTATATCTCAGTTTTGCCAAATTTAAATTAACAATTCGATATTTTGAATTATTCAAGTCCGACATGTGCGGATGCGAATAGTCCAAAATACCGGGTTGTTACACAACCTTTGCTGGATCTACAAAGATACCTTCACCAGAAACATCATGCCCTAAAAATTTGACTTCTGATTTCCAGAAATGGCACTTGGAAAGCTTTGCCTTCAAAACATGCCTCCTCGGTGTCTCCAATACAATTCTCAAATGTTGCCTGTGCTCTTCTTCAGACTTGGAGTAGACCAAGATATCATCAATGAATACCAGAACAAACTTATTCAATACATCCCGAAAGTCTCGGTTCATTAGGTCAACAAAGTAGGCAGGAGCTTTGTTAACCCAAAAGGCATAACCAACCACTCATAGAAACAATTTGGTCCCCTAAATGTAGTCAAGAGAATATTGTCCTCAGCTACCCTCAACTGATGGAAACCTGAAGCTAAATCCAGTTGAGAAAAGACAGAAGCTCCATGCAACTAGTCAAAGAGATCATCAATAAGAGGAAGAGGATATTTATTCTGAATGGTCACTTTGTTCAATTCTCTATAATCCACACAGAACCTTAGCGATCCATCGATTTAGTGACAAACATCGCAGCAGAGCCCCAACAAGAAAAACAGGGCCTAATCAACCCCTTCTCCAAAATATCCCGAGTCTGCTTAACTAACTCCTCTCTCTCCCTAGGAGAATTTTCCTACTAGGCTGAATCACCAGCACTGCTCCTGGAATCAAATCAATGCGAAACTATTTTTCGATGTGGAGGCAGACACTTAACTTCCTTAAATACATCAGGAAAATCTTGGACCACATCAATATCTTCTACCTTCTCCTGAGAAGTCTTAATTCCATGCAAAAGAATACTCAAGTGAATTCCAGAATTTTCACACGTCACTATGGCAATCCTACCCAAATCAGTTTCCAGCGAAACTGTTCTCTCATCACAATTCAGGACCGCTCTATATTTATCAAGCCAATCCATCCCCAATATAAGGTCAAATTCCTTAAAATTCAACACATAAGGGTCACAAGAAAAACTATGGGATAGATAAGAAATATTCAAGTTCTTACATATCATATCTAGTTTGGTCACCCATCCTATAGGATTAGACACAAAAATAGGACAATCTACAGTGCTAGGGGTAAGAAAGAACTACTCTACAGATTCCAGAGAAATAAAACTCAAAGAAGCACCCGAATCAAACAAAACTTTAATGTACTTGCCATTTAAAAGTAATGTACCTTCCAATACTCCCTTGCCTTTAGATGAAGTAGATTGTGCACTCTCCAAAGCAAATACTTTATTCTGTTGAGCTTTGTGAAGCAGCGGGCAATCCTTGATCATATGACCTGGTTGGTGACAATTAAAGCATAAAGATCTCTGAACCAAAGTTGAACCCGATCCACTATGATGCGGTTGTTGTTGTTATTGCTGGAATCCTTTCCTGGGACACTTATTTGCCAAGTGACCTTCTTGTTGACATATATAGCATTTGCGAGGTCCATTGTTACTTCTAGACTTCTTCTTGTTCGGCTTCCTCCAATTGGGATTAAACTTCCTCTTATTCTTTATTAAATCAGTTTACTAACTTAAAAATACTATATCGGTTAAATAACCTTAAAACACTTTCATTATAATAGTAAATTTACTTTAATCACTATTATTAAATCAATTAGTTAACTTTGAATATCATTAATTAAAAAGATTTATTAAATTTAGATAATCATAAATTAAAATAATTAATTAATCTCAAACATCATTAATTAAAATTATTAATAAATTTTAAATACCATTAATTATAAACAATTAATCAAGTTCAACTTATCATAAATTAATTAGATTAATCAAATTTAAACATCATTATTTAAAATAATAAATTAAAACATCATTTGTTAAGATGATTAAGTAACTATATAACATCATTGATTACAAAGTTAACTAAATTTCAAATATCACTAGTTAAAACAATTAATTAAAGTTAAAACAATCATTGATTAAAACAATTTAATTAAATTCAAAATTTATTAACTAAATAAATTAATAAATTTCAAAACATCATTAGCTAACGTAATTGATTAATTCCGAAATCGTTAGTTAACATGATTAGTTAATTTAAACATCATTAGTTAAAACAGTTAATTAAATTTAAACAATCATTAATTAAAGTTCAATATCTTTAATTAAAATGATCTATTTAAATTCAAAACTCATTAATAAAAAAGATTAATTAATTTCAAACATCAATAATAAAAATATTTAATTAAATTCAAATATTATTATTTGAAATGATTAATTATTTTTAAACAATATTAATTAAAATGATTATTAATTTTAGATATCATTAATTAAAATCCATTGTCATTAATTAAATAATTAATTAAACTCATTAGTTAAAACGATTAATTAAGTACAAATCATCATTAGCATAAATGATTAGTTAAATCTAAAGGTCAACCAATTTTTAAACATCATTAATCAAATTGGTTAATTAATTTCAAAATCATTAGTTAAAATTATTAATTAATTTAAATAACCATTAATTAAAATCATTAATTAATTTAAAATATCATTAATTAATATGATTAATGAATTATAAAATTCTGTTTAGTGAGTGTACAAGCTCAAGTTCAAAACACACATGATAGGGTTTTAGGGATGAAATCAATAATTAAAGGTATATCGAAAATCGATATACAAACACTTAAATAATTTAATTAGAATATCAAGATTTATTTAAATTAAATATCAATATAAAACCATACGGACGAAAATAAATCACTATTGGCAAAAAAACCCTCAGGGTCTCTCTACAAATTCTTCCTACAAACAATTGTTAAGGAAGTTATAAATAAACATATGGGTTCATAGCAATCAAGTTCATATGCATCCATTTTTCAAACGGAAGTTCAACCAAACAATCAATCAAATAATTTAACTAACATCCAAGCAATCAATAATAGCTTATAGCATCATAAATATGATATAGTACATTTGAATGTGAATTAAACTCACATTGATTCCAGTTTTCGCCTAAGCGTTCCTGTTTAAACTAAAATCGAACGGGCATTCGATTTTGGCATAAATTCCAACAAGCTCCAAACTCTTCCAATCCAATCCCATTGAGAAGAAAATGTCTGTATGAGTGCAATGCAACAAATGACGTTCGAATCCGACCACATACCCAAAAGTTATTCAAATTACAAGTTATTTATTAAATTGAACTAATTAATAACTAACTAATTAATCATTACTTAACTTAATCATCCTTCTTCCCCCATGCTTAAACACTTCTGTGCATATAGTATGTCCCCTCCCGCAAACTCAAGCATGCCCAGGCTATGATACAGAGGTATACTTGACGATACTTCGATCTGACTTCGCCACAGCACTTCACTTCGCTCCCTCAACTCGGTGGACCCGAAATCACCCCATCCCATCCTCCTTAGGCTGAAGCCACCTGCTGCCTTCCCTCGTCGCTGCTCACTATCGCAACTTCCAAACAAGAGTCACCCATTACCAAAATGTAGCCAACGATGCACCTCTACACCATGAACCTAAACCTACACCCCATTTCCACCGACTCCTTTGCAATCACCTAAAATCTGAAGCCCAAGTCTATTCCAATGCGGTTGATGTAACGAACCAGATTTTTCGTTGTTTTTTTTTGGGTATTTAAATGGTTTTAAATATTGGATTTGAATTATTGATTGACTTGGAATACGAAAATTTGGTTTTTTATTTATAGAATAAATTCAAAATTCAAATATAGCGATTTATTGAATAATTTAATTATTGAATTTAATAATTGAATATTGGTTAAATTTTTGCGTCTTGAGTTTTAAGCTCGATAAAAATTATTTAAAGGATTGTAAAATTTATATCAATAATAATAAAGATAATAGAGTTTTAAAAATTGAATTCGAAAGTGATCAGTTTAATTTTTTTAAATAGTTTGTTCAAATAGACATTTAAAAATAGCCATCCAGGGCATAGTCTCGGAATTCGACGAAAGCAGTTCCATTGGATCCGTAACAATGTATTATTATCGATTTCAAATTTGGGGGCATTTGGAATTATCATTTGGCCGTACGATATGAAAACGCGTCGAATTAATAACGAAATTTAATATAATAATTGGGTTCCAAAAGCTATTTTCTCCATACTATCGAATTAGGACTCGGAACCATTTCCATTGCATTTGGAATATTGGTATAACATTATAAACGCCTAGTGGCACGTCTTGATAGGGGATCAAATAAAATGTCTAAACGTTTTTTTTTTAAATAATAAAATAAAATAAAACGGAAATTCGGTCAATCCTAGCCGACAAGTCGTGTACCATAAGTTTTTCATCACGTTAAAATCATATCCCTTCTCTTCAATTAAATCACGATCCGATCATCCTTCTTTTAAAGAGCCGATATTATTTCTTTCCCCCATAGTTCAAAATCGATAAGTTCGAACATTTTAAAAAAAGAATAAAACGAAATAAAATTCGTTCGACAATTAAAAAAGGGGGCATTTCACTAGAAAATCAATTGCAGTCCAATTTGTTTCTTGGACACACATCCACAGAAATTAATTTTAAGGATAAAGTCACCAGTCTAATTACTTTCAAGGACATAATTTCATTGGTTTTTAGGCCTTAGAAACTAATTATTTTGCATTTTGTCCTTAAAAATAATTATTTCAGTTTTGTGTCCTAGAAACTAATTGCACTTGCTAAAGAGGCCCTCATGGCTAATTTCCACTTAAAAAAAGTGGGAAAGTCGAAATTGACTTCGTTCAATTCAAAAAGAGAAAATGGGGGTGGCAATCGAATCCAGTTCGAACAAGGTATCGATCGAAGCGAGGCTCGTGCTCGCGAAGTATAGGTGGTCGAGCATTGATCAGGGAAAGCAGGGAAGTAGCGGCGAGGGCTTGTCATAGTTGTGGGGTTTGGAGCCGAGCCGGCGAGGGCTTGTCATAGTTGTGAGGTTTGGAGCCCAGCCGAAGGCATTCAACAGCGGCATGGCAGCAACCTTGGTCGTGGTGGCGGCTCATGGCCAGAGGTGGGGGATGGCGATCATTATTTGGCCGTTCTTGCATTAGCCGATCATGGATGAGGCATGGTTAAGTAGGGTTTGGATTAACGGTAATTATGCTGGGTTATTACAATTAAGGATTTATATGTATATGTATAATATACATACATATATATATATATCTGTGTGTGTGTGTGTGATGAAATAAATTTATAAAGTTAATAACTGTCATATAAAAATTTACTTTTATCATTTGGCTTGGTTATGAAATCATAAATCCAATATTATAGATATGTAAATGTGTGTGTGTACACACACACGCAAATTGGATTAGATTAGAAATGGTAATTACTTATTTAGTTCATGATAAGCATAGGAATTAGTTAATGAGTTTGTAATTAGAGTGTTTAGTCATAACATCAAACTTTTATAGCTTATAAAATCGTAACTCTCTCGATTAGGTTTAAATTGAACCTTGCTTGTCGCTTTACATTCGCTGTGACGAGATCCTCGCAATGGAAAAACGTTGAACTTGAATTATTAAAAAATCTAAGCAACCAAGGTGACAAATCTCTCACTCATTCGAAATTACCAAAATTTAAAATTTAAAGTTGTTGAAATTAAATTTTGGATGCTAGTTGAACTTATGAAATTTATGTCTGTTGAATGATATAATCTGTATATTAGTCTATATATATATGTATATATATGTACGTATGTATATATTGGAGTGATATTCCTGCACATTATAGCGGATGAGACTCTATGCGCCTCGCATAATAACGGATGACCATGATATCCCCCTCGAAGTGGGATTAGTATTTTTATTATTTTCTAACATATGTGGATGTAGGGAAAACAGATTGGAGGGTCCAATGGGATTCCTCAAATATATTATTATTTTTAATATATACAAAATGCTGGATTACTGTGGGTTGTAAAATTTTAGATGTTAAAAATAGCATGGAAATTAATTTTGGATATATTAAATAACATAAATATTATTTTAAAATTTTTAAGGAATTAAAAGGAGATTCTTAATATAAAAATATGTATATCGAAAATTAGATTATTTAAAAGAGGTTGGGTTGAATAAGAAATAGTGAATTTTTAATCGTATTAAATAATGCAGAAAAATATTTTAAATGGACAATTTTAAAATGAATTATATAAAGGAATTTTTTAAGATTGGGTTTTGAAATGATATTTGAAAAATATAGAAAGAGTTTGGAACTGATATTAAAATAGATGGGTAAAAATAAATGAGAATTATAAGAAATTAAATTTATTGAAATGGAATTTTATAAAGGAGATTATTTTAGTGAAAATCAAAGGAGGTATATAAAATTTATAAACATAGTTTACTAATGAAGGTAAGTGATATCGGATGACAATTTGAGAATAAAAATTACGGGAACAATTTATTTTGGAATATGGAAATAGGGTGAGAGAAATAGTAGATACTATTTTTTAAAGTGAAATGGTTAAGGAGACTGGAATGGGAGTAATGTGAAGGAATTCGAGAAGATTTATAAATTTAAATTTGGTAATTGGGATTTAGAAATTTATTTTATCGATAAGTTAAAATTTTATTATAAAATAAAAAATTCTTATTTATTAAATTATATAAATTTAAAGGTTAGTTGGTATAGGAGTATTTTCAGAAGCGACTTTTTAATACTTAATATCTATTTTAATAAAATCCTAAATGTTTAAACCTGCTTTGAAAAAAGTGATGTTATAAGGAAGTGTTTTTCAATATTTTAAATAATTATTTGAATATGTCTTAAAAACAAAATATTATTATTTTCTTTAAATAATTATTTTTTTACATATGTTTATAAATAAAGTTTTGGAAATGTTTTAAATTTATTTATGAACCTTCTTGGAAGCCTGGGAATTGGTTATTAAGTAAACATGATTTATAAGAAAATTCTTAAATAGAATTGGAAAGAAAAGTAAGAAAATTTCCGAAGAGGTTAAATAAAGGTAAACTTCGAAGAATGAAATAGAATTCATTAATGAAGTAGAAAGGGAAATGAGAATTATTAGCAAGTGTAATTAACTTTGGAAATATTGAAGGGAATTAATTAAAGAATTCCTGAATTTATAGAATTCGTGTAAAACTAGTTGAGAAATATACAAATAAAATTGTAAATGATTTTGAGAAAGAGAAATAGGAAATAAAAGAGGTATTTCCTAAGTGTGAATTTGAAATGAAATGGAGAAAGATATTCTAACTGTTGAAAAAAGAGTGGAAATTTGTGTTGGAGATACAAGAATTTGAAACTGTTTCCAAATGTTGAAGAACTGAAAGTAATATCTTATAAAAATATTTTGAAATAAATTTTGGGAAATTTATAATAAGGCCTGATGATTGTTTTTGGATGTCTATTGATAGTTAAATAACCGACTATCAATTTTTGTCCAATTTCGTTAATCGTTTCGAAGAGACCAGGAACAGATTTAATTATCCAAAAACCACTTTGATTCGGTTTGAACGTTACGAATGAATACTGTAAAGATGATGAATACATTGATTCGGTTTGTTCAGACCTAGGGCAACTTGCATGGACTAATGCTATCAGAACATCATCATTGGAGGACGATGAGCATTCGAAGTAAAATTTCATTCCTTTGAGTGGTAACGCTTAGCCTCGAGCCTCATCAACCGAGAATGACTAAAACAGGAGAGATGTAGTAAGGCTAAGGGTGTCGCACCCAAGTAGGGTATGTTATCATCTTTTTAGATGTCCTCGAAAACCCTATTTATCTTAGATATGGGTATACATAAAAGAAGAAGTGCTCGATGGTAAGGGTGGGAACACCCGAGGTGATAACATATTCGATCTATCCAGGTTAGGGGTAGGCCGATCTTGTGTAGCAGGATATCCTAGCATGGTCCTCGGTACATGGTTCTAGAGGTGTACTGTGATGGACGGTACCCCATTGGCCCAGTCATTCGTTGGAATCCATTCTCCAATACAAGCTTACAGTTTTGTTTGTAAAGCCTAGTATGCTGGAATTTATTAATGTAACAATTTCAGCAATTTGAATAAGCTTTTGTATTTAGACACTATTATAATATCATTGGATTTTCTATAAGGTGTTTTCATCATCGTAAGGGAAAAATTCATTGTGTTTATTTGTGACTTGGCTTACGAGACACCTTTGTTTATCAAAGGATTTTGAAAAGTTAATAACTCAAATTGAATGTGTTTTATCACACTGGTTTTTCAGACTGCCTTGGGTGTTATTTTATTATAATGCTTGGGTCAGACCAAGCATTATAGATTTAGGATAGGATGTTATGGAGCTCAAAGAACGAGCTGGATGGCAAGGCATACTTCCGTACTTGATTATTATTCCACTGTGTAAGGACAAGTTATTAAACTGTCCATATTTGATGTATTGGATTGTTGTACTTTGATAGTGATATCTATATTAACAGTACAGTTCTTGTATTTAAAATCTACTATTATATATTACACTTTGTTCCACTGCGATTGTGAGATTCTTTTTTGTTCTGTTATTTCTTTTACCTTTTTATTATTTACCCCTAATGAACTGGTATTTCCGGCACTTGACTGCTCAGCATTTTATACAGTAGACATATTGACGTCGATTTTCGAGGGTCGAAAATCCCCGTTTGTTACAGTTGGTATCAAAGCTGAAGGTTAAGCTAGAACCTTGGCTCTGGTAGGGAATTACTCATTAGCGATAGGATCAGCAGTACCCTAGAATGAGTTGAGTGTATTAATAGATATGAGCGCATATTTATTTATGAATATAAATTGTTTTATACCGTGTTAGTTGATTTATCGAGTGGCTTATGAACTTTTGTCGCCATAGTTTGTATAACTGTATCGATAGGGTTTTCTAAACACTTGAATAGAATAATTCGACACGGTATTGTTTTAGAATGGGATAAATGAAATAATTTTGCCCAAATTTTATTTTGATATAAAAGAATAATTTTCTAAAATTATTATACATATTTGGAGTTTTTGGATAATAATAAATAAAACAAGATTATAAAATTGGAAATGGTTTATATAACCAAATGAGAATTTATATAAGGTAAAATTATACAAATGGATTGTAATTAAAACTGGATTCAAAAACAGAATCTTGAAATTTAAATCCCGGGAGTTTAGAAAAATGTTTTCTAAAAGTGGCGTGGAAAAAATAATAATAAGATTATTATTTTTAAAGAATACTTTCGAACGAAAAATTGTTTTAAAATGAATTTTGGAAGAGATATAGCACTGAACTCACTTCAGTCACTGGAAAATATTTCTGGTGATGACTGCAACATCACTGGTATTCATTTCTGAGTTTCTAGGTGACAGATTGCTACCGAAATTAATTTGTTGGGCAAACCAATTTTGTTTGAAAATTCCAAGGGAATTTGTTTAAGATAAAGACCAGGTTTGGTTTAAATTTAAAAAGTGTGACTTTTGGATATTTGTGATTTTAAAAATGATTTAAAATAAATACTGGGTGTTTAAAATTCTGAAAATCCTTATCTAAATAATTTAGAGATCGTTAGGAAATAAGAATGATTCTAAATAAGAAAAGAAAATTAAAGGATTTGAGTTTGGAAATGAATGTTAAATTGAGTAAAGTTAAAATGGATAAAATTAAAAGTGAAAAAAGGTTAAAATGAAATTTAACTTAGATTAAGTTAAAGAAATTAAAATTTCAAAATTTAATTGATTGTGATTTGAATGAAATAAATTAGTGAAGCGGACTAGTTAAATGGATTAAATTGGGATATGAATGAATTGAGTTGGAAAATAAAATTTAAATTAAACTGAGAAATAAAATTGAGTTGAATTTGGATTGAATTGAAATAAAATTGGATTGAGTTATAGATGATCTTGAATGGAATAAATAAATTTTAATAGCTCATAAAATTGAAAAGTAAAATAGGCAATCCAAAATAAAATGATTTGTTATTTTTGATGAGGAAATATAAATCCAAACTTGAATTTAAAATCAGTTTGAGCTCAAGTAACCTGAAAGAAGTGATTTTTAAAGTGAAATCAGACGTGGAATTATAAAAAGGCAATGAACTAATTAGATAATTATTTAGTTAGTCGAATATGAAGACGGAATTTAACTTGTTTAAGATAAAATTTGGATTATGGATTAAAAATGGATTTTTGAAAAGAAACTTGAGTTATAAATAAAACTCAACTAAAATTGTAAGCAAATTAAATATAATTGGAAACGTGATCGATTGAAATGAAATTGGATTGAAATGGTAATGACTCGAGTTATAAATAAATCCAATTGAAGTGTAAATGAATTAAATATGGCATTGATATCATTTAAAAGAATTCGAGAATAAATTCGACTGTGGAAATAGAAATTTGAAGCGGATTGAATGAATGAACTAATTAAATAAATTAGTAAATGGAATGGAATTAATTAGATAAGAACCAAATCAAATTGAAATGGAGTTTGTTGCGAATAGAAATGAACTTAAGTGTTGTTTAAAATGATTAAAATAAATAACTTAAGATAATATTTAATAAAAGCTTGGCTTAGAGTAAATTGGTGAAATGGCCATTAAATAAAATTGCATAGAATGATTTCAAGTCAAGTAAAAGTGGATATAAATGGAATGCAAATGAATTGATTGAGAATCAATTAGAAATGGAATAGAATTAAATATAAATTGAGTTGGAATTAATTATAAAATAGTTATAAACTAAAATAACTATTCTATTAAATAAATATCATCGAATTTTCATCGAAAATTTGGTGTTTGACATAAATGGAAGTAAATAAAATTTTATAAATTGATAGAAGTGAATAAATTGATTTTTAATCAATTTGGAATGAATATTAATTTGTTTAGTATAGATGTATATTGAATGTATGCAAATTGGGTCGTAAATCATTTTAGATTGAATGAAATGATGTATGGATTGATTGAAAGTAATAAAATGAATGTCAGAACCTTATAATTGCTTATAATATATGTTTAGCATGGTTGGTTATTGAAATTCATGTGTTGTAGTTGTTTAAATAAATGAAATGTTAGTGAATTTCATATATTTGGTACTTACATGTTTAAATTGAGTAAGTACAGGTACTTAGAGCTATTGTGCTTGACTTTGATTATGCGTATTGCAAAATGAATAGGCCGCTTGCTTAATAATGCTAAAATAAGGTATGTTTTCGGATTAAATATCGTAAAATATAAGTATTGTTATATATATTTTAATTTCCAACCGTGGGGTCGATGTATATAATATTTATCACTCTTGTCATATTGCAAAAAGCTCTTCGTAGAAGGGAGACTCTGCAAAAAAAAATGGAAATTTATGGTGTTAGAAAAATTTTGAAATTTTTGGAAAAAAAATTTTTAACGAAAATTTGACTTTGAATTTGTAATCGAAATAAATAACTTTGGTGTAGGATTGAAAATTAATTATTTGATTGAAAACTAAGAGGTTAGGGAAGTGGAATGTCAAGTTAGCTAAGTGGGGTTTGATAGATTATTGGTTTGGGAGTCTTTTTCCTGCCTTAACAATTTCGGGGACGAATTATTTTAAGAGGAAGGGAATAACGACCCAGATTTTTCATTGTTCGATTTTCGGTATTTAAATGGTTTGAATATTGGATTTGAATTATAGACTAATTTGAAATATGAAAATTTAGTTTTTTATTTATAGAATAAATTTAGAATTTAAATATAGTGATTATTGAATAATTTAATTACTGAATTTAATAATTGAATATTGGTTAAATTTTTGCATCTTGAGTTTTAATCCCGATAATTTTTTTAAAGGCTTGTAAAATTTATACTAATAATAAAAAGATAATAGAGGTTTTAAAATTGAATTTGAAAGTGATCTGTTCAATTTTTTAAAAATAGTTTGTTCAAATTAACATTTAAAAATAGCCATCCGGGGAACAGTCTCGAAATTCGACGAAACCAATATCATTGGATCCGTAATAATGTATTATTATTGAATTTCAAATTTTGAAGCGTTTGGAGTTATCGTTTGGCCGTACGATATATAAACGTGTCGAATTAACATCGAAATTTAATATAATAATTGGGTTCCAAAAGTTATCCTCTCCATACGATCGAATTATGACTCGGAACCTTTTCCATTGCATTCGGAATAGGGGTATAACATTATAAACGCCTAGCGATACGCCTCGATAAGTGATCGAATAAAATGCCCAAAGGTTTTTTTTTGAAAAATAACAATAAACTAAAATAAAATAAAATGGAAATTCGGTCAATCCTAGCCGACAAGCTGTGTACTATAATTTTTTCTTCATGTTAAAATCATATCCCTTCTCTTCAGTTAAATCACGATCCCATCTTCCTTCTTTTAGAGAGATGGTATTATTTATTTCCCCCATAGTTCAAAATCGATCAGTTCGAACATTTAAATAAAAAAGTGAACAAAACAAAATCAATTTCGTTCGTCAATTAAAAAAGGAGAGGAAAGTCAAAATCGACTTCATTCGATTCAAAAAGAGAAAAGGGTATGGCAATCGAATCCAGTTCGAACAAGGTATCGATCGAAGCGAGGCTCGTACGCGCGAAGTATGAGTGGTCGAGTATTGATCAGGGAAAGCAGGGAAGTAGCGGCGAGGGCTTGTCGTATTCGCGTGGTTTGGTGGCGAGATAAAGGCATTCGACAGTGGAATGGCAGCAACCTTGGTCGACATCGCGACGGCGGCTAGTGGCCATAGTGGAGGAGGGAGATCGTTTTCTAGCCATGCCTATGTTGGTCGACCCTGGATGAGGCTTGGTTGAGCAGGGTTTGGATTAAAGGTAATTATGCCAGGTTATTATAATTAAGGATTTCTATGTATATGTATAAAAAATAATATGCTGCAAAAAAAATTATAAAGTTAATAACTATCATATAAAAATTTACTTTTATCATTTGGCTTGATAATGAAATTATAAATCCAATACCATTGATATGCATGTATGTATGTGTGTGTGTATACGCAAATTGGTTTAGATTAGAAATGGTACTTATTTAGTTCACGATAAGCATATAAATTAGTTATTAAGTTTCTAATTAGAATGTTTAGCTATAACATCAAATTTTTATAGCTTATAAAATCTTAACTCTCTCGATAAGGTTTAAATTGAATCCAGCTTGTCGCTTTACATTCGTAGTGACGAGATCTTTACAATGAAAAAAAGTTGAACTGGAATTATTAAAAAAAATCTGAACAACCAAGGTGAGAAAGCTTTTACTCATTAGGAATTACCAAAATTTTAAATTTTAAATTGTTGAAATTAAATTTTGGATACTAGTCGAATTTATGAAATTTGTGTCTGTTGAATGATATAATATTTATAGTAGTGTGTGTGTGTGTGTGTATTAGTATTGGAGTGATATTCCCACACATTATAGCGGATGAGACCCTATGCGTCCCGCATAATAGTGGATGGCCCCATATACCACAATATCCCCCTCGATGTGGGATTGGTATTTTTATTATTGTCTAATATCTGTGGATGCAGGGAAAACAGGTTGGAGGGATCCAGCGGGATTCCTCAAATATGTTAGTATTTGTCATATATACAAAATGCTGGATTATTATGGGTTGTAAAATTTTGAATGTGAAAAATAGCAAGGAAATTAATTTTGGATATATTAAATACCATAAATATTATTTTAAATTTTTTAAGGAATTAAAAGGAGATTTTTAATATAAAAATATGTATATCGAAAATTGGATCATTTAAAAGAGGTTGGGTTGAATTAGAAAAGGTGAATTTTTGATCGTATTAAATGATGCGGAAAATAGTTTAAATGGAAAATTTTAAAATGAATTATTAAAGGAATTTTTAAAGATTGGGTTTCGAAATGATATTTGGAAAATATAGAAAGAGGTTCGAATTGATATTAAAATAGACGGGTAAACTAAATGAGATTTAGAAGAAATTAAGTTTATAGATATGGAATTTTATGAGGGAGATTATTTTAGTAAAACGCAAAGGAGATGTAGAAAATTTATAAACGTAGTTTATTAATGAAGGAAAGTGACATCAGATGATAATTTGGGGACATAAATTTACGGAAGAATTTATATTGGAATATGGAAATAGGATGAGAGAAATAGTAGATACTATTTTTTAAAGTGAATGGCTAAGGAGACCGGAATGGAAGTAATGTGATGGAAATCAAGAAGATTTATAAATTTAAATTTGATTATTGAGATATAGAAATTTATTTTATCAATATGTTAAAATTTTATTTTAAAATAAAAAGTTCTTACTTATTAAACTATATAAATTTCAAGGTTAGTTGGTATGGGAGTATTTCTAAAAGCGAATTTTTAATACTTAATATCTGTTTTAATAAAATCCTAAATGTTTAAACCTTCATTGAAAAAATGACGTTATAAGGAACTGTTTTTCAATATTTTAAATAATTTTGTGAATATGTATTAAAAACAAATTATTATTATTTTCTTTAAATAATTTTTATTGACAAATGTGTATATAGAAAGTTTGGGAAATGTTTTAAATTTAAACCTTCTCGGAAGCTTACGAATGGGTTATTCGGTAAACATGATTTATATAAAATTTCTTAAATAGAATTGGAAAGAAAAGTAAGAAAATTTCTGAAGAGGCTAAATAAAAGTGAACTTTGAAGAATGGAATATAATTCATTAAAGAAGTAGAAAGGGAAACGAGAATTATAATCAAGTATAATTGACTTTGGAAATATTGAAGGGAATTAATTAAAGAATTCTGAAATTTATAGAATTCATGTAAAACGAGTTGAGAAACTTACAAATAAAATTGTAAATAATTTTGAGAAAGAGAAATAGGAAATAAAAGGGGTAATTCCTAAGTTTGAATTTGAAATGAAATTGAGAAATATATTCCAAGTGTTGAAAAAGAGTGGAAATTTTTGTTGGAGATAGAAGAATTTGAAACTGTTTTCAAATGTTGAAGAACTGAAAGTAATATCTTACAAAGAAATTTTGAAATAGATTTTGGGAAATTTATAATAAGGCCCGATAATTGTTTTTGGATGTCAATTGATAGTTAAATAACCGACTTCAATTTTTGGCCAATTTCGCTAATCGTTTCAAAGAGACCGGGATCAGATTTAATTATCTAAAAACCACTTCGATCCGATTTGAACGTTACGAATGAATACTGTGAAGATGGTGAAGACGGTGATTCGGTTTGTCCAAGCTAAGGGCAATTTATATGGACGAATGCTATCGGAATATCGTCATTGGAGGACAATAAACATTTTAAGTAAAATTTCGTTCCTTGAAAGGTAACGCTTAGCCTTGATCCTCATCAACCAAGAATGACTAAAACAGGGGATATGCAGCAAGGCTAAATGGGTCGCACCCAGTTAGGGTATGTTATCATCTTTCTAAATGTCTTCGGAAACCCTATTTGTCTTAGATATAAGTATACATGAAAGAAGAAGCGCTCGATGGTAAGGGTGGGAACACCCGAGGTGATAACATATTCGATCTATCCAGGTTAGGGGTAGGTCGATCTTGTGTAGTAGGCTATCCTGGCATGGTCCTCGGTACATGGTTATGGAGGTGTACTATGACGGACGATACCACAGTGGCCCAGTCATTCGTTGGAATCCATTATCCAATATGAGCTTACGGTTTTTTTGTAGAGCCTATTATGTTGGAATTTAATTAATATAACAATTTCAGCTATTTGAATAAGTATTTGTATTTAGACACTATTATAATACCACTGGATTTTCTATATGGTGTTTTGGTTATCGTAAGGGAAAAACCCGTCGTGTTTATTTGTGACGTGGTCTTATGAGATACATTTGCTTTTCAAAGGATTTTGAAATTTGAATAATTCAAATAGATGTGTTCTCTCACGCTGGTTTTCCAGACTAACTCGGATGTCATTTTATTATAATACTCGGGTCAGACCAAGCACTACAGATTCAGGATAGGATGCTTGGAGCTCAGGGAACGAGCTGGATGGCAAGGCATACTTCCGTACTTGATTATTATTCCGCTGTGTAATGACAAGTTATTAAACTGTCCAAGTTTGATGTTTTAGATTGTTGTACTCTGATAGTGGTATGTATGTTAACAGTACAGTTCTTGTATTTAAAATCAGTTATTATATATTATACTTTGTTCTGTTATGATTTTGAGATTCTATGTTGTTTTGTTCTTTCTTCAACCTTTTTCTTCTTATGATTTTGAGATTCTATGTTGTTATGTTCTTTCTTCAACCTTTTTCTTCTTCACCCCTAATGAACTAGTATTTTCGACACTCAATTGCTCGGCATTTCATACAATGGATGCATTGATGTCGATTTTCGAGGGTCGAAAATCCCCGTTTGTTACAGTCGAACTGCCCAAAACACGACAACCTTCAATCTCCACTCCAAATCAAAGACTAAGCTTATGTGAGCTCAACAAAATTTATTTCATGATTTTTGGTTGCTTATATTCCAAGATTTAAAATTTTGTAACTGTATATAAAAAGAAAAACCGCCTTTCATTGTTAACAAGATAAACTAAAGAGGAGAGGGGTATAGGCTTGGTGAGGGAGGTATGGAGGTGAAATGATGGGTTATGGAATTAAAGTATACAGTATAGGATTATTTCAATTATAATATTCTACGCTATACATCTCTAAAAATCTCAAACTCCAATCAAAGCATGCCGACTGGCATTCTATACCAAATATTCCAATTTCGAACTCAATGGAACTAGTTTCGAGACTTAATTCCAAAGTATACAAAAGTTAGCCTTTTAATTCGAACTATAATTATAATTAATCGTTATGCGTTTCGAGCTCGCAAAACCACACAGTACGTTTGATCGTTACAAAACTCGATAGCGTACTACAATTTATTATTCCGGATCTAATGCAATGTTTGTGTGACGACCCACATTTCAGAAGCTTTAAATCGACGATAATCCACACATGTCCGACTTAAACAATCCGGAACGTAGATAATCAATGGAGTTAAATAAGAAAAATAAGAAAAGAAGAAGAAAACAAAATACAGAATCTCACAGCGGAAACGATGAAATATAATAATCAAATAAACAATTCATAAAGCTATTTACTATACAGTTGATTATAATCTATACACATTTCTCAGAGTTATAAATATACAGCAAGGAGAAATAATCTACATAGTAACATAACATTATGCAGGGTATATTAATAATAGTAATATACCAAAGAATAGTCTTCAATACACTAAAAACTCAGGGCTTTACCCAAGCATAATGAAAAGACATACTCAAGTCAGGACTAAAATACTCTTATGTAAGTTAAATCAATATCATAAATATGAGTGCAATAACTTAAGAGATGTTACAGGATTTTCCATCTCCTAAGGATCTGTTAGATTATTTATATATGTTTGTGCCAAAATTAGTCGCTAACACCCAAATGTAAATGAAAGCACCAACTAACGGTCGCAGGTAATAGATAGAATATATATAGAGAATAATAATGTGAAGAACAGTCGAAACTAAAATGAAAGCAGTAACGAACAAAGATTTTAAAGTGGTTCGACTAACTCTGGCCTACGTCCACTCCAGAAGTTTTCTTTTTTGATGTTCGAATCAATTACCGTTACAAACTGATAGAGTAACTGTGACGCCTCACCTCTATACCCACGCTAGCCAAGGACACTACAGGGAATGCCATCAACTAACACGGAGAAAGAGGCTGGTTAGGAGCGGCCATCTATAGCCTTGCTCTAACTATATATTGAATACATCGACAATAATCATACAAAGCGGATCGACATATCCAATGAATACTTAAAACAAAACCATAGGTGGTTAGAGGATCTATCAGAACAGAATATAACAACTCAAATGTAATAAACATCACAGAACAGTAGATCATCATACACACATATACTGATACATAACAGAGTATACAAACTAATACATGTCAAGTGGTTTAGCAAACCACAATATACAGACGAGTCAAAAGAATACATATCAGAGTTACAACAAAATAGGACTACACAAAAGCTATAACAAAAAGGAACAAGCTGAATAGTCCATGCGGAAGCAAAATAGGCTAAGTCCAAATGCACCTAACCTGAAACATCTCGGTCTGACCCGAGTATAAAATACACGGGTCAATCTAGCTAAACAAATCAGTTAGATAAACTGAACAACGATAAACCTGCAAGGTTACAAAGTATAACAAATATCTCGAAAAGAATAACACAATTATCTAAATAAAGATGAACATAAAAAATCAAGCCTCATACCATCGGCATCTCAATGAACAAAGGATAAGAGTATCCTAAAGCAAGCCAAAAGGCAAATAACAAATACCCATAAGGTATACAAGTTCCACAAGGTAAGCGCTACACATCATGCGGCTCAAAAAGACCAACATCGAAGGGCGATACCAAGGGAATATACATATCAATGAAACATAAGGAAATTGCTCGAGCTCAGTACTGTATAAACAAGGGTCCATGAGCCCGGAGACTCCAAACCCAATATCACCTATGCGACTCATAACGACCAACATAGAAAGCGATACTATAGGGCAACAAACCCGAAGGCACGAACCCGAAGGTACAAACCCGAAGGCAACATACCCGAAGGCAACAAACCCCGAAGGCAATAAGCCCCGACGGCAACAAACCGTAGTGGTGAAGGTCCGAAGGCCCAGTACTGGACACCACTAGCCGGCGGAATGTGTCACAACTCTCGAAAAGGAATCTGAAAAGTGTTAACGTGAGTCCCATAACCACTCATTCGCACTAAACGGTTTACTATCCGTCAGTCACTTTCACACTCAAAGCAGTACAAAGTTTACCTCATATCATCAATAAACCAAACCAAAAGGTCAAAACGATCAATTGAATAGGTCGGGGATTAATCAGAAGGATAAACGCACAGATTCATGGTCCGTGTTTTGCCCAACCATTTAATCACCCTTCTACTTCGCTCGAAGTGCGAAATTGTGTGTGTTTTAAATAGAATTTATAAATTGGAGAAACGAGCTTTTAATATGATTAGAAAGATTATTTTATAAAAACCCATGGATGAAGTCAAAAATAAGTTATCAAAGTCAAAGAGGCAATAACAACCACTAAGAACCAACATGAATCGATAACATTCAGAAAACCAATCAAAATAAGCATAAATAGGCAAAACAGGAAAACAAAAGCAGATCAGTCGACTGAAATTCCTGTTCAGTCGACTGAACACTGTCCAGAAAATTTCGGGCTTCAGCTCAGTCGACTGAACAGAGGATCCAGTCGACTGAACCCAATTTCCTGCATTTCCTACTTATTACCAATGAAGTGCAAACTCTCCCAACCTTCAATCGGATGAGCACGGACGCTAGGGATTTACGCCAAGCGGCTACCCGGCCCCATAAGCACTTCGATTCATCATCAAAACTTGATCAAAACATCGAAGCTATGATTTTTTGAGTTTTATACTTCCATAACACCAAAATTTGCAATGTTCACAAAACCAATCCGAATCAAAAGCAATTGCACATGAATAATTGTTAGGAATTCATACTTAACAACCAAAGGTACTTATAGTCATAGATGTGAGACAAAAATCTCACCTTTAACCCAAAACAAAGAAGAAAGAGCTCAATCACAAGGAGAAGACCAACCAATCTCTACTTCAACCCAACAAGCTTCAATCTAAGATCAAAACAAGTATTTCCTAAGTTTAGGTTTAGGAAATTTTCTGAAATTGAAGAGGAAAAGAGTTGGAGAAGATGAAGATAAGGCTTACCAATAGCTTCTCTTTGATTTTGGAGTAAGAATTCATGTTTGCAAAGAAAACTAGGGCTTGCAATTTCTATTTCCTCTTCCCTTCAACCATTTTCAGTTTTTGCTTGAGTTTAGAAGAGTGGAATGAGAGAATGGAGAGGAGAGGGCTGAGTTAGGGGTTTAGTTAGCTAGTGGGCTGAACCCAAACCCAAAACCCAATAGAAAAAGTAGCGAAATTTGACTTACTCCAAATATATCAAAGATTATACTCAAAAAGATCGCAAATGCCATTTTGGAATCAATGTAAGTGGTTTCGAGCCCCAAATCGGCCGTTTGCAAAAAGTAATATTTCGGATCCAAAAATCCGACTAACGACACTATATTTAAATAAAACATTTAAATATGAAATCGTTAAATATGCGGGTTGTTACAGACCTCCCTTCCTTACAAAATTGCGTCCCCGCAATTCCTAGAGACGATATTTGTAACAACCACATACATACAACATTCAAAAGAAAAGAAATAAGCTTGAGATGAAAAGATATACACACCGTTGCCAAGCAAGGATAGAAAACCCGGATAAGATCGCTCGATAAACTCCCTGGTTTCCCAAGTACAGTCATTGGAGTTAGCGGACCATTGAACCTTAACGAGCGGCATGTCCTTGTTTCGAAGGTGTCACACCTCCGTGTCAAGTACGCAAATAGGCTGTTGTACAATAGATAAATCCGGTGAGACCTCAAGCTCTTGGAAATTAGGAGAATCGATAACAGAATCCGACTCTCGAAGACACTTCCGAAGTTGAGAGACGTGAAACACGTCATGAATACCAGATAAATGAGCAGGAAGTGAAACTCTATAAGCCATAGGGCCAATACGTTCAGTAATAGAAAATGGTCCTATATAACGAGGAGCCAATTTCCCAGTCGTACTGAAGCGCATCACCCCCTTCAAAGGAGAAACACGAATAAAAACAAGATCACCAATCGAGAACTCGAAAGGCTTCCTACAGCTGTCCGCGTAGGATTTCTGGCAGCTCTGTGCCTCTTTCATTCTCAACCGGATAAGATCAATCTTCTCGGAAGAATCACGAACAAAATCTGGGCCAAGAACAAGCTTTCCTCCAGATTCCAACCAACAAGAAGGTGATCGACATGGCCTTCCATATAAAGCTTCGAAAGGAGCCATACCGATACTAGACTGAAAACTATTATCGTAGGATAACTCTACAAGAGGTAGGTGATCCTCCCAACTTCCACCAAAATCAAAAATACAAATACGGAGGAGATCTTCCAAGATACGATTCACCCGTTCAGTCTGTGCGTCAGACTGTGGATGATGAGCTGTACTAAAATTAAGCTTTGTTCCTAAAGCTTTCTGAAGACTCTTCCAAAAATGACTCGTGAATAAAGGATCATGGTCATTCACAATAGAACTAGGAACACCGTGAAGTCTCACGATTTCCTTGACATATAACTTAGCCAAATGAGAAGCAGTCCTATTAGAATTAATAGGAACAAAATGAGCCGATTTAGTGAGGCGATCAACAATAACCCAGATACTAGAATGGCCCGATCTCGAACGAGGTAGGCCGTCAATGAAATCCATAGAAATCTGATTCCATTTCCAAATGGATCTCTAGAGGCTGAAGAAGACCCGAAGGATGCTAATGATCGACCTTAAAACGCTGACAAGTTATGCAATTACTCACATAACTCGCCACATCGCGTTTCATGCCTTCCCAATAATAAAGACGACGCATATCCGCATACATCTTACTACTACCAGGATGAATAGTATACTTAGAACGGTGACAATCATCAAGATTGTCATGCCTAAGTGCAAAAACAGAAGGCACAAAAAGACGATTCTTCTTGCGAAGACACTCATGAGAATCAATGCTAAAATCCCGCAATGCCTCATCACAGGATCCAGACTCACAAAGCTGAATAAGACGCAAAAAATCAGGATCACGCCGCTGAGCATCGGCAATACGGTCCAATAAAACGGGTCGAGCTCCCAAACTAAATAATAGAATATGAGTATCATAAGATGAACCACGATCACGAATTTCACAAAAAGATAGAGTCTCAAGAATATCCCATTCAGCAAGCATCATAGAAACAACAGCCGAATGTTTGCGACTAAGCGCATCAGCAACACAATTACCCTTTCCAAGGGTATACTGGATATCAAAGTCATAGGAAGTAAGAAACTCGAGCCAACGCTGTTGCCTCATATTGATTTCCCTTTGAGTGAACAAATACTTCAAGGATTTATGATCGGTATAAATAATGAAGCGCTCGCCCAATAAATAGTGTCGCCAAATCTTCAAGGCAAAGACAATGGCGGCTAACTCAAGATCATGAGTGGCATAGCGAACTTCATTCGGACGCAGTTGCCTAAAAGCATAAGCAACTACCCGATCCTTCTGCATAAGAACAACACCGAGACCACTACCACACGCATCGGTGTAGACAACAAGATCATGATTCCCTTCGGGAACCACAAGAATAGGAGCATTAGTGAGAAGTTCCTTTAATGTCTGAAAGGAAGCTTCACACTTGTCGGACCAATCATAACAAATGCCTTTCCGAGTAAGGCCGGTGAGAGGAAGCACAACACGGGAAAAATCCTTAATGAACCGACTTTAATAATCCGCCAATCCAGGGAAACTAAGAATCCCATGGACATTCTCAGTCCTCTTCCAATTCTGGATGGCTTCGATCTTTGAGGGATCGACCGATATGCCGTCGGAAGATACAACATGGCCTAAGAACTTAACCCTATTCTCCCAAAAAATGGAACTTGGAGAATTTTGCTTTAAGCTGATGGTGATGGAGGGTACTCAAGACAATTCTCACTGATTAGCATGCTCACCTTCAGACTTAGAATAAATAAGGATATCATCAATGAAGACAAGGACGAACTTGTCGAGATATTCCTGGAATACTCGATTCATGAGATCAATAAAGAAAGTAGGAGCGTTCGTCAAACCGAACGGCATAACGAGCCACTCAAAAGAACCATATCGAGTGCGGAAAGCTGTAAGAGGTATACTATCCTCCACGACTCGTAATTGATGAAAACCTATGGCAACGTCAAGCTGAGAAAAGACCTTAGCACCACTCAATAGATCGAACATATCATCGATCCTAGGCAATGGATACCTATTCTTGATGGTTAACTCGTTAAGTTTGCGATAGTCTATGCAAAGCCTAAGAGTTCCATCGGACTTTTTCACAAAGATGACCACGGATCCCCATGGAGAAAAACTGGACTGAATCAACTGCTTGGACTCAATCTCTAAAAGCTGCTTCTTGAGTTCCTCATTTTCCTTTGTAGACATCCTCGTGGGAGGACGACTAACTGGCTGCGCGCCTGGAATGAGATCAATGCGGAACTCAATTGCCCGCTTAGGTGGTAAACCCAAAACAGGCTCAAAAACATCAGAAAAGTCACAAGCAACAGGAATACGAGATATATTATCATCATCTCGCGAATCAAGAGAATATAAAGCCATTTCGAAATTATCCACATTCCGAAGAACAAGTGATAGCTGAGTAAGTGAATCCGAATGTCGAAGATACAAAATTCTCTTCGAGCAAATAATCCTGGCATCATATCTCACTAGCCAGTCCATTCCCAAAATCATATCAAATCCCAGACAAGAAATAACGTGCAGATTCGCACGAAAAGAAAAGCCACATAAAACAATCTCAATATCATCACAAAGCATGCTAAGGGTCGCAGATCCCCCCAATAGGATTCCCAATCCTTAAAGAAGTAACCAAACAAGAAACATCCAAGAATAAATCATCAATGAGCTTTTGCGACACGAAAGAATGTGATGCACCCGTATCGAAAAGAACTCGAATATTATGATCATGAAATAAAATAGAACCTTCCAAAATAGATGGAGATATACCTTTCGGTTGAGAAGGACCTTCAGAAGCCTTAGCGGCATAAAGCTTGCCTAACTTAGCACCACCAGGAACAGTAGGGCAAGCTGAAACATGATGACCTTCCTTCTTGTAATAGCGGCAGAAGAGAGGCTTAGGACAAGCTCGAATAATATGATCTGGAGAACCACAATTGAAACACTTCCGAATGAAAGGTGTTCCAACAAACTGAGACTGAGAATTAGAACCACCAGTCTTCTTCTTCTTAGAAGGAAAAGACCTGGACTTCAGAAATGGAAACTGCTTCTTATTTGGGTTCTTGGAAACCTCAACATCAACATCACTGTCATACTCCTTCTCGACGGTTTCAAGATGAAGTGCAGAATCAACCAACTCCTTAAAAGAGAGCTTAAGCTGGAGCAACAAAGACTTCTTAAGATATTTCTTAAGACCAGAGACAAACTTCAAATTCTTCTTGTAAGAAGTGCTAATGAATTCAAGACCATACTAAGATAAAGCCTCGAATGATGCAACATACTCAGAAACAGAAGATTTCCCTTGCTTCAACTCAAGGAAGTGACGGGTCAATAAAACTTTTTCAGATTCAGGAACGAACTTGAGTTCAAATCGCTCCCGAAACCGAGTCCAAGAAAGTGTAGACTCGTCAATTTCGACTACAAGAAGCTCATACCAATCAACAGCACGCTCTTGTAATAAGCTAGAAGTTACAAGAACTCTATCATGATCAGAAAGATCCATGCGAGAGAAGATACGCTCGCACGTGCGAAGCCAAGCTTGGACTTCAAGAACAGACTCGGACCCCTTAAACGGCTTTCCTCCAAGATGAGAAAAATAACTGCACTGACATGCAAAGGAAGACTTGCGAGGTGGATATACTCGAGGAGGAACTGGAGGCTGAGTGCTCCTAAACAATTCCAAAAACCGATCAGCATACATATAAACGCCATCCGGATGTGAGCCACTGGATTGCCCAGCATCCGAACGTCGTCCCCTGCCTCTTCCAGCCATACGCTGAAAGTTAAGATAAGAACAGGATTATTCACAAGGTAGATATCATTAATACAATTGTGGAATATTATGGAACAAAATGCATTCCTAGACGTATGCCCAATTTCTATCTAACCTTTGATGGTAGAAGGAATAGAGAGACACGATGATTCAAAGATTTGTATCACTTATACACTTTGATGTACCGGAATATGTGCTTCTATTCTGTGTTTATCATATTTTGTTCTGAACTCAGCTCTGATACCAAGCTGTGATGCCCTACCTCCATACCCACGCTAGCCAAGGACACTACAGGGTAATGCCGTCAACTAACACGGAGAATAAAGCTGGTTAGGAGCGGCCATCTATAGCCTTGCTTTAACTATCTATTGAATACATCGACAATAATCATACAAAGCGGATCGACATATCCAATGAATACTTAAAACAAAACCATAGGTGGTTGGAGGATCTATCAGAACAGAATATAACAACTCAAATGTAATAAACATAATAGAACAGTAGATCATCATACACACATATACTGATACATAACAGAGTATACAAACTAATACATGTCAAGTGGTTTAACAAACCACAATATACAAACGAGTCAAAAGAATACATATCAGAGTTACAACAAAATAGGACTACACAAAAGCTATAACAAAAAGGAACAAGCTGAATAGTCCATGCGGAAGCAAAATAGGCTAAGTCCAAATGCACCTAACCTGAAACATCTCGGTCTGACTCGAGTATAAAATACACGGGTCAGTCTAGCTAAACAAATCAGTTAGATAAACTGAACAACGATAAACCTGCAAGGTTACAAAGTATAACAAATATCTCAAAAAGAGATAACACAATCATTTAAATAAAGATGAACATAACAAATCAAATCTCATATCATCGGCATCTCAACGAACAAAGGATAAGAATATGCTAAAGCAAGCCAAAAGGCAAATAACAAATACCCATAAGGTATACAAGTTGCACAAGGTAAGCGCTACACATCATGCGGCTCAAAAAGACCAACACCGAAGGGCGATACCAAGGGAATATACATATCAATGAAACATAAGAAAATTGCTCGAGCTCAGTATTGTATAAACAAGGATCCATGAGCCCGAAGACTCCAAACCCAATACCACCCATGCGGCTCATAACGACCAACATAGAAAGCGATACTATAGGGCAACAAACCCGAAGGCACAAACCCGAAGGCACAAACCCGAAGGCACAAACCCGAAGGTACAAACCCGAAGGCAACATACCCCGAAGGCAATAAGCCCCGAAAGCAACAAACCGTAGTGGTGAAGGTCCGAAGGCCTAGTACTAGACACCACTAACTGGCGGAATGTGTCACAACTCTCGAAAAGGAATCCAAAAGTGTTAACGTGAGTCCCATAACCACTCGTTCGCACTAAACGGTTTACTATCTGTCAGTCACTTTCACACTCAAAGCAGTACAAAGTTTACCTCATATCATCGGTAAACCAAACCAAAGGTCAAAACGATCAATTGAATAGGTGGGGGATTAATCGGAAGGATAAACGCACAGATTCATGGTCCGTGTTTTGCCCAACCATTTAATCACCCTTCCACTTCGCTCGAAGTGCGAAATTGTGTGTGTTTTAATTAGAATTTATAAATTGGAGAAACGAGCTTTTAATATGATTAGAAAGATTATTTTATAAAAACCCATGGATGAAGTCAAAAATAAGTTATCAAAGTCAAAGAGGCAATAACAACCACTAAGAACCAACATGAATCGATAACATTCGGAAAACTAATCAAAATAAGCATAAATAGGCAAAACAGGAAAACAGAAGCAGGTCAGTCGACTGAAATTCCTGTTCAGTCGACTGAACACTGTCCAGAAAATTTCGGGCTTCAGCTCAGTCGACTGAACAGAGGATCCAGTCGACTGAAACCAATTTCCTGCATTTCCTACTTATTACCAATGAAGTGCAAACTCTCCCAACCTTCAATCGGACGAGCACGGACGCTAGGGATTTACGCCAAGCGGCTACCCAGCCTTATAAGCACTTCGATTCATCACCAAAACATGATCAAAACATCGAAGCTATGATTTTTGAGTTTTATACTTCCATAACACCAAAATTTGCAATGTTCACAAAACCAATCCGAATCAATAGCAATTGCACATGAATAATTGTTAGGAATTCATACCTAACAGCCAAAGATACTTATAGTCATAGATGTGAGACAAAAATCTCACCTTTAACCCAAAACAAAGAAGAAAGAGCTCAATCACAAGGAGAAGACCAACCAATCTCTACTTCAACCCAACAAGCTTCAATCTAAGATCAAACAAGTATTTCCTAAGTTTAGGTTTAGGAAATTTTCTGAAATTGAAGAGGAAAAGAGTTGGAGAAGACGAAGAAAAGGCTTACCAATACCTTCTCTTTGATTTTGGAGTAAGAATTCAAGTTTGCAAAGAAAACTAGGGCTTGCAATTTCTATTTCCTCTTCCCTTCCCCCATTTTCAGTTTTTGCTTGAGTTTAGAAGAGTGGAATGAGAGAATGGAAAGGAGAGGGCTGAGTTAGGGGTTTAGTTAGCTAGTGGGCTGAACCCAAACCCAAAACCCAATAGAAAAGGTAGCGAAATTTGACTTACTCCAAACATATCAAAGATTATACTCAAAAAGATCGCAAACGCCATTTTGGAATCAATGAAAGTGGTTTCGAGCCCCAAATCGGCCATTTGCAAAAAGTAACATTTCGGATCCAAAAATCCGACTAACGACACTATATTTAAATAAAACATTTAAATATAAAATCTTTAAATATGCGGGTTGTTACAGTAACCTTTAGCCTTAGAAAATAGAAAGTTAGAGAGTGGATAGAAGAAGATCCCCTTTCCGAACCCCCCTATGCTGTATTATAGGCGAATCCTGAGTTGTTGGGCCTCTTGAATAGCTTGGGCCCAACAAGACCATTGCCGAGACACGTATATCCTTCGTTCCTAACCGAGCGTTATTTGTCGAGCCACCTGGGCAGAGCCGTATCCCATCAATGTCGAGCCACTTGATGCCGATCCATGCATACCGAACGAGGTTGGTTGAAACAGAGAATGCTGAACGAGGTACCCATGTCGAATGCACTCGTATGCTGAATGAGGTAGCCATGTCGCACGGTACTCATATGCCGAACGAGGAGTTCATGCCGAATGGCATTCGTATGCCGAGCGGGTTGCTCATGCCGAACGATCCATCATGCCGAATGACCCATTATGCCGAACGACCCATCATGCCAAACGATCCACCATGCCGAATGTTAGCACCAAAATTGGTCACTAACACCCTTAGAAAGATTGTGTAGAGAGATTAATGAAGAAAGTAAATTAAAACAGAGAATGCAGAGAACAAAAACACCAAATTTATAGTGGTTCGACGTAACTGCCTACGTCCACTTTGAAGTTGATTTTTACTGATTTCCTTGATAGTTGATTACAGATACAATCCATTTCTAATTATTTGAATACAATTGCAAAGTAAAAGATTATGTCTTGAGTGAGTGTTGAATACGGCAGAGTTTCCCCAGTGTTTCCAAAAAGCTGATCCTTTTCACTGTGCCCCTGCCTCTCTATTATAGACGAAGGTGGGTTGGAGTTCCTTGGTGGGCCTAGTAGCCGAATATCTCAGACCAAATGGAGTAAGCTCTGCGCACCGACCCGAACATGCCGAACGGCCAAATGCCGAACCATCATCTTCATGCCAAACGAGGCGGTGTTGCGTTGGAAGAGTAGGCCGAGCAATAATCGAAACCGGTCAAGATTGAAAGAATGCCGAACAATCTTTGGCCGTCGAACGTTCTCGGGAGGCCGAACAATCATTAAATGCCGAACGAAACTTATGCTGAGCGTCCTTGGTATGCCAAACATCCTTGGCATGCCGACCGTTCATGGATGCCGAACGATACACAATACCGAATCGTTTCCCAATGCCGAACATTTCGAGATACCGAGCGCTCATTCATGCAAGCGTTTATCTGATGCCGAGCGCTTCGGGATGCCGAGTACTCATTCATGTCGAGCGTTTCTCTGATGTCGAATGCTCTTGACTGTCGAATGACCCTGACTACCGAACGATTCCTTGTACCGGGCATTCAGAATGCCGAATGATTCCTTGTACCGGGCATTCAGAATACCGAACGATTCCTTGTACCGGGCATTCAGAATGCCGAGCGATATATATATTGCCGAGCCGTGTGCCAATGCCGAGGACTTAGTTGCTTGGTCAATTGCCCAGGAAATACTTGCCCCCCAAAGTGTATCACGTGACCAAACATGAACGCTTTGAACTACGAGTCCTTTGTGCTTCGCTTCGAACCTTGGCCCATTACTCTTGGAGGTCGTTTTCTTGTGAGTACCAGGTGAGGTGGTGTGTGCCGAACGTGACGCAAATGCCGAACGATACAACCGGAGCCGAACATCCCATGTACGCCAAATGAAATTAAAGCCGATGCTGAACGATGCTGCTTTGAACGGTTCTACCGGTCATTATCGCTTCGACTTCTTCTTCTTCCCTATAAAGGTCAGCACATCCCTTCTTCTTCTCTTTCCACTTTTTTACCTCCGCTACCTTTTACTTTCTAACCTCGCCAATTAACAGCCTCCACAGATTTAACAATCCTTTCCAAGTCTCAATCTACTAACTAGGTATCGATTCTTCTATCTAAATCCTTTCCATAACTAAAAAGTTTTTACGCTCAAGTTCATAGATTGGAACCGTAGCCGATAGGTGTTGTGTGGATGAAAGAGTCGATCCTTGATTAAGATATTTTTAGAGTTTTTAGAGTTAAATGATGAGGAGGAAAGGAGGAGTGACTAGAGACGAGCGTACAAGGGAGCTGTTGGGAGATGTGTTATGGTTCGGCACAGTTCCCTTGTGCTGAACGAGATTGGTGGAAAAAAGAATTGAGGGGGAGTAGGAGGTGGTTAGGATGTCGAATGGCATGGTCTGACATGACTTGCCGAACGATCTGTCCTTGTTGTTCGGCGTGGATGGAGGAAGAGAGGAAAAAATGAAACCGTAGTTAAGGACGGAGTGTCGAGTGTTGGGGCTCGGCGTAACTTTTTGGTTCGGCATGACTCGTCACATGCTGAGCAATGGGATGGAGGGTTAGGGAGGAAGGATGAATTAGGTAGGATGTCGAACGTTACTTAGGCCGGTCATTACTTAGGCCGGTCATTACTTAGGCCGGTCATTACTTAGGCCGAATGATAGCTTTGCCGAACGATAGCTTGTCCGGTTGATAGTTAGGCCGAACAACATTTAGACCGACCAATCATGACTGCCGAACAATACTCAAGCCGAACAATCATAAATGCCGAGCCATATTTTATAGGCCTAACAATTATGAATGTCGAACCATATTTAGGCCGTACAGTCATAAATGCCGAACCACTTTTTAGCCGAACAGAACTTAGGCCGAACGGTCATTTGCCTTGCCTAATCATATAACAAAACAAGGACAGAGACTCCAGCATACTAGCATATCCAACTGATCCGGACTGATAACTTATATCGAAAAAAATAGATAAAAGCTTTTAACTCGTAGTGTCAATGTCCGAGTCCAAAATTGGAAGCATAGCAAGGCTGGTTTTTGGAGACGGTCAGCGATGACGGTCTTCGAAGGAGACAGTTCCAAGCTCGACTTTATATCATTAATTCTGTGACTTATAACCTCTCAGCACTTACACACGAATGATCGCACTAGTTCACACACCATACGGGGGAGGGGGGAATTCTTGTGTTGTTAATTCTGACGTCAATTATTTTTCAAGTATAGTTCAATTAGGTACTCTATAGGATTCAATTTCCATCAAAGATGTCTAAGAAATCTAGCTCCGCCACAATCTCAGATAGGCCCGGTCCGTCTTCTAAACAAGGGGTCGCAGATACTTCTAACCCGTCAGCTTCCCTCGCTCATAACTTAGCTACCAATGCCCTGGAGGCATCAATTCTCTTGGATAACCCTTTTGACTCACTGGCTTCAAAGGTCAATGAAGTTGCGCACCGGCGAATATGCTCTATCCATGGGATCCCTTTCGACGACTTGTTGGTTTCCTCGGGGCACGATCGTCCACACTTGCCCCCAGTTGGATACACGGAGTGTAATAAATTCATGTACTGGGTTGGCAGGGTGTCACCATTCAGTTTATTTCTTCGGGATGTGTTGCAATATATTGACATTTCCACGTCGCAACTGCACCCGAACGACCACGCATTTATCTATGGTACCTACATCCTCTTCATGACCGTCCTCTCTAGGCCCCAACTCCGAGCGACATCAGATATATTTATATGATCAAGAAGCAGGGAGATAGTCCCTCTTACATGTCTCTCGAGCCATATCGCAAATGCCAAATCTTAACTGGGGCGTGGAGCAAATTTGCCCTGTACAAACAGGAATGGTTCTATGTGCGTTGCCCTCCCGGTTTCGCAAGGAGATGGGTGGAAGGAAGTAAGTCTTTTCTCCGGATTGATATTCATACTTGGTCAGAGCCATGACTTTTCTAATTCTTTCTTCGTCTTCTTAGGTATCAATCCTCGCCCTGACGGTCGCGGGTATTCTGAAGCCGTCGAAGCCATCAGAGTTCTTCTTGTCGAGGAACGGGACATCCGAACTCTCATTTCAAATGAGTCGCTATTGAGGTTCGGACTGTTAGCAGAAGGTCGTCAGATAAGCCTTCCTGAGGGCGTCTCCACACCTAAGCCTGCATTTGGTAAAGGGAAAAAATTAGCTGAGTCGTAACCACGTCATACTCCTGACGCACTAGAAGTGGGGGAAACTCAAGGGAATGAAACACCCGAAGCACAAGGTGAGAACTTGGGTCCCACTTAGGATCCGATAGTCAAAGTGCACGACATCAAAACGTCATCTTCCCCCTCAAAGAGGAAAAAGGGATTTACGTACGAGATTAGGATGGAGAAGGTTGGCGAAACTTCAAAAGTTACGCTCATTCCAACGGAGAACGAGGCTTCTTCACAGCACATAGAAAGTTCTTTAAAGGGCCTATCGAACCTCTCCATCTCGATGATCTGCTCAATTATGACCTTAACGATCTGGAAGCATTTCAATTTCATTCGCCCATCAGAGGCGACGTGGGCGCTCTAGCCCAAAGTCAGGGAGCAAAAACTCCCATTAGTAAAGCAACTGGTCCGTCGGGGGGAAACACTATGACACACACAAACACTTGCACTTCAATTTGCACTTAGATTTTCGTCGTCATGCTGCTCTTTGCTAATTCGTTGTTGTTTAAATTCTATGCAGGTGACATGAGTCGTTCACATGGATTCGGTCACCTTCGTGGTTCGTCTATCTTTTATCAACCTGGACGGGACTCCTTACTCATTACAATCCATAGGTTATCATGAAGGATAGATACTGATAATAGGCGTATATGGTGCTGACAAGGACTCTTGACCTTAGGAGTGTCAAATTTCGGTCAGTGGTTATGTGATTTGTTATTATTATTTTATTCCGCTGTGACTTTGATATGCATTCCATTTTTTATTTGCAGGATACCAAACCAACGATTCGTACTTTGATGGACTTAGGTTTTCGATTTAGTGAAAATTCAGGCCCACTTGGATGCAGTTTGTTACAATCACCTGGTGGATCTGGTGATGCTCTGGTGTTTGTTTGAGCAAGCATGGATCCGTATGTTTTCTATAATGAGATGCAAGCCGTCTAGCGGTAAGTATGTAAGAGTTGAAGGCGACGAGAGACGGCTTTTCTATCAGATGGATGGTGAAATGCGTTCTCTATGTGTTATGGACGATCTTGATAATAGTAATCGATCCGTGTTAGCTGATGACTCTTGGGATATGAAGTATTTTTATGGTGTTGATTCGATAGACTTTATTCCTTTTTTAGTTTCTCTTTTTTCTAAGTACTTTCATACCATCGGCCCTGCCTCTTCTAAGGATGGGAACTTATCCTCGTCTTCGAAGGGGGGCTAGTGTTGTGTCCATTGTAGTATTATATGTATTTGCCTAACTCCTAGGTTATTTTTTTGTTCAGTTGTTCCGGTGCATGTGTCGGTTCATTTATAAAAGTGGACAACCCAGTTAAAAGCCGGCTAACATAAGAAAAAAATATGTATATGAAAATAAATAGATGTTTATTAACATTACTTTTCATAGCGAAATTAATATTTTTCATATTTTTAATACTGAAATTGATTTATGATAAATCAAAATTTTATGTTTGTGTAGATTTACTAGTTGTGAACTGATCGAAGAATATCCATATCCATCGAATATCTGATACCCGTCCACATCCGCGGATATGGATACCAGATATCGGATATTCGAAAATTATTTTGGATACGAATATGGCACTATCTAAATCTGTATTTGATCGTTTACAGACCTATTCAAGGGTAACAATGAGTTGTAAAATAGTTTTCTGAAAAAATAGAAACGTGTGAACCAAATTTTCGTATATTTAATTCCGGATGACTTCTACTCTTAAACACGAAGTATATAAACCTTTTTAAGAAAATAACACATGTGATTCATAGTGGTTCCACTACCGCGAGGTAGTGTATATCCAATTGGAGAGAGGAGATTTTATTACTTTCTTGAAGGATAAAATTTTACAAAATTGATAGTGGAGAAGAAGAATAAGAAATACAGCTGAGAGAGATAATTCTACTCATGCTAATCTGTGCCTACACAGAGATTATTAGTTGGAGTTGAAGTGATTGATTTATGGTTATAAATCAATGCCTCATTAATTCTCCTATTCATATAGGAAACACTTATACATTTGATTTTCCACTTTCCCACAATTTACATGCGTCTTTTAAGTTTCTTTCTTTAATCAGCTAATTAGGAAATTAATCTCAATCTCACAAAATAACTAGTGTAAACCCGTGCTACGCATTCGGATTTACTCAAAATATTCATAGTAATATTATTGGATGAAGTGTTTGTAAAGCATGTTGCCTAATTTAGTACGTAAATGCAAAGCATGTTGCCCAATTTAGCATTTAAATGCTAGCAATGAAATACTTTATAAACATTGAAAGTTAGAGCACTACAATTTTACAATCTCAAAAGTTAAGATGGAAGTGATGTAGAGCCCATATTTCAATGATTGACATTTTAAAAGTACTTTATACTACTTTCTGAATGTTCAAGAATATACCGGCATGGTATAAATTTTAGTTAATAAACATTTAAAAACAATGACAACGATAAATAACTACTTCAACACAATGATTATTGAGCACTTGAGAACTTAGAGTTATAAATGTTGCAAATGTCTTGGGATTCAAAATAATAACTTCTATTCATGTGGATACTGTACAATGTTTAAAGTAAGCTATTTAGTTAATTGGTAACAACAAAGGTGGCCTATGACACGACAAATACTAAACGTAGAATGGAAATAAAACGGTATGTAACATTTACTTTACACGATAGTATGCTATTGTTAAAATATTCAAGATATTCTAAAACTTTAAAATATTTTATTTTTAACATTCAATTGTTATGCATACGTATTTATACGTCCACATCTTATGAAATTAGAAAAAAGTGGCGGTTGTAAACCAGAAAACCATACGGAAGATTTTTATAACACATGAACAATATCCTATGAACATAGAATAAAGTGGCCACATAATATCTCTAATAAAAATGATTCAGGTGTAAAACAAAGACATACAATCCTGCAAAATATTTAAATCATTAAACCATGACTGAACAAAACCAAAATAAGGAAATTTTAATTTCAAGTATGAAAAATCTTTAGTTGAATATTGCTTTGAAAAATAAACATAAAACTTGGTTATTCAGTAAGCAGCTGTTTTGAATTTCTTCACATCTTAAAGAAAATCATTGAAAAGGAAGAAAATAGATGAATATCGAAAGCTAAAAGTCCAAGCTGAATTCGCATTCAATATTCGTTAAATCTGTGTATAACTTAGCAGTGTAGTTGGATAGCCTGAATTATTTTTCACTTATTTTGGGCTACAAATCTAAAATCTTTACTCAGCTCCTTATCTTTGTCCTATTCCTGTAAGGGATAAATGTCAAGTTAGTTAACAGTGGTAGTATGAAATTGGTATGCTACAAATTAATAAATGAAACAACATTTTTCTGAACATATAAAGTGATGCAGTAGCATAGGAACAGTCACTTTGTTATCTTCATCTATAGTTTTTTTGGTACAGTTTTGGAGGGTGTAGAACTGGAAGAATTGTTAATAGGATTTGGAAGCAACAATAATTTCTCTATAGAAGGAACTCAACCACTTAGCGTCAGTAATGAAATTCAAGCTAAACAAAGCCTAGTCTTGAAAGCAGACACAGATTTTAAAAGAGGGAAAGGTTGAGGTACCTACAACATTAGCATACCATTACATGATTATATTGAATGCAGGAAAAGTGGTTTATTTGAAGTAAATTAAAGTAAAGAATGATGTTTTTTTTGAACTGGTACTTTATATACAACAAATCACTGGGACAACAAATCCCATGTCAAATAAATGTTCGAAAGCAAGTTTCGAACTTGTGACATCCTGCACCAAAGCCGAATCAATTAACCATTTGGACAAAGGTGCTTGTCGTAAAGAATGATGTTAGTTCATCCTAAAGTAATTATATAACATCAAGTACCACAACTTATATGTATACATCATAAACTATATGGTGAGACAACGTTGGATTTCCAATATGCATATTTGTCAAAAATTAGAATTACCTAACTGTACGTTTTAAAGTCAAAATTACAACACCAAATTCGCCGCGTACATTATACCAAATGGTGTCGTTAGAAAGTGGTTATTGATTAAATCAACCTCAAAACCTCTATCACAGACATACCCTACCAACAAATTGTTGTCTTTCTCTTTCCTTTAATAACCAAACAAAATCATGATGCTTTTGAGTCAAGGTGAACTTATGCACACTTTTGGAATGAATTTTTAAAAACTATGAGTGCTCATTTAGTTTAGTACTACAGCAACAATAGGTTGTTAATATTGAAGTTTCATTTCTAATGTACTTAAGCTTGTCTTCTAGTATAAAATTATGATTAGATAAGTTGAAAGTGGTAGGTTGAATACAATTGAGTGACAAATGACGGGCTTCTACATTTAATATTGAATACCTAGTACATGGAAAATACATTTGTATATTCCAATTATATTACATAATTGGCAAAAAATTCTGGTTTGTGTGACATCGCTCATGTAACTTCTTATATAGTTACGTACTATGACGCCTATATAGACCAAACTAAAAGTCATAGCTGCTAAAAAAAGCTTAGCTTCCTGTACCAAACCTAACTATTTTTGTAAGTCTCCAATGTCTACTGCCTCTCATTTTTCTATCTTCGTTATGAATTTTTTGTATTAGTATTTACATGATTATTTTTTGACCATTCACAAGTTGTATTTATCTGATGTTATACCCTTATTGGAAAATTTGACACAATCACCTTTTTTTCGAATTTCCAAAATGAACACTCTATATGTGTATGTGTGTTAATAAAGGTAACTATAGCTTAAGCAATTAAATGAGAAATAACAAATGTTCAAAAACTTATATTGGCTAAGTATAAACCACAAAAGTATTATAATCAAGTGCAAGAGCTTAAATTGTCAAATAATTTATAAGAGTTTTCCTTTTCCATACTTTATTACCATCATAGAAAAAGAAAGAACACTACCTAGATCCGTTATATGAAGGGTATGATGCAACAGATAAATAAAAGAATAGCTTGAAGTAGATATTGAAGTGAGGTATCCTTTCCTTGATATAGAAATAAATATTCAATTTGTAACTGCATTTGGGCATCCATTTAATACATGCGTTGATATATAGTTGTGAGAATCAAGATGAAGGTACAAAAAGATCTCGATATCAGAAAATAATGAATGTAAACATCTAAAACAACCATGATAGTTATATAATTCAAAACTCAAAACTACCCCAAAATATAAAGAAATAAAAGTCCAACGACTGAGATACTTGAATTAATAGGATTAAAACTTTTCCACTCACAATAGAGGTCTTAATTATCAATACAACAATAGTCAACTATTCGTCTTCTCCACCAATAGCCTTATTATGCAATTAGATATCTAATTTCCAATTTGATAGCAAAGAATACAAATGGAAACATAGAATTAAAATATACAAAGTGAAATCATGCAGATGAATATTTTAGGAAGGTGAAAGTTCCTTTATCATCTGATTATCAATTAAATTAAGTATATTTATAATATTACTGAGTGTGTTGTAATAATCTTAATAGTAATTTGCTCTATTTTTGATCCACGCTGCTTATCCTATCTTTACAAATATTATCTTCAAAAAAGATTATATTTTTCATGCCTATTTTACTCAAGCACTTCTACTTTGAAAAATTCCAGTCCGAAACAACCGATTAGGTAAAAGATTAGTGATGCAAATAAGAAACTCAAATATAACTAATAGCTTAATCAACATTATTTTTGAAATATAACCTTAAAATATAGTACTAAAAAGATTTTAGTTATTATATCATCAGAATCATCATTCCTTAAACAATAAAAAAAAACCCAAACACATAAAAGATAATGTTAGTACATATGTATGTATGTATGCATGCAAGTATATCTATATATCTGTGTACATGAAAAAAAATTAGTTAAAAAATTCAAAAGTTTAAAACTTGAAATGTAGCTTTCCATTTTTTATTTCTAAGTCCTAATTACATTGTGAATTCTGTAGCAACACTTGCAAAACGCGTGCGATAACATGTCTAGAGTTTTTATAATTTTGTTGTGTTATGTTCTAGCTGAATTTTCAATTGTCTTACCACCGAATTCAAAACCGTTTATTACTTGCAGCAGTTTTGGTTGAAATAGTGTAATGGTAAATTACAAAACCAAAAAATGTAGGATAGTTAAATGAATGTAATGTAAAATCACTTATATGATGAAATTAGTTATATTTTAAATACTGATGAAAAAGTGAAGAACCTCACAACCCCAATCTACTTAACGTTTTACCGTTATACTCTTAGACAAAGGCTATAGTATTTTAATCCAATATAGCAGTTACAGCATGCTAAACCTTCAGATCCTACATCAGCAAGTATGTAACGGAAGCGATTTTTCGTTGCCGAAAAACCGAACCATTAGGGTTTTAGAAAGAAAAAAGAGGTAGAAGAAAGAAGAAAGAGGAGATAGAAAAATATAGAAGATAGAAAATAGAGAGGAAAGAACATAGGAGGATAGAGTAGAAAATAGAAAATAGAAAATAGAACAGAAAGAAAATAGATCATTTTAAAATAGAAGAAAAAGAGAATAGAACGGAATAGAAAACAACAGAACAACAACAGAATCTCACAATTCGCAGCGGAACAACATATAATAATAAATGAATCATCTTTAAACAAAGAACTATCAGTTATTACATTTTATACATTACATTACATCATATCATCAGAGTGTACAACATCATACAACAACAAACAGTGCAGCGGAAAAAGAAATACTATATAACTAGTAATACGCCATGCCATCCGGCTTGCCTCCAGCAACTCCAGAATATCCTGAATAAACCTAACTCTTGACTGCCCGTGTGGAAATTGGTGGACACCCAGACTTTAGGAAGGAAAACAATAAACTCCGAGTCAGTCATGTGACTGGTGTGAGAACTCAAAACAGTTTATTTAACTTTAAAATCAAAATAGAGGAATATTTTTAAAGTCAATTCGCAATGCTTTTAAAAAATGAGACTACCATAAGGCCTCCCGCACACACACACATGCAAACGCAGAATCGGAGGAGATTTCTCCTTATGATAGCCAAAGATGCTTGATACGCATTTAAAGGAACATTTGATATTATTACTAGTGCATAGTGTAGGAAAAATTATTTCGAAAGTAGAATATAAATCTTAGCCAGCATAGGCATTTCGCATTTATGCCTACTATAGCTACCATCCAAACAGTGTTGCGACACCATAAGTGAATGATAGGTCCTACAACTAAAACCGTACAAGATCGTATTGTTTCTTTGGATTTCCAACGAATGATCAGGCCAAGGAACTTCCCATTGCCACATGAGAATGCCTCTGGATGGACATCCCCGAGAACCAAACCGGATCTCTACCAACACAAGGCCGGGTTACCCCTAACTGAGTAACAACTGACCGAATATGCCATCCCCCGGTCCTTTGGGACCTTTTCACCGAGCGCTCGCAATCAATTCACACAATCATAACAAAGTGTTTTCAACATGAGTAAGTATCTGGGCTCCATACCATGATACCACCCTTTTCCAGAAGGAAATGCACACATCCTAAAGGGCGCTACCCCTCATAACCTTGCTGCTTCTTTCCTGTTTTGACCATTCACGGGGTGTGAGGCTCAACGAAGTCACGTCCACAAAAACATACTTTATACAAAAGTCATGCTTTGGGTCAACAAATGATCATAGAAATGATCACCAGGATAGACGATCAAATAAATGATCCTATCACAAATAATCAACACAATGATCATTTACAGCAACACTCAGCATGTCACATTACCAAATTGGGAATATATCGCTGATAACTTCAACTACATAACCTCTGAGCTCGTACGTCTCAGAGAAGGGTGTTAAGCTAAAAGAATAAATTCTCCGCCACCAACAGAAATATATTTGAAAGAAATCGGCTTTATATCTAAACTTGTAATGTCAGACATACAATCCATACAAGTCTGTTCCGGGATCGAACAAAACCGAAGGCACTTCTTACGAAGCCCTTGCAATCCGGGTATTCACAATCCCGATCGAATTTCCCATCACTTAGGAGATCTCAATACCGGGGATCAGCCAGTGCAGAGACAATCAACAAGAAACCCTTTCGCTTTCGAAAATATTCGGTTTTCAAAACGACGTATCACATATTCGGAATGGGTTATACGACCCCAAGGTCCTTTCCCGGTTAACCCGAATAGTGAGCGCTTATTTTAAAAAAAATAAGTGTGGCATTCAATTTCAAACAAATCACAACAAATACCTATTTAAAGGTAAATATTGATAGTCGGTTATTGAACTATCAATAGATATGCCAACATCACCAGATTCCAAATAATTTTCCAAATTATTTATTTCCCAAAAATATCTTTACAAGATATATATTTTCCATTCTTCAAAAATAAATCAATATTTATTTTTAAACTCATTTTCCAAATTTCATTTATAAATTCCATATTGAATTTACATTCCAAAATATTTATGAATATACGATTTCCATTCAATTTCTAATATTCATTTTTCAATTTATCTTCAAAAAGATAAATTCCAAATATTCACTTAATATTGGAAAAGCATTCCTATACTTATTAAAAATAAGTAATTCACAGATCTTTTTATTTTCTATACTTAGAAAATATTTAATATACTCTAATCGAAATTAAGTATATATTTCATTCTTTAAGGAAATCATTCACTTAACCATATTTATTTGGGCCAAAACGAATGTTGTGTAAAACATCATTACAACAACCCAAAATCACTAGTATAGGGATTCAAAATTAAAATAGATATATAAATCCCAATACTATACAAAACATTTCCTTTCGGAAATCATTTATTATAACAACAGTGTTATAATCTACCATTTCCTTCTATTTCTCGAAAACGTCTATTTCAACAATGAATGTTGAAATCTATGGTTTCGAATCTCAATACATTTTAAAACATCTTTAGATCATTTTAATTCTATTTAAAACATCACATCCAAAATAATTTCTTTAACAGAATATTCACTATTCAAAAACGTGAATATACTTGTTAATAAATTTCACCACTTCTATTCATTTTATTTTAAAGAATTATTCACTGTCTAAAACATGAATATAATTCCATAAATAAATTACAACAATTCCTTATCAAAATAATTCGTTGCGGATTTATAAAACAATGTTTATAAATTCTATTTATATTTATTTTATAACAACTTCCTTTTATAAATTTCCTTTATAAATCTATTCAATTTCATATCTCAATGATATACTAAAATTTCATATTATAAGTTAAATACTTATAATTTATTTGTTTATAAAATCGTTCCTTTAAACTTCATAAATTTTCATAAATCTTATAACTTATAAGATTCATTTATTTATCCAAATTCCATTCTTTTAAATAACATTACAAATTTTATAAACCTACTGTTTATAAAATTCCATTTATAACTTCACCGTTATAATTCTATAATTCCAATTTATGAAATTCATTTACAAATCATTCTATCACTTATAAAAGCTCGTTTTATAATTCAATCTCTTTAATTTATAAATATCAATTTATAAATCTTTTAATATAAAACAATTTATATTACTATTTTTAAAACGTCTTTAAACTCTTTTATAATTTCATCATTTGATTTATAAAATAATCAAATTCCATAAATTCTATTTTTAGACTTCTTATAATAAATTCAGAAATCCCAGTTCAAACTATTTTATAAAATCACTAATCCCATAATTTTAAAAATCAACTTTTAACTGTATTTCTCAAAAATCATAATTTTTATAATATTAAAATTATAACGTTTATTTATTTAAGATGAATCAATTCCAAAAATATTTTATAAACGTATATTTCCAAAAATCACTTTAGAAATCAAAATCGTTATTTTTAAACTTCAAAAATTGGATCCGATGATGCAACACATCAATAGTCAATCACAACTTTCAAACATCATATATCATTCATGATAACAATCAAATATCACAATATGTGAAATCAAACAAATATTTGTGAGGAATCCAGTTGGATCCCTCCAACCTGTTTCCCTGCATCCACAGACATTAGCACAATACCATTCCGTTTCAAGATGGAATATCACGGTATATGGGATTTTATAAAAATATATCCGCTTACTAACGGCGCAATAGGGTCTCATCCGCTATACAAATGCGGGAAATCAATCAACTGCAATATATACATATGCCAATATATATATATTGCTATATATAATATAATACCAATTCCACTTCGAGGTGGAATATCGCGGTATATGTGTGTAATAAATAACCTCCGCTTACTAACGGCGTATAGGGTCTATTCACATCCTATATATATATATATATATATATATATATATATATATATATATATATATATAACAATCATCATTCAAGCATTCAATCAAAACAGTCAATCAATTTTAAATTTAACTATTTAAAATTTAAATAAACAACAAAATTCCTTTTGAGTGAGAAGTTCTCACCTTTGATTTTATTTCGCAGTCCATTTCATCTTGACTCGATTTTCAACCTAGTACAAACAATTCAAGATTTATTATTTAAATTGAACGAACAATTCAATTGTCATTTATTAATATTTTTCTTTTATTATCTAATAGTTTCTTTTAAACCAATTTCGTCTTTAATAATCGATTTAACTAAAATTTAAATTTAAAACAAATCTTCCTTTAATAAATTTAATTAACTTACCATATAATTAAATTTATTCAACTAATTATTTATTTCTTTTTCTTACCAAAAATTATATTTTAACTAATTTCCCATTTTTAAAAATAAATAAATTTGGCAACTAAACAATTTAAAATAAACTTATTAACCCCATAAGTTATCTTAATAAATTATTTTTACTTTAAATTGATATCTTTAAATCAATTTCCTTTAATAAATTTGTTTTACTAAACTTTAAAATAACTTTTTTAATAAAATTCCTTTATTCCCTTAAACATAAAATTAAATTTTAAACTGTCTTTACAATTCAAATTAAATTTCAACTAAATTTACTTAAATAAATTTATTTAACTAGAAATTTAATTTCAAACTAACTTCTTTTTAATCTAAACTAAAATCTCACTTACATACTAATAGAATAACCTTTACAAAATTATTTTAAATCTATATATTTTATTTCATAAAACTCTTCAACTTTTAAAATTCCTATTTTTATTTATAAATATTTTTCTAGTTTCATTTAAGTGCCTAAGAACAAATTAAAAATTTTTTTTCTTTCACTGTAAAAATTTATTTTCTGCATGTATACATATATTTGTAAAATAAAATGAATCTGGATTTAAAATTTCTATTTCTAAATCTTATCTTTGTAAATATATATATATGCTGTTTTAGATATGTATGTGAATGTATATATATTTCTATTAAATTAAAAATAGGTGTATATATATATTACTTCTGCTCTACTGTAAAAATCACAATAATAAAACTACCTCACCATCGCGAATCGCAACGTTGTCGCCACGAACTGCTGCCGCCTCCTCGCGCTCTCCCCAAATCAACCCATCGCGACCCAAAATCTCACACGCTCTTGCTCCATCACCGCCCTCGCGTACGAGCCCTCCACGACCCCAAAACTCGCCGCTGCCCAGACTCAAGCAGAAATCCCCCACCGCGTCGCCTATCCCTCGCGGCCGCCGCTTCGAACGCCACGAAAACCCCTCCACTTGTCGCGCGCGATCAAGTTCGATGCATATGAATTCACGATGTTGAGCTCCCCCCCCCTTTTTCTCTTCTCCCAAGGCTGCGGCCATTAAATTTTCGAACGAGTGTTTCGATTTTTAATGATTGAAGAAGAAGGGCTTCGGCTTTTTTTTTTATAACTGAGATGATTGACTCGATTTCAAAAATGAGAGAAGGGGAAGACTTCGTTTAAAAAAGATTGAACTGAAGGTTATGAGAAAGGAGAGGAAAGCTCGGCTCCATTAATAATTTTCTGAACGAGAGTGAAGGGGGAGAACGTGATTTATCAGAGAAGAGTCGTGCAAGCACGTCTTCGTATCGTGATATTAGGCACGATTTTAGGCTAGAATATAGGGATGTTGTGTTTGTTTATTAATTTAAATTCAAACTGAATCCAATTTAAATTTGCAACGCGTTTATGTGTCGTGTGCTCACATATTAACTCAGAAAAATACGAAATTTGAAATCCGGCAATAATTCAATATTACGGACTCAATGGAACTGGTTTCGTCGAATTCCGAGACTGTGCCTCGGAAGGCTATTTTACAATTTAATTTAAACGATAAAATTTCAAAACTGAACAAATTACTTCCAAATTAAATTCTGAAGCTTCTAAAATCTTCAATATTATCAATATGAATTTTACAAGCCTTTGAAATATTTTTAATTAGCTTAAAATTTTAGATTCAAATTTTTATTCAACTCTCAATAGATTAAATTCTATAATTTAATCGCCAAATTCATTCTGATAATTTGAAATTCAATTCAAACCATCCTTTAAATATTTAAAATTAATTAAATATTCTCAAAATAAATTGTTTAAAATTCTGGGTCGTTACAATCTTCCCTCCTTAAAAGAATTTCGTCCCGAAATTACAAGTTAAGAAGAATGCCCTTATCCCGTCTATTATTTTTCACAATCCAAATAGTTTTATCAACTTACTAACCTAAATCTTTTTACTTAGAGATTCACTATCATTTCAACTAGCTTTCCAACTTCAATTATAAGTTTCAAACAATATTGTTCACCTAACATTCAAATTTCAAACTTTCAAAATTTCTCAAAAAATTTTCTAACACCCTAAATTTTCGAAAAATTTCGCCAGCGTCTCCTTTGCGCGGCTAGCTCGGCAAGACTACAAAATGGCACCACGGCCCCTCAGAATCAAAAAGAAAAGAGAAAAGCCAAGTGGCTAGAGAAGAAAGTCATCAAATCTCATACTGAAATTGAAATACGTACCTTTTTGTCGAGCAATTCAATTTTATCTTTGAAATCAAAATCTCAATTCCTTTATATACCTGTATGTCCTGCTAGTAGCAACATTCCATTCCAAAATTCAAACCATTTTGCCAATTCATTACAAAATTTTCAACATATGTTTCTTATACATTTTTATTTCACTATTGAAGTTACATATTCATTCTCATTCTTTTTTTTTCATTTCAATTCTATTCACAATTTCAATTTATTTGAATTCAATTTACAATTCTAAATTTCATTCGAATTCAATTCTCAATTCTAAATATTGGATTCTATCGATTAACTTTTATTTAGTAATTCATATTACTATCTTAAATTAGTTTCATTCACTAATTCATTTCAATATTTCAATTCATCTCGAATTTACTTAATTGCTTAATTCAATTTTATTGCTTACGACCAATTTACATACCATATTCATATTCATTCCATTTGAAATTATTTCACAAATGAATAAATTATCAAGTTAATTTTCTTGAATCCAATCCATCTTATTTTAATTCCATATACTAATGATAATAATTCTATATTATCACTTCCTAACAATCATGCAACCATATAGTATAATAATCCATAGAAAATCATTTCTTCTCTATCAAAATAGTTTTGGGCAAAATTATCTTATTTACCCGATTCAAAAACAATTTTATATTCACTAACAAATACGCGCTCATATCTATTATTACACTCAAACCCATTCTAGAGTACTGCTGACTCTATCTCTAACGAGTAATACCCAACAGAAACATGGTTGTCGCTTAACCATAAGCTCTGATACCAAATGTAACGGAAGCGATTTTTCGTTGCCGAAAAACCGAACCATTAGGGTTTTAGAAAGAAGAAAGAGGTAGAAGAAAGAAGAAAGAAGAGATAGAAAAATATAGAAGATAGAAAATAGAGAGGAAAGAACATAGGAGGATAGAGTAGAAAATAGAAAATAGAACAGAAAGAAAATAGATCATTTTAAAATAGAAGAAAAAGAGAATAGAACGGAATAGAAAACAACAGAACAACAACAGAATCTCACAATTCGCAGCGGAACAACATATAATAATAAATGAATCATCTTTAAACAAAGAACTATTAGTTATTACATTTTATACATTACATTACATCATATCATCAGAGTGTACAACATCATACAACAACAAACAGTGCAGCGGAAAAAGAAATACTATATAACTAGTAATACGCCATGCCATCCGGCTTGCCTCCAGCAACTCCAGAATATCCTGAATAAACCTAACTCTTGACTGCCCGTGTGGAAATTGGTGGGCACCCAGACTTTAGGAAGGAAAACAATAAACTCCGAGTCAGTCATGTGACTGGTGTGAGAACTCAAAACAGTTTATTTAACTTTAAAATCAAAATAGAGGAATATTTTTAAAGTCAATTCACAATGCTTTTAAAAAATGAGACTACCATAAGGCCTCCCGCACACACACACATGCAAACGCAGAATCGGAGGAGATTTCTCCTTATGATAGCCAAAGATGCTTGATACGCATTTAAAGGAACATTTGATATTATTACTAGTGCATAGTGTAGGAAAAATTATTTCGAAAGTAGAATATAAATCTTAGCCAGCATAGGCATTTCGCATTTATGCCTACTATAGCTACCATCCAAACAGTGTTGCGACACCATAAGTGAATGATAGGTCCTACAACTAAAACCGTACAAGATCGTATTGTTTCTTTGGATTTCCAACGAATGATCAGGCCAAGGAACTTCCCATTGCCACATGAGAATGCCTCTGGATGGACATCCCCGAGAACCAAACCGGATCTCTACCAACACAAGGCCGGGTTACCCCTAACTGAGTAACAACTGACCGAATAGGCCATCCCCCGGTTCTTTGGGACCTTTTCACCGAGCGCTCGCAATCAATTCACACAATCATAACAAAGTGTTTTCAACATGAGTAAGTATCTGGGCTCCATACCATGATACCACCCTTTTCCAGAAGGAAATGCACACATCCTAAAGGGCGCTACCCCTCATAACCTTGCTGCTTCTTTCCTGTTTTGACCATTCACGGGGTGTGAGGCTCGACGAAGTCACGTCCACAAAAACATACTTTATACAAAAGCCATGCTTTGGATCAACAAATGATCATAGAAATGATCACCAGGATAGACGATCAAATAAATGATCCTATCACAAATAATCAACACAATGATCATTTACAGCAACATTCAGCATGTCACATTACCAAATTGGGAATATATCGCTGATAACTTCAACTACATAACCTCTGAGCTCGTACGTCTCAGAGAAGGGTGTTAAGCTAAAAGAATAAATTCTCCGCCACCAACAGAAATATATTTGAAAGAAATCGGCTTTATATCTCAACTTGTAATGTCAGACATACAATCCATACAAGTCTGTTCCGGGCTCGAAAAAAACCGAAGGCACTTCTTACGAAGCCCTTGCAATCCGGGTATTCACAATCCCGATCGAATTTCCCATCACTTAGGAGATCTCAATACCGGGGATCAGCCAGTGCAGAGACAATCAACAAGAAACCCTTTCGCTTTCGAAAATATCCGGTCTTCAACACCGGTCTTCGAATGCAATTCATAACGATGTATCACATATTCGGAATGGGTTATACGACCCCAAGGTCCTTTCCCGGTTAACCCGAATAGTGAGCGCTTATTTTAAAAAAAATAAGTGTGGCATTCAATTTCAAACAAATCACAACAAATACCTATTTAAAGGTAAATATTGATAGTCGGTTATTGAACTATCAATAGATATGCCAACATCACCAGATTCCAAATAATTTTCCAAATTATTTATTTCCCAAAAATATCTTTACAAGATATATATTTTCCATTCTTCAAAAATAAATCAATATTTATTTTTAAACTCATTTTCCAAATTTCATTTATAAATTCCATATTGAATTTACATTCCAAAATATTTATGAATATACGATTTCCATTCAATTTCTAATATTCATTTTCAATTTATCTTCAAAAAGATAAATTCCAAATATTCACTTAATATTGGAAAAGCATTCCTATACTTATTAAAAATAAGTAATTCACAGATCTTTTTATTTTCTATACTTAGAAAATATTTAATATACTCTAATCGAAATTAAGTATATATTTCATTTTTTAAGGAAATCATTCACTTAACCATATTTATTTGGGCCAAAACGAATGTTGCGTAAAACATCGTTACGATAACCCAAAATCACTAGTATAGGGATTCGAAATTAAAATAGATATATAAATCCCAATACTATACAAAACATTTCCTTTCGGAAATCATTTATTATAACAACAGTGTTATAATCTACCATTTCCTTCTATTTCTCGAAAACGTCTATTTCAACAATGAATGTTGAAATCTATGGTTTCGAATCTCAATCCATTTTAAAACATCTTTAGATCATTTTAATTCTATTTAAAACATCACATCCAAAATAATTTCTTTAACAGAATATTCACTATTCAAAAACGTGAATATACTTGTTAATAAATTTCATCACTTCTATTCATTTTATTTTAAAGAATTATTCACTGTCTAAAACATGAATATAATTCCATAAATAAATTACAACAATTCCTTATCAAAATAAGTCGTTGCGGATTTATAAAACAATGTTTATAAATTTTATTTCTATTTATTTTATAACAACTTCCTTTTATAAATTTCCTTTATAAATCTATTCAATTTCATATCTCAATGATATACTAAAATTTCATATTATAAGTTAAATACTTATAATTTATTTGTTTATAAAATCGTTCCTTTAAACTTCATAAATTTTCATAAATCTTATAACTTATAAGATTCATTTATTTATCCAAATTCCATTCTTTTAAATAACTTTACAAATTTTATAAACCTACTGTTTATAAAATTCCATTTATAACTTCACCGTTATAATTCTATAATTCCAATTTATGAAATTCATTTACAAATCATTCTATCACTTATAAAAGCTCGTTTTATAATTCCAATCTCTTTAATTTATAAATATCAATTTATAAATCTTTTAATATAAAACAATTTATATTACTATTTTTAAAACGTCTTTAAACTCTTTTATAATTTCATCATTTGATTTATAAAATAATCAAATTCCATAAATTCTATTTTTAGACTTCTTATAATAAATTCAGAAATCCCAGTTCAAACTATTTTATAAAATCACTAATCCATAATTTCAAAAATCAACTTTTAACTGTATTTCTCAAAAATCATAATTTTTATAATATTAAAATTATAACGTTTATTTATTTAAGATGAATCAATTCCAAAAATATTTTATAAACGTATATTTCCAAAAATCACTTTAGAAATCAAAATCGTTATTTTTAAACTTCAAAAATTGGATCCGATGATGCAACACATCAATAGTCAATTACAACTTTCAAACATCATATATCATTCATGATAACAATCAAATATCACAATATGTGAAATCAAACAAATATTTGTGAGGAATCCAGTTGGATTCCTCCAACCTGTTTCCCTGCATCCACAGACATTAGCACAATACCATTCCGTTTCAAGACGGAATATCGCGGTATATGGGATTTTATAAAAATATATCCGCTTACTAACGGCGCAATAGGGTCTCATCCGCTATACAAATGCGGGAAATCAATCAACTGCAATATATACATATGCCAATATATATATATTGCTATATATAATATAATACCAATTCCACTTCGAGGTGGAATATCGCGGTATATGTGTGTAATAAATAACCTCCGCTTACTAACGGCGTATAGGGTCTATTCACATCCAATATATATATATATATATATATATATATATATATATATATATAACAATCATCATTCAAGCATTCAATCAACACAGTCAATCAATTTTAAATTTAACTATTTAAAATTTAAATAAACAACAAAATTCCTTTTGAGTGAGAAGTTCTCACCTTTGATTTTATTTCGCAGTCCATTTCATCTTGACTCGATTTTCAACCTAGTACAAACAATTCAAGATTTATTATTTAAATTGAACGAACAATTCAATTGTCATTTATTAATATTTTTCTTTTATTATCCAATAGTTTCTTTTAAACCAATTTCGTCTTTAATAATCGATTTAACTAAAATTTAAATTTAAAACAAATCTTCCTTTAATAAATTTAATTAACTTACCATATAATTAAATTTATTCAACTAATTATTTATTTCTTTTTCTTACCAAAAATTATATTTTAACTAATTTCCCTTTTTTAAAAAAAATAAATTTGGCAACTAAACAATTTAAAATAAACTTATTAACCCCATAAGTTATCTTAATAAATTATTTTTACTTTAAATTGATATCTTTAAATCAATTTCCTTTAATAAATTTGTTTTACTAAACTTTAAAATAACCTTTTTAATAAAATTCCTTTATTCCCTTAAACATAAAATTAAATTTTAAACTGTCTTTACAATTCAAATTAAATTTCAACTAAATTTACTTAAATAAATTTATTTAACTAGAAATTTAATTTCAAACTAACTTCTTTTTAATCTAAACTAAAATCTCACTTACATACTAATAGAATAACCTTTACAAAATTATTTTAAATCTATATATTTTATTTCATAAAACTCTTCAACTTTTAAAATTCCTATTTTTATTTATAAATATTTTTCTAGTTTCATTTAAGTGCCTAAGAATAAATTAAATTTTTTTTTCTTTCACTGTAAAAATTTATTTTCTGCATGTATACATATATTTGTAAAATAAAATGAATCTGGATTTAAAATTTCTATTTCTAAATCTTATCTTTGTAAATATATATATATGCTGTTTTAGATATGTATGTGAATGTATATATATTTCTATTAAATTAAAAATAGGTATATATATATATATATATATTACTTCTGCTCTACTGTAAAAATCACAATAATAAAACTACCTCACCACCGCGAATCGCAACGTTGTCGCCACGAACTGCTGCCGCCTCCTCGCGCTCTCCCCAAATCAACCCATCGCGACCCAAAATCTCACACGCTCTTGCTCCATCACCGCCCTCGCGTACGAGCCCTCCACGACCCCAAAACTCGCCGCTGCCCAGACTCATGCAGAAATCCCCCACCGCGTCGTCTATCCCTCGCGGCCGCCGCTTCGAACGCCACGAAAACCCCTCCACTTGTCGCGCGCGATCAAGTTCGATGCATATGAATTCACGATGTCGAGCTCTCCCCCCTTTTTCTCTTCTCCCAAGGCTGCGGCCATTAAATTTTCGAACGAGTGTTTCGATTTTTAATGATTGAAGAAGAAGGGCTTCGGCTTTTTTTTTTTATATAACTGAGATGATTGACTCGATTTCGAAAATGAGAGAAGGGGAAGACTTCGTTTAAAAAGGATTGAATTGAAGGTTATGAGAAAGAAGAGGAAAGCTCGGCTCCATTAATAATTTTTTGAACGAGAGTGAAGGGGGAGAACGTGATTTATCATAGAAGAGTCGTGCAAGCACGTCTTCGTATCGTGATATTAGGCACGATTTTAGGCTAGAATATAGGGATGCTGTGTTTGTTTATTAATTTAAATTCAAACTGAATCCAATTTAAATTTGCAACGCGTTTATGTGTCGTGTGCTCACATATTAATTCAGAAAAATACGAAATTTGAAATCCGGCAATAATTCAATATTACGGACTCAATGGAACTGGTTTCGTCGAATTCCGAGACTGTGCCTCGGAAGGCTATTTTACAATTCAATTTAAACGATAAAATTTCAAAACTGAACAAATTACTTCCAAATTAAATTCTGAAGCTTCCAAAATCTTCAATATTATCAATATGAATTTTACAAGCCTTTGAAATATTTTTAATCAGCTTAAAATTTTAGATTCAAATTTTTAATCAACTCTCAATAGATTAAATTCTATAATTTAATCGCCAAATTCATTTTGATAATTTGAAATTCAATTCAAACCATCCTTTAAATATTTAAAATTAATTAAATATTCTCAAAATAAATTGTTTAAAATTCTGGGTCGTTACAAAGTAACTAACTGTCTATATTTTATTTTCAATTTGTATTTTTTTATGTTTATTCGCCAGTGAAAGTGAAGCATGTTAAGTTGCCGGCAAAAGGAGATGACACCATTTTCAAATTGTAATGTGTTTTTTCGGAAGGGGTAGCATTGTTTTTTGGCAACTTTAGTTTTTTCAGAAACTAAAGCTTAGTGATCCAGTCGATTTCAATCAACATAGTAGAATATATGGAAAGCACCTACCAATTATTATAATTATTTAGTAGCATTGATAGTACTTAGTAAATATTGTAGCAATTGCTTTAAGCATTAAGTGGCACAGGTAACTTGTAAAATAAATTAAATCTGCATGAAGCAAAGTTGTTAAATTCAAAAATTAATGTTAAGAATTGTATTTATAAGAAATATTACAAAATTAAAAATTAGAATCTAAGACCATATGTCTATGCTAACTCTAACTGGAATAAAATGCAACAAAATGGTTCAGATTTTTCATCGGTGCATTGCAAAAGGAATCATGTTTAAACTATTCCTAATACTTACTCATATGCTGATAGTTGTGCCACATTGGAATGATACGCAATGTTCATATCTTTGGCGCTCTTTTAAAAGGGAAAACACCTACACCAAGATCCAAAAGTAATTCGAATGTAATCATGGTAGTAGAACTTATCAAAATTCAAATTTTAGGTAAAGCATCATGCTAGTTTCGTATAATTAAGTACAACTGTATCATGGTTATGTAATAAAAGTATATTAACCTGTATCATCTATCTCTATGAAGGATACCACTCATAGGACCTATTTCCTCCAACATGAAAAAACACATATATTACTTTTACCAACACACTTTGAAAACTAACCAACATAGAGGACATAGTTCACATGTAACTACGGTTATTATGACCTGTTCAAGTGCTCAAATGGTAGATGAGCAAATATTCCACAACAAATAGCTAAAACCTGATTGTATAAACCATTTGCACAATAGTTTATACGCTTGACTTATAGGTCCATTTTATCAAAAAATAATAATATAAAACGTTATGTGTTAGCTATTTTCATTAACCACGTGCTTCCAATAAAGAAAGATGTAGCGGATATGGATGTCTAGGAAGCATAAAGTTAACATAAGAGGGATTATGGGGCTTCAGAATTTGACAAAACATCGAAACTATATACCATAACATAGATGGTCGAGAATAACTTACCATTTCAATATATTCTTTTTCGTTCCCGTCGAGTAACTCAATTTCATAATCTGTTTGTTTTTTATGAACTCTACGAAGTTAAAAAACTGATGTAGTATGTTGCACTATTAAAAACAAAATATTGATGGTGGAAAAGTATATTGTTGTATAATGTTTTGTAGTGCAATGACAGCATGTCCCTTCCGTAGTTTAGACACTAAAAATACAAAGAAATGTTAAATTCAAAGGCATAATTCTATAATGGGAAAGTATAACTGTAGTCTTACAAAATTACCCGATGTTGGTAAATTAACCCAGAGTTAAAAAAATTTAAAAAATTATAATAGCAGTAAATGTTAAGTGGAAATATACTCATTTGCAACAAAATGGATAAAGCAGTATCGGTTGTATATGTACCAGGATCAATATCAATATATTTGTATAATGCACATTGAGAAATGGTAGATAATTTGCTCTCATATGATACCCATTTGTTCATTATTTTCTGAAATATTATCTAATTCAGTCCGATAAACAATTAATGGAGACAAAAATAGCAAATCAAAATTACTTCCACATATTGATACAACTTTTAAAGAAAAAGAATTTCAACAATTAATAATATCCAAATTTGGGGAGAAACATGATGTAAAGTACTAAATTTCATAAGAAGAAATATTAGTTGCATATTGTAGGCTACCAAATAAAAACGATAAAATTACAAAACATAAAGTTAAAGACAGCAAAAATTTCTGTTGGACTATTCAAAGAAATTAATTATTAGCATATATTTCAGGTAACATTTATTTAATTAGAAAGAAATTAATGCACAACTATATTTTTCAAGTAGAATGAAATAATGGGTGCCATTTTAATAAAACAATGAAAATAATGTATTTTCCCAATAAACGCAGTAATGTTGGGAGGAAATTATAATCAGTTAGGAGTATAGAGACTGTTGTATGGGTTGGCACATTTTCTTTGATTTTATTTTTTGAATGCATTTCAAGCAAGCAACTTATATTCTGTTCCCTAATTAAACCGCGAATAATGAGTGAGTGCTGCTTAAATTATTATTTAAAATAAATACTATTTTATTTTCTTCCATTTTATTTTTTAATGAGTACTTAGTTCACCATTATTTAAAATGCGAAGATAGATAGATTTTGGAACCAAAGAGCTTAGTAAATTCAGTTATAAAATAGGCAATTCAGATTACATATATGAACCGTATAGAGTTGCAGACCAGATTTAAAACGGAAAATATAATATGGGGAAAAGGGTTTAAAAGTATAACAAATTGTGTAGATTTGGTTTCACTCATTAAACAAAATTAGCATGAAATATAAGCATTTACTACGAAATCCTAAGATCATTGGTGTGTCTATACGTTTGGGTCTAACCAAAATATTTGATATCTATACTATTATTCCACTTTAAATAGAAGAAGTTAAACAAAATACAATACACATTGTAAGATAAAGTATCTATCCATGAAGAATATAAGGATGTGGTGAAGATTCAAACATTGACACTGAAATCTTAAAACTAAAAAAGAACTAATAATTATGTAAAGAAAACCCTTTTGGAGTTGTATACCTTTGTGTTTTTATTTAAAAGTAATAGTTTGATCATCTTAAACATCAAATAAAACTCTTGCAAAACAAAATACAATAGACATTGTAAGATAAAGTATCTATCCATGAAGAATATAAGGATGTGGTGAAGATTCAACCATTAGCACTGAAATCTTAAATTAAAAAAGAACTAATAATTATGTAAAGAAAACCCTTTTAGAGTTGTATACCTTTGTGTTTTTATTTACAAAGTAATAGTTTCATCATCTTTAACATCAAATAAAATTCTTGCAAAACTATTAACATGTCGTTATGTAGAAGAACGTTTTACAATATGTAAAACCCAGAGAGAGAAAAAAACAATAAAATCAAAAGAAAAACATTCAAAGAATTTTGTATATTAAATTATCCGATGGCATATAACATTTAACAGCTTGTACAACAGCCGTATATCCAGCTTCTGTGAGGTTGTACTTTGATTTCATTGCAATATACTCTGCAGTTGCCGATAATTGAGTGCCGCTAGTACATCCATTCCAAAGAGTTTTCTTAGCAGCATCCAATAAATCATATACTTTTTTCGCTCCAATATTTGGTTCCTCTTCGATGTTAATATCATCGTTATTAATTTCAACAGCAGGGAACATTGATCATGCTGCATCTTCAACCATATGTTCTATGAGATTCGTCGTACTAACTTTATCACTAATGACCTATATTGATTGTTCTTCGTTGCGTGTTATAATTTCTCCACGACAATCCCACACCAAATAATTCGTTACGAAACCATATTGGCGCAAATGAATCCTAACCATATTTGGTACTAAATGCTTCAACAATTTGCACCTACTACATTGACAATGAATTTCTACGTCGTTTCCAATACTACTTAAAGCAAATTCGACAAACACATTTACCCCGTTAAGAAAATATTTACTTACTGAGCCTTCCATCTCTCTTCTTTGATACATCCAGCTCCGATCAATAAAATAATTGACCATTTTTCCTACTGTAAAACCTATGATCAATAGTAAAAAAATTATTAATCAAATTCGATAAACACATTTAGATTTTACTGTTTTTTATAATCCAATTTTGTTTATATACAAAGTTATATTTCTTGATATTTTGTTCACATTTTTGTACCTTTTGTGATGGTCGGTCATCCTACTTTCCATTACAAACACAATAGTAATTACATTTCTTAAATCATATCATTATAAACAATTTTTCAAAATTTCGACAGCACTTCCCCCGTGTTCTTTGTATCGTACACATATGCATGTACACAAGGAACGAAAAGGAAATGCCATCGAAATTTTGTGAATCGTTTATAACGATATGATTTAAGAAACGTAATTACTTTATAATGTTTGTAACTTGTCCAATACAGGGACAAATCCAACAGATATTGTATCAGATGAATATGAATATCTGTTTTGCAATAAAAATGAATATTCATACAACGATCATATACAGCACTTGTCAGACGGGGTCAGAAAGTCACTAAGGGATTTAAATTTTGTTTATATGTTACCGTTTTATTAAATATATAAAATAAAGCATATTATGCATTATTTTATTTATATTCTACTATTTTACTAAATATATAGTAAATTATATGATTTTTACTATTTCACAAAATATATAATTCATGTGTGTATATACACTAAATTATATACTTATTTATCTAATGCTAATATATTTTGTAAAACATATAATTCATGTTCGTAAAATAGTCGACTAAATCATGTTTGCCTAATATTTTACAGAACATACACAAAATAATTTAAATCAATCCTAACTAATCTAATGCTAATTAAAATGTGCATTTACACTAAATTATAAACATATGTATATATGTGCGTAATATATATACACAAACAATTTGGACATTTGGATGGTAATAATTGTAAGTAGCACTTAGTTTGGTATAATAAACAATCAATAGGCCATTAGATACAACTATAACAACAAATTAACACAAAATTAGAAAATTTTACATTTTTAGGGTTTTAGGCAAAGTCTGATTTTGGAGATGTCTGGGGATGGAGAGAGGATGTTGGCGTTGACTGATGGCGTCGGTTGGACTGCTGGTTGCGTGGGGAAGCTGGGAGCAAGAAAGGAGGAGTGGAGGAAGGGTTTTGGTGTATTTGGGGAAGAAGGTGAAAATGAATCAGGCTCGGCCTCGCTGCAGGTTTACACGAATATTTCCAACGGCTTCCAAGACCGCAAACGGCTCTGTTTACAACGGTTACCAACGGCTACCAATGGCAAGTAAAAAAAATAACGAGCCATTGGTAGCCGTTGCAAACTCCCGTTGGCGGCCGCTGGAAACCTGTCGTGGCTATATACTGTATTTCTAGTAGTGGATGATTTATTCGAGCTTACTGTAGTTAAATTTAAATGCATTCCGCAAAAGCAATTATTATTTTGCAGTATTTTCGGAATTAAGCAATTATCGTTTCATCTGAATATTTTAACTGCATTTGCGTGATGCAATACTAATTTAGTTGTGTTAATGATTTTGTTTGATGTTAACGATAATAATTTAACCGCATTATGAAAATATAATTGAAATATGAATTTTTCTTTTTAATAGCTTGAGACGATTAAACGGTGACTTCACATAATTAATGCTTGACTCAACCGTGTAGCTCATCGTTTAATACATTGCTTCCAGGTTTGATGACATAATTTGGCTAAGTTTACTCAATTTTGTTTACAATTACGATGATCAATAATATGATAAGCATATAAGTTGTTGTAATCGGGCTTAAGGTAGATGCACAGTTTAAGTGTCGGGTCAAAACATGTGTTGTAGTGGGAATAATGTTGATAACCACCTAAATGAGTTTATTTTTTATTTTTTGCAGTAAATTCTAAAAACACTTGCACCACCACTGTCGGAAAACTTCTAGAAAACATTTGATGAATGTATCTTTGTATAGATGATCATGTAGTCATATTTTGATTATTAGATATAGTTAACTAGGTTAGACGAGCAGTGAGAGAATTTAGTAATAATACCGAATCGATGACATTTTTGCCTTTTTTGGCTACAGGTACAAATACCTTCAGTGTTTAAAATAAATAACTGATGTAATGCATCTATTAGGGCCAAGAAAATATCACATATTTGCACTCAAGCCCAATATCATACATGCGTTGCTAGCAGTTAATTCTGAGACTGAAAAATGAATAGACTTCTTACAATTGTTCTCTTCTGTATGTTTTGGATATTTCCAAATATTGGTTACTGCGGCCAGCTGTATGCCGTGTTTTGAACCCTGCATCAACATAGATCGGATTCAGTGAACAATAGTAATTTATATTGGAACCCATGTTATTTTCTTATTGCGTCATCATTTCTATTTCAATTGAATCTTCTGTTTTACTACTTTTCCCTGTACTACATCTGTTGCTTTTTCCTTTCTTCCCTCCGTTTTTTCAGCTATTGACAAATACTTTTCCTGACTATTTACAAATTTGGTCTTATTACTATATTTCTCCTCATTGCAAAAAGCTTTTGTTATTCTTATTTAATTGAATCGAACTGCACTGTGTCTTTGTGTCTGTAGTTCACAGCGAATACTTTAACTATATCTATGCACGTTAAAGCAGCTCCGTAATTGCAAAAGCAACAAACTGGCGGTATATGCCATAGTGAATATATCTATGCATTAGCTGATAAATTTTTAACACATTATCCTCTAAATAGTCTGTGAACTTTAACATATTCACTGTAATTGTTTTGTTCGATTTAAATTGTGATTATCACAACCAAATATATCTATGTATTCTTTACCCTACCAAATTGTTATTCATGACGTAACACTATCGTTCAACAATATTTTTTCATTGCCACCATATTAAATTTCTTGTACATTTGGATATGACCTATGCAACAACAAAATTTTTTCAACATCCGTGCGCGAAGCACGGGTTCGTACTAGTAAAAATAGAAAGATGAACTGATAACAATCAAATAAATGTATTTTTTATTTCTTATTGAAACGGCGAATGTTTTATTCAAAACGTTTAGCCCAGAAATATATTTATATTGTGCCAAACAGTAGGCGTAAAATAAAGGGTGTTAAGGTTGAACTTTAGTAACGATAACAAATTCTTTGAAACTAAAATGGTAAATGAAAGCTTTTAATTATAGATAATGCCTTAATTTATTTAAATATTGAAATTTCGGAGGTAATATTGACAATGTACAAGTGAATATTTGTTCTACATAGATTTCATTATTTCATGAACCTAAAATTTTCAGTTAATTGCATAAATTATTTTTGAAGCATTAAACGCTGAGTTAACGCATTTGATGAACAAAGTAAATAAAACAACAATTGGTGCAAACAATAGGAGTTTTAATAGATCATATTCAATGAATATCATTTGTTCATTTGTATTCAATGAATATCATTTTTTTCATTTGTATTCAACGAATATCATTTGTTCATTTATATGTGGAGAAGTCACTTGTAGACGATCCATGTATCATAAAGTTTGATGCCACCAACTCTAGACAGTTTAGATATACATCATGGACCTACAAAGAACATTCTATGAAAATTTATATCTATGTTTATTCAAACATAAATCATCTTCATAGAACCCAAGTCAATTGAACATTTTTAACAAAACATAATTGATAGTTCAAAACAACGAAGAAAATATAGATTTTAGCAGTACATAATGACTTACAGTTTGTAAGATGCTAGAAAATTTTAGGTTGCGGTTGGTTTACCGATTTTAGTTTTGGGTTTCGTTTATACTAAAATGTGTACGACGCATGGATATTATGAAAAATGACCAATTTAGAAAATGAAGTTAACGTACAAAATAGAAAATAATTTTTTTTCGTGTTTTGGGAAGTAACAGAAGTATGACAAATAATTCATCCTTCCATCGTCCCTCATCTCTTCCGTCGTCCTCTAATCTTCATTTTACTCCCTCCGTCGTCTCTCCATCATTCTCATTTTTTGTAACTAATGTTGAAACTCAAAATTTAAATAAAAAATAAACCAAATGAGCCCTTAAATTGTTATTTTACATTTTCTTTTCTTGACATGATATTTATAGCAATGATAAACATTTCCAAAGTTTTGTAGCTTTTTTGAGCAATGTAACTCAAAATACGATAATGTAGTAAAGGATGTTACAAATGAGGGTTATCGATGAACATTCCTCTATGTCATAAGACCTATATCAAAAATGTAACAATATGAAATTATAATAAAATTGGTTCTACTCATATTAAATTAATAATGTAGTTTATAACATCGATAAACAGAACCCTTGGTGCATTCCAAGACTGTTAAAATCTATGATCCGGGATTACATATGGTTAACTGTAAAATAATGAGGGCCAAATATCGAAACTATAATAATTGTGGCTATACACTAGGCCTAAAGTATTTACAGGTTCCCAATGCTTCAAATATATTGGTAGAAGCTACTTCAGTTCAATACAGATCGAAGCACGAAAGTCCCTTTAATGACGAAGCAATGTGGTATGAAAATGCAGATTCGACCATCAAAAGCACAACCTTAACAACAATGGACTCTATCATATAAACAAGGATCATAATTCTTTTATAAAGAAATCTCCTATGTGAGTTAAGAAAAGCAAGATAAGCAATATCACATTCAAAGATGACACATCATCAATCCTCATCTAAATGTAGGAAGCAAGATACGTGTATCTTAATCATAGCCTAGCATCAGCCTAAGATACCAATCTAAAGTAAAAGCTCTTTACCAATAATGGAGCCCCAACAATGCTATAAATGGAAGTCCTATACATACAAGGAAAGGATCCGATGAGCACGAATAAAATTGAAGCAAGTAAGCGTAATCCTCGTTTTAATTTTCTTCGAATGGTAACTTCAAACTTTTATTAAGAACCCATTAACGGTAGACAAATCCACAATCGTAACACCTTCGACATTAGCCCCGTGAACAAAGCTGCTACTCTATAGTGGATGCACGAATCACCATGAAGGAGTATGCAACAGCATGTCTTGAACATTTTACTTAATGTTTCTTGTACTTATTACAATCGATCTTTGAGTCCAACCTCTAATTATTGCCCCATAGCTTATTTTGCATTACTTTGGAATCTTGCTTCCAAACATCAAGGAAGTTGTTGTTATGTAAAACTATATCAACATCCATTTAGCGCTAGAAGAAGGGACTCTACTCCCGGTTTAGTTTTCAAAATCAATTTGTGCTTTAAAAAGCTGAAGTCTATATCAATAACAAGGAAGAATCCATAATAATCATCTACCACCAAAGGTGAAAAAAATTGAATATTGTCATGAAACCGTTCTACCAATCGAAGATGTTACCACTAGGGTTGTCTCGCATGTGACAAGAAGAAATGACGGTTTGGATTTGGAATAATCCCACACCGCTAAATAACTTGATAAAGTGGTGTACAAATATGGATTGATAGACATGCAATGTTGGAAATTCCTTTTGTTACAATAAAGTATGTGTCAACTCGTTTGCATACACCACGTACTAGAGATGAAGAGCTTGGTTTGATCATTGTTACATAAATTAGAGCCAAGGTTACGAACGGGGCCATGTAGACAAACAATGCCCTTAAAAGTACCCCAAAAAGGATGCAAGTCAAGAGGGAGATTGTTAGAGTTGCCTCATATGTGATAAGGAGGAACGACGGTTTGGAATTGGAATAGTTCCACATCGCTAAATAACTTGAATAAGTGGTGTATAAATATGAATTGTTAGACACGTAATATTGATGATTCCTTTTGCTACAACAAAGTATACGCCAACTCATATGCTTACATCATGCGTTGGAAACATGGAGCTTGGTCCGACCTCCATTACAAAACAGTTACTCCTTCCGTTGTTTTAGACCAAGACTTTAAGAAGATGGTATCAACATTTGTGGAAAATGAACATAGAGTTTGTTCCTTATCAAATTTTCTTGAAGATTCAAAGTAAATGTGTTGTTATAAAAGATCCTTAGGCACCTTCCACTATCGAAGAGACATGACCCTAAACTACCAAGAGTTATAGGAAGAGAATAATCTTAAAAAATTAAGAAGAAGATATAACTACCAGAAGTACATAGCTGCATCAACCTGAGGAGGAGGATTTCATATATGAAAATGATGTACTTTAGATTACCCTAAGCCCAAAAAGACTAGAAAGTTTAAATACCAAGAGATTTAACTTAGGTGGAAACATTAAGATTCATATTGGATGAGGCAAAAAGCTTATCCCGACGGGAGCTGAAAATAGAAAAACTATTGGTAAATTTTTTGGGAAAGTTCAAAAGTACAGAAAGGAAGGTTCGAATCACAGTTATAAATGAAGATAAGATAGCTTCAGACTTTTACTGAGGAAATAATAAGTGTTGTCCAGATTTTTGATCTGGTGATATCTAGAATAACTTGATAGACACAACTTGAAAGCTATTAAGGTAGATAACCTAGAGAGATAGCTGTAAAGTCTAGAAACCAAGTATAATCAAGACTATAAGTCAAGGACAAAGCCAATCCAAAAAGAATCAAAGCCTAATCCATCAAAAATGATGGACCGGTACCGATCCATAGAATCTTCCTAGATTCACTTAATTTTCCTTCTACAACAAAGTATTGATGTTAGAAGCCCCTTCCTAACTCCATGGATTGTTCGCATGCCATTGAAATTAAATAGCTCAAGCACAAGGAATTAACAACTTAACCTCTCCACCGATCCATTCCATTGGCCAAGAAACATGCTCATGACCATACAAACGTGTCAAGAAACATGCTCATGACCATACAAATATGTCAAGAAACATGAAGCTAACGATATATCACTTCGATCCAAAGTGGTTAGAACCATCCACAAGATGATCTTACGGATCGATACCAATCCATGCCTATGGATCAGTACCAATCCATAGTTGATTGCTAACTTGGCTACATTTGCTTGAGTATAATTGCTGCTACATCATGGAGAGCGTGGAGGAAGACATGCTAGAGCTTTTCCCCGATGACCTACAACTATAAATAGGCATGGAGAGGCATTATTTGGATGATCTTTTTTAGCCCTCCAGCAATTATATATTTTTCTTATGGTTGGCTATCGAGTGTTACCAAATAATAAGAACAACAATTATCGAACAAAGATATCATCGATAAAATCTCAAGTGGACGTAGGCAACAATTAGCCGAACCGCTATAAATGTGTGTTGTTTTGTTTGGATTAAAGAATGTCGGAGTGACTTACTAACGGCCAGTGCACATGATATTTAAGGACCAGATTGGACGCTCGTTGGAGCTATACATGGATGATATACTTGTGAAGTCACGACGACCGAGGAACCACATTAATGACTTAGCCGAGATGTTTGGTGTTCTCTGGAAATACGGGATGAAGCTCAACCCCTTGAAATGCTCATTTGGTGTTGCATTCAGGGAAATTCTTAGGCCTTATCGTGAATTCCCTGGGATTGAAGCTAATCCAAAGAAGATCGAAGCAATGAGGAACATCCAAGCCCCATAGATGACCAAAGACATCCAATGCTTGAATGGGAAGGTCGCCGTTCTGAGTCAATTCATCTCCAAAGCCACTAACAAATGCATTCCTTTCTTCGATGTGATCAAGAAAGGGAAAAGGAATTTTTTTTGGACATAAGAATGTATAGATGCATTCCAGGCTCTAGTGGATCACTTAGAGAGATCTCCCATTAAATTGAAACCGTTGGATGACGAGGACTTGTTTATATCTAGCAATGTCGGTGCATGCTTTAAGCACTGCACTCATGCGTAAAGAGTCTCAAATCTAGCAGATTGTGTACTAAATCAGTAAGCGATTGACATGAGTAGAAAGAAATTATCTGAATTTGGAAAAGCACGCATACTGTCTGTTGATCGCTTCAAGGAAGCTCCGCCTTTATTTTCAAGCTCATCCGATCAAGGTTCTAGCCGACCAAACTTTGAGATAGGTCTTGCAACAACCTGAGACCTCTGGAAGGCTATTGAAATGGAACACTGAATTGAGCCAATATGACATTACCTATCACCCTCGGAGAGCTATCAAGGGTTCGTTAGGAAATTAAATCTACGGTTTCAATGACAACAACTATACAATGGAAATTAAACATGAATATATATATATATATATATATATATATATATGTATGTATGTATATACAGGTACTTGCTAGAACAACATCACTAGAAAGACAAGAACAAAGCTCAAAGGACACTACAAGAGACTACAAGTCGATAGGAACAAAGAAGCATAAGAAAAAGAGCACAAAAACTGATATGCACAATATCAGACGTCTGGGTGCACAAGCCAGACGTCTGAAATAGTTCTTCGGAACAACAGACAGGCTGAACTAGATGTCTGAAAAATGCACTCAGGCGTCTGATCTACTACTATATTCAAAAATATATATAGTATCAGACGTCTGAAACATATTCCAGACGTCTGATTTCAAACTCGGATTTCAAATATGAACTTCAACTACCACATTCGAATAGACATCTCTGCTTCTCTTCGCTGCAACTCTTCATCATCAACAGAAGCAACTGTAGAGCACTCATTAATGGATGAAACTACTCAAGAAACCTCTCTACAACTATATATATCATCAAGAATCAAGAGAACAAATCACCTTACTCACTTACGCTCTCTAATTACATACTTTATCATATATTCTTGATCTCTAGCAATCTATACTTGTATTTCACTCTTCCGTATATTCAGTTCTTCATAGACAATACCCTCTAGATATATATTGGAAGCATTTGTACTAATTAGTTAATATCCGTGTTATAGAACACACATTTGACAAGAACAACTTATTGTAACCAAGCCTATTCCTCCGGGCAAAGTGAGGATGTTTGATAGTCGAATTCCGAAGGGGAGCTTTGGGACTGGACGTAGGATTGAAGGTCCGAACTAGTATAAAATCCTGGTGTGTTTATTCTATATTTACTTAGATTAGTATTGTTTTAGTTGCATCATATATTTTATCACATATACTTGCATACACACTACACGATCCGCCCTGTAGTCTTTCAGGGTTAAGCTTTGGCGGACTTTATTATTGAATACACTACATGAGATGACACTCTAGAAAACAGTGCATAGCATAATGCCAGGTGGAAGATGAATACAAATGGTGCATCTAATGAACATTGTTCTGGTGCCAGAGTCATGCTAGTGACTCCTGAGGAACCCTCTATTTTTTATGATCCGAAACTCGACTTTCCTGCAATGAATTACGAAGCAGAATACAAGTCCATGATTGCAGGATTCAAGATTGCCAATGAACATGGAGTTAAAACTTTGCATATCTTCTGTGATTCCCAGTTGGTGGTATGTCAAGTGCGCAAGGAGTTTCAGAAGAAAGGAGCAAGGATGGCCTTATATCTAAACCGAGCCCTTGAGATGCTTAGTGTTATTGAATATTACACGATAATGCATATGCCCAGAAAGGAAAATGCAAAGGCTGGCATGTTAGCTAAGTTAGCCCGTTTCGGAAATGCATAACTCATGGGCTTGGTTCTAGTGGAAGTACTATCAGCTTTAAGCATCGATCAAAAAGATGTTGATTGGATCTTGGAGGCTAAACCGGAGAAGGAGTCATGGATGACTTCGATAAAGAACTATCTATAGAGAGGAATCCTTCCAGACAGGAAGAATGAACGGCATCAACTCCCTCGTAAAGCTGGAATATTTATCATGTAAGAAGGTGTACTTTACAGAAAAGGATTCTCTATCCCTGTGCTTCGGTGTGTCAACAACAAAGAGACCAAACAATTCTTGAAGGAAGTGTGCGAAGGGGCCTATGGTGAGTACACCCAGGGGCAACCCCTAGTAAAGAATATCCTTCGTTATGGGTATTTCTTCCCAACCATCAACTAAGACGCGGTCGACAATACCAGAAAGTGTCACAAATGCCATAGATTCACTAAGATACTAAGAGCCCCAATAATGAAGATTACTCAAATGGTCAGCCAAAGGTCATTTGCAGTTTAGGGAATCAATATCATTGGTGTATTGTCGATATCTAAGGGTGGTGCAAAGTATGTCATCGTCGTGATTGATTACTTCACCAAATAGGCTGAGGCAGAGCCGTTAGACACAATCACTACAGAGAGAATAATCAACTTTGTGGTAAGAAACATCATATGTTTTTTAGGGTTCCACAAACGATTATCTCTAATAACGAGACCCAATTCGATAGAGTCGAATTCAAATACTTCTACCATAAGCATGGTATCAAGAAGATATTTGTCGCAGTGGCACACACTCAAGTGAATGGATAGGTTGAAGCAATGAACAAGATTATCAAGTCTGTTCTGAAAAAGTGGTTGGAGAAGGCTAAGGGCAAGCGGGTTGATGAATTACCATTGGGACCATGGGCTTATCCAATGATCCATAAGTCGGCGACGGCCCCTCTCCATTTTCCTTAGCATATGGATCAAAGGCTATGATCCCGGTTGAATTTAAAGTATCTTCTCATTGAGTGAATCATTATAATCCACGAACAAATGAGGAACTCCTGCTCCAGTCTCTTGATATGATCGATGAGAAGCATAGTGATGCTAAGTTGAAAGTCGTTGTGCACCGAAACCGAGTTGCTCGATATTATAATACCAAGGTTAGGATTCCAACCTTTGAAGTTGGCGACATTGTCCTTAAATGAATCTTCCTTGGCCATAGGAATTTAGGCCTGACTGGGGAAGGTTCGTACTCGATTAAATAGAAGCATGGAGATGGCATATTCAAGTTAGCAATAGTGGATGGGATCTCACTCCCACGGGTATAGAATAGAAAACACTTGCAATGCTATCTAAGAAAAGCTGAGTGACCAGATAGAATCTGCCATTTCTGATGTTTTATAAAGGAATGACTTCCGAAGCTCATAAATATGTCTGTACCTGATTTTACACTGTGAATGGTGTTATGTTTAAATATATTTGCATGTACAAAATGCAGGTGTGCAAGTTCTCGAAGATAGGTATCGAATAAACTTCCACAGTCAATGATCGGGCGTAAGAAGTTCAACCACTTTGGTGTCCGAAGATAGACGCCAAATAACTCTTTAGCCCAGGACTTAGAGGCAGGATTATAAATTCTCAAAGGCTAAATGAGACAGCTCGCCTTTATTGCTCATGCCCAAAGTTTAGCAGAGCATTCATACCTTGCCCAGAGTGGGAAAGACAAAAGGTCTGTGCTCGGAGACAGGCAAGATCTTATTTACAAACTTCTATTAACAGTCAGAGTTAGGCGCAATCGAAGGAAAACATCCTCGTTAAGGATGTTTAGACCACTACACTAAGTGGTTAATCCTGACGAAGCCCAGAGTTTGACAAGCTCAGTGCATGCGCTTTCAAGAAGGATGTCCAGAGAACCATCTAAAGATGAATTACTACGATTGATGCCCGAAGATAGGTGCTATCACATTCGAAACATCCTTAAAAGGGGTGTTGAGTTAATCTTTAAAGTAAGTGGAATTTTACCAAGTTTCATAGTTGAACATGCTCGTATGCGAATAGACATCACGGGATCATTATTAACCCACAAGCATTGAAACAGACTAAAAACATAGTCCAATGAAGATAACAGGAAGTGGATCGCAAACACATTGAATGTAGAGTGAACTTCTCAAACACTTAGGCAAAAAATTCACCAAAATCAAAGTCCATGGGTAGGTACCGATCCATGCTTATGGATCGGCATCGATCGATCGAAGTTTAAAAATGAAAGATGAAAAATGAAATATATATATATATATATATATATATATGCATATACATATGTATCTAATGTTTCATAAGAGTCAGTGTATACATGTAACCAAGGCACAACGGAAAATCAAAGCACTTGTGTGTAAATGCTTGACATTCAATAATTAGAGCCAGATGAAAAAACATCCAAACCTGAAAAATCCAGAAAAACAATCAGTTAAAATTGTCGCGCTCGAAATAATGGATCATAAGAGCACATTTCAGTTTTATTGTCTTAAATTCTTGCAAAGCATCATGACGAATGACTATAGACATAACACCTCACCAAAAAAATCCGAAGAAAGGATAATAACTATTCGAAGCATAGATTGGAGTCTGATACGACATTCCCAACTTATCTCGATCTAATGCACATCATGTTCGCAACAAGATGCACTTTGAGGGGAAAGTGTTATCCAGCCTTATAACTAGGCGGTATCTAGACTGACTTGACGAATAGAACTTGAAATCTATTAAGGTAGATGGCCTAGAGAGATAGCCATAAAGCCCAGAAACCAAGTATAATCAAGATTACAAGGCAAAGACAAAGGCATTCCAAAAAGAATCAAAACCTGATCCATCAAAGTGATGAATCGGCACTGATCCATATCTATGTATCAGAATCTTCCCAGTTTCACTCCATTTTCCTCCTATAATCCAGTATTGATGTTAAAAGCCCATTCCTAACTCCATGGACCGTTCACACGCCAATTGATATCAAATGGCTCGAGCACAAGGAACTAACAACTTAACTCCTCCACCGATCCATTCCATTGGCCAAGAAACATGCTCATGACCATACAAACAAGTCAACAAACATGGAGCTAACGATATATCACTTCGGTCCAAAGTGGCTAGAGCCATCCATAAGATGATCTTATGGATCGGTACTGATCTGTGCCAATTGATTGATATTGATCCATAGTTGATTACTGACTTGGCCATGTTTTCCCGAGTACAAATGTTGCTACATCACGAGGAACATGGAGGAAGATGTATTAGAGCTTTTCCCGACAACCTACAGCTATAAATAGGCATGGAGGGGATCATTCGGAGGATCCTTTTTAGCTCTCTAGCAATTTTACATATATTTCTTATAATTGGCTACTGAGTGGTAGTGAACGATAATAAGAGCAATTGTAGAATGGAGATATCATTATTACAATTTCAAGTGGACATAGGCAATGATTAGTTGAACCACTATAAACGTGTGTTTTTTTATTTCTCTAATTTTCATTCACTTTTCATAACTTTTATTCTCTACTTAATCTATTGTGTGATGGTGCCATATTTTGGTACTAACAATGAGCATATTGTTTTCCCCAGTGGTCGAACAGTCAGAACTTGCTAATGACGAGTTAGATGACCCAAAGGACTATTTGAATTTGTATGACATGAAAATGTACGCCATAAGAGCGTTATATGAAGTTAAATACTGATTTTTTTCAACAACATTCAGTAGTTTAGCTTTAAAGTGGTATCGACTGTTGTATCAGATGCATTGGTAAAGAGACAAAAAAGAGGAAATTTCAAAAAATTCACTTTAATTAATTTTGCATTAAATCTTATTTTTGTGTTTAAACGAATAATTTATTTACACTAAATTGTATTCAGTTTATTTTAATTAAAAGAAGTTCGTAATTTCAACTTAATGATGTTTGAGTTTTCCCTTAAAGCTTCAATTATATATATATATATATATATATATATATATATATATCTTCAAATTTTAATTCAATTTTATTTTATTTTATTCTATTTAGAAATTCATATTCATAATGTAAATAACATAAGTGCTGTTAACAAACATTGGACATTTATGTGAATATCAACACGCACGCGCACGCATAACTATGGCGATTTCTGGTTAAATTGGGAATTTACTATATCAAGAATATCTCCTAAATATATTTAAATGGTTTCGCAAAGAGATATGAATAGTGTGTGTGTATAAGAATTTATTTTCGGCCACACTAATGTACTTATAAATAATAATTGTTTCGATAATATATTTTTTCCTTTTTGGCTATGATTATATATATACACACATATATATCTTTAAAAAAATTAAATATGTGTATATATATACATTATATAACAGCCAAAATAAATTTGTGCGTGTATATATAATTGCATATAATATATATATTGACAGATATATATTTGAAGTTTTGAAATTTAAATCCTAAATTTGACTACTTCAAATATATTATCGTACATAAAAAATATTGAAAATTAAAATTTTATCTAAACTCGAAAGATTGTTCTAAAACCTAAAAACATTATATATAAAATCCATTTCTTACCATATATATTACAGACACACACATTATACATAGAGGGCATATAAAAAATGCAATTTTTTAATATATGAATACTATTATACGTATAACTAAATACTAATATTTGCATATTTATGTACTTGTGAAATGTAAATGTACCTTAGATCCGCTAACTGTCGATACATCGTGTGTTAGCTCTTCCTACTCAAATGACCATCCCTTTCTCCTTTAAAGCTTAGTGTGAAAAACCTTACTTCAAGCCTTTAACCAATTTTAATGGAAACCATGGTTTAACTTTATTTATGTTCTTAGAATGATAGAAGGTGTGGCTATCTACGCTATCAAAAATAATAATATCTCCACACTTCTTTCTTCTCTTTTAAATATGGACATAAACTAGTGCAAGAGTCTTAGTCAAAACTCTCCCTTCCTCCATGTTTGGCTGGCTCCCACTTAATATGGTCTTTCCACGATGTTAGGCTTAATTAATATTAAATATATTAATTAATTATTTAACCTCACATATTTAATTAAATTAATGTATAACAATTATAGATTATTTTAATTAATTTATGGTCTTAAATAAACAAGTAAATTCCATAAAAGTTAAGCATAACATTTGTATTATTAATTTACACAATTTATAAATTAATTCAAACTAGTTGAACTAGAAAAATAATTGACAACGCTATCGTATTTACTCTCTATTGTGAACTCCATCCACAGTCATATTTAAACAATTTGAATACTAACGCCTGTAAGAATTTTGCTGAAGTACAAAATCGAGCACACATTCAAGTACTTATAGATCATTTAGGCAAAATACAATTTCTAATGTTTATTAAGCTACACCTTTGTAACGATATCTTGCCTTGTTTTTTTCATCATCGCTATATCAATAAGATATATATTGTTTCATTAATGTTTAAAAACTATAATAATATATGTAGTTAATTGCATAACACCATTTTAATGTCCTTAATTAATTGGGTTATTTTGACCATAGATTTTGAATTTAAATTGACAACTAATTACAGTGATTCAAAGCTTCTACAATAAAGAAGACGAATCCTTTCTTGAGTAATGTTTTATTTCAAGTAATTCAACGTGTAGCTAACTATGGTCATAACATGATCGCAATGTCGTGTTATTGACCATTATCAAAGTATAACTTAGCTAATTAGGATCGATTATACTCTCGAGTTTGAGGACTACTACACATCATTACTATCGGTAACATTGAAAGTAAGATAGAAATATAATGCAATATGTCAATAAAATCATAAACAATTAAGATGATTACTGTAACACCCCGCATTTTCATATAGCTAAATATAAAGTATAACGATAAGTAATTAAAATAAATAACTTTGGAATTATCTAAATATGGTTCTGAAACTTGTACCATTGCATCTGTAGCGATTTTCTGATCAGTTTCTATATATAAATTGTCAAAACCTGGACAATATGAAGGAGTTAGGAAAGAAACAAAAATAAGTAATCCAATCGAATATATATATATATATACAATAAAATGGATATAGGCCGACCGCTATGTCAACCTAATGGCCGCAACAGTTAATTGCCTGGTCAACCAGCGCACAATCTGGACAACAATTCGTCAAGATTTATACAGTGACGTGTTTTCTCCTCTTTGCACGATCTGAGCCAGACGTTCCTCAATCCTATGGCTCCGAACAACCCTGCGACGTGGTGGCTCCAGGTTCAATCCAAGAATCCAATGATCTGAGATCCCCAAGCTCCAATACAAATAGGAATCTAGGCCTAACTATCTTCTCATAAATAAATTTTCCTCTGATAGGTCCATTGCTTAAGGCTGAACCCAAAATAGAAAATATTTCTTTGCGTCCTTGGCCTAAAGCTGAACCCTAAAAAGAAAATATTTTCTAGGGAGAAGATCTCTTAAATTAAAATATTATACATTTGGAGGAAAGGGATCTAAAAGGACTATGGAGCCAAGCGGAGCACAAGCAAAGCTAAGGATGGCATGTGAGTGAAATTATTTATATATCTTTTAAGTTTATGATATATTACCGTTATATTCCCGTTTAGAATTTTTTTTCAGCAATTAATCATATTACTTAAAGTAGGATAAATTACTCATATCTCAGTACCATATCAATTAAATCAACAAAAGATCCTTTCAAAAGCACCGTCATCTTTTTATGAAATTCTGGCCTCGATACTTGCACAAACATTTTGTTCTTTTTAAGGGGAGTATCAATGAACCCTGGTCCATAGCAAGAAAGTTCATTGAATTTGGTCTCATACACCGCTATAGACATGCTTCCCTGCTTCAAATTCAGAAAATCCTGGTACAAACGAGTTTTCCCTGATGCTGGCATAAATTTCTCCTCAAATAACTCCTTAAATCTTTCCCAAGAAGTGTCTTCCTCAGAAATATTTGCTACCGTTGCATCCCACCAGGCTGATGCACCTCCCTACAATTGCCACGATGCCATTTCCCTTTTTCGTTCATCAGACAACTTCATACTCTTAAAGATGTGCTTACAAGAGCATAGCCAAGCTTGGACTTCAAATATTGATTTTGACCCCTTAAATGGTTTGTCTCCAAGGTTGATGAACTCTTTGCATAAAGCGGCAAAACTAACCTGAGGCGGTACTGGATTTACAGCCTCACTAGTAGTTTGACTTCGTCCATTATCAGTCGAGGTACCGCCCCTACCTCTGCCTCTCCTTCTAGAACTCATGTTGCCACCTAGACAGGTAACTCAACATATTTAGATAGGTATATAATTATATAAAAATACAAATACGCACTCTCAAAATAAATATTACTCCAGAGCCCAGGTATTATCTCCACCAGTGCTCTGATACCAACTGTGACAACCCGTCTATCTATCCACAAAAAGATGTATCATCAATAAGAAAAGAAAGGGATAAAAATAGAAAAGATAGAAAGAAAGAATAACAACATCAGAATCTCACAGCGAAATGGAACAAAATATAATGCATCACATAACTATTACATAGTTATACATACATTAGAGTTACATAACATCATACAACAGGACAGTCATATACATATCTGTCACTACATACATCCAATATACAACATACACTAACTAACACAGCGAAACTGGATAGGTAGATACATACATCTGGGCTTCTGCTCCAAGCTCCTTCAGAACTCAAAAATCCCAAAACCTATCACTTGGCTACTCATAAAAATTTGAGTACCCAAGAGTTTATGAAAAATGAAATATAAACTCCAGGTCAGACATGGGTCTGGTGTGTGTAAACGGGTTAAAGTTGTTTAATTTTGCAAACCATTTGAAAATAAAGGTATCTCGTAAGACTTCCCACACAAAAACACATGTAAGTTTTTACCTTACGCTAACCAAAACATTTTATAGGAAATCCAATGATATTATAGTAGTGTGTAGGATTTTCAAGTAAATAGAAAATAGCCGAAATTGTTACATTCATTAAATTCCAGCTACTAGCCATAAAAGTGGGTAATACAACTCAAAACCGTAGGGTCTCGTAGGGAAAATGGGTTTCCATCAATGGCAGGGCTACTGGGGTATCACCCGTCACAGTACGGGGCCTAGATCACCGTACTGAGGATCACTCCTGACCCCCTACAACACAAGACCGGAACCATTCCTTACTGAACATTCCCGAACAAGATAACCCCGCAGTCGTGGCCAACAACTGCCCACACAGCTGAAATAAAAAGGGACATCTAGACAGGGGTATATCTCGTCCTGCTTGGGTGCTACCCACCTAACCTTGCTGCATCTCCCCTGTTTTAGCCATTCCCGGTCGATGAGGCTTGAGGCTGCGATTACCTTTAGAGAACATATCTCTTAGAATGCTCATCGTCCGCCTGACGATGTGTTGAAAGCATTCAATCCATACAAGTTCGTTCCAGGTTTGGACGAAACCGAAGGCATTATCTCGTTACACTCGTTTTGGAACCACCCTCAAAGTTAGCGACAATAACCCTTGTGCTTTGAAAAACCATCTCAACCTTCACTTGAAATGTCACGACCTAACGTTTAATTTGGATCGATGTGGTTTTCGGAATATCGAGTTGACCCCCGATCCCGGTCTCATCGAAATCCAAACGCCATTTTAAAGGTCAAGTTGTTTAAATAGTTTAAAGAATCTAATTCAATACTTGAGTTCGCATAACAGTTATCACAGATAAATCATACACAGACATCACGGATATATCAATGCATGTCACTGATTATCATCGAATATCACCAAATAGATATCGCAATCAATCAAACAAAATCATTAATTCATATGAAATTTAGTTTAATTAGCTTAACTAATTAATTACTAAAGAATAAACCATTATCCTACTTAGTCAATCACTAATTAAGCAGCTTACTAAATTTATTAATTACTTCTTAATTACTCACTTATTTAATTAATTCTTAATTATTACTTAATAAACTTAATTATTAATTAATAAAAATTAATTGCCTATTTATTAATCACTAATTATTTAATTAATCATTAACTACCAATTTAATTAATTACTCAATTTGTTAACTACTATTTATTTATTAATTAACTTTAAGTAGTAAATTAAATTCTTAAGTTCAAATTGATTAAACACAAGATTATTAATGTCAATGTTTAATTACAAATTTATTTAATCTTAAATTATTTATTTAATTACAAGTATAAATTAATTTACATTCTTAATTAACTTACACTTTAATTAATTAATCATCTTACGTTTGTAAACCTTTCTTAATAAATTTTAAATCAAATCTTAGCTTAAATCTTACCAACATTACTTATTTAATTAATACTAAACTTGTTTAACATTTCAACTTATAGGTTTGTTAAGCTAACCCCTAAAAAAGGAACCCGAGGCAAACACCTCGTTTACTCGAGTAAAACTCGTGTTTCCCTTACCTCTCCCCAAGTCCCCCTCTCTTCTCCTACCTTTCTTCTTCTTTTACTTATTCTTTTTTGTTTTTGTTTTTAAGTTTAAGCTTTAAGTTATAAACTGCAGTTATTCGACCACACTCACGCACTCACCCAGGGTTCATCTCGAAGCAATCTTCCTATTTTCTCGAGTAATAACTCGAGACGACCAACATACGAAGCTGCTGCCACCCATCGATGTCGTGCACGTGCACAACACTTCGCTGTCACTCCGGCGAACCACATCGCCTCCGACAAGCACAAAACAACCCCACACTCGAAAGCAAAACCCAGTTCAATGCAAAAGACTCGAAATCAAAATGTATCCATTTGTTCGAACCAGCTACTCGAACATACCCAACAGAAAATTGCCTCGACCCACTAACGCCGACCACCAGTGGTGATGCAACTCCGGCCACACCTCGGCCATATCCTCCTCTACAATCTCCCAGAAGCGTGTGCAGATCGGTCGATCCATGGTGACCAACTCAACTAGTTTACAGACCACTGCAACCCGAACTCAAAAACCCTAAACTCGACTCTACCCACTAATTCTTGCATTAGAAATTTTTTCTAACATTTTTCCTATATTCGGGAACCATCAAACTAGCTTCACAACAAATTTCAGCATCTAAGATTTGTTAAACTAACAGAAATTGATAAAAATACATTTTTGGTTCATTTACGAACTGCACCTTGTATACTTATCTAAAAATCATCATTCTTGTTTTAAAAATCCTACTTTTTTATGTTTATTCAAGATATGAAATCAAATTAACAATTTAAAATATTCGAATTTTACACATTGATTTCTTTTTGCTGTAAACTTGAATAAACAGAGTCCCTGTTACACTGTCAAGCCACAAACTATTTCCAGGGTATGGTTTAAGTTTAAACAACTTATTTAGTTTAAAACCCTAAGCTTATAATGTTCATATGAAGAAGTATTAAAATTTTCTCTAATTTCTTTGCTCAGAAACTTGAAATACTGAAGAACATCACATATTAAAACTTCCAGTATAATAGAGAACATTTCAGAACTTCTATCTACAATACACAGCAAACATAAAGTTTTCGTGACGAGAAGGGATTTTTCGCGCTCGGAAATCGACATCCATACTTCATTCGTACTCGAATGCCGTAGATTCGACCGTTCAAATCCGATTCGCCGGAGCTTATAACATAATTAAGTAAACAACACAGCGGAATAAAAAGAATAGTACATTGATAAACAACATTGATACAATATCTGATACAACAGATGATACAATGAGTATCAATATTCATCAGAGATATGATACAATAAAATAGCAGCGGAAAAGAAAAATAGATAACACCAGCAGCGGATAATCTCCATCTTCAAAGCACCAATCCAGAAATAGCTCGAACTCCCAATGACGATACACTAAGCTAAGCAAGTGCAGTCCATATCCATAGAATGAACTAGCTCCAGATAATCTACTGAACCTAACTATCTGAAAAACCCAACTCTAGACTGCTCGTGTAGAGAAAATTTTGAGCATCTAGAGTTTAGGAAAGAAACAATAAAGTTCGGATCAGTCGTGGGACTGGTGTGAGTAACAAAAACAGTTTATCTTTAAAAACAAACAAAGAAATATTTCAAAATAGATTCGCAATGCTTTTTAGAAATGAGACTACCATAAGGCCTCCCGTACACACACACAATGCAAATGCAGAATCGGAGGAGATTTCTCCTTATGACAGTCAAAGATGCTTGATACGCATTAAAAAGAAACATTTGATATTATTACTAGTGCATACTGTAGAAAAAATCATTTCGAAAGTAAAGATATAAATCTTAGCCAGCATAGGCATCTCACACTTATGCCTACCATAGCTACCATGTTCAATAGCAGCCTACCACCACATTCCATGGCAGGTTATACAATTGCAATCGTAAAAGTTCGTATTGGATGAATGGATTTCCAACAAATGGTCGGGCCAAGGAACTTCCCATTGCCATATGGAAACGCCTCTGGAAGGACGTCCCGAGAACCAAACCGGATCTCTGCCAAACAAGGCCGGCTACACCCTTTCCCGGGGAATATACAAAACCTCATATATGCCACACTCGGTCCTTTGGGACCTTTATACGAGGCGCCTCTAAACCAACAACCACACAGAAATAAATATAGTGTGCCCACATGAGTAAGTATCAGGGCTCCATACTATGAAACTACCCTTTTCCAAAAGGAATGGTCATACCCTAGGCAAGCTACCCCTGAAACCTTGCCGCACAATTCCTGTTTCGACCATTACCGGTTTGTGAGGCTCGACGAAGTCTCGTCAGCAAAGCTACGCTTTTTACAAAAGCCACGCTTTGATCAACAAATGATCAGCAGCCCTCAGCATGTCACATTACCAAGTTGGGAACATATCGCTGATAACCTTCAACTACATAACCTCTAAGGGTGTTAAGCTAAGAGAATAAATTCTCCGCCACCAACGGAAATGTATTTGAAAGAAATCTGCTTTATATCTCAAAACGTAATGTCAGACATACAATCTATACAAGTCTATTCTGGATTTAGAACAGAACCGAAGGCACTACCAAAGAAGCCCTTGCAATCCGGGTATTCACAAACCCGATCGAACTTCCCATCACTTAGGGAATCTCTATACCGGAGCAACTCAGTGCAGAGACAATCGATAGGTCATCCTATCATTCTCGCAAATACCTGGTCTTCACCACCGGTCTTCAAATGCTATCCATAACGACGTATCACATATTCGAAATGGGTTAAACGACCAAAAGGTCCTTTCCCGGCTAACCCGAATAGTGAGCGCAACATTTAAAACATATGGATATGGGATTTCAATTAAGTCACAACTTAATAATTCAAAACTTTCTTTCAAATGGTTTAAAATAATTACCATTTTCAAATCTTTTAAACAAAAGATTTATTTCACTAAGTTCACCCATTTTCACAAAGATTCATTCCCGGATTTCAAAACAATTTCATCTCAATTGGATTAATTCATTTAAATCTTTAAATCAAGATTTTATCTTACAGCTTTCAAACGGTTTCGATAACTTGGGAAATCATTTTCATTTTTAACTTGAAATCCTTTTTAACACAATTTGGAAGTTCACTTCCTATATGAAAGCTTTTATTATTTGAAAACAAATAGTTTTTGTTTCAGAAAGATCCAATTTTATTCACACGAGTTAAAGCCTTTGAATTTAAATTCAAATTTCCAAATCAATACCCTTAAAATAGTTTAACCCATATAAACTCACTTATAAGTTGAATAGACTTTTTAAACGCTAGTTTCCAAATCATAAAATTCAATTTCAAATATTGAATTTAAATTTAAATCAAAATGTTTAAATTTCAAAACTCAATCAAGTTATTCAAAATAAATTTCATCTTTGAAATTCCATTTTTAAAGCTTTTCTCTTTAAACCCAATCCATTTCCAAAACATTTGAATTCAAATATTCAAATTTAAAACTATTTCAAAAATCTGCGACTTAATCCCAGGGGTTTAACACAATAGTGCAACATCATTCAATCATCACATATCAAACATAGAAAAATAGTTGATAAGCGATATAACTATAACGTTTATCGCTCATTCATAGATTCACGGATAATATACAGATGTATCTTAAGTAAATGAATAAATTACACACAGCTCAATCCATAGAGCAAAATGTCACTGATCAAATAGGACAATCAATTCAAGACATCTTATACAATACAATCATACATAAGTAAGGTCAAGCATTTAATAACCATTTATAAGTTGAATTAAATAAATTGGTTAATCCTAATTGATTCAATTTATTCCAAGTAAATTAATTACTTAGGAATTAATCACCCAAACCTGATTAATTAATTACAAATCATTTGATATAAATTAATTTATCAAACACTTTAATTAATTAATTAAATTAAATTATTCTTAATTAATCATGTTAATTAAATTAACCTTTAAACCAATTTCATAATTAATTGACTCCTTAGTTAATTATTTTAAGAAATTAAACCTTTAATTACTTACCATAAAGTAATTACACTTACACAATTTCAAAATGATTACCATTAATTTACTAATCTAAATTAATCATTAAAAACTTATCACATTATCCTTACATTAATTTTTGCTTAATCACTTGATTAATTTTAATCATTAATTAATATTTAATTAAAAATTCTTAATCATAAATTAATATTTAATTGATAACCCTTAATCACCAATTAAATTCTTCAACCCTTAAGTTAATTCTTCAATTAATCCAATCATTAATAAATTAAATAACTAAATTATTCATTTTAATTAACTTAATTATAAATCATTAAATCTTTATTACTTAAAGTATAGCTCATTCATACTTATGATTAAATTATTATTTACAATGTGTTTGGAAACATTGTTTTCAAATTTTCTTTTAAATTTCATTTTTAAATTCAAGATTTAAAATGGAAACAAATTAACTAAGTTTGAAACAATTTCAAAAATCCCCTTCCTTTCTTTCACAAGTTAATGAATTATTTATCTTATAATGGAAGTTAAAAGGATTTAAAACCCACTTTCATTTTTAATTTCAAATCAATTCAAAATTCAATTTATTATTCAAAAAAAAACAAATGATTTAAAATTTAAAACTTCTTTTATTTTAGAACTAAGATTCAAATTATATTTGAATCAAGATTTAAATTTAACTTAAAAACTTATTTACAATTTAAAACTTTGTTTTCAAATTCAAACTATTTAAACATTTAAGGTTGTTAAAACAATTCAAATTCTAAAAACTTTATTTTATTTAAACTCATATTCAAACTATCTTTAATTCAATCCACACTTAGATTCTTAATAATGTAAATTCAGTTATTAAAGTTTAGAAACAAATCAGGTTATTAAAACCTGCTACCCAGACATACCCGAGCCCTACCCATTCTTGCTTCGAGTCGCACAAGCATTCACGCGAGACCTAACCCGGTGGAACATCATCCCTTCCCCGGACCGAAACTACCCAGTCACAACGATGGCACGGTGCACGTGCACACCGTTGATGATCGACTCCGGTCATCATCGCGTCGCCGAGCAAGTCGACCAAGCCTCAGATACCAACTCCAAATCGTCAGCACCCCTTCCTTTCCTCGAAAACAAAAACGAGCATGAACTCGAAACCTGGAACGCGCAAAAGCCACCAACCCCAAACCTATCAACGTCACATTCTCCGAGCTCCTTCCACCGTTAAGTCTAAAACTCCGGCGTCGACTCCCTCTTCACGTCAACTTCCACCTCCCTGAAGCTCGCTGCACTCGATCACGTCACGGTGGCGAAATCAAATTTTTAAAGAACACGAAAAAAAATTGGAACCCAAACCCTATATGTATCTCGAACTCGAAATTCTTGCAACAGATATTTTTTTTGACAATTTTCCTAAACTCCATGATGTTGAAACCTGCTTCAACCCAAATCTTAGCATCCAAAGATGATTCGATCACCAGAAAATGATCAAAGAGTTTATTTTGTTCAAACTCGAACTGCCCTTGAATCTCTCAACTAAAAATTTTGATTCTAGCTTTAAAAATCATATTGTAGTTGTTACTTTTAATTTATAAAACTGAATTTATAAATTGCAAAGTTTGGGTTTTCACCTTGTTTAACATATACTGTTGTTTTTATATTCCAGTAACCCTCAGGCTTGAAATTTAACTTAATCAAGTTTTTAAACATTGATCCATAATAAATCAAATAACTTTTCTTTGTAAACTAAGTCCTAACAACCATTGATTGAATAGAATATGAATTTAAATCTAAAACAAGAAACTAGAAACTAAGACCGGTGAATTCTCATATGGAAATAAACATACACAAAGCATATTGCATTTACATACATACATACTACCATATCTATCATAGAAAAACAGGCAACCATATTCATTCTTAAATTAAAAAGTGATGTTACTCACCTGGAGTTGAGGCAGAGAAGAGCAGAGATTTGGAAATGATTTTCTTTTACTCTGATCTGTTACATGGATTTGAAAACCTGGTCTGTACTTGCTTATCTTATTAGCTCTTGAATCTGATGCTTTCCTTTGAACTTGAAAATTTTTAGGTTTGTTGATGATATTGTTTACATTTTTTTTCTGGTTTCCCTTTTGTTTTCCAGGTTCAAACTCTCTTTTTTTAGCTTGCTAAGCCATTTTCTTAAATGAGAAAGGACTAGATGTATACATATAAATACAGAGAGAATAATGGGTATAGGGGGAGGCTGGGTATATAAGAAAAGAAAGTTTACAGAGTATACAATTTGTATAATAGGCATGGCTAGTATGCTTGCATTAATTGCTTTAGTCCTTATGTTTCATATTATATTTTACACTGTGTTTTGCCTTACTACTCACTTGTCTCGGCTGATAGATGTGGCATTAATTGCCCTAGTACTTCATGTTTTCAGCTATGACTTATTTCTTTCCTTTTTTACACTTATGCTATGTATTGTAATGTATGTACTTTATTTTGTCTTTTGTTTGTTCATGCTTTATCTTTCTTCTGTTTCATTTTTTTTCTTGTTTTGTTTTCATACATATATTTAAAACTTTGCTTTGTTTGTTGACCATGCAGTATTGTACATTTGATGGCTGCAAATCTTTCTTTGCTTTGTTTATTTTGTATGTACAACTTGTATATATTTTTGTTTTCCTCTTGCTTGTCTCGGCTGAGATATTGTATTTTGTACTTGCATTTATTTGTTTGAATACTTTATTTGCATTGCCTAGCTTGTTTTTATTTGGTGGCTGCAGCTTTATTTTGTTTGCTTATTTTTACATTGTTTATAGATTTTCTTGCCTTTGTCTATTTGCCTGGTTTGTTTCTATACCTTAATTACATATATACTTTACTCTTTACTCGGTTATGTTAATAGATTTCCTGCCTGCATACTTCATTTACAGGCAACATATTTACTTGCCTTTGAAACTACTTGTTCTTTTTACTTTCAAGAATTTTTTTAACTTATGTATTTAGTTCCTATTTTTAACAAAAATTATCAAATACAAAATTTACTAATGTATTTATTTTTATTTTTTTTATTTCTAGAATTATCTAACATGATCATTTCATGTTTTATATAATTATAAATCTATGTGAATATTTTGTTTAACATCATATCCAAAAATCCAAACACAGATTTATTTCCTAAGATATTTATATTTAAAACCCAATTCAAATTCAATTGTCAATCCATGTTGTATACATGTTCATTTTCAAATATCCAATTTAATTCTCAATTAATTCAGAATTTATATTAAAATTTATGTTAATTACCAACTTCTTCACAGTTTTTATTCAGAAATGAAATTAATTATCAATTCATACTCAATTTAAATCTGGGATCGTTACAGTTTTCATGAACTAAATACCAAGATTTAAATTTTTAAAAACAATAGTATGTTTACTCACTTGAATTACTGTTGAAACAGAGAATAATTTTTGTGTTGAAGAGCTGCAGTTTTGAGTTTAAATCCCTATAAATCTTTCCCTACTTTGTATGCTGATATGAAGCGACTTTATTATTGGGAGGGAATGAAATCTGATATTGCTAACTTTGTTAAGTGTTGCATGACTTGCCAACTTGTCAAGGCCGAACATCAAAGGCCTGGTGGGTTATTGCAACCTTAAGAAATTCCAATTTGGAAGTGGGACCAAATTTCCATGGATTTTATAGATGACCTTCTCCGTTCTCGTTTGGGTCATGATAGCTTATGGGTGATCGTTGATAGACTTACTAAATACGCCCATTTTATTCCCGTTCGGTCTAACCGAACCGTTCCTCTTTTGGCCAAACTCTTTATCAAAGAAATTGTTAAATTGCATGGAGTTCCTACTTCTATTGTTAGCGATCGAGATCCATTGTTTACTAGTGGATTTTGGAAGAGTCTTCAAAAAGCTTTAGGAACGAAGCTTAATTTTAGCACTGCTTATCACCCCCAGTCCGATGGAGAAACCGAGCGTGTGAATCAAACTCTTGAAGATCTTCTTCGAGCTTGTGTGCTTGATTTTGGTGGAAGTTGGGAAGATCATATTTCACTTGTCCAATTTTCCTATAATAATAGCTTCCAATCTAGTATTGGTATGTCACCTTTCGAGGCACTCTACGGAAGGCCATGCCGTTCTCCTTCTTGTTGGCTTGAGGCCAGTGAGAGGCTGGTTTTAGGTCCAGACTTTATTCATGATTCCACAGAAAAGATTGAACTTATTCGACATAGGATGAAAGAAGCCCAGAGTAGACAAAAATCCTATGCTGATAATCGAAGAAGGAAATTAGAATTTTCTGTTGGAGATCTTGTTTTTATTCATGTTTCACCTATGAAAGGTGTTGTACGTTTCAGTCGGTCGGGAAAGTTAGCGCCTCGATATATTGGGCCATTTCCTATCACTGAACGTATTGGTTCCATGGCTTATTGCCTTTCATTACCGGCTCAGTTCTCTGCTATGCATGACGTGTTTCATGTTTCTCAATTACGGAAATGCCTTCGAGATTCCGATTCTATTCTTGAGCCTGGTGTTGTCGAAGAAATTGAAGTTTCGTCGAATTTAACTTACGAGCAGCATCCTATTCGAATTATTGCTTCGGAGGTCAAACGACTCCGAAATAAAGATGTTCCGCTTGTGAAGGTTCAATGGTCCTCAAATCCTAAGGATTGCTCTTGGGAATCCAGAGAATTCATCGAGCGAACACATCCGGACTTGCTTACTTCTGCTCTTTGTGGTGAACTTCCTATTTCGAATTTCTTTTGTGTTAATATGCTTTTATGGTTGTTACTTTTTATTTCATCTTATATTGCGAAGACGCAATTTTTTTAAGGAGGGGAGTCTGTAACAACCCGCATATTTATCGATTTTATGTTTAAATATTTTATTTAAATATTTTGTCGTTAATCGGATATTGGTCCGAAAATCTACTTTTTGCAAATGGTCAAATTAGGACTCGAGACCACTTCCATTGAGTTCAAAATGCCATTTACAATTTTTTTAAGTATAAACATTGATAGGTTTGGAGTTAGTGGAATTTCACTTACTTTTCCCGCTTTCGACTTTGGGTTAGATTAGCCATTATAACTCAAACCCACTCCTCTCCTTCTCCTCACTCTTCATAAATTTCCTAACAACCAAGCCTTAGCATTAATGGTGAGTGGAAGGGGAAATTAATATTCCAAGCTCAAATTCTCTTGCAAATCCAACATTCAATTCCAAATTCAAGAAGAAGATATTGGATTCAAGCTTGTGATTACTTCTCCATTGCTTTCAAGCTTTTCTTCATAAATTTGGTGCAAAGGTGAGATTTTTATCTCACAATTCTAGTCTATAACTATATTGGACTGTTGGGAATGATTCCCCATCACTTTAGCATATACATTTGCATTTGGTTTGGATTGGATTGGTGAAAAACCCCCAATTTTTGGTGTTTTAGGCGAAAAACTGCAGTTAGGTCGTTCTGCCTATGCTAGGTCGTTCGCATGGAAAAGTCTCGGCCTGCATATTTCGTTCGCCCTTAAGTCGTAGGTCGTAGGTCGCTCGACACAAGGTCGTAGGTCGTAGGTCGCTTGGCTTTGGGTCGTCCGGTCTTGGCTAGCTCGGTTATAGGTCGTTACCTCTAGGTCGTTAGACCTTTATACTTTAGGTCGTTGCTCGTCCTTGCCACATAGGTCGCTCGACCTTTGTTCCATTTGGTCGCGAACCTCGATAGGTCGCGTAACCCCTTAAGTCGCTCGACCACTAGGTCGCGAACACCTCTAGGTCGCTCGACCCCTTTAACTCGTAGGTCGCTCGCCTCTCCTAACCCGCGAGTTCCTTAAGTCACTTGCCTCCCTTAGGTCTCTCACCTGGTTGAGTCGCACCACACCTTAGCTCGGTCGCATTAGGTCCCGTACATTTAAGGTCGCATGACCACAGGGTTGCTCCAGTTAGGTCGCATGACCCCTTATGTCGCTTGCCTCTGTTAGGTCGCTCGCTTCTGCTAACTCGCGAACACCCCTAGGTCGCTCGACCCCTTAGACCCCTAGGTCGCAACCATTAGGTTGCTCGATCCTATCCTCCCTTGGGTCTTCACTAGGTCGTACCGTTTTGGACGGGGCGCTGCCCCCTGGACCCCCGCGACCTGACCGGGCAGGTCGAACCCCGTAGCGGGAGCGTTGCCCCCGCACCCCCACCTTGGGGGGTTGCCACCCTCTGGACCCATCCTCCGTAGGGGATCTTATCTAAAAAACATTCAACAGAACATGCTTTGTTGAGATGCTGATTGACCATTCTTCGAGACAAACTATCTTTGGCTTCTCGGTCGATTTTATGGATTTTTGAATATCTATTTCGATGGATTCTTTATCGGTTTCTTCGGATTTTATTCACGTCTTCGAATGTGAATTTTTATGATTGATTGTTTCTACAATCACTTCTATGATTTGTCACTTTAAAATATAAAGGTTTTCTATACTAGTAGTAAATATCAAAACTCTTTCTTAAAATGATTTCAACACTATTTTATAACAAAGCTCGTTTTCTCAAACCGATTTTCAATCTAATAGTATATACAAACCTTTACCTCACTCGTATGAGAAATCTAATTAAATGACTTAGTAAAACAAGTGGTATGAAACGCTTGCATTCACTTCGTCGGTTAATTCTTGGACTTGTTCGATTGAACCTCTTGTGACAATTTTCTAATGAAGATTTACAGTTTGTATGTAAATATTTAAGTTAAGCAAGTGGTTATGGGACACGAAGATAAACTTTTATATTTACTAGCTTAGTGTAATTGACACTTCTCGTTGATCATGACGATCATTTTATGATTTAGACTAGCAATTGTGCGATGTCTCTTTGTTTGCAAGGTATGTGTGAGTCGCAATCACACCCATGAGGTCTAGTCTAACCTTGCAAACAAAGAGACATTGCACAATTGCAAGGAAAAAAAAGAAAGGATTTGTATTTTTGATAATATTAATTTTTTAGCAGATGATTGTATAAGAACTACCTATAGGATTGTTATTTGATAAAATTGAGCACAATCTTTAATATTTATGCTAAAATTGATTTAGTATGAGTTATCACTAGTTTAAATTCAATCAAACTAAATTTAGGGTATAAGTGCAATTGGTAAATTCATTAATAAATGTAATTAATACGGTAAATAATAAGGTAGTTATATTAATCTGAGTTACTTATCCATTTATTTTGATTTTGGTTTAATTGATCTTTTAAAAGTATTTTGAAAAAGCAAAATAAAAGAAATAAAAGATATAAACTTTGTATGTAGGAAAAATGAAAAATTCTTGATAGAATAGATATCCAAGTTGGTTCAATGACCTTGATTTCCATAATGCTATAAAAAAACTAATTTATGCATTCTTAGAATACCCTTTACATGGTGTATATGTGTGTATTTGCGCGCGCATGTGTGTGTAACTCTAAATATTACTTGATTTTTAATATGCTTTAGGACATGTACACATGTGTTGAATGCGACTTTTAAACTCGAATCATATTATATAAATGTAAAGATAATAATTACACTTCTCCTTTTAATTCTCTCATAATATTCGTCTATATTTCCAAAACTTTTGCATGCTTTCTTGGTCCGCGCATTAATTATTAACTGATTTTTTGTATTCTAAATTTTTTCCAATCGCTTCAGAACCATTATAGATAAGTTCACTTAGGTTTTTCAAATTTAAAACTTTAAGACCTAGAATAATGTCAATATTTCAATTACAGATGTGTTATTTACTTACCAAATGAATTTATTATGCATAGCTAAGAAATTTAAAATTTATTGAAATAATTATTTATTTCAGCAAAAATTAATAATTCTATATTCAGATTGAACAATAACATGATAACATTCACATAACGAATAAACGCTTTATAAAAATAATAACAAATTCAAATAATATCTTACTTACCTAATGGGATTTATTCCGTACACGTGTTAACAAAAATTAAACCTATAAATAAATATATAATATTTAGATTATATTCTGCATTCTAGCGATATTATACCTTAGTATCCTCAAAACCCATATACGCCTAGTCTAATACTTAAATACTTTTTGTTTTATACCTTCTATAAGATTTTGATGAATTTTATACATTTGTAACATTGAATAATTTTCTACCAGTTTCACTTGATTAAGTAATTGTTTTTTCTTGATCTTTTTTTAGTTGATACTAATAAATACAAGGAAGTAGTAAAGGAGAAATTAGAGAGAATCCAATTTAAGAGTTTGGAAAGTTCCAATGTCGTTATTCCCATTTAATTTTTTCTTGCTTATTTTAATGTTTCGAACACTTTATATTATAATACCAATCTTTGTACTGTAGTTTCATCTTAGTGACTAGCAATATTAATTTCCTTAGTAATTGAAATTGTAAGATATGAAACAATTGTTCGAAGAGTAAACCATAAAATTATGTATTATATTGGACATTCCTCAGATTTTTAGTTTTATTGTAATATGTTTTGTAGCTCAAATTTTTTGAGTGTTTGAAATTGTTCCTTTTATGTCTACTAGTTACAAGTAAACTAGTTTATAGTTTTTCCCAATATTGTATAGCGATAGCTATGCATGATGCAATTTTCTTTATGGTTTTTATATATGCGGATAATTACTTGAATTGTTCTATTATGTATGAGTTATTTTATCAATAATGATATCTTAGACCAATATTCGAGGCTTATAGCTTAAAATTTGATGTGTGCATCTGCATAATTATTTGTAGGTTTATTATGTAATTATTTAAGTCCCATTTTGTATGGTGCATAAATATAGTTGTATAGACGTACACAATGAATATAAATGCATTTTTTGGATAAATAATTTTAAATATTTTAAATATAAAGAATATTTTAATGTAAAATATATTTGGATATAATGGTATCGCTTCAGTTAATCATAAAAAACATGCTCAAATAGATTTGTAAAAAATATAGTCGTAATCCATTTGCATAATACGGTTTGCACTAGTTATTCAATAAGTTGCCAAATGGAGAACAATCGAATAACAGTTCTCTATTTTGTCTAATACCGCATTATATTTAACGAAATGATGAATAATCATCAACATATAATATTGGTAGCATGATACTCATACTCCTTTCTATTAACTCAAAATATTTCCATGAACGGGAAAATAAAAGCTTTCAATTAGGTGCAATAATCAGTCGCTAGTTCTTTAATCATCTTTCAACTGATAAAATGCACTTTCAAATATTAGTTGTTAGTACAAAAGACTTTTAAACTAAATTACCTATAATATGTATGCAAGACTATTCTCAAAGATACAAATGATAGTTCAAGAACTTAAAAGCAGATGGTGAGATGGGCACACGATATTATTTTAGCTCTAAACTTCAATGATGCAACATTATATATGCGTGTGTGTGTGAAATCTCATATATGATCTACATATGAAACCTTATCTAAAGCATGTGCATTAATTTATCTACTCAAAACAACAAAAATCTTATATATGGAATCAGATGCGTGTTCATAAAGGAAGCAATTTATTTGTTTGAACCATAGAATAGGTAAATAAACAAAAGTATACTGTGAAAGAAATATCAAAATCATTATGTGGCTGCAATTTGTGGTTATTTCCATCGTACTTTCAAATATTTACTTAGATGCATAATAATGAATATTACAAAGAAGACATCTTTATTTAACAATAACAAGTTGTGGTGCCAAATATTAACAGAAGCAAACAAAAATAGTTAAGAAATAGGTTAATTGCGTTTATAGCTTTAGGCGAATACTAATACTTGAAGCATACAAGTACTCCATTTAAAACCTAGGCTAAAGAAATGTTTTTTAAATCTTGTTTTCATAAAAAAAGCAAGAAGCGCCATATGCGTGAAGTGAAGGCTCAAGAACATGTCTACCAACTGTAAGACCTATACACACTAAAGGAGATGTACATAGTGTGTTACAACTTTTATATATAATTAAAAACTTAGTGAGGCATAATATGCATTTTACTAATTATCTAGAACTTAGAAAGCAATCAAGTGACAGAACAATGCATAAAAAAATAGTAAACTAAATGTGGAATAACAAAATGCTAATGGTATAAATATGGAACCTATTTATACTGGTTCAAGTATCCCAACCATAAGTCTAATATGATAGCATCCTTTAAGGATTTCGACTGTCAAATTCCTTGCCTTGACTTCCTCTTCTATGTTGAGAGAGGTAAGTTATATAATTTTAGAGGAGAGGCAGATAAATAAATTTTATTCAATATATATGACTCTTCACTTTAATTGACATATGATTTTTCACAAAATAACGTTTAAATTTATTATTAAATTTTGGTTTATCAAAACATTCCCCCTTAAAACCAAAATTCTTTTAAACTCCTAATGCAGCCACATTCCTTGAAAACATAGGTCCTCCAAGGGGCTTTGTGAAAATATCATAGATTTGTTCTTCACTTCGATAATATTGAAGAATGATCTCTCCTTCAATAACAAGCTATCTTATAAAATGGAATCGCAAATGAATATGCATCACTCCTCTATGCAAAACTCGACCTTTTGAGACAAATATGGTAGAACTGTTGTAATAGTATATGATCATAGGATCATTTTGTTTGCAATTCAAGTTTAACAGAATTTCTCTTATCATAAAGTTTAAAATCCAGCCAAAGATGTTGCAATGCATTCTGCTTCGATGATAGAAAGCACCACAACTGGTTTCTTCTTTGAACACCAAGGTATTATTCCACTTCCAAAGCTAAAAACATAATTGTAAGTACTTCATGAATCATTGTTGCTTCCACCTTAATCAGTATCATTATACCCAACAGGCTCCATCGGAACACAAGCTTCATATAAGAGACCATAACAATGGTTCCTTTGATGTATCATAATATTCTCCTTGCAGCTAATTGTACTTTATACTTATCGATGGAAGCAACTAGATTGATTTTTGTCTTGAACATCCGCTTTACACCAATGGCACATTTGTGTAAAGGTAATGTAGTAAGCTCCCATATCATTCTTTTCAATAGACTTGATTTCTTCTTTCAGTACATGGACCCATTTTTCATCTTTCGATGTTTCATCATAAGTTGTTACGTCTTCTCCTATAAAGAATGAAAAGTATACATGATTTGTTGTGGCCATTTCTTCTGTTGAATCATAAATCTTCTTAAATTTTTATTTCTTCTTCCCGGCATTGATGGTGAATTATGTTGTGGTTCAACACCATTGTCATTGCCAAGTTGCAATGGTTCGACACTATAATTAGTGTCATGCTCAAAAGGTTCTTCTCCTTTAAGGTTAAGATTTTGTCATCCTGATAATTGTGAATAATTTAAAAGATTATAGAATCCATTTTCATCAAAACAAACATACCAACTAATCACATGTTTCTTTGATCTTAGGTTATAAAGCTTGAAACTTTAGTTCTTTGGCTGTAGCCAATGAAAATGCATTTCTCAAATTTATTATCGAGTATTGTCACGACCCGAACTCGATGTCCGACAAACAACATCAAATTCGTATCGCGGGAGCTTGCAACACCCATTAGATGATAAATAACACAGTGGAATAAAAGATGATTTCACTGATACAACATGAATACAATATATGATACATCAATTTGATACAATGATAATCAACAACATCAGAGAATATACAACACAGAATACAACGGAACCTGATACAATATGAGATAAGTCTTCATAGAATCTAGTACTGCAACTCTGATCTAAAAGCTCCAAAGACAAAGCTCCAAAACTTCAAGCTCGATCCACCATCAAGATTGCACCAGGATAAGCAAGTCTCGTCCACGGACTGAACTAGTTCCAGATAAACGATAAACCCGACTATCTAAAAAAAACCAAACTCTAGACTGTCCGTGTGAAAAATTGTGGGCACCTAGAGTTTAGGAATGGAATAATAAACTCCGAGTCAGTCATGGGACTGGTGTGAGCAAACGAAAACATTTGGTCTTTTAGACAATCAAAAGATTTTAAAATGTAAAATCCGCAATGCTTTTTGGAAAATGAAACCATCATAAGGCCTCCCGCCACACGCACCATGCAAACGCAGAATTGGAGGAGATTTCTCTTTATGACAGTCAAACATGCTTGATACGCGAAAACCTTTTTGATATAATTATTATTAGTGTATAGTGGAAAACATTTCGAAAGTATAATATTAATCTTAGCCAGCATAGGTACCATTATATTATGCTAGCTATAGCTGCCATTTTAAATGATAGGTTCTACATCTAAAACCGTACAAGGTGCATATTGTTTTGATTGGATTTCCAACAAATGGTCAGGCTAAGGAACTTCCTACTGCCACATGGGAAGGCCTCTGGCGGGATGCCTCGAGAACCTACCCGGCTCTCTGCCAACACAAGGCCGGTTTCCTCCCTGCCTGGGAGTAATACCTACAGATATGCCACTCCCGGTCCTTTGGGACCTTTATCCGAGAGCTCTCAACACCAACAACATCACACAGTAATAAATATATACTACAGTGCCCACATGAGTAAGTATCTAGGCTCCATACCATGATATTATCCTTTTCCAGAAGGAATGGTCACACCCTAGGGGAGCCACCCCTGAAACCTTGCCGCATCATTCCTGTTTCGACCATTACCGGTTTGTGAGGCTCGATGAGGTTTTGTCCACAAAGCTACGCTTTTCACAAAACCCATGCTTTGATCACAATTGATCAACCAATGATCACCAACACACAGCAGCACTTAGCATGCCGTACTACCAAATTGGGAGTATATCATTGATAACCTTCAGCTACATAACCTCTGAGCTCATACGACTCAGAGAAGGGTGTTAAGCTAAGAGAATGAATTCTCCGCCACCAACACATATGCATTTGAAAGAAATCTGCTTTATATCTCAAAGTGTAGTGTCAGACATACAACCATACAAGTCTGTCCCGGGTTCGAACATAACCGAAGGCACTTTCGAATAAGCCCTTGCAATCCAGATATTCACAATCCCAATCGGACTTCCCATCACTTAGCAAATCTCTATACCATAGCTACTCAGTGCAGAGACAATCGATAGGTCATCCTATCATTCTCGCAAATACCCGGTCTTCACCACCGATCTTTAATGCTATCCATAACGACCTATCATTATTCGGAATGGGTTATATGACACAAAGTCCTCTCCCGGCTAAACCGAATAACGAGCGCAATATTTAAAAACATATGGATATGGGATTTCAATTAAGTCACAATTTAATAGTTCAAAACTTTCTTTCAAATGATTTAAACCAATTACCATTTCAAATCTTTTAAACAAAAACATTTATTTCACAAAGTTCACCCAGTTTCACAAAGATCCATTCACGGATTTCAAAACAATTTCCGTTTCAATTGGATTAACCAATTAAATCTTTAAACGAAGATTTATCTCATAGCTTTCAAAACTCGTTTCCAAAGATTCACTCCTAATTTGGGAAACAATTTCAATTCAAACTTGAAATTTCTTTAATACAAATTGGGAATTCATTTCCCATATGAAAGCTACTTGAAACAACTGTTTTCATTTCGGAAAATCCGATTTTTATTTATAAAAGTTAACATTTTTGGGGTCAATTCAAACTCCCAAAACAACACTTTAAAAATGGTTTAAAACCCATATAAGCTTGTATACCGCTTTTATAAATACTAGATACATAATTCAATTCCAGATACTGAATTCAAATTTTAAATTTATTCAAATTTCAAATCTCAACTAAGTAATTGAGAATAACTTTTATCTTTGAAATCCCTTTTCAAAAGCTCTTTATATTTAATTCAATTCCATTTCCAAAACTATTTGAATTTAAAATTCAAATTCAAAACTATTTTAAAAATTCAAATATCTGTGACTTAACCAATTTCCACGTGCAATCCATATTTGTATGTGTATAAGTGTAGTCCAGGGGTTTTGCACAATAGTGCACAACATCAATCATTACAGATTCAATCATATCGATAAGCAGTATTATCCATAACGCTTATCTTCATTCACAGATTCCCAGATAAAGTAAATTTATCAATCACAAAGATTCATCATTATAATTCGATGTGGGTTTCGGATAACCAACTGGAATTCGATTCCCTATAGCAACGAAATTCAAATGCCGTTTTACGGACAAAGGGGTTTTCACACACACACACACACACACACACACACACACACACACACACACATATATATATATGCAGAAACAAATCACAAACAATTTAGCTTAAAACAACACATCACACAGTATCACAATCATAAACAGAAATAACAATTAATACACAACATCTGATGATAGTCAATCATTTTCAATTTAAGGTAAGGTGATTAACAGAATTACCATATAACTATTTTTTATTGATTTATTTAAATCAATGATTAACTATTCTTGATGATAATTTAATTAATTTTTTATTATTATTTGAGTATCTTGAATCAATTATCTTGATTAACTACTAATTATAAACTAATTATCTTTGATTATCTAATTAACAATTTGTAACTACAAATAAATTAAACACTTAATTGTGAATTAATCAAATCTTTAATTTCAACTCGACTAATCTTTAGTTACTTGATTAATTACAATTTAAATTAATTATCCGTTATTAATTACCCTTTTTAAACAATTAATAATAATACTTATTTGTCTAAATTAACATTTTAAAATGTTCTATAACTTGGAAATCAATTATTACTAATTAAAAACTTTGATGTTAATTAAATTCCAATGCTTGTTTCATATTAATTATTTAATTAAAGTATTAACTAGATTTTAAAACGTTCTAAAGTATTAATTGGAAATAATTTACACTTGTAATAAGGTCTTGATTTGAATTTGTCATAAATTAATTAGTCATCACCTTAATTAGCCATTATCATCTAAATTTGTTTAAATAGTTTACATACTATTAGAAGTTTGCAGATTTGGAAATTTACCCGAGCGAGATTTTTGATTTATTCGAGTAAACACTCGAGTCCATTTACAAATTTCCCGAGATCTCTCCCTGTCGCATTGATTCTTCTTCTTCCTTTTTTTTTCAATTGAGTTAGTTTAAGTTTTAAACGATAGTAACAGGAACCAAGCCCGCGTACTCGAGTACAACCCCGAGACAATCACCTCTTGGACTCGAGAAACAACACGCGACACTTACATCCATCAGCACCGACACCAAGCGATCACGTGCACGTGCACTGTCGCCTCTGGCCATCAGTGATCGCTGCGGCCACCTTCGACAACCACTCGAACTCACTCGACCATGAAGCAGTACTAAGACCGCACGCACAACCCTTGAATCAAAATCGAGTTAAAACTTCAACCCAACAGAAACGCCATGGCCAGAATTCCACGATTTCGATGCCTCCGACTCGCCACCCTTTCTAAAACTTCGTCACACCTTCTAGCTTGCATCCCTAACCAAGCGAGCCACTCCGATGCTCCCCAGTTGCCGCAACAACCTCGACACCCCGATGATCCAAAACCATTGCAAAACCCTACTTTGATCCACCACAGTCACCATGCTTATCAAAAAATTTCGTGAGCATTTTTTCGTGAATCCTCGTCACCCAAGCTACCCTTCGCCATGACCACAACCCACTTACTTCGTAGATTGCCAATAATTCATGAAAACTTAAAATCCGTTCATCCACGAAATTCACTATATTTTCTTACTTATAAGTTATGAAATTTCCACTAAAAATTCATTACTTTGCAATATGTAACATCCTTGAAATCTTAATTAAGATAATTTGATAACTAATTTAAATGTTTGAAATTAAGTTGTGAATTTAATTATGAAATAATTAGAAAATTTTTAGAATAAATAAAATATTTGGATATTGTATCATTGGAGTTGTATATGATATTCTTTTCTTTTCTTCCACTGTGTTGTTATACTTGATGTGTTATAAGCTCCGGCGAACCAGATTTGACGTTTGGATCTGCGGCATTTGAATACGAGTGTCGTATTCGGTGTCGATTTTCGAAGGTCGAGTCAGGGTCGTTACACAATACGAACGTGATTATACAATCAGATTTCAAAACTAACATGTATGATTTTACTGATGTATTTATTCATCTACTATAAACTGTCGTCTTCAAAATATTTATTTAATTTAGATACCTAATATTATTTTTAAAACCGACTTTACATGATTGTGAAAATCTTTCATTCAAACACCATGATCTAAATGTCATTATTCAAAGAAACATAATTTTCTTGGGTGAGCCAGAGCCTGTAACACAACACAGAACTATATCTCTGTACATATACATTCATGCACATTATACTCACAATAGAACTTCAACAATCATCACAGGCAAACTATATATATATATATATATATATATATCAAATTTAAGGATTTATGGTTTGCTCACCTGGAAACAAAAATTGAACAGAGAAAGAACAGAGGGAAATTGTTGTTTTGATTTTCTTTAAATCCTGTTTGCTGTTGAATGATGTTTCAGTTTGGATGATGTTTCTTATCTTTTTTTTTTCTTTCAGCTTGCTGAGTTATTTTTCTTTAATACACGAATTAGGATAGGGTTGATATACATATAAAGAAGATGGTCTGTACAGAGGAAGGTATTATCTAGTTAGTTTTTTCATTTGAACGGATTTCCCTTAATTTGACTAAATATATTTTTGTTTGTTACAAAATTTTTGGCTGAGATAGTATATTTGGTGTGCTTGAGAAGAAAACATTAAATGCATGTGTTCCAATTTGTTTACAGCAAATCTATTTGATTTTGTATGTACAGTTTTGTCTTGTGGATGTATTTTTATTTGTTTTATAATTATCTTCCTTTGCATGCTTTATTACATAGATATTTATTTGTATGCAGATATTATTTCTTCCTTGTTTACTGAAATGACTTTTAAACTTGCTTTCCTAATTCACATACCATATACATGTAATTCATTTTTTATTATTTTGTAGTTTAATTTTTTTTCATTATCTTCCTTTATAAGATTTTGTACATAGATGTTTTCTTTTTCTCTTGCATTTGTTTTATACACAAATCTTCTTGCCTTGCTTATTCATATATTACACAGCTCACATACAAATATATATGTACTTTATATGTTTACTTAAGTATTAATATTTTATTTTTACTAAAATAATCTTGAATTTTATTTCTATTTAAAGTTTAACTTTTAAACATTTAATTTATATCCTCATATTTGTATACTTATATTTATATTGATAGAATTGAATTTTATTTTAAACATTAGTATCTATATTGCATTCAATAATTAATCGTACATATAATATTTTTTCCAAAGTAAAATCTTTAAATTCAATTCATTTTGAATTTCCAAATCAAAATTTATTTATAATTCAATTCAACTGAAAATATTCATTTTGAGTTTCAAATCCAAATTCAAAAGCAAATAAGTGCATTTACCATATTAAATTTGAAAATTTTAAACAAACCCATAATTTAACCCAAAAATTTAATTTAATTATAAATTTAAATTCGTCTTTAATCGGGATCGTTACAAGTATCGATCTCAAATCATCTGGAATGTGAGAAAATGCAAGGAAACCAAAAGTTTTTAAGTGATTAAAATTTGGTTTTTTATCATACCAAACCTCATTTGAAGTAGAGTTGTCTAGATTTTTTTGGTGACCAATTAATCAAGTAAACTGCACAAGACACCGCTTCAACTAAAAAACTACTAATGTATTTTTATATTTATTTGACATGCATCTCACCATGTTCATTATTGTCTGATTATTACGCTCTACGATAGAATTTGATTATTGTGAGTACCTACTTGTTAATTCATGATGAATTCCATAGTCCCAATAAAAATCTTCCAATGGAGATGACATAAATTCTCCTAGACGATTGTTTCTTAAATTATTTGTTTGAAAACTAGAAGATTTTTCAATTTGAATACTTTAAAATAAGGCAAAGCTTCAAAATTATTCTTGACACAATAAACCAAAGTTTTCCATGTATAATCATCAACAAGCAATAAAATATATATGGTGCCTCCAAGCGATGATACTTGCATATGTCCACAAAGGTCAGTATGGACAAGCTTCAGAGGTGATTATGAATGCCACTTAGATTAGTTGAGAATGTTTGACGGTGTCATTTTCCTAACTTGCATTCTTTGCGTCCTTCATTAATAACATCAATATAGCCAATCCTTGGACAATTCCTTTGATGGATAGCTCCTTTAAACTTCAAAATTTTAGTTGGCCAAACTTGTCATGCCATAGTTTGGAAATTATTTATTAAATTTAACTAGGAAACACATACCATTGATAACATTAAGGTTGGTAGGAAATAGATTGTTAGATACAAAAACAATCTTTGTTATATGTTTATTTTTTTATGGTGCACATATCTCCCATAAATTAAAAGTCAAATCCTTTCTTTAGTAAGTGACAATGTTGAGTAGATTACTCCACAATCCTGGTATGTAAAGTACCTATGACATTTTCTACGCTTTGATGGTCTTTGTTTTGAAAGCAATTTCTCCGATAACTTGAATTTTGTAAGACTTGGCATCTCCAATAGTAATCTGACCATGATTAGCTTCAACGAAAGTTGGAAACAAATTTCTGATTTTGGCCATATGTCTGCTTGTTCCACTATCCAAATACCATATATTTTCAACATTTCCATGAGATGCAATCAACGATGTTTTTGTTTCTACCTTTATTTTAATGCATAAACTAGCTACGGTTTGTTTTTAGGGTTGGTTTCCAATAATTTTTTTCTTTATGTTCAGGCTTATTATAATAATTACATTTAAAGTATGGTTTTGTACGTTTGTTTGTCCTTATCCACTACCTCTTTAAGAGTTGTGGAATGATTGTTTCTCTTCTATTTTAGATTCCTCATTTCTTTTATCATGAGTATGTTGATATGAGAAATGTCTTTCACCACTTTTACTATGATCTTTCATGAATTTGAATTGGGATTTTAAAGCTTGATCATGTGAAGAATTCATACGGGTGCTTCTTCGTAGAATTCTAGCTTCATGAGCTTCTAATCATCTATCACAGCTTCTAGGGACATTGATGAAAGATTACTTGATTCTTCAATAACAACCAATATATTGTCAAATTTAATTGGCAAGATTCTTAGAACTTTTTCAATAGCTCTTTGAGTTTCCATAAATTCTCCATTTGATGCCATCTGACTTATAACAAAAGAGACACGAGTATTTGAGATTTCTTCATTATCTCCAACTTTTCAAATTCTACATGCAACAATTTTAAGTGAACCTTCTTTACTTGATATTTCCTAAAAATGTCGTCTTCAAAAATCTCAATGCATCCTTGGCACTTTCTATTTTTGAAATTCTTTCATAAACAACAATTTATAGTGGTTTATAAATTTGGAAGAATATGCTTCTCTATCCTTCTACTTCTTACGCTTCAAGAGATCCATTTAGGCAAGGGTGAGTTGGGATCCGTCTTCTAGTGCACATATAGCTTCTTCAACCACACTCTATAAGTCTTGAAATTCAACTCACAACTTCATAAAATGCTCCAATAATCAAATTTTTCATTATTGAACCAATGTACAAGGGAAATGAGTTGGTTTGACATTTATTTATATCAAACTTGCTTTGATACCAGTTTGTTAGGAAATGAGAGGTATATAATTTTAGAGGAGAAGTAGATAAATAAATTTTATTTCATTACTACTTTCAAACTCAACTTCTATACAACATAACAAAATGACCATATATTTATATTAGATTTATACCCTTACAACTAGACACAACTCTTTAGGTAGTCACTTTTTCATTTTAGTGGCATGACGCTTTATTGAATAGGCACGATTCTTCACTTCAATAGACATAACATTTATTCAATAGACACGACCGTATACTTGAATGGACGTATGACTTTTCACAAAAAGGACTATTAAACTTATCATTGAATTTTGTTTTATCAAAACATTTTACACCATCAATCTCTTTCTAAGAGACACTTCATAGATCAATTCAACCACCATAACTATTTGCAAATGGAATACGATAGAGTCTCTCTTTGTGATAGAGTACAACAACCCTTATGAATTTGAAAATATAGGTTGGGTTTAATTAAATTCTTGAAATCATAAGAACATACAAGTGAGAGTCCCAAGAAGATTTAAGATTCTTTTTGTAACAAGACGCGTATTGTATTTCAAAACTCATAGTAGTTGTGATAAGTTGCGATCAAACTATGAAATTCTAAATGACAAAAATTCAAAAGAAAATTTCCATTTATGAAGCTTCATGTCAATATAAGCAGGCTTCAATGTTGTCAAAGCCAAAAAATCCAAAAAAGTGCAAGACCGGCGTCTAGCGCTTTTTTCGCCTTTCGCTTTTTCTTGGTTATCTTATGCATGCATTTTCTATTTTCAATAAACAAAATCCACACTTGAATTTTAATCTGTAAAGGGCAGTAGTTAGCATAGACATAAGATGATTTTAAACATAGTTTGAAAATTTTAGAAGTGCAACACTTTTTGCTGACATGAGAAATGGTATGTTGACACAACAAATTTCTAGAATGATTTCAAACTTCCAAAAACTTTGAAAAAGCATTTATAAAAATTATTTGAAAGATGACAATTTTAAGTATATATGAGTGATTATCCTTGTCATGCTAATGGTAAATTTCTCATTGCTTTATCCTTCCCTCAGTTGGTTACCCTTTTTTAGCTAAGATGATATGTTGGTAAATTGAAATGATAATGATAAATTACCATTTCAATGGTATTGATCGATGATAATGGTAAATACATTGACATTCATATAATTGTTTGTATTGCATGCATTTAGAAGTAATCAAAAAACCAAATTTTGCTCATAAATTCAATTAAATAATGCTAACCACATTTATATTCTTTTTAAAATGTCTTTTGTTGACTATCACAATGAAGCCTACGATGAAGTACCAACAAAGTGTAAAAATATCAATCTTTTGATTTACCGAGCAAATGGTAATTTATCATTATCGGTATAACAACCACTATTTTATATGTGTACCAGCTTTGGTAAACTGATATATTAGTAACGGTAATAAGAAATGATATTTTCTTACCAGTAAAAATGTAAGTTAATTGTATATTGCAAATGATTGTCGTAACCTTTACCATTATAACATTATGTGTGATTGTGATTTTTTGCAATTATATAATAAAAGAAAACAATAGGAACACACAAAAGCAATTGAATTTGAGTTGTTATCCATCAAAGCTTCCGTGTGTTTTCATCATGTTAGCTCATTTCCGTCATTGCAAAAATTTCTTACAAATACTTAGCAAAGTGTTAGCAGCATGTCTGTAACAACCCGCATATTTATCGATTTTATATTTAAATATTTTATTTAAATATTTTATCGTTAGTCGGATTTTAGTCCGAAAAGCTACTTTTTGCATACGGTCGAATTAGGACTCGGGACCACTCCCATTGAGTTTAAAATGCCGTTTGCGACCTTTTTGAGTATAAGCTTCGATATGTTTGGAGAAAGTTGATTTCTGCTACCTTTTACTTTGGGTTTGGTTTTTGGGCTCAGCCCTATGTTAACTTATACTCCAAAACTGAATCACTCTCCCCATTCTCCCTCACTTCTTTCTCTTTTCAGTTTTCTTAGCTTTAATGGTGGGAGAGATTGGAAATTAAAACTCCAAAACCCTAGTTTCTCTTGCAAATCAAATTCCTAGCTCCAAACTCAAGAAGAACCCATTGGTAATCTTCTCTTCTTCTTCTCCAACTTGTTCTCTTACCAATTTCAGAAATTCCTAAACCTAATTTTGGGAATATTCTTGTTTTTTAGCATAGATTCAAGCTCATTTGGGTTGTGTTGAAGAGAGATTGATTCTCCATTTGCTTTCAAGCTTCTTCTTGTTTGATTTTGAGAAAAGGTGAGATTTTTATCTCACATCTATGACTATAATTATCTTTGGTTATTGGGTATGAATTCCTAACACTTCTTCATGTGCATTTGCTCTTGATTTGGATTGGTTATGTGAATACTCCAATTTTTGGGTTTTTAAGTCAAATTTGTGTGAAATCCTTTTATGGATGTTTGATCATGCTTTTGGTGGTGCATCGAGGAGCATATAGGACCGGGTTGCCGATTGGCATAAACCCTTAGAGCCAATGTTCGTCCGGTTGCATTTTGGAAGAGTTTGCTCTTAATTTGAATAAGGCTGAAAAACAGCCCAGGCATGATTCAGTCGACTGAAAACTCTGTTTAGTCGACTGAACCTGAAACCCGAGAGTTTCCAGGCATGATTCAGTCGACTGAAAAACTCTGCACAGTCGACTGAAACTGGAAACAGAAAGTTTCCTGAACCTGGAAAATTTCCAGGTACAGGGTCAGTCGACTGAAAACTCTGTTCAGTCGACTGAACCTGCTGTTTGAGTCCAATTTGCCTTTTGGATTGAAATTCCAATTTAAATCGATTCGTGCTAATCCTATTTGTTGTTATCATCTATTATGACTTTGATGACTCCTTTTAGGGATTTTTGAATATCCATTTCGATGGATCCTTTATCGATTTCATTGGATTTTATTCACGTCTTCGTATTTGAATTTTTGTGATTGATTGTTCTTACAATCTTCTTCGTGATTTGTCACTTTAAAAATATAAAGGTTTTCTATACTAGTAGTAAATATCAAAACTCTTTCCTCAAACGATTTCAATACTATTTTAATACCAAATTCGTTTATAAAACCGTTTTCCAATCTATTAGTATATACAAACCTTTACCTCACTCGTATGAGAAATCTAATTAAACGGCTTAGTAAAACAAGTGGTATGAAACGCTTGCGTTTACTTTGTCGGTTAATTCTTGGACTTGTTCGATTGAACCTCTTGTGACAATTTTCTAGTGGAGATTTACAGTTTGTTCGTAAATATTTAAGTTAAGCAAGTGGTTATGGGACATGAAGCTAAACTCATATATTTACTAGCTTAGTGTAATCGACACTTCTCGCTGATCATGACGATCATCTTTGTGATTTAGACTAGCAATGTGCGATGTCTCTTTGTCTGCGAGGGAGACTAAAACCCGTTTTGTGGAGTTTCGACTCAATTTGTGATGGGGTAGCAACCCATGGTCTTCGGGCCGTTTGTGGAGCTTCGGCTCAATTTGTGGTGGTTAGCGACCATAGAATTAGCGTTCCGTTTGTGATACACGTGTTGGTGAGCTTTATGCTCCCGTTTGTGATAGGCCTCCCCCCCCCTTTTTGTGATTTCTGGACTTCTTGTGTAGATTTCTAGAATTTGTGTTTCACCAATTTTTCGTGATTTCCATTGATAAGTCTTATCGATATTTGTGCATTGGTGAATTTGTGTGTCATTGACTTTTGTGATTTCGGGATTTCTTGTGTAGTCTTCTGGAATTTGTGCGTCATTGACTTTTGCGATTGACATTGATATTATCGTCAATATTTGTGGTTTGATGAACGAAATAAAGAGTATGACACTTCTTGGATTCTTGTGTAGATTTTGTGATATTGATTAATCTCTTGTTGATTATCAACTACTTATATATCACAGCTTAGCCTTGTGATTATTATGTGTTTAGTCATAACTCTGATTCTATATCGTTTCATCTGATATCTATAGTTAGACTGATCCGTTTATTATTTTCTTATTAAATAATACTCGGGTCAGACCGAGATGTTACAGGTGCTTCTGCTTGACTTCTCTCTTGGGATTGATTTCTCTTGCTTTTGGTTAACTACTTAGATTAGTAGTTTTTGTTGTATACATTTATTATATAGACTCCTTGATGTATACATATTTTTGTCTAGCACTTGTATCTATTCTTTTGTGTTATTGTGGATCTTATTTGACCACTACTCTGATATACACTTTTATGTGTAACATTCATATCTATTTCCGCCTTTGTGATATGAAATTGTCTGTGACTGATTTATGTTATGTTTATTTTTATATTTGTTTCCGAAGATATTATAGCCACTGTGTAGTAGCTTTGAGTTTTTGTTGGTATGTCAGATTTCCTCTTGAGATGAAAAGTTATATTTTTATCCGGTATGTCGGTACTCGCACAAAGCAATTACACAGATGGTCGCTCCTCAACAGCCTTATTCTCCGTGCTAGTTGACAGCATTACTCCGTAATGTTCTTGGCTAGCGTGGGTATAGAGGTGGGGCGTCACAATGTCTTATATGGTTATTATAATGAAAATACATTAAAATGGATCATAAAATCAACCAGTTCTAAGTTCAATTCAAACTATGAATCTATATTAGTAGGTTAAAATTAGAAGGGAAATCTGGATCAGGAGATAAAGATTGCACCTTAAAATAAAAAATTAGATTGCTTGCAGTAAAACTTGTTAAAACTAGCATTCCAAAGCACTTGGACTATAATAATAAGACCGCTTTGTCATCAAGATGTTCAATAAGGGCTCATACAGGCTATTGAAGTTTAAGGTTAAGTGAAAGCATATATGGTGGTAATGTCATCAAGAACAAAGATAATGATAGCTTTATGTCATCGATGAATGATGGATGCCATGTTTTTTAACTTGCTTAGGTTCTTTTAGTAAATCGGGGTGAACTAAATTATGGATGTAGTGTTTTCTTAGAGTGTAACTATTTACACTATAATATTATTTTTAAATGTTACCCATACCTTAATATTACCATGATAGAGTTAGAGATGCCCTAGGAGAAATTATGTAATTTTTTATATATATCCAACTCGATACCAATCTTGTTCAAAATGAAAAGGTGTTTTCTTTTATCATATACTTAATATAATATGTTATATTAATTAATTAATTTAATTAAAACCATATTTAACAGAAAATCCATAGATGATATGTTTTATGATAGTATTACATGGTGTTGTAACCGTAGTAATTTATCACAATGAAAATACACAAACGATTTTAAATATTCCTAGTCAAGATATATTGAGACTAGATATCGATATATCAAGTCTAAAGTATATAATTCTCTTCAAACATTGAGCAGTGTATTACTCATGGTTGTTGGGGGCACCAATGGGTTATGTACTGATAATTGTTGGATCAATATCGAATGACTCATTCAATAGTTTTGGTTAATATAACCAAGGACAGATAGGAAATATCCATGTGACAGATTTATACACTTCTCTCGACTTGAGAATATTGTTAATCTTCGATATGAAAGTTCTGCTTTATTATTAGTCAAACCATGGCATGTGTCTATTGAGTGATAATAGTTGGTCGAGCGAAAGAACTGGAAGTACTTTCATTCAAAAGAGGATTCGTCTCCTTAGTTATATAGGGTTAGTATCATCATCAACTCAAAGTCAAAGTCTTTGACCAGAGTAGTTCAATTAATTATTATTATTATTGAACTAAGAACTATGTGCTTGGACTATAGAGTTGAATTTGGACTATATTGTAATTTTGACCATTAATAACTTCCATAAATCCAAAGTGATATGGTTTTGATGAAGAGAATTGGTGTAAATAAAAGACACAATCGAGTAACGCTTAATAAAGCAAAATTAGATTTTATAGAAACCAAGTAAATGACAAATTTAGGCAAAATGTCACATCACCTGCTAAGTGATGCGTGAATGTTAATATTCAAACAGTTGTTTCATTATATACATATTTTAGTGTTGTTACTTATGTGATGATTTTGATATACAAAAAATTGTGTCACAAATTTGTTTTGCTATTTGTAGGTATATATTAAAAAAATTATCATAAGCAATTTAGGTCGATATGACTCTGAAATTAATTTTTTTATTCTACTGAATTAATATATATTATTTAAATAGATAAATAAAGTTTATGGTTAATTATAACATCACACTTTTGTCAAATATAGTCATATATACAGTATTGAGACTATGATAATTTTCGACAATGATAATACATGTACATACATACATATATATATAACTTAAATATTACTTAAACTAATTATTACATTAATCATTTATATTAATTCACATATATTATGACAATTATATTTTACATTTCATAAAATAATATTATTAGTAAAGACAGTCTCGACAAAAATTAAAAAAATATTTTAAATGTATTTTAAATTTATAGACAAAAATAGAAAAATTATTTTTTAATCAAAAAGTTGTGTAAAAAATTTCAAAGCATTAAATATCATTTAGGATTTAATAGAAATTTAAAATTTAAATTTGCATTTTGTAATTAAGTTTTAGTAAATATTTTACTTATTTCCGAATGGATATTATAAATAGAAAATGCATTAACATTAAAAAAATTATATTTTCTACGCCGTACATAAGACCTGGTCTTTCATACTTATCAAAAATATGTTCGAATATTTTATTAACATATATATATATATATATATATAAGTATATTATTTTATTATGCATATATCTGTGTATATAAATATTAAAAAAATTACTAATATACATGTACCTGTATTTTATTGCTTACAGTTTATATAAAAATTCTATAAATCATTTCTTTATATTTAAATAAGTTTGTTATATAGTATGTTTACTCAATATCAATATTTTATTCATATGATTATATATTTACACACATACACATTTGTACTTATATAAAATTATTTAAACAAAACTATAATATATAAATAATATTTGTATATAAATAATAGTTATATACACATACATATAATTGGATAATATATTTGCATATTGGATAAGTTAACATGTGTATTGCGATGTAAATCCTACCATTTATATACGGACATGTTATACCTTGCACGGATTGATATGTTATACATGCGCACACATATATGCATGCATGACACACACACAAACAGATATATATATATATATATATATTCATAAAATAAATTAAATAAAACTATATGATGTATAAATCTATATAAAACAAAGATTTTGTTTAAATGGATTTAGAAATGTTCTAAATAAATTAGACTTTATAGATCCAATAAAGATCCTATATGGTGAAAATTGAAATTCACCCATGATTTACACTACGTGCTAGCTCAGTTCTAACAACGGAAGAAAAATCCAATAGCATATGCGGTTGAAATTGGTCATGTTAGGGTTAACTAATTAAGCTCGCATTCCCGTTAGTAGGGTGTCTGGAAAGGTGTTGTCTAGGATTGGGTTTGGGTAATCTAGTACTCTATTTTATCGGGCAATTGACCTATCCTGAACAAATATATAAGCCCAATGGTTTTCCTTAATAGAAAAGTCCCAATTTAATTGGGTCTTAGGCTAATTTTCAAAATTGTTTAAAACTTAAAACTATAAGATTTTAATTTTAAAAGTTAAATTTAAAATAATGTACAGATATATAATAAAAGTTATAATATAATAAAAAATTCAAAATGTTTGAAAAACAGAATAAACTAATTTACAAATCTAAATTTATTAATAATATTAATAAAATAAATTAGCTAAATAAATAAACTATATATTAAACATATATATATATATATATTCATGTATTAAATTTTTCTATATACGTTATGATCTTTAAAATATTTAAAATAACTTAAGTATACATATATGTATATAAAATGATTTTTCAAAATTAATATAGTTTAATTAAAATTGGCAAATTAAATAAATAAATTAAAGGTTAATTAATTAATTAAATTAAAGGTTAATTAATTAAATAAAAAATACACATATGACATATATGAGATATATATGTTACACTATAAAGGTTAAAGTATATATAATAAATTTAGTATAAATGTTATGTTAAGACAATATAAAATTAATTAAAATATCAATTAAGTAAAATTAATTAAATAAGATTTTAATTAATTTAATATTATACAGAAGACTATTTTATATTAATATGAAATATAAAAGTTATATAATAATAATACTTGTATAATATGAAATAAATTAAAGGTGGAACATCGATGAAACCGAAATAGACTTAAGGATATGTATACCGTAATTTCAGATATATCTGACACTTAAATCACGATGGTATTTTCATAAGAAATACGTTATTCCATAATTCAATATCAGTTGACATAATACATTGAAGATTATGAATCTTTAATATAAAGTTATCCTCTGTCATTTATATATTATAAACTACTAGCATACTCTTAAGTTGTTGAGCATTTCTCAAGCTAGCGGTATTATGTGTAGTACTATTAATATATTGAATATATGAGGTAAGATAACTATATATAATTGGTGAATTTTCCTTAAGGTATGAGCATTATACTTGGACCGTTGCGAAATGATATGTCCGAGTGAATGGCCTCACTTTGCTTGTTGAGCTTTCCTCAAGATAAATACAGGATTAAGAAAAAGAATCATGGTTTAGGAGTTGTATGTAATACAACCGATAGGAAATTACCATCATCTGTGATCTTATAATTTTTGAGCTTTCCTCAAGGTCGGAATGCCAAGGCATATGGTCCCAACACCCACTAGTGCAACTGAAAGACTTTTGTGTTTCGACTTAGGGTTTGGTGAAACATATAAGATTACTTGGAGCCTTATTGGAAATGAAATGATAACATTTAACCTTTCTAGTATTGTAAAAACATATGCTATATAATGTTATAATAATTCACATTAATCAATATGTGCATTAATATGATTGATAAAACGTTTATCAATTAAGATATACATATGAATTGAATTAAAGATTGATAAATGGAAATATAATATATACTTACTAATAAATGCTTATTACATGTTAATGTTTTAAAACCCATGCAAGCGTCTGGTATAAAACTACTAAATATATTCATAATTTGGTCACTTAACTGTTTATTTGGTTGAGACCGTGTATTGTCTTCTATGTGTTTTGATCTCAAAAGCAATACAATACTGTGGACATTTGATCCATATACATACGCATATAAATTTCATATGGTTAACAATCACACTTTATAATATAAAATATTTCGATGAAATTAGTTCGCCTGAAATAAGCAAATACATAGTTCGAGATCAAGTATTCAATTTGATTGATTATAGTAAAAGATTATATTGTGTTAAATGTAACACAAGACCAAAACTATAATATAAATCTAATAACTCGATCGTTGAAATATCAGTTTGATTAGTTTACGTAAGGTGCATTATATTATATATCCTTAAATGTTAAGGACAATCAAATGCATTTTGTAAAGAGTTCGCTGTGATATTACAGTAAGGGATTTCTTTTCAATGGTTGGACCATTTAAAAAGAATAATGAATGTACAAGAGTATATGTGATCTAAGATATAGTTGGAATGAAGAGAGTGAATAGTTACTTCTACTTTATAAAGAAACATCAAAAATGAATACTGTAATAATAATAACTGATACTTAACATTGAAATAAGAAATAATTTTCTAAAATGTATTTTTGTATAGAAATTTGTTTTCTATAAGATTTATTTCTTTGAATTCAAGATATTTGATCAAAGAAATATCCACTATAAACTAGCTACAATATATAAAATATATAATCAATATTAAGTGAATGATGGACCTATGAATTCATTACATTTTTATAGTAATGGCAGAAATAGTGGGAGAGTGACATGTAACAAATATTTATTGCATGAAGCTACGAATTTTTTCGTACAATGTACCGAAATAATGACTATTTTCGATATCGACTAAAAAATAAACATAGTTATATTTCAATATGAATATTATGGATATCCATTATCAAATAAAACAATAATGGTATTTGTTTTTACAACAAAAGTGAGGCACTAGAAAATACCGAAGTACCTGAAATTGCCTATAACTATTTTGAGATTATGGACTAAGCCATAATTTTGAGAAATAATTTTTGTTATATAATTAAGAATCATATGATACTAGTTATTTATGTCTCAAACAATTCGTGGCTATGCATCATTTAGTGGGAGCATTATAAGAGTTGATGAACTCTTGGAATATATATACGTATACATACATACATATATATACATATACATATACATATATATACATACATATATATATGCAATCATAAGTCTATTAATACCAAAATGGTTCCTTGTACTTCGACATATTCACCGATGAATTTTCACGAACATGAACGTGTGTATTTGATACACATGTATAAGTCTATAATAATCTCATATAGTATAAATGAAAGTAAATAATATAACATGTGATAGAAATGATTTGATTTGATCGAATGAATGAGTATATTGGAAAGAGTTTTGTATGTATCAAATATGAATAAAGATTCATTCTCAAAAGTTACTCCTCTCTATGATTCGTAATGATGTATTATTAAGGAGCAATCGAACTTTATTGATCGAAGTACGATTAATTATGAGCGAAACCAAGTTAACTTCTTTCAATAAGACCATGTACTTAAATAAAGTTAAAATTAATTTTATTTAAAGAATAGTTTACAAAATCATAAAAGATATGTGCTTCTAAGAAACCCCAACATATCCTAGGCCAAAATTTTGGCAAGTTGTAGGAGTCAAAAGAATGCATGTAATAATTTTAACTGAGTGATCTTGTATGAATTGCTTCAAAAGGAATTTGGGAATGACTGTCACTGATGATCAATTTATGTTTTAAACATGGTTTTGTAAACTAAAAACCAAATCAGTTTTATATATGAGGCAATTCATAGAGTATTTTTGAATACCTATTCCATTGCACTAAGAAACAAATATTTTTCAAGAAATATCAACTTCATACCAAAGGAATTTCATTAAGAAATTATTGGTATAAAATGAATTTGGACATGATCCAATGATAAAACTGATTACAATGGATGAAATGATTGACCGAACATAAACGAGCATAAATACATTAGAATGTATAATGAGTATTCTTGTACATGTAAGAGAAACTGTGTGATTCTTTTCAATGTCAAGAATAAATAGTCTTAAGTTGTTTAATTAAATCATTAAGATTATTAACTCTATGATATGATGTAATGTGAAAATCCAAAATAGATTTCAAGTACATTATCAATATATGTATTGATAGTTATATCAAAAAGTTTATGATCCATTGGGCGAGATGTGTCTTCAAGAGAAAGACAAATTTAGTTGGAATATAGTGATCCACATTGATAAGAATAATACCGTGAATTTCAGTTGTTGAAATTAATGTAATAAATTCACCACTCAATGTTCTTAAGTTGTTTTAGATCTTACTTACAAAGTTATCGTCTAATATGACTTCATGTCTGGGTTTATATGTTTTAAAGTAAAAAGTTATAAATATAAATTTAGACTAGACTATTTGCACATAATAACCAAAGTGTCTTGAAATTGGTGAGAGCATTATTAAGTTCGTGGGCTTTTGGATACGATACGAGAGTGGATACGAAAGTACTATTCATAAAAGCATCAAAATTACAAATGTTTTAATAGAAATATCAAATAATTTGAATGTGACAACTCGCACTTCCCGACACACCGATCTAAAGCCTGGTGTGACTTTCAAACTCACGTCATGCAGAGAAATATGAGATGTTGGGTTTTTAAACATTACAGACCATGATTATAAGGGTAAATTTGAATACATTCTACGCTTTTAGATCTTACAGTGGAAGGAATGAAAATATAAGTACTAAAAAATAGTCATTTAAGAACAACAGTCATCAAAATACTTAATTGACATATACTTTATTTTCAAAGTGTAATATAAGTTTTACAGGCTTTTAATACAATAGGTAACTACATGGCGAACAATACAAAGTACGAGAACTCCAACATGAAGCTCGTTTCTCCATATACTACGCCCAACCATCTTCTAATCTTTCATCCCGTAGCGGGGGAAAATAAAAGGAAGAGGATGGAGTCAGACAAAAGTCCACTGAATGAGTACAAGTATAATATGTGATGATCATGTGCAATTACTTTAATGCTACTCTAGATGACCTACGGTGTGATATAAGTGTTTGTCAATTCCTAAGGTCCATTTCCTAAGAGTTCATGTTTAATACATACCTACACCACAATTTATGTAGGCTACTACAAGGATCGAATTGCAGATCGAACGTCACAACTAACGATCGACCATCGCACCTAGAGCTACTCAATATGATAAACACACCTCTATTGGCTACTACCTATGGAAACACCGCTCCTAGGGATCTGTTTCACTACTATTACTGCAATTAGACTATTAGGGAAGGGATTTTCCTCTAATTTCGACTACTTATTTCTCACTATTTGTTATGTATGCTGTAGATTTAGCATATTTTTCACAAGAATCGTTCAAAACAGAAATAAATCTCTTTATCCTCTAATCTTATCATTCTACAATAATATGATGCTGCATAATGTGTTCCTAGACATAGTCAGTTATGGGATCATCGTCAACACTTGCGTTCTCATGAATCATGTCAACGTTTGCTTTTGGCATCTTTGGATCAATGGTCAAGTGTAAACCAAATGTTGTTACCTACACTGCTCTTATAGATAGTTATTACCGAAGCAACAAATGGAATCAACGACATCAAGTATTAAAGGAAATGATTGATAAAGGTATCTCACCAAATGTAGTTAGATATAATACAGCTGATGCATGGAGCAACAGCTGATGCACACAATAATTTTATATGTCTATAATTTATATCTGTATTATATGGAAATTTTATATTTGAAATCATGTTTGCTCGATATTTTGCAATTATTTAATAAGCAACGGTACTATCTGCATTACTGTTTTCGAAGATTTATTCATAAGTTTTAGACAAAATGCAAACTTATTTGAAAATTGATAGAAAAGATCACTATTTCTTAATCAATGAACCATATAAATCATTTAAACATGTTATGATGATAAGAGGTTGAGTGTGGTCTGTATGCGAAGCACGGGTTCGTACTAGTTATTCCAATGCATCAACGAAAAAGAAAAAGAATGAATAAAGCAATCCTCATCATCCTCTTCCTCCTAACAACACTATCCATCTCAACCCTTTGACAAAGCCCAAGCCCGAATCTACCTCCATTGTCAAACCACATCAACTCATCCCCTTCCTCCTCCACCACCATCTTCAAATACCCAAATCCACTTCCCTCCACCCAAAAAATTAGAGCTTGAACCCTAACCCTAACCATAATCCACACTCGCACAGGCCATCGCACCCGTTTCAACCTTGCCACCAACAAATCCCATCGACCATCACCTTCGCATCAGTAGTGCTTCCTCCTCAAACAACCCTAAAACCACCTTGTCAACCGTATCTCCTTATGTGAACCCACCACCCAACCTCACTGCATCCCTAAACCCTAGAACAACATCTCGCTGTCGCAAACCTACACAAACACCGTCAATCATCACCTAGAACAACTGCTGCTAATTTGTTTGGTTTATTTTATAAATAAAATGATAATAATAAAAAATGGGGGAAAGAAGAGAAGGTTATGAGCAGGTTTGTGAACAAGAAGAGCTAGTTCTCTTGGTTCACTTTGCAACGCCTGCAAGTCTGAGGTACATTTTCCACTTTTATTTTTTGTAAAATAGTTGGAAGATTTATCTCTTTGGAGCTAGTAATCATCTTGAGTCACTTGTGGGTTTGAACTGAATCCGTTGCTTCTATGAAACTAAGTTCTAAAAAAAAGATTTATATCAATTTTCTATGTTAAGTTATTTGTGCTTTTGACCTGATTTTTTTCCTTGTGCAAAACATGTTTTAGTCGAACAGATTAAAGAAGCCATATGAAGCCAAGGGAAATTTTCTCCACTTATTTCTTTCCTTTGATGTTATATTTGAACTAAAAAAAGTACAAAATTTTATTATTGTATATACTTCTAACTAAGTTTAGATTATGCATTTATATAGACTAGCTTGCCTTCTAGTGTTTTGCTCATTTACCAAGATCTAACTATTTATGCAATATGTGAACAATTGAAAATATGTCTGTTGAGATAACTAATAAACTAGTTGAAGTTAGGATGTCACATGTGTTCATTAATTGCATTTTTTCAACAAACAAAAATGGGGTAGCTTAAGTTCAAAATTGAACTTGCCTTGAATAAACTAAGTAGCTAAACCCAGTATGTTAACTTTTCATCTGTATTACTTTATGTATAGATTATTTGAGTGGGGCAAAATAAAATTTCGTTTCCTAATAAACACTGTTGGGCTAGGATAAACAAGGTCAGCAACTTTCTTCTACCGAAAGTTATCAATTATAGAAGTAAGTACTTGTTATATTCCCTTGTCACTCTTCAGCATATTTGTTATGCACATACAATTTAAAATGCACCAAACATTGCACATTTTACTCCAGTTGATAACACTTACCAAGACCCCAATGATTAGCATACTATTATCAATCTATACATGTTCTCATTTATGTACTACCACATATGTTGATGTTTTAACTGCTGTATAAATACATGATCAAGTAGTGGAGAAACAAGAAGAATTTATAGGGTGGTGACACCTTTGGTTTTCAAAGGACGATGTAAACTACTTATTAGTTAGCATGTTAGATGAATTGGATGATGATGGAGCACTGCCTAAAGTTTTGCTGGAGTTGGACAAATCAGTAGGGAGACACATTGAGTTTCTCAAGTCTGAATTGGGTAGGAAGAGTGGGTTGTAAGTGTGGCGGTGCTATAATCTTATTTTTGATTTACATATATGGTACTATTTTTTTACGTTGTTGATATATGTTGGCCCTATTGTTGAAATGAAAAATGTTGGTTATATTTTGGATTGTTTTTCTTTTTAATTTTTTTATGAGCAGCTACATTTTGTTATGCATATGATATTTCTTCTTTGTTACTTTTATGCTTGCACATACATCTAATTAACGCACTCGACATTCTAATTAACACACTCGACATTCTGTTTGTGTTGCAAGTAAATGATAGCTAAAACTAAAATCATAGACTTATTGCAAAAATCTTATTACAATGACTTTTTGTAGTTGCAATCGAACTTACTGCAATTGTCGTTCCTTGTTGCAATATCATAGTTTTCAAATAAATGTTAAAGTTTTGCAACTGGTATTTATAGTTGTAAAGAGACCTATTGCAACAGTTTTTAACAGATGTATTTGAAACAATTATAAATAGATGTAAAATGCAGTCATCATATTGCAACTTCGCATATTAAAACTAGCGGCTGCCAATTGCAAAATGGATATTTTATTGTAGTGATAGTGAATTCAGCAACGAAATCAGCCAATGCTTGTCCTCGAATTTCTCTCGTGGGATGGTATTTTATTTTAGTAGGTTAAGCTTCATTTCTATCTTCAGAGCAGGCCAAACATTCGACATGACTTCAAACAAGCATTTTAGTAGGTTAAGCTTCATTCCATATCTTCAGAGCATGCCAAAAATTTGTAATATCTTCCATGTAGTTCACCAATCGCCGTGGCTTCACCAACATATCATTTGCATGGACCTCATTTGTGCACCCGATCTGATTTTTAAACATCGAATTTACCAATCTCTAGTAAGTTACGCTTGCGTTCTTCAAACCAAATGGCATAACAAGATAGCAATATAATCCTAGGTCGGTTATGAAGTTGGTGGTTTTTTAGTCTAGTATGTGCATTGGGATTTGGTTATTGTTAGAATAAGCATGCCTGAACGATAGCAGTTCATGGTCGGCTTTGGAGTCCACCAGTTGGTCAGTCTTTGGTAGTGGGGAGCTGTCTTTTGCGCATGCCTTGTTCAAGTCTGAATAGTCAATGCTTGTCTGCCATTTTCTATTAGGTTTCTTGACCAAAATTGGGTTAATACCCATTCAGGGTGTGATATCCCGGAATTTTAGACAATATCAATTTAATAATCTTTATATAAAATTAAATTGATATTGGCAATATTGATTAATAAAATATGTTTTGGTTTAATAATCAGATTTAATAAATATTTAATTTGTGATTTGTCTTTTAAAATGCTAAAATAAATGTTTAAATTATAATGTGTATATATTTGTATATATTATAGTTTATCTTTGTTTGGAATTTAACTTACATGAAAATAAATAAATGAAGTTTGTTTTTAAATTCTAATAATATATCTAGTAATTAGGAAATTATGTTTTAATTAATATTAAGCTTTTAAAAATCTATTTAAATTAATAACTTTATGGTTTGATAATATTTAAAATAAATGTTAAATTGTTTAAAATTTGTCTTAACTTAATTTTTGTTTTAAATTTTAATAAAGTTGATTTTATTTCTTTTAAAATATTATTTGAGTAATATGATTTGAGTATATTTTATATAAGTCTAAATATAACATATGATTTAAATTCATTTAATTATAAAAGTGATTTATAATTTCTTTATAAATCATATAAAATTGTAAATTGTTATTTGAAACCATATTAATAAATATTCTATTTTTCTTAAATATAAAGAAGGATTAAGATAAGGAATTAGAGTCTTAATTTTTAAATTGAATAAATAGATTTTAACTTTGATTTCAAAAGTTTGATTGATTTGAAATTTATTTTGAAATTCAAATTAGGAGGTTCTTTAAAACATTTGTATAAGCTTTAATTTATAAATTGTTTATTTACATTTTCTTAAAATAAGTAAATCATATATATATTCATATAAACCTAAAATGAATTAAAGAAAACCCTTTATACACATTTAAATATATAACTTAATTAATCAAGACAAGTGTTAGCATATTGGAAATCAAATAACATGTGTTAAGTAATGAATAAAGCAAGTTGACAAATGTTAATTCATTAAGACAAGTGTCATTATATTTTTCTTTATTTTGATTAAAGTAATTTCAGCCTTAAAAACATATTCTTTCCCTTCCTTCTCTTTTTCTATCCTTCAAAATCAAATTCTAGGCTTCAAAAGAAAATCTGAAACCCCTCAAAAACATATTTTCAAATTCATTTCAAAGGCAACTCTAAGATTTGTAAAATCAAAAGCATTAAGGAGTCTGCATTTCTTTCTTTCCCACCTAAAGACAAAACTGCATTTTTCATCTTTGGAATGAATTTTAAAAATGATCTGCATGCATCTAATTTTGGGTTAAAGTTTCAAAAGCAAGCAACCCTGTAGATCAGTTTCCAGTCAAAGCCTGTATTTTGTTCAAACCTGGAATTAAAGCAAAAATCATCAAAGCAAGTTTTCAAGCTCTTTTACAAATTCCAGCAACTCCAATTTGTAAAGCAAAGGCATTCATGTTTCCAAAAGCTCAAAAACTGTTTTTTTAAATCAATGGTGCTCTGTTCTTCTGAGTATAAGGTGAGTAGCATTTTTTTTAAAATCTTTAGTTAGATCTGGTTGTTTAAATATGTTTTAAATAAGTTGTTTTTGTATTTATATTGGAAATCTTCTATGCGTTTATGATGTGTGATTTTTGTTGAATATGAATTGCCTGCATAACATCCCTGAAAAAAAATCCAACCCAGTTTCATATTTAAATTCATTTTTGTTTTATCTATCAATTTTTAAGATTTAATATTTAAAACAATATTTGTTTGTTTAACTTTAAACTAATTACAAATTTTTTTTTAACTTAAATAGGAAACTAAAACATGCACTGGAAATCAGGTTAAAGGGGAAACTCAGGTCCTTGTGAAAATTTAAACTTGTAAATTTAGTAATTTAGATATACAAATTAAAAACTTAGACCAATTCATTATTTTTAAGAGAAGAATCAAATATTATAAGTTTAGTTTGATTGGTGCATTACTCTTAGACCCAAAATTTGGTTTTTGGAGTGTCTCTGTTGATTCAGATGAATTTGGGGATTCATGTTCTTGTATGATGGTAGATGGGAGATCAGAGATAACAGGAAAATTATCAGATGTGTGAATTTAACTTTGAATTAGCAGAGGTGTGGAAATATGTTCTATAACCCTAGTTTATGAGTAGGTTTTACATACGGTCAATTTTGTCTTTACATGTGATCGAGTGCTATGGGATTTTGAAGGAGGGTGGATGGGTTGGTGACGAAGGTATAGAAGAAGTAGCAGCTCCAATGGTGGTCGGAGGAGTTGGATTTCGTCGTTGACAGGTTTAGAATTGGTGAGGCCTGCTGTGTTCGCAGGTTTGAAGTGTTCAGGTTGAGTTTACAGACTCGATTTTGAATTCGAGTTCATCCAGTTGATCAGATGTTCACGTTGGGTTCTGGAGTCGGCAGAGGTTTAGGGTGGATCATCGTGGATGATCGGAAACCGACCATTGCTATGTGCATGTGCACAGAGGTCTTTTGGGAAGAGGTTTTGGTCTTCTGTAATTTGTAAGGAAAGACTCGAGTCATTCGAGATGTGACTCGAAGCAGCAAGGCATGGAACTCGAAGTAGGATAGCATTTTACTTGGGTAGTTTTTGTTTTCAGGTTGTTGTTCCTGAAACCTGATCCGTTTCAGGTTTTTGAAATTTTAACTAAATTATAAAAAAATAGTAAGGCAAGTTTAAATTTAAACTTTAAGCAAGATTAAAACATGAATTCAAATAGATTTTGAATTTCAGATTTTGAAAAAAATCAAGATTTGCAGAAAATGAAATATTTAAAATTTAAAACCTGCACGGTTTTTATTGAGTGATTTTTAAATCTGAAAATAAGTTTTTAAAACAAGATTTAAATTCTAAGTTAAATCTGAATTTGAAATCCTGGATTCAAATTTGAATTTGAATCTGAAAGTTTCAAAAAGAAAATAGGTTGATAAATTCAAATGATATATTTTAGTTTGAGTATTTTATAAAATCTAAAATGAAGATTTAATACAGAGTTTCAATTTTAATCAATATCTGAAAGCATGGTTTAAAATTTTGGGTGTAATAAAAATAAGATTTGAATTTAAATGTTTCATTGTAATTTGAAATATTTAATATATTTTAATTTTATTTGAATATAGGCTAAAGTTAAATGATTTTTCTAAAATTTGCTTTAAGAGGTAAGTGATTCTTTAAAATGAGAACAAAAGAGTTTCTTAAATATTTAAAATCTTGTTTAAGTTTAAATTTAATCTCATTTTAATTTTAAACGGAGAATTTAAAAGCAAATTTGTTTTTAAATGACTTTAACAATGATAATTTAATCATTAATGAGATTAATGATTTTTATTGTTTGAAACTTAATTATCTGATCAAGGTAATTAAGATTTTAATTAATTAATTTAATCAGTTAATAATTGGGTTAATTAATTAAATAAATAAGGGTTTATTTAATTAATTAAAAGTTTAAGTTAATTAAATTTGATTAAAGTATGATTTAGAAATTAATTTAAATAAGATTGGATTAATTTAATTTAATTAATGAATTGAATTATTAATCAAGTAATTAATAATTATTTATATTTTAATTTTCACTTGATTAATTTAATAATTAGGAATTAATTAATGATTTTTATAAATAAATTAATAATTAATATTGACTAATTCAATTAATTACTTTGGAAAGGTAATTAAAGATTTGTTAATAAAGTCATTAACATAGTATTATTTAATAAATAAATTAATGTAATTAATTTTAATAATTAATTGGATTAATTAATTTAAGATAATCATTTGAATTGTTTAAGTAAATTACTTAATGAAGTAATTAAAGAAATTAATTACTGAATTGTAATTGATTAAGTTTTTGATTAATTAAGTTAATTAATTAAGTTTAATCATTGATTGATTTAAGAAGTAATTACAAATGTAATTAAAAATGAATAATTACTTAATGAAGTAATTAAGAAAATAAATTACTAGATATAATTTAATTGAAGGAGTTTTTGGAATTAATTACTTTGTGTAATTATTATTAATGTGTTTAATTACTTAAGATAAGTAATTAATTACTTAGTGTAATTAATTTAGGTTTTGATAATTAAGTTATTTGAGAATGGTTAAGAGATGTAATTAATTTAAGTTAATTACTTAATGTGATTAATCAATAAAGATTAATCAATGGAGATAATTGATAATAAATTTAATGGAGTAATTTTAAATAAAATAATTAATGATGTAATTAAGGATTGATTAATTGAGGTCAATTAATCAATAAAGAATTAATTAATGTAATTAATTAAGGATTAATGTAATTAATTATTATTAATTAATTGATGAAGTAATCACAGGTCAATTGCAGGGATTGGTTTGGATTAATTAATTTGTGAAGTTAATTAGAGATTAATTACTTGAATGTAATTAAAGGATAGTTAATCATGATGATTAATTAGAGTAACATGTTAAGAGTAATTAATTAATTGATTTATAAATAATTGACATGTAAGCAAGATTTATATGGATGAATAATTAATTTAATTTATTTTAAATTAATTTAAGGAAGAAGTAATTAATTTAATTCATTTTAAATTAATTATAGATTGGATTGATAAGTAATTGCTTATGAATGATGATTGATATTTATTACCCTGAATGGTTGAGATCTCAGTTATGAGATAAATGTTGTTGTGTGATTTGGATGTTGTGGTTGCATTAAGTTGATAATATGATTTATCTGTTTGAGTTAATAATATGATTTATCTGTTTGAGTTGATAATATAGATTATCTGATGTGACGATAATATTGATTTTCTATTAAATGTTGAGAATTATCTATCTGTGTGTATATAGATAATATTGAATTTAATTGTTTTAAACTTTAAAACAACTTGGATCTAAAAGACACGCTTTGGATTTCGATGAGACCGGGATCGGGTTTCCATATTTGGATATCAGAAAACCACGTCGATTCCAAATAACGTTAGGTCGTGAATCCAAATGGAGCTTTGTGAAGACTCGAGGTGTAAGGGCTATGCGTTAGTATAACTCTGTGGGTGATTCCGTAATGAGTTGACGGAATAGTGCTTATAGATTCGAGATGGTGATCAGAGTGCAAGGGTTATCGTCGTTAACTCTGAGGGTGATTCCAAAATGAGTGTAACAAGATAATGCCTTCGGTTTCGTTCGAACCCGAAACGAACTTGTATGGACTGAATGCTTTCAGAACATCGTCAGGTGGACGATGAGCATTCTAAGAAATGTGTTCTCTAAAGGTAATCGTAGCCTCAATCCTCATCAACCGAGAATGGCTAAAACAGGGGAGGTGCAGCAAGGTTTCGTGGGTAGCTTCCACTAGAGAGCGAGATTGATCCCTGTCTAGAGGTCCCTTTATATTCGGTTGTGTGGGCGGTTGATTGCAACAACTGTCGGGGTTGTCTTGTTCGGAACTGTTCAGTAAGGAATGGTTCCGGCCTTGTGTTGCAGGGGAGTGGGAGTACTCCTCGGTACGGTGATCTAGGCCACGTACTGTGACGGGCGGTACCCCAGTAGCCCTGCCATTGATGGAATCCAAAATCCAATAAGTGCCGTACATATTAGTTGTGCCCAACTATGTTGGAACGTGAGATGTAAGCATTCCAGCTATTTCTGTATTTTACTTGAAAACCATAGACACTATTATAATATCACCGGATTTCCTATCAAATGTTTTGGTTAGCGTAAGGTAAAAACTTTTTCATGTTTATGTGTGGGAAGTCTTACGTGATACCTTTCTTTTCAAAGGTTTTTAAAAGTTAAGCAACCTTAACCTGTTACTCACACCAGACCCATGTCTGACCCGCAGTTTATTTTTGTTTTTCATAACCTCTTGGGTACTCAAATTTTTACGAGTAGTCAAGAGATTCAGGTTAGCTTTGACGAATTATGGAGGAGCAATGGAGCAGGAGGCTTCTGCGTTGTAGATATTTAGTTCCGCTGTGTGTTCTCTGTATTGTGATTTTATTGAGTTGTAAATACTAGACAGGTGTTTATAACTGTCTAGTATATGTGATGTGTATGCTGTGTACCTCTGATTGGTATTGTATATCATGTAAATACTTATGTTATTAATATAATTTATTCGTTCCGCTGTTGAGATTCTAGTGTTGTTTCTTCTTTCTCTTCTTTCTTTTCTTCTTCTATCCCTTTCTTTCTTAATTGATGATGCGATTTTCTGGGAGTGGGAAGTCGGGTCGTCACAGGTGGTATCAGAGCATTAGGTTGAGTGAATACCTAGGCTCTGGAGTGGTGTCTATCTTGAGAGAGCGTATTTGTAATTTTTATTATATATATATATTTATATATATTTATTTCTACCTATCTGTTGGGTTACCTGTTCGGGTTTTCCAATATAAGTTATAAAGGTAGATTGAGGTAGTAGTGTGTGTAACACAACTACCGTTTGGTTGGAGTTTGAATATTTGAGGTTGGAAGTGTATCTGACGAGACTGTAGACCTAGTACCGTCTCGAGTGAGTTTTGAAGTGGTGTAGGACTTCATTGATCTCTGAAGGTAACCTGTTAAGGTTCGGAGTTTATCTTTGAAGTTGAATGAGTAGAGTTTGGATCTGTTGGCTGAATAGAAGCGAGTGATAGTATCTTATTATCTCAAGGAAGTAGTAACTGCGTGATGAGATGCAGTGACTATGGATGTTTCTGAAGATAATTTCTTTGGAACAAGTTTAAGGAAGTGAGTCTGCTTCGGTGTTGTGGCTGAGTTCAGCAGGATGTTTCTGTTTGGTTTGGAGTCCGAGTTTCTCGAAGAACTTTTGGTTAAGAATTCTTTGGCATTGGTGTCAGCAGTGTAGCTAGGAGAGCTGTGTGTCGGCAGGATTTTCTGGCTTAGCAGTTTTCTGGAGATGGAGTTCAGAAGCAGTAGAGTAGAATCCATTTCTTGGATGGATTGGCAAGACCAGCATAAGCTGTTCTGATTGGTAAAGAGAGAATAGTTTTCTTTGGATTTTAGTTTGGGTTGATCGCAAAAGTGACTTGCGATAGCTGAGTATTCTCTTTGATTGTTGGAAATTTTTCTGGATATTTTCAGAGAAGTCAGAGTTTGTTTTCATCTAGAGATTCAGTGGTACCGGTGGTTCAACTAGTTGAAGGTTGATTCCTTGAGATGGAGTTTGTTGAAGCAACTCAGGATTTGAGGAAATTCTGAATTTTCTCTTGGTTATTGGAGATCTTCTTGGTTTTGCTGTCCAGTTGTGCTTGTGTTCTTCATCAGCATTCTTTTCTGCTCCAGATCAGAGTTGTGCAGCGGAAGCAGTTGGGGAGTGCATCTGTTCTTCTTTTCTGGACAAGAGAAGTTTGTTTTCTTCTGATGGTTGTGAGTAGAGTTGTTCTTGATCTTGATTGATCGTGGAGGATCATTCTGATGGGTTTGGTCTAGATTGTTTCTTGAGACATCAGCAAGGATTGAGCTGATCAGGTAGAAGTAGGCAGCCGAGATAGTCCGAAGAGTTTTGTGGATCCGAAGTCTGGTTTTGGATAGGTTTTCCCAGTTTTAGGAGCTATGAATTTTGGTAAGGTTGGGTAAGCTAGCTCCGAGATGTTTTGGATTTCTTCTGTGTTCTCTTTGGATAAGAGTTGGTTTTCTGGATTGAATTGCCAGTTTGGACAACTGGAATTCGATGAGTTTCACGTATCTCTAAGGGAGTACGCGTATATCTATTTCTGGTTTTGGAATCAGCTGTTCTGAGAGATTTTGGTTGTTGAGTCAGACTTGTCTATAGTCTAATGTCTTGTTAGTTATAGACATAGATGAGTAGGAGTTTTGTAGCTTAGTAATGTTGATTGTTTAGGTTCTATAGAGCGAGTAACCCGGTGTTTACTTGGGAAACTCGAGGAAACTCTATCCAGGATTTTGTCTGGATAATTAATTTTGTTTGATTGGATGAATTGATTGCTATGGTTGGTAGCATATGTTTGATATATGCTTGGTTTTAAAATTTAAGATCTTAATTAGGTTATTAAATTACCTTTGTTTTAAATTTCGGGGACGAAATTCTTTTAAGGGGGAAGGAATGCGATATCCCGAAATTTTAGACAATATCAATTTAATAATATTTATATAAAATTAAATTGATATAGGCAATATTGATTAATAAAATATGTTTTGGTTTAATAATCAGATTTAATAAATATTTAATTTGTGATTTGTCTTTTAAAATGCTAAAATAAATGTTTAAATTATAATGTGTGTATATTTGTATATATATTATAGTTTATCTTTATTTGGAATTTAACTTACATGAAAATAAATAAATGAAGTTTTTTTTTTAAAATCTAATAATATATCTAGTAATTAGGAATTATGTTTTAATTAATATTAAGATTTTAAAAATCTATTTAAATTAATAACTTTATGGTTTGATAATATTTAAAATAAATGTTAAATTGTTTAAAATTTGTCTTAGCTTAATTTTTATTTTAAATTTAAATAAAGTTGATTTTATTTCTTTTTAAGTATTATTTGAGTAATATGATTTGAGTATATTTTATATAAGTCTAAATATAACATATCATTTAATTATAAAAGTGATTTATAATTTCTTTATAAATCATATAAAATTATAAATTGTTATTTGAAACCATATTAATAAATATTCTATTTTTCTTAAATATAAAGAAGGATTAAGATAAGGAATTAGAATCTTCATTTTTAAATTGAATAAATAGATTTTAATTTTGATTTCAAAAGTTTGATTGATTTGAAATTTTATTTTGAAATTCAAATTAGGTGGTTCTTTAAAACATTTGTATAAGCTTTAATTTATAAATTGTTTATTTACATTTTCTTAAAATAAGTAAATCATATATATATTCATATAAACCTAAAATGAATTAAAGAAAACCCTTTATACACATTTAAATATATAACTTAATTAATCAAGACAAGTGTTAGCATATTGGAAATCAAGTAACATGTGTTAAGTAATGAATAAAGCAAGTTGACAAATGTTAATTCATTAAGACAAGTGTCATTATATTTTTCTTTATTTTGATTAAAGTAATTTCAGCCTTAAAAACATATTCTTTCCCTTCCTTCTCTTTTTCTATCCTTCAAAATCAAATTCTAGGCTTCAAAAGAAAATCTGAAACCCCTCAAAAACATATTGGCAAATTCATTTCAAAGGCAACTCTAAGATTTGTAAAATCAAAAGCATTAAGGAGTCTGCATTTCTTTCTTTCCCACCTGAAGACAAAACTGCATTTTTCATCTCTGGAATGAATTTTAAAAATGATCTGCATGCATCTAATTTTGGGTTAAAGTTTCAAAAGCAAGCAACCCTGTAGATCAGTTTCAAGTCAAAGCCTGTATTTTGTTCAAACCTGGAATTAAAGAAAAAATCATCAAAGCAAGTTTTCAAGCTCTTTTACAAATTCCAGCAACTCCAGTTTGTAAAGCAAGGGCATTCATGTTTTCAAAAGCTCAAAAACTGTTTTTTTAAATCAGTGGTGCTCTGTTCTTCTGAGTATAAGGTGAGTAGCATTTTTTTTAAAAATCTTTAGTTAGATCTGGTTGTTTAAATATGTTTTAAATAAGTTGTTTTTGTATTTATATTGGAAATCTTCTATGCATTTATGATGTGTGATTTTTGTTGGATATGAATTGCCTGCATAACATCCTTGAAAAAAAAATTCCAACCCAGTTTCATATTTAAATTCATTTTTGTTTTATCTATCAATTTTTAAGATTTAAGATTTAAAACAATATTTTGTTTGTTTAACTTTAAACTAATTACAAAATTTATTTTAACTTAAATAGGAAACTAAAACATGCACTGGAAATCAGGTTAAAGGGGAAACTCAGGTCCTTGTGAAAATTTAGACTTGTAAATTTAGTAATTTAGATATACAAATTAAAAACTTAGACCAATTCATGATTTTTAAGAGAAGAATCAAATATTATAAGTTTAGTTTGATTGGTGCATTACTGTTAGACCCAAAATTTGGTTTTTGGAGTGTCTCTGTTGATTCAGATGAATTTGGGGATTCATGTTCTTGTATGACGGTAGATGGGAGATCAGAGATGTCAGGAAAATTACCAGATGTGTGAATTTAACTTTGAACTAGCAGAGGTGTGGAAATATGTTCCATAACCCTAGTTTATGAGTAGGTTTTACAAACGATCAATTCTGTCTTTACATGTGATCGAGTGCTATGGGATTTTGAAAGAGGGTGGCTGGTTTGGTGACGAAGGTATAGAAGAAGTAGCAGCTCCAATGGTGGTCGGAGGAGTTGGATTTCGTCGTTGACAAGTTTAGAATTGGTGAGGCCTGCTGTGTTTGCAGGTTTGAAGTGTTCAGGTTGAGTTTACAGACTCGATTTTGAATTCGAGTTCATCCAGTTGATTAGATGTTCGCGTTGGGTTCTGGAGTCGGCAGAGGTTTAGGGTGGATCATCGTGGATGATCGAAAACCGACCATTGCTGTGTGCATGTGCACACAGGTCTTTTGGGAAGAGGTTTTGGTCTTCTGTAATTTGTAAGGAAAGACTCGAGTCATTCGAGATGTGACTCGAAGCAGCAAGGCATGGAACTCGAAGTAGGATAGCATTTTACTCGGGTAGTTTTTGTTTTCAAGTTGTTGTTCCTGAAACCTGATCTGTTTCAGGTTTTTGAAATTTTAACTAAATTATAAAAAAAAATAGTAAGGCAAGTTTAAATTTAAAGTTTAAGCAAGATTAAAACATGAATTCAAATAGATTTTGAATTTCAGATTTTGAAAAAAATCAAGATTTGCAGAAAATGAAATATTTAAAGTTTAAAACCTGCACAGTTTTTATTGAGTGATTTTTAAATCTGAAAATAAGTTTTTAAAACAAGATTTAAATTCTAAGTTAAATCTGAATTTGAAATCCTGGATTCAAATTTGAATTTGAATCTGAAAGTTTTAAAAAGAAAATAGGTTGATAAATTCAAATGATATATTATAGTTTGAGTATTTTATAAAATCTGAAATGAAGATTTAAAATAGAGTTTTAAATTTTAATCTGTATCTGAAAGCATGGTTTAAAATTTTGGGTTGTAATAAAAATAAGATTTGAATCTAAATGTTTCATTGTAATTTGAAATATTTAAGATATTTTAAATTCATTTGAATATAGGCTAAAGTTAAATGATTTTTCTAAAATTTGCTTTAAGAGGTAAGCGATTCTTTAAAATGAGAACAAAAGAGTTTTTTAAATATTTAAAATCTGGTTTAAGTTTAAATTTAATCTCATTTTAATTTTAAATGGAAAATTTAAAAGCAAATTTGTTTTTAAATGACTTTAATAATGATAATTTAATCATTAATGAGATTAATGATTTTTATTGTTTGAAACTTAATTATCTGATCAAGGTAATTAAGATTTTAATTAATTAACTTAATCAATTAATAATTGGGTTAATTAATTAAATAAATAAGGGTTTATTTAATTAATTAAAAGTTTAAGTAAGTTAATTAAATTTGATTAAAGTATGATTTTGAAATTAATTTAAATAAGATTGGATTAATTTAATTTAATTAATGAATTGAATTATTAATCAAGTAATTAATAATTGTTTAAGTTTTAATTTTCACTTGATTAATTTAATAATTAGGATTTAATTAATGAGTTTTATAAATAAATTAAGAATTAATATTGAATAATTCAATTAATTACTTTGGAAAGGTAATTAAAGATTTGTTACTGATTAATAAAAGTCATTAACATAGTATTATTTATTAAATTAATTAATGTAATTAATTTTAATAATTAATTGGATTAAGTAATTTAAGACAATCGTTTGAATTTTTTAAGTGAATTACTTAATGAAGTAATTAAGGAAATTAATTACTGAATTGTAATTAATTAAGTTTTTGGTTAATTAAGTTAATTAATTAAGTTTAATCATTGATTGATTTAAGAAGTAATTACAAATGTAATTAAAAATGAATAATTACTTAATGAAGTAATTAAGAAAATAAATTACTAGATGTAATTTAATTGAAGGAGTTTTTGGAATTAATCACTTTGTGTAATTATTATTAATGTGTTTAATTACTTAAGATAAGTAATTAATTACTTAGTGTAATTAATTTAGGTTTTGATAATTAAGTTATTTGAGAATGGTTAAGAGATGTAATTAATTTAAGTTAATTACTTAATGTGATTAATCAAGAATGATTAATCAATGGAGATAATTGATAACAAATTTAATGGAGTTATTTTAAATAAAATAATTAATGATGTAATTAAGGATTGATTAATTAAGATCAATTAATCAATAAAGAATTAATTAATGTAATTAATTAAGGATTAATGTAATTAATTATTATTAATTAATTGATGAAGTAATTACAGGTTAATTACAGGGATTGGTTTGGATTAATTAATTTGTGAAGTTCATTAGAGATTAATTACTTGAATGTAATTAAAGGATAGTTAATCATGATGATTAATTAAAGTAACTTGTTAAGAGTAATTAATTAATTGATTTATAAATAATTGACATGTAAGCAAGATTTATATGGATGAATAATTAATTTAATTTATTTTAAATTAATTTAAGGAAGAAGTAATTAATTTAATTCATTTTAAATTAATTATAGATTGGATTGATAAGTAATTGCTTATGAATGATGATTGATATTTATTACCCTGAATGGTTGAGATCTTAGTTATGAGATAAATGTTGTTGTGTGATTTGGATGTTGTGGTTGCATTAAGTTGATAATATGATTTATCTGTTTGAGTTAATAATATGATTTATCTGTTTGAGTTGATAATATAGATTATCTGATGTGACGATAATATTGATTTTCTATTAAATGTTGAGAATTATCTATCTGTGTGTATATAGATAATATTGAATTTAATTGTTTTAAACTTTAAAACAACTTGGATCTAAAAGACACGCTTTGGATTTCGATGAGACCGGTATCGGGTTTCCATATTTGGATATCCGAAAACCACGTCGATTCCAAATAACGTTAGGTCGTGAATCCAAATGGAGCTTTGTGAAGACTCGAGGTGTAAGGGCTATGCGTTAGTATAACTCTGTGGGTGATTCCGTAATGAGTTGACGGAATAGTGCTTATAGATTCGAGATGGTGATCAGAGTGCAAGGGTTATCGTCGTTAACTCTGAGGGTGATTCCAAAATGAGTGTAACAAGATAATGCCTTCGGTTTCGTTCGAACCCGAAACGAACTTGTATGGATTGAATGCTTTCAGAACATCGTCAGGTGGACGATGAGCATTCTAAGAAATGTGTTCTCTAAAGGTAATCGTAGCCTCAATCCTCATCAACCGAGAATGGCTAAAACAGGGGAGGTGCAGCAAGGTTTCGTGGGTAGCTTCCACTGGAGAGCGAGATTGATCCCTGTCTAGAGGTCCCTTTATATTCGGTTGTGTGGGCGGTTGATTGCAACAATTGTCGGGGTTGTCTTGTTCGGAACTGTTCAGTAAGGAATGGTTCCGGCCTTGTGTTGCAGGGGAGTGGGAGTACTCCTCGGTACGGTGATCTAGGCCACGTACTGTGACGGGCGGTACCCCAGTAGCCCTGCCATTGATGGAATCCAAAATCCAATAAGTGCCGTACATATTAGTTGTGCCCAACTATGTTGGAACGTGAGATGTAAGCATTCCAGCTATTTCTGTATTTTACTTGAAAACCATAGACACTATTATAATATCACCGGATTTCCTATCAAATGTTTTGGTTAGCGTAAGGTAAAAACTTTTTCATGTTTATGTATGGGAAGTCTTACGTGATACCTTTCTTTTCAAAGGTTTTTAAAAGTTAAGCAACCTTAACCTGTTACTCACACCAGACCCATGTCTGACCCGCAGTTTATTTTTGTTTTTCATAACCTCTTGGGTACTCAAATTTTTACGAGTAGTCAAGAGATTCAGGTTAGCTTTGACGAATTATGGAGGAGCAATGGAGCAGGAGGCTTCTGCGTTGTAGATATTTAGTTCCGCTGTGTGTTCTCTGTATTGTGATTTTATTGAGTTGTAAATACTAGACAGGTGTTTATAACTGTCTAGTATATGTGATGTGTATGCTGTGTACCTCTGATTGGTATTGTATATCATGTAAATACTTATGTTATTAATATAATTTATTCGTTCCGCTGTTGAGATTCTAGTGTTGTTTCTTCTTTCTCTTCTTTCTTTTCTTCTTCTATCCCTTTCTTTCTTAATTGATGATGCGATTTTCTGGGAGTGGGAAGTCGGGTCGTCACAGGTGGTATCAGAGCATTAGGTTGAGTGAACCTAGGCTCTGGAGTGGTGTCTATCTTGAGAGAGCGTATTTGTAATTTTTATTATATATATATATATTTATATATATTTATTTCTACCTATCTGTTGGGTTACCTGTTCGGGTTTTCCAATATAAGTTATAAAGGTAGATTGAGGTAGTAGTGTGTGTAACACAACTACCGTTTGGTTGGAGTTTGAATATTTGAGGTTGGAAGTGTATCTGACGAGACTGTAGACCTAGTACCGTCTCGAGTGAGTTTTGAAGTGGTGTAGGACTTCATTGATCTCTGAAGGTAACCTGTTAAGGTTCGGAGTTTATCTTTGAAGTTGAATGAGTAGAGTTTGGATCTGTTGGCTGAATAGAAGCGAGTGATAGTATCTTATTATCTCAAGGAAGTAGTAACTGCGTGATGAGATGCAGTGACTATGGATGTTTCTGAAGATAATTTCTTTGGAACAAGTTTAAGGAAGTGAGTCTGCTTCGGTGTTGTGGCTGAGTTCAGCAGGATGTTTCTGTTTGGTTTGGAGTCCGAGTTTCTCGAAGAACTTTTGGTTAAGAATTCTTTGGCATTGGTGTCAGCAGTGTAGCTAGGAGAGCTGTGTGTCGGCAGGATTTTCTGGCTTAGCAGTTTTCTGGAGATGGAGTTCAGAAGCAGTAGAGTAGAATCCATTTCTTGGATGGATTGGCAAGACCAGCATAAGCTGTTCTGATTGGTAAAGAGAGAATAGTTTTCTTTGGATTTTAGTTTGGGTTGATCGCAAAAGTGACTTGCAATAGTTGAGTATTCTCTTTGATTGTTGGAAATTTTTCTGGATATTTTCAGAGAAGTCAGAGTTTGTTTTCATCTAGAGATTCAGTGGTACCGGTGGTTCAACTAGTTGAAGGTTGATTCCTTGAGATGGAGTTTGTTGAAGCAACTCAGGATTTGAGGAAATTCTGAATTTTCTCTTGGTTATTGGAGATCTTCTTGGTTTTGCTGTCCAGTTGTGCTTGTGTTCTTCATCAGCATTCTTTTCTGCTCCAGATCAGAGTTGTGCAGCGGAAGCAGTTGGGGAGTGCATCTGTTCTTCTTTTCTGGACAAGAGAAGTTTGTTTTCTTCTGATGGTTGTGAGTAGAGTTGTTCTTGATCTTGATTGATCATGGAGGATCATTCTGATGGGTTTGGTCTAGATTGTTTCTTGAGACATCAGCAAGGATTGAGCTGATCAGGTAGAAGTAGGCAGCCGAGATAGTCCGAAGAGTTTTGTGGATCCGAAGTCTGGTTTTGGATAGGTTTTCCCAGTTTTAGGAGCTATGAATTTTGGTAAGGTTGGGTAAGCTAGCTCCGAGATGTTTTGGATTTCTTCTGTGTTCTCTTTGGATAAGAGTTGGTTTTCTGGATTGAATTGCCAGTTTGGACAACTGGAATTCGATGAGTTTCACGTATCTCTAAGGGAGTACGCGTATATCTATTTCTGGTTTTGGAATCAGCTGTTCTGAGAGATTTTGGTTGTTGAGTCAGACTTGTCTATAGTCTAATGTCTTGTTAGTTATAGACATAGATGAGTAGGAGTTCTGTAGCTTAGTAATGTTGATTGTTTAGGTTCTATAGAGCGAGTAACCCGGTGTTTACTTGGGAAACTCGAGGAAACTCTATCCAGGATTTTGTCTGGATAATTAATTTTGTTTGATTGGATGAATTGATTGCTATGGTTGGTAGCATATGTTTGATATATGCTTGGTTTTAAAATTTAAGATCTTAATTAGGTTATTAAATTACCTTTGTTTTAAATTTCGGGGACGAAATTCTTTTAAGGGGGAAGGAATGCGATATCCCGAAATTTTAGACAATATCAATTTAATAATATTTATATAAAATTAAATTGATATAGGCAATATTGATTAATAAAATATGTTTTGGTTTAATAATCAGATTTAATAAATATTTAATTTGTGATTTGTCTTTTAAAATGCTAAAATAAATGTTTAAATTATAATGTGTGTATATTTGTATATATATTATAGTTTATCTTTATTTGGAATTTAACTTACATGAAAATAAATAAATGAAGTTTTTTTTTTAAAATCTAATAATATATCTAGTAATTAGGAATTATGTTTTAATTAATATTAAGCTTTTAAAAATCTATTTAAATTAATAACTTTATGGTTTGATAATATTTAAAATAAATGTTAAATTGTTTAAAATTTGTCTTAGCTTAATTTTTATTTTAAATTTAAATAAAGTTGATTTTATTTCTTTTTAAGTATTATTTGAGTAATATGATTTGAGTATATTTTATATAAGTCTAAATATAACATATCATTTAATTATAAAAGTGATTTATAATTTCTTTATAAATCATATAAAATTATAAATTGTTATTTGAAACCATATTAATAAATATTCTATTTTTCTTAAATATAAAGAAGGATTAAGATAAGGAATTAGAATCTTCATTTTTAAATTGAATAAATAGATTTTAATTTTGATTTCAAAAGTTTGATTGATTTGAAATTTTATTTTGAAATTCAAATTAGGTGGTTCTTTAAAACATTTGTATAAGCTTTAATTTATAAATTGTTTATTTACATTTTCTTAAAATAAGTAAATCATATATATATATTCATATAAACCTAAAATGAATTAAAGAAAACCCTTTATACACATTTAAATATATAACTTAATTAATCAAGACAAGTGTTAGCATATTGGAAATCAAGTAACATGTGTTAAGTAATGAATAAAGCAAGTTGACAAATGTTAATTCATTAAGACAAGTGTCATTATATTTTTCTTTATTTTGATTAAAGTAATTTCAGCCTTAAAAACATATTCTTTCCCTTCCTTCTCTTTTTCTATCCTTCAAAATCAAATTCTAGGCTTCAAAAGAAAATCTGAAACCCCTCAAAAACATATTGGCAAATTCATTTCAAAGGCAACTCTAAGATTTGTAAAATCAAAAGCATTAAGGAGTCTGCATTTCTTTCTTTCCCACCTGAAGACAAAACTGCATTTTTCATCTCTGGAATGAATTTTAAAAATGATCTGCATGCATCTAATTTTGGGTTAAAGTTTCAAAAGCAAGCAACCCTGTAGATCAGTTTCAAGTCAAAGCCTGTATTTTGTTCAAACCTGGAATTAAAGAAAAAATCATCAAAGCAAGTTTTCAAGCTCTTTTACAAATTCCAGCAACTCCGGTTTGTAAAGCAAGGGCATTCATGTTTTCAAAAGCTCAAAAACTATTTTTTTAAATCAGTGGTGCTCTGTTCTTCTGAGTATAAGGTGAGTAGCATTTTTTTTAAAAATCTTTAGTTAGATCTGGTTGTTTAAATATGTTTTAAATAAGTTGTTTTTGTATTTATATTGGAAATCTTCTATGCATTTATGATGTGTGATTTTTGTTGGATATGAATTGCCTGCATAACATCCTTGAAAAAAAAATTCCAACCCAGTTTCATATTTAAATTCATTTTTGTTTTATCTATCAATTTTTAAGATTTAAGATTTAAAACAATATTTTGTTTGTTTAACTTTAAACTAATTACAAAATTTATTTTAACTTAAATAGGAAACTAAAACATGCACTGGAAATCAGGTTAAAGGGGAAACTCAGGTCCTTGTGAAAATTTAGACTTGTAAATTTAGTAATTTAGATATACAAATTAAAAACTTAGACCAATTCATGATTTTTAAGAGAAGAATAAAATATTATAAGTTTAGTTTGATTGGTGCATTACTGTTAGACCCAAAATTTGGTTTTTGGAGTGTCTCTGTTGATTCAGATGAATTTGGGGATTCATGTTCTTGTATGACGGTAGATGGGAGATCAGAGATGTCAGGAAAATTACCAGATGTGTGAATTTAACTTTGAACTAGCAGAGGTGTGGAAATATGTTCCATAACCCTAGTTTATGAGTAGGTTTTACATACGATCAATTCTGTCTTTACATGTGATCGAGTGCTATGGGATTTTGAAAGAGGGTGGCTGGTTTGGTGACGAAGGTATAGAAGAAGTAGCAGCTCCAATGGTGGTCGGAGGAGTTGGATTTCGTCGTTGACAAGTTTAGAATTGGTGAGGCCTGCTGTGTTTGCAGGTTTGAAGTGTTCAGGTTGAGTTTACAGACTCGATTTTGAATTCGAGTTCATCCAGTTGATTAGATGTTCGCGTTGGGTTCTGGAGTCGGCAGAGGTTTAGGGTGGATCATCGTGGATGATCGAAAACCGACCATTGCTGTGTGCATGTGCACACAGGTCTTTTGGGAAGAGGTTTTGGTCTTCTGTAATTTGTAAGGAAAGACTCGAGTCATTCGAGATGTGACTCGAAGCAGCAAGGCATGGAACTCGAAGTAGGATAGCATTTTACTCGGGTAGTTTTTGTTTTCAAGTTGTTGTTCCTGAAACCTGATCTGTTTCAGGTTTTTGAAATTTTAACTAAATTATAAAAAAAAATAGTAAGGCAAGTTTAAATTTAAAGTTTAAGCAAGATTAAAACATGAATTCAAATAGATTTTGAATTTCAGATTTTGAAAAAAATCAAGATTTGCAGAAAATGAAATATTTAAAGTTTAAAACCTGCACAGTTTTTATTGAGTGATTTTTAAATCTGAAAATAAGTTTTTAAAACAAGATTTAAATTCTAAGTTAAATCTGAATTTGAAATCCTGGATTCAAATTTGAATTTGAATCTGAAAGTTTTAAAAAGAAAATAGGTTGATAAATTCAAATGATATATTTTAGTTTGAGTATTTTATAAAATCTGAAATGAAGATTTAAAATAGAGTTTTAAATTTTAATCTGTATCTGAAAGCATGGTTTAAAATTTTGGGTTGTAATAAAAATAAGATTTGAATCTAAATGTTTCATTGTAATTTGAAATATTTAAGATATTTTAAATTCATTTGAATATAGGCTAAAGTTAAATGATTTTTCTAAAATTTGCTTTAAGAGGTAAGCGATTCTTTAAAATGAGAACAAAAGAGTTTTTTAAATATTTAAAATCTGGTTTAAGTTTAAATTTAATCTCATTTTAATTTTAAATGGAAAATTTAAAAGCAAATTTGTTTTTAAATGACTTTAATAATGATAATTTAATCATTAATGAGATTAATGATTTTTATTGTTTGAAACTTAATTATCTGATCAAGGTAATTAAGATTTTAATTAATTAACTTAATCAATTAATAATTGGGTTAATTAATTAAATAAATAAGGGTTTATTTAATTAATTAAAAGTTTAAGTAAGTTAATTAAATTTGATTAAAGTATGATTTTGAAATTAATTTAAATAAGATTGGATTAATTTAATTTAATTAATGAATTGAATTATTAATCAAGTAATTAATAATTGTTTAAGTTTTAATTTTCACTTGATTAATTTAATAATTAGGATTTAATTAATGAGTTTTATAAATAAATTAAGAATTAATATTGAATAATTCAATTAATTACTTTGGAAAGGTAATTAAAGATTTGTTACTGATTAATAAAAGTCATTAACATAGTATTATTTATTAAATTAATTAATGTAATTAATTTTAATAATTAATTGGATTAAGTAATTTAAGACAATCGTTTGAATTTTTTAAGTGAATTACTTAATGAAGTAATTAAGGAAATTAATTACTGAATTGTAATTAATTAAGTTTTTGGTTAATTAAGTTAATTAATTAAGTTTAATCATTGATTGATTTAAGAAGTAATTACAAATGTAATTAAAAATGAATAATTACTTAATGAAGTAATTAAGAAAATAAATTACTAGATGTAATTTAATTGAAGGAGTTTTTGGAATTAATCACTTTGTGTAATTATTATTAATGTGTTTAATTACTTAAGATAAGTAATTAATTACTTAGTGTAATTAATTTAGGTTTTGATAATTAAGTTATTTGAGAATGGTTAAGAGATGTAATTAATTTAAGTTAATTACTTAATGTGATTAATCAAGAATGATTAATCAATGGAGATAATTGATAACAAATTTAATGGAGTTATTTTAAATAAAATAATTAATGATGTAATTAAGGATTGATTAATTAAGATCAATTAATCAATAAAGAATTAATTAATGTAATTAATTAAGGATTAATGTAATTAATTATTATTAATTAATTGATGAAGTAATTACAGGTTAATTACAGGGATTGGTTTGGATTAATTAATTTGTGAAGTTCATTAGAGATTAATTACTTGAATGTAATTAAAGGATAGTTAATCATGATGATTAATTAAAGTAACTTGTTAAGAGTAATTAATTAATTGATTTATAAATAATTGACATGTAAGCAAGATTTATATGGATGAATAATTAATTTAATTTATTTTAAATTAATTTAAGGAAGAAGTAATTAATTTAATTCATTTTAAATTAATTATAGATTGGATTGATAAGTAATTGCTTATGAATGATGATTGATATTTATTACCCTGAATGGTTGAGATCTCAGTTATGAGATAAATGTTGTTGTGTGATTTGGATGTTGTGGTTGCATTAAGTTGATAATATGATTTATCTGTTTGAGTTAATAATATGATTTATCTGTTTGAGTTGATAATATAGATTATCTGATGTGACGATAATATTGATTTTCTATTAAATGTTGAGAATTATCTATCTGTGTGTATATAGATAATATTGAATTTAATTGTTTTAAACTTTAAAACAACTTGGATCTAAAAGACACGCTTTGGATTTCGATGAGACCGGGATCGGGTTTCCATATTTGGATATCCGAAAACCACGTCGATTCCAAATAACGTTAGGTCGTGAATCCAAATGGAGCTTTGTGAAGACTCGAGGTGTAAGGGCTATGCGTTAGTATAACTCTGTGGGTGATTCCGTAATGAGTTGACGGAATAGTGCTTATAGATTCGAGATGGTGATCAGAGTGCAAGGGTTATCGTCGTTAACTCTGAGGGTGATTCCAAAATGAGTGTAACAAGATAATGCCTTCGGTTTCGTTCGAACCCGAAACGAACTTTTATGGATTGAATGCTTTCAGAACATCGTCAGGTGGACGATGAGCATTCTAAGAAATGTGTTCTCTAAAGGTAATCGTAGCCTCAATCCTCATCAACCGAGAATGGCTAAAACAGGGGAGGTGCAGCAAGGTTTCGTGGGTAGCTTCCACTGGAGAGCGAGATTGATCCCTGTCTAGAGGTCCCTTTATATTCGGTTGTGTGGGCGGTTGATTGCAACAACTGTCGGGGTTGTCTTGTTCGGAACTGTTCAGTAAGGAATGGTTCCGGCCTTGTGTTGCAGGGGAGTGGGAGTACTCCTCGGTACGGTGATCTAGGCCACGTACTGTGACGGGCGGTACCCCAGTAGCCCTGCCATTGATGGAATCCAAAATCCAATAAGTGCCGTACATATTAGTTGTGCCCAACTATGTTGGAACGTGAGATGTAAGCATTCCAGCTATTTCTGTATTTTACTTGAAAACCATAGACACTATTATAATATCACCGGATTTCCTATCAAATGTTTTGGTTAGCGTAAGGTAAAAACTTTTTCATGTTTATGTGTGGGAAGTCTTACGTGATACCTTTCTTTTCAAAGGTTTTTAAAAGTTAAGCAACCTTAACCTGTTACTCACACCAGACCCATGTCTGACCCGCAGTTTATTTTTGTTTTTCATAACCTCTTGGGTACTCAAATTTTTACGAGTAGTCAAGAGATTCAGGTTAGCTTTGACGAATTATGGAGGAGCAATGGAGCAGGAGGCTTCTGCGTTGTAGATATTTAGTTCCGCTGTGTGTTCTCTGTATTGTGATTTTATTGAGTTGTAAATACTAGACAGGTGTTTATAACTGTCTAGTATATGTGATGTGTATGCTGTGTACCTCTGATTGGTATTGTATATCATGTAAATACTTATGTTATTAATATAATTTATTCGTTCCGCTGTTGAGATTCTAGTGTTGTTTCTTCTTTCTCTTCTTTCTTTTCTTCTTCTATCCCTTTCTTTCTTAATTGATGATGCGATTTTCTGGGAGTGGGAAGTCGGGTCGTCACAGGTGGTATCAGAGCATTAGGTTGAGTGAATACCTAGGCTCTGGAGTGGTGTCTATCTTGAGAGAGCGTATTTGTAATTTTTATTATATATATATATATATATTTATATATATTTATTTCTACCTATCTGTTGGGTTACCTGTTCGGGTTTTCCAATATAAGTTATAAAGGTAGATTGAGGTAGTAGTGTATGTAACACAACTACCGTTTGGTTGGAGTTTGAATATTTGAGGTTGGAAGTGTATCTGACGAGACTGTAGACCTAGTACCGTCTCGAGTGAGTTTTGAAGTGGTGTAGGACTTCATTGATCTCTGAAGGTAACCTGTTAAGGTTCGGAGTTTATCTTTGAAGTTGAATGAGTAGAGTTTGGATCTGTTGGCTGAATAGAAGCGAGTGATAGTATCTTATTATCTCAAGGAAGTAGTAACTGCGTGATGAGATGCAGTGACTATGGATGTTTCTGAAGATAATTTCTTTGGAACAAGTTTAAGGAAGTGAGTCTGCTTCGGTGTTGTGGCTGAGTTCAGCAGGATGTTTCTGTTTGGTTTGGAGTCCGAGTTTCTCGAAGAACTTTTGGTTAAGAATTCTTTGGCATTGGTGTCAACAGTGTAGCTAGGAGAGCTGTGTGTCGGCAGGATTTTCTGGCTTAGCAGTTTTCTGGAGATGGAGTTCAGAAGCAGTAGAGTAGAATCCATTTCTTGGATGGATTGGCAAGACCAGCATAAGCTGTTCTGATTGGTAAAGAGAGAATAGTTTTCTTTGGATTTTAGTTTGGGTTGATCGCAAAAGTGACTTGCGATAGCTGAGTATTCTCTTTGATTGTTGGAAATTTTTCTGGATATTTTCAGAGAAGTCAGAGTTTGTTTTCATCTAGAGATTCAGTGGTACCGGTGGTTCAACTAGTTGAAGGTTGATTCCTTGAGATGGAGTTTGTTGAAGCAACTCAGGATTTGAGGAAATTCTGAATTTTCTCTTGGTTATTGGAGATCTTCTTGGTTTTGCTGTCCAGTTGTGCTTGTGTTCTTCATCAGCATTCTTTTCTGCTCCAGATCAGAGTTGTGCAGCGGAAGCAGTTGGGGAGTGCATCTGTTCTTCTTTTCTGGACAAGAGAAGTTTGTTTTCTTCTGATGGTTGTGAGTAGAGTTGTTCTTGATCTTGATTGATCGTGGAGGATCATTCTGATGGGTTTGGTCTAGATTGTTTCTTGAGACATCAGCAAGGATTGAGCTGATCAGGTAGAAGTAGGCAGCCGAGATAGTCCGAAGAGTTTTGTGGATCCGAAGTCTGGTTTTGGATAGGTTTTCCCAGTTTTAGGAGCTATGAATTTTGGTAAGGTTGGGTAAGCTAGCTCCGAGATGTTTTGGATTTCTTCTGTGTTCTCTTTGGATAAGAGTTGGTTTTCTGGATTGAATTGCCAGTTTGGACAACTGGAATTCGATGAGTTTCACGTATCTCTAAGGGAGTACGCGTATATCTATTTCTGGTTTTGGAATCAGCTGTTCTGAGAGATTTTGGTTGTTGAGTCAGACTTGTCTATAGTCTAATGTCTTGTTAGTTATAGACATAGATGAGTAGGAGTTCTGTAGCTTAGTAATGTTGATTGTTTAGGTTCTATAGAGCGAGTAACCCGGTGTTTACTTGGGAAACTCGAGGAAACTCTATCCAGGATTTTGTCTGGATAATTAATTTTGTTTGATTGGATGAATTGATTGCTATGGTTGGTAGCATATGTTTGATATATGCTTGGTTTTAAAATTTAAGATCTTAATTAGGTTATTAAATTACCTTTGTTTTAAATTTCGGGGACGAAATTCTTTTAAGGGGGAAGGAATGCGATATCCCGAAATTTTAGACAATATCAATTTAATAATATTTATATAAAATTAAATTGATATAGGCAATATTGATTAATAAAATATGTTTTGGTTTAATAATCAGATTTAATAAATATTTAATTTGTGATTTGTCTTTTAAAATGCTAAAATAAATGTTTAAATTATAATGTGTGTATATTTGTATATATATTATAGTTTATCTTTATTTGGAATTTAACTTACATGAAAATAAATAAATGAAGTTTTTTTTTTAAAATCTAATAATATATCTAGTAATTAGGAATTATGTTTTAATTAATATTAAGATTTTAAAAATCTATTTAAATTAATAACTTTATGGTTTGATAATATTTAAAATAAATGTTAAATTGTTTAAAATTTGTCTTAGCTTAATTTTTATTTTAAATTTAAATAAAGTTGATTTTATTTCTTTTTAAGTATTATTTGAGTAATATGATTTGAGTATATTTTATATAAGTCTAAATATAACATATCATTTAATTATAAAAGTGATTTATAATTTCTTTATAAATCATATAAAATTATAAATTGTTATTTGAAACCATATTAATAAATATTCTATTTTTCTTAAATATAAAGAAGGATTAAGATAAGGAATTAGAATCTTCATTTTTAAATTGAATAAATAGATTTTAATTTTGATTTCAAAAGTTTGATTGATTTGAAATTTTATTTTGAAATTCAAATTAGGTGGTTCTTTAAAACATTTGTATAAGCTTTAATTTATAAATTGTTTATTTACATTTTCTTAAAATAAGTAAATCATATATATATTCATATAAACCTAAAATGAATTAAAGAAAACCCTTTATACACATTTAAATATATAACTTAATTAATCAAGACAAGTGTTAGCATATTGGAAATCAAGTAACATGTGTTAAGTAATGAATAAAGCAAGTTGACAAATGTTAATTCATTAAGACAAGTGTCATTATATTTTTCTTTATTTTGATTAAAGTAATTTCAGCCTTAAAAACATATTCTTTCCCTTCCTTCTCTTTTTCTATCCTTCAAAATCAAATTCTAGGCTTCAAAAGAAAATCTGAAACCCCTCAAAAACATATTGGCAAATTCATTTCAAAGGCAACTCTAAGATTTGTAAAATCAAAAGCATTAAGGAGTCTGCATTTCTTTCTTTCCCACCTGAAGACAAAACTGCATTTTTCATCTCTGGAATGAATTTTAAAAATGATCTGCATGCATCTAATTTTGGGTTAAAGTTTCAAAAGCAAGCAACCCTGTAGATCAGTTTCAAGTCAAAGCCTGTATTTTGTTCAAACCTGGAATTAAAGAAAAAATCATCAAAGCAAGTTTTCAAGCTCTTTTACAAATTCCAGCAACTCCAGTTTGTAAAGCAAGGGCATTCATGTTTTCAAAAGCTCAAAAACTGTTTTTTTAAATCAGTGGTGCTCTGTTCTTCTGAGTATAAGGTGAGTAGCATTTTTTTTAAAAATCTTTAGTTAGATCTGGTTGTTTAAATATGTTTTAAATAAGTTGTTTTTGTATTTATATTGGAAATCTTCTATGCATTTATGATGTGTGATTTTTGTTGGATATGAATTGCCTGCATAACATCCTTGAAAAAAAAATTCCAACCCAGTTTCATATTTAAATTCATTTTTGTTTTATCTATCAATTTTTAAGATTTAAGATTTAAAACAATATTTTGTTTGTTTAACTTTAAACTAATTACAAAATTTATTTTAACTTAAATAGGAAACTAAAACATGCACTGGAAATCAGGTTAAAGGGGAAACTCAGGTCCTTGTGAAAATTTAGACTTGTAAATTTAGTAATTTAGATATACAAATTAAAAACTTAGACCAATTCATGATTTTTAAGAGAAGAATCAAATATTATAAGTTTAGTTTGATTGGTGCATTACTGTTAGACCCAAAATTTGGTTTTTGGAGTGTCTCTGTTGATTCAGATGAATTTGGGGATTCATGTTCTTGTATGACGGTAGATGGGAGATCAGAGATGTCAGGAAAATTACCAGATGTGTGAATTTAACTTTGAACTAGCAGAGGTGTGGAAATATGTTCCATAACCCTAGTTTATGAGTAGGTTTTACATACGATCAATTCTGTCTTTACATGTGATCGAGTGCTATGGGATTTTGAAAGAGGGTGGCTGGTTTGGTGACGAAGGTATAGAAGAAGTAGCAGCTCCAATGGTGGTCGGAGGAGTTGGATTTCGTCGTTGACAAGTTTAGAATTGGTGAGGCCTGCTGTGTTTGCAGGTTTGAAGTGTTCAGGTTGAGTTTACAGACTCGATTTTGAATTCGAGTTCATCCAGTTGATTAGATGTTCGCGTTGGGTTCTGGAGTCGGCAGAGGTTTAGGGTGGATCATCGTGGATGATCGAAAACCGACCATTGCTGTGTGCATGTGCACACAGGTCTTTTGGGAAGAGGTTTTGGTCTTCTGTAATTTGTAAGGAAAGACTCGAGTCATTCGAGATGTGACTCGAAGCAGCAAGGCATGGAACTCGAAGTAGGATAGCATTTTACTCGGGTAGTTTTTGTTTTCAAGTTGTTGTTCCTGAAACCTGATCTGTTTCAGGTTTTTGAAATTTTAACTAAATTATAAAAAAAAATAGTAAGGCAAGTTTAAATTTAAAGTTTAAGCAAGATTAAAACATGAATTCAAATAGATTTTGAATTTCAGATTTTGAAAAAAATCAAGATTTGCAGAAAATGAAATATTTAAAGTTTAAAACCTGCACAGTTTTTATTGAGTGATTTTTAAATCTGAAAATAAGTTTTTAAAACAAGATTTAAATTCTAAGTTAAATCTGAATTTGAAATCCTGGATTCAAATTTGAATTTGAATCTGAAAGTTTTAAAAAGAAAATAGGTTGATAAATTCAAATGATATATTTTAGTTTGAGTATTTTATAAAATCTGAAATGAAGATTTAAAATAGAGTTTTAAATTTTAATCTGTATCTGAAAGCATGGTTTAAAATTTTGGGTTGTAATAAAAATAAGATTTGAATCTAAATGTTTCATTGTAATTTGAAATATTTAAGATATTTTAAATTCATTTGAATATAGGCTAAAGTTAAATGATTTTTCTAAAATTTGCTTTAAGAGGTAAGCGATTCTTTAAAATGAGAACAAAAGAGTTTTTTAAATATTTAAAATCTGGTTTAAGTTTAAATTTAATCTCATTTTAATTTTAAATGGAAAATTTAAAAGCAAATTTGTTTTTAAATGACTTTAATAATGATAATTTAATCATTAATGAGATTAATGATTTTTATTGTTTGAAACTTAATTATCTGATCAAGGTAATTAAGATTTTAATTAATTAACTTAATCAATTAATAATTGGGTTAATTAATTAAATAAATAAGGGTTTATTTAATTAATTAAAAGTTTAAGTAAGTTAATTAAATTTGTTTAAAGTATGATTTTGAAATTAATTTAAATAAGATTGGATTAATTTAATTTAATTAATGAATTGAATTATTAATCAAGTAATTAATAATTGTTTAAGTTTTAATTTTCACTTGATTAATTTAATAATTAGGATTTAATTAATGAGTTTTATAAATAAATTAAGAATTAATATTGAATAATTCAATTAATTACTTTGGAAAGGTAATTAAAGATTTGTTACTGATTAATAAAAGTCATTAACATAGTATTATTTATTAAATTAATTAATGTAATTAATTTTAATAATTAATTGGATTAAGTAATTTAAGACAATCGTTTGAATTTTTTAAGTGAATTACTTAATGAAGTAATTAAGGAAATTAATTACTGAATTGTAATTAATTAAGTTTTTGGTTAATTAAGTTAATTAATTAAGTTTAATCATTGATTGATTTAAGAAGTAATTACAAATGTAATTAAAAATGAATAATTACTTAATGAAGTAATTAAGAAAATAAATTACTAGATGTAATTTAATTGAAGGAGTTTTTGGAATTAATTACTTTGTGTAATTATTATTAATGTGTTTAATTACTTAAGATAAGTAATTAATTACTTAGTGTAATTAATTTAGGTTTTGATAATTAAGTTATTTGAGAATGGTTAAGAGATGTAATTAATTTAAGTTAATTACTTAATGTGATTAATCAAGAATGATTAATCAATGGAGATAATTGATAACAAATTTAATGGAGTTATTTTAAATAAAATAATTAATGATGTAATTAAGGATTGATTAATTAAGATCAATTAATCAATAAAGAATTAATTAATGTAATTAATTAAGGATTAATGTAATTAATTATTATTAATTAATTGATGAAGTAATTACAGGTTAATTACAGGGATTGGTTTGGATTAATTAATTTGTGAAGTTCATTAGAGATTAATTACTTGAATGTAATTAAAGGATAGTTAATCATGATGATTAATTAAAGTAACTTGTTAAGAGTAATTAATTAATTGATTTATAAATAATTGACATGTAAGCAAGATTTATATGGATGAATAATTAATTTAATTTATTTTAAATTAATTTAAGGAAGAAGTAATTAATTTAATTCATTTTAAATTAATTATAGATTGGATTGATAAGTAATTGCTTATGAATGATGATTGATATTTATTACCCTGAATGGTTGAGATCTCAGTTATGAGATAAATGTTGTTGTGTGATTTGGATGTTGTGGTTGCATTAAGTTGATAATATGATTTATCTGTTTGAGTTAATAATATGATTTATCTGTTTGAGTTGATAATATAGATTATCTGATGTGACGATAATATTGATTTTCTATTAAATGTTGAGAATTATCTATATGTGTGTATATAGATAATATTGAATTTAATTGTTTTAAACTTTAAAACAACTTGGATCTAAAAGACACGCTTTGGATTTCGATGAGACTAGGATCGGGTTTCCATATTTGGATATCCGAAAACCACGTCGATTCCAAATAACGTTAGGTCGTGAATCCAAATGGAGCTTTGTGAAGACTCGAGGTGTAAGGGCTATGCGTTAGTATAACTCTGTGGGTGATTCCGTAATGAGTTGACGGAATAGTGCTTATAGATTCGAGATGGTGATCAGAGTGCAAGGGTTATCGTCGTTAACTCTGAGGGTGATTCCAAAATGAGTGTAACGAGATAATGCCTTCGGTTTCGTTCGAACCCGGAACGAAGTTTTATGGATTGAATGCTTTCAGAACATCGTCAGGTGGACGATGAGCATTCTAAGAAATGTGTTCTCTAAAGGTAATCGTAGCCTCAAGCCTTATCAACCGGGAATGGCTAAAAAAGGGGAGGTGCATCAAGTTTTCGTGGGTAGCTTCCACTGGAGAGCGAGATTGATCCCTGTCTAGAGCTCCCTTTATATTCGGTTGTGTGGGCGGTTGATTGCAACAACTGTCGGGGTTGTCTTGTTCGGAACTGTTCAGTAAGGAATGGTTCCGGCCTTGTGTTGCAGGGGAGTGGGAGTACTCCTTGGTACGGTGATCTAGGCCACGTACTGTGACGGGCGGTACCCCAGTAGCCCTGCCATTGATGGAATCCAAAATCCAATAAGTGCCGTACGTATTGGTTGTGCCCAACTATGTTGGAACGTGAGATGTAAGCATTCCAGCTATTTCTGTATTTTACTTGAAAACCCTAGACACTATTATAATATCACCGGATTTCCTATCAAATGTTTTGGTTAGCGTAAGGTAAAAACTTTTCCATGTTTATGTGTGGGAAGTCTTACGTGATACCTTTCTTTTCAAAGGTTTTTAAAAGTTAAGCAACCTTAAGCTGTTACTCACACCAGACCCATGTCTGACCCGCAGTTTATTTTTGTTTTTCATAAACTCTTGGGTACTCAAATTTTTACAAGTAGTCAAGAGATTCAGGTTAGCTTTGACGAATTGTGGAGGAGCAATGGAGCAGGAGGCTTTTGCGTTGTAGATATTTAGTTCCGCTGTGTGTTCTATGTATTGTGATTTTATTGAGTTGTAAATACTAGACAGTTGTTTATAACTGTCTAGTATATGTGATGTGTATGCTGTGTACCTCTGATTGGTATTGTATATCATGTAAATACTTATGTTATTAATATAATTTATTCGTTCCGCTGTTGAGATTCTAGTGTCGTTTCTTCTTTCTCTTCTTTCTTTTCTTCTTCTATCCCTTTCTTTCTTAATTGATGATGCGATTTTCCGAGAGTGGGAAGTCGGGTCGTCACACAGGGTAAAGAGCATCATGGATAAAGCCATTCACTTTTAGCTTATCCACTTCTTCCTTCAATACGACAGATCGTTGCAGACCCAAGCTCACCGTTTCTACTTCACATGAGGACATCAGGGGTTCACATTCAATGTGTGGCATCCTATCTTCGGCGATATTCCACAAATATTAGAATGTGCTTAGGCAAACACATCCACGTTTACCTGGAGGAACCCTGTCAGCTCCTTCTTCATCTTCATACTAAGTTGAGATTCGATCTTCAGGACCCCTATAGGATCATCCTGATTGATCGTGAAGTTGATCGTCAACTTGACCAGGGCCGCTCTTGCATCCTCTGGATCTTTCCTATAATCCATAACTTTTTGGAATTTGCTATGCCGACCGAGCTAGATCTTTGGCGGTGGTTGCTATGCATTATTGTAATAGCCTACACCTTAATGGGCTCGAATGCCGACAAAATCGAATCCTAAGTCCATTAGGGTATAGATCGTTGGTGTTGGTAACCTGTAATAAACATAAATATACCAGAGATCGATCAAACTAAGCTCACAACAGAATAGAAAATCAAATAGGATATAAATACTGATTGAGGCTACTACCTCGGAATCAATGATATTTCTTGGACATCCAATTACCTTATTAGTACCAAGCATGAATAAAAAGACTTCTCCATCAACTATTCTGTCTTGCTCCTATGACATATTCCTCTAAATCTATCCCATGTGTTGAATGAGGAGGGGTCAGAACAATATCTTGGTGATTGAAAAGTTAAATACTTTATCCATAATACAAATTTATACATATTGATTTCCATTTAAATGTTGCCTTATTATTTATGGTTAATCCGTTCATTTTCATATGCGTGTATGATATGTCTACTAACCTTCTCTAAGGTATATAATACTGACATATGCCTATTATGCATATGCTATCCAAAACCCAGCCACTTAATACTTCTTGAATAGGAAGGAGGCAGACCGAATGACCATTTAATACCTCATTCCCCGAAGTGGCCCTTTGCATTGTCAATGTTTGTAATGACCCGTAAAATTCGATGATTGAAATGAGTTAAATTACTAAGATTTTAGTTAAATTTAGAAGGAATAAAAATTCTTATAATTTATATTTGAACGAATGTTAGAATTAGATGTAGCAATTGAAATTAAAATTAACAATTTAAAATTTATATTGTAATTAATTGGAAATAATGTAAATTGAATAGAAACTTAAGTTTATTTATAGGGCAGTAATTGATGAATAAAAAGGTTTGAAACCAAGTAAATAAATTTATGGAGAACATTTAATAGTAATTAATGTATGTATTAGGCAATTGACAACTTATGGATTTGTTAAGATTGCAAAGTTATAATTGAGTGTAAATAGGAATATTTGGTAATTAATTAAAATAAGAAAAATAAATGTAAATGTTATAACTTGGTTACAAAATTTATATACGGAAGTGGATGTAAATATGAATTAATTAATGTGCGCATTAATTTATAGTGGGATAAAATGTAAATTAATGCAATAAGGATGATGCAGGTTGATAAGTATTCATAATGTTTGTGTTGATGATAAACGTGACTTTAATGATTGTAATATAAAATAACGAAAGTGTGAATGAGAATTAATAGAAACGTAAACTTATTTTAAGGTAGTAATTGGATGTAGATTTATGGAATGGAGTTAATGCAAATCAGTGGAATTAATGAAGACGTATACGTAGCTACAAATTGAATATATGAAAACAAAATGTAAGCATTGGATGAAATTAAGGAAATTAAATATTAATAAATGGTCATTTAATAAAACCAATGTTCTGGGAGTAATTATAATAGTTGTTTGAAATACGTATAAACTTTGATTTGGAAATCAATTGGATTTAAAATGAAATTGGTATTACATTGATGAGTTTAAATGTTATTTTATTTTGTAAAGTAATAAATAGTGTAATAAAAGAATGAAATCAAGATAAATAAATTTAATTGAGATTTTAATTTTAAATGATGGGTGAAATAATAGGATGGAGGTAATTGTTTGTGGAGAATAACCATACAAGATTATAAAGGGTATATTGGTGATAAACGGTTATTTCGAATAAAGGTAATTAAATATTACTTTAATGGATATAAATGTAGTAATGCATAGAGTGAATGAAATTAGCATTATGAAAATAAATGTTAACATTGTTTTGTAAGCAATAAAAGCCTATTAATGTGACTGAAGGCTAACGGTAACGATTATTGTATGTTACCTATGTATGTAGCTTGTAAATTTAAAACTTTGAAATTTGTTACAGCGAATATAAATTAATATTACGTTAATGTTAATTAAGGTAGTATTTGTAGGTAATGATAAGGTTATTCATATCGGACAATTTGTTGAGTTATAAGGATCGGGAATAAAGCTTCATTAATTTATTGGAATTTAAAATTAAATAATTGGATTTATTGCAAATAAGTAGAATTGGAATTAAATTTTATATCGATTGAAAAGAATATGGTATATGAGAAAATTTATGTAATAGTTTTGAATCCAATGCTTAATCCATCTATAATATGACTATTGGTTGATTTAAAGTATAGAAAGTGAGATTTATTAATTTAATTGAAGTATAAAATTCAATAATTGAAGTTATTGCAAAATAAATGAAATTAAACGTTTAAATATTACGTTATTGAAATTAAGGTAAAATTTGAGGATAATAATGTAATAAACTATGATTCAAGGTTAATTTCATCCGTTTGACAATAATGAATGGAGTATGTTAACACCTCTTTTATTCACGACTTAACTACCTAAACGACCTAGCGACTTAACGAGCTAAAGCACAAAGTGGCTTAACAAGGCATAATCGATTTAACGAGCTAAAGGCAAAAGCGGCTCAACGGGTTAATAACCTAACGACCTAAAGCGCAAAACGACTCAACTACTTAAGAAGCTCTAGCGACCTAGCAACCTAAAGACCCCTACGACTCAATGGGCTAACGACCTAAAGCATCAAAGCGGTTCAACATGGCAATAGCCTAGCGAGATAAGGAAAAAGCGACCTAGCGAGTTAAGGCAGAGAAAAGCCACGTGCATATTGTCTCTTCCATTAGGTCGCTTGCGACCTAAGCAAACCGAGGTAACTCCTATGCTACACCTGCTAAGCCGCTCACAGCATGTATCTCGTCCAGGATGGCTCCATTGAGTCGTTAACGACTTATGCTACCTCAGGATAACTCTTATGTCGCAATTCTTATATTCTTATGCTGCAGCTCCTTATGTCGCAACCCCTTAGGTCGCTCACGACCTATGACGAGCCTGACCTAAACCCAACCTCTCCTATAAATACCTCACCTGCTCCACACTTGAGGGGGGATTTTCCTGGGAGGCCGAGACTCTTCCACTTTGAAATTCAAGCAACTCATTCATTCCCCAAGTCCTACAACATCATAACAACTTCAGAGATCAATTCCAGAATGGATGAAACTTCTTCACTGAATCAGATTATAGTGGACACACTCCACTACCGGTCTCTTACTCATGAAGTTGACTCAATTCTACTTTGGAAGCTCAAGTCTTTGAAGTTTGTTGTACTTGAAGTTTAGTTGTAACAAAGTGTACTCAAAGATCATAATAAATGATATAAAGTGGACGTAGGCTTGACTTTGAGCCAAACCACTATAAAAATGGTCGTCTCTTTACTATTTTCTGCTATTCTCTGCTTATTTTTTAGTTCCCGTACCAACGGGTGGTGCTTTCACTATATCATAACTCACACTGGGGTGTTAGCATATATTTTTTGCGTTAACATTTTTTGGTGCTTTCACCGAGAATTGAACTCAGGAATTCTATCAATTAAGAGTTGGATCAGAGAGTTTGGAGATTCAGATCCGAAGAATTATGACATGGCAATCGAGTAGAAGGCAGAGACCAAAGAGGAGTCAGCACGGAGGAAGCCAACAGGCTACCTCAGGAGCGAACCAAACTTCAGTCTTCATCACTAGGGGCGAGATGGAGACGATGATGAGAAGGCAAGAGGAGATGATCCAGAATTTGTTTCAGCAGATTGGACAACATGGAGCACAGAATCAAAGAGCACTGGAGTTCAGAACGGAGCAGGACCATCTGAGGCAGCACCAGAGCTAGGGGCACTCATCTAGAGCACGCGGACCCAATACCGAGAAGAACATCGGGTGGATTCGGGCAACATGGCATTGGCAGAGGAATGGGAGCTCGGCCAGGAGAACAGGTTCCAGAATTCCCTCGTGAACTCGGGGGGCAGGCCGGAGGCAATGGTCGAGGACTACAACTAGGAGGCAGTGACAGATTAGCGGAAATGGTCAAAAGAGCTATGAGAGGTGCTCTGGTAAACAAGGACTTGGAGGTTGTGTATAGGAGTCCTTTTACCACAACAATCAGGCAAGCTAGGAACCCACCAGAGTTTCAGCTACCATCATTGGATATGTATAATGGAAGAACTGACCCTACAGTTCATCTGACAAAATATATAAGTCATATGGAGGTGCTGGGGGCTTCGGAGGAAGTTATGGCCCGATGTTTTCCATTGTACTTGGCAGATATTGTGGCATTATGGTTTAGACAACTGGAGAGTGGATCTATCGGGATGTGGAATGATTTGACTGAAAGGTTTATGAGGAAATTCAGGGTCCACATTTCGAGACGCAAGAATGTTATGAGTTTGGCAACACTGAAACAAAGAGCTGGGGAATCTTTAAGAAGTTTTTTGACACGATTCAATGCAGCTGCTGCATCGATGGATCGAGCGGATCCATCCATGGTCTTGATGGCAGCTTTGTCGGGCATAGCTGACGGTACAAAATTCAAGAATTCGCTGACAAGAGATTCCCCTAGGATCTAGGGGAATTTTACCATGAGGCTGAAGGATTTCTACGGTTAGAGGACGTAAATGCCGAAAGAGAAGAAGGAGAAGGAATCGACGTTTATGCGATCAAAGGTGGAAATCCTCCTGAGAAAGGTGTAGAAACTAGCAAAGGTAAACGAAAGGCTGAGGATAACAATGATAGATTAGCACGACCATGAAAGGAACCAAGATTCACCTCATACACGGAGTTGAATGAGACTTTGGAGCGAATCTGCCAGGACACCAAGGGGCGGGTTCCTTATCGAAAGCCGATGAGGAGAGATCCAACCAACAATGAGAAAAGGTCGGACAAGTATTGCTCATTCCATGAGTTGAATGGTCATAGCACAAATGACTGCAGACACTTGAAAGATGAAGTTGAGGGACACATCCGGAATGGTTTGCTATTATAGTATGTGAGAAGGAGGACCGCAACGGTGGAACAAGAACGACCACCACCTGCACCAACTGAAGACGGCTCGGGATCGAGGCGTCAGCTTTTTATCAATTGATTGAGATAATGACGAACGAGTGGAAAAATCCACATCGACACAATTAGGTTGTTCACACATGTACGGGACCGTGAACGATCCTCAGGCATGCTCTGATACAACTATAAATCATATCGATGTAGGTGTTTGCACTCTGACGTCACTACTTTGCTTTTGTGTTTTACTTCTTGTGTTTGGATTTGACTTTGTCGGACATTTTTGCTTTAAAAACTTTTCAGTTGAATGAATATTGGATTTTGATAATTCTGAGATGGCTAAGCTACTTACACATGTATGGGGTCGCGAACGGTCCTTAGGCATGTTCTGAGATGGCAGTAAATCGCACTGACAAACAATCCAGGAACTCACCCGAACGTGAACCTAGCATCGATAATATTAAGTCCCCCCGGGCACACCAATTCGCCTCGAACGACAACTTACCTCGAACGGTCACAATTCGCCTCGAACGGCCCCCGACCTCGAACGGTCACAATTTGCCTCGAACGGCAACTGACCTTGAACGGTCACAATTCGCCTCGAACGACAACTGACCTCGAATGTCATAATTCACCTCGAACGGCAACTACCTCGAACGGTCACAATTCGCCTCGAACGGCAACTGACCTCGAACGGTCACAATGTTGATACGCTAAGATTTTGATCAATGACAATGTGCTTCAACAAAAAGGAAGAGATATGTGCAAAGCTAAAGAAAGAACGATGAAGACCAAGGATAAACATAAGTATGACTTTTATATAGGTCTTAGTTTAGATTTATTGTTAAAATCTATCCTCAAGAGGCTTTCACAAACACTGAACACATTTTATAAATTTCCTTTTTTAATAAACATTCACTGTGCACAATTTAGTAGTTCAGTCGACTGAACAGGGATGACCAGTCGACCGAACCTGTTACACATACACAAACATGTACAGTTTCAGTCGACTGAAACACCCTGCTCAGTCGACTGAATTTGTTCCTGAAAATTTTAGTTCATATTTTTAGTTGACTGAATTCGTTGTTCAGTCGACTGAATTTGAACCTGCGAATTTTCTCTGAATGGACACCTTCTTCCTCCCAAGAGTTACAACCATTTACCAATGGAAATGGAAGCATCTCTTGTCTGCACCCTTAGCCAACAGATGCACCTCTTTTACAAGTATAAATACATGATTCTAACATCTTCAATTCACCGAATTATCGTGCTTTAATCATACTATCTTCTTGGACATATTATCTAGAAATTATCAAAGCAATCAAAAATCTATTGCTTGAATCACTGCTTTGTTTTTAACATTCTTTTGATTCATAGAAATTCACATTTCCTAAATCTTCACAAACACATTGCATACTCTCGAGGATAAGATTATAGGAATATTTTACTACATTAGACTCATTAGTGTTGACAAGAACACAACAAGTCGAATATTGTTTTTAGTAATTGAGTTGAAGTCCTCTTTAGTAGTTGAGGCAAGAAATTCCATTCGGTTGTTTGGGTAAGTTGTAAACATATTCCTCCGGGTTAAGTGGAGGTCTTAGTTAGTGGAATTCCTAAGTGAAGCTTAGGGACTGGACGTAGGACTAGAGGTCCGAACCAGTATAAAATCCTAGTGTCTACCTTTCTTTTACTTACTTATCTACCTAGACAAATTCATTATTCCATATTACACGATCCTACCGCATAGCCTCTTTCAATTGGTATCAAAGCAAGGCCATCCTATAACCATAACATCGTTATTAGACATATTGATAATATGGAAAATAACGCAAGTGTTGGGTCACAAGTTTTATGAAAGTTTTGATTTCTGACAAATAACTAAAGGCGATCGACAAAACAAGGTCATTAGAGCTACATATGTTACTCTAGATTATAGATTGATTATTTGATATTATATTAGTGATAAAATTGTTAAAATCTATCCTCAAATAATCATGCATTTTCAAGAAAATTAATATATATACGATTAGAATGTAGTTGCACATTCAGTGTGCAACTTTACAGGGACCGGTCGACCAGTCACAATCTCGGCGGTCGACCGTTCCTGCATAATATGCACACTGAACGTGCACACATACACATAACGTATATATATTTTAAATTCCTGTCTACTGGTCACTTTTTAACCTGTCGACCGTTTTTAAACAGAAAGCAATTTTTCCAAAAGACACTTCTCTTCTCCAAAGGTTGCATCTCTTACCTTTCACCAAAGATCATATCTCTTAATGGAAAAGAGTTACAACCATTCTTATCTATATAAACTCATCCAATTCGTTGATTAAACAACAACAATTTCATATATTCTTTTTAATCTAATCTCTGATCTTACTATATATACTCCTGCATTCTAAAAAGCTCTCGATTATTTATTGAATCATTGAAACTATTTCATATCTTTTGATTCAATAAGTAATATACTTTCCTTAATCTTTTCAAAACATCATTCGCATACTTTGAGGATAAGATTATAGGAAGGGTGTACTGTTAGTGACAAATCCGTGTTTTCAAGAACACAAGTTGTCAACAACAATTGTATTTGTTCTTTTGTTGAAGTCCTCTGTGTTGTAAGAGGCAAGTGTTGAAGTCCTCAGGGTATTAGAGGCGTGAAATCCCGTTCAGCTGTTCGGGTGTTTGTAAACCTGTTCCTCCGGGTGAAGCGAGGAAGTTAATAGTGGAAATCCAGATAGAAGTCTGGAACTGGACGTAGGACGGTGCTTCGAACCAGTATAAAAATCTCTGGTGTGATTTTTCTATTTTTTTATTTACTATGCTATTGTCATCTATTTCCGCATTTGTATTGTAATCCATATTACACGATCCATGTATACTATATTAAGCATATATAATTGTATACACACCGCACTTTCAATTGGTATCAGAGCACGGTCATCATATAACCGTAACACAGTTATTTGATATATTATAGTAATATGGAAAATAACGTAAGTACTAGCACTCAAAACACCACTTACACGGAGGGTCAATCGACACAAAGACCTCCATTTTTCAATGGTCTTAACTATAGTTATTGGGCAACACGTATGTCATTCTTTATGCAATCAAATAGCTATGATACTTGGAATGCCACTCAAAGAGAAATAGTCAATCCAACAACTGATTATTCAGAATGGACTGCAGCTGAGAAAACGGCAGCAGCCATAAATGCAAGAGCAATAAATATGTTGTTCTGTGCATTAAACCAAAATGAATATAATCGTGTTAGTATCTGCACTACTGCATATCAAATTTGGCAAACACTAAAAATGACTCATGAAGGTACTAACAAGGTTAAACAAGCCAAAATAGCCATGCTGAAAAGTCAATTTCAAAATTTCAAAATGAAACCAAACGAGACAATCAATGACATGTATTCACGGTTTCAAACTATTCACCATGCACTTATTGGCTTAGGACAAAAGTATTCTGATTTCGATGTTGTTTCAACAGTCCTACACTCTATGACTAGTGAATGGGAAGGAAAAGTATTAGCAATTGAAGAAGCTAATGACCTTTCCGTCATGAAGCCAGATGAATTGATAGGAAATTTAATGTCCTATGAAGCAAATCTGCAGGCTAGAAAAGAACAGAAAGAAGAAAAGAAAAATGTAGCATTTCATGTTGAGAAAGATGAAAATGAATCAGATTCTGAAGACGAAGATTTGGCATTCATTGCGAAAGGATTCAAAAAATTCTTAAAATATCGAAAAGCCAGTCGTTACAGTAAAGGAAATCTAGATCAAATAAACCATCTTCATCTGCTATAGAATGTTTCAACTGTCACAAAAAGGGACACATGCAGAAAGATTGTCCAGAACAAAAGAAGAAGTCAGAAAATGATAAATTCAAATATAAGAAGGACAAATCAAAGAAACGAGCCTTCTCAGTAACATGGGATGATTCAGAATCATCTTCATCAGAAAGTGAAAGTGATTCAGAGAATGAACAAGCTAATGTGTGTTTTATGGCAACAGAAGATGAGGTACAAATTCCTACATTTGATGAATTACTTGATATTAATGCTGAATTAATAATCAAATATAAAGACATAAAACGTCAATTAAAAGTAGTCAAAGCAGATTTAAGTAGAGCAGAGTTTGAACGAGATATGTTAAAAGATGAGAAGAAAATATTAGAAGAGGAACTTGAAAATATTCAAGAATCATCATCTAATGTTGACTCTCAAATATCTCTTTTGAGTCAAGAAATAGAAACTCAAAAAGAGAAAAATAATGCTCTCACTACTGAAAATCATGAGCTTAAAGCAAAAGTCAAAATTCTAGACCTAGAAAAAGCTAGCTTACAAACAAAGTTTGATGAAATTACTCAAAATGTTTCTAATTTTAACAAAGGTCGAGAAAATTTGACAAAAATCATTGAAAGTTCACAATCTATTTCAGACAAACAAGGATTGGGATTTAACAAACAAGAAACCAAGATACATCTTGGAAATAAAAGAAAAAAGAAAGTACAAAAAACTGAAGCTAAGAAAAATCTTAGTCTATTATATTCCAAACCAAAACCAGTTGTGAAATTTCAAAAGAAAAATGTCAAGACTATCAAAATATGGGTTCCTAAAACAAATAATAATTTGATTAGGAACAAATACATTCAGCAATTCTTGAATACTGTGCATTTTAATAATTATTATATATATAAAGGGGATACCGGACCCAAATGGGTTTGGACTCTTAAGACCTAACACTTAGGACCCTATAAAAAGTGGGTACCATGGACTTAATTCTATTTTTTGCAGGTCCCACTTAAGAAAAGAGGAAAGTGGATATTGGACAGTGGTTGCTCAAAGCACATGACGGGAGACAAGAGTTTATTAACAAATATTACATATTCAGATGGTGGCTCCGTCATTTTTGGAGACAATTCAAAAGGCTATATCATCGGCAAAGGCGATGTGAGCAATTGCGGTACATCTAACTTACCTCTTATTACTAATGTCATGCTAGTTAGAAATTTAAAACACAATTTGCTTAGTATTAGTCAGTTATGTGACAAGGGTTTTATAATTTCATTTTCAAATAATAAGTGTAGTATTTTAGATAAAGACCATAATTTGGTTTTCGAAGGTTATAGAGACAGAAATATATATATATTGAATATGAACATTAATCATAATTCAGATATGTGTCTTGTGGCTAATGACAATGATCCATGGCTATGGCACAAACGCTTCTGTCATATAAACTTCAGAACTATTGACAAGCTAGCCAAAAACAATCTAGTTAGAGGACTACCCAAAATGAGTTTCAAAGTTAACAACATTTGTGATGCATGTCAATTAGGAAAATTGACCAAATCTTCTTTTAAATCCAAGAAAGTCATATCAACATTACAACCACTTGAGTTACTACACATGGATTTATTTGGACCTACTAGAGTTCAGTCAATAAATCACAGTCAATATGTGCTTGTAATTGTTGATGATTTCTCTCGTTATACATGGACAATTTTCTTAAAAAATAAAAGTGACACTTTCGATCATTTCAAATCTTTCGTCAAAAGAATTCAAAAATCAAAAGGGATTAAAGTTAAAAATATAAGAAGTGATCATGGCGGAGAATTTGAAAATAATGAATTTGAACATTTTTGTACAAAGAAAGGTATATATCATAATTTTTCGTTTCCCAGAACTCCACAACAGAACGGAGTTGTAGAACGGAAGAACCGAACTTTACAAGAATGTGCAAGAACATTATTGAATGGAACCACCTTACCAAAACATTTTTGGGCGGAAGCTGTGGCAACTGCCTGTTATGTTTTAAATCGTGTATCCATAAGACCTCTTACCAAGAATACTCCTTATGAATTATTTAACAAAAGGAAGCCTAAAATCTCATATTTCAAAGTTTTTGGTTCCAAGTGCTTTATTTTAAATACAAAAGACCAGCTTGGAAAATTCGATCCAAAAGCCGATGAAGGAATATTTGTCGGTTATTCAGAACGAAGTAAGGCCTATCAGATATTTAATAAACGAACCAAAACTATTGAAGAATCACTTCATGTCTCTTTTGATGAAATCTATCAGCACCCTCACACTATATCAGATGATGACGAATCAATAGTCACTGACAATCAAATCATCACAAATATTGATTCTGACTCAGAAATAATTATTGAGAATATTCCTCAAACATGTGAGTTACAATCACCACCAAGAATATTAAGAGACCATCCGGCTCAAAATATAATTGGTGAAATAACATCACATGTCAGAACAAGGAGTCAACTCAATCAAATGGGTCATATCGCTTTTCTCTCAAATATCGAACCTAAGAATCCAAAAGAAGCTGCTACAGATGATTACTGGATCATTGCCATGCAGGAAGAACTAAATCAGTTTGAGCGCAATGACGTTTGGGAACTTGTTCCAAGACCAACTGATCAGTCAGTAATTGTTACTAAATGGGTCTATAAAAATAAGGCTGACGAACAAGGAAATATTACCAAAAATAAAGCAAGATTAGTAGCACAAGGATATAATCAGGAAGAAGGTAACGATTATGAAGAAACTTTTGCACCAGTTGCTCGACTAGAAGCTATTAGAATCCTATTATCTTTTGCTTGTCACCATAATTTCAAACTTTATCAGATGGATGTCAAAAGTGCTTTTCTCAATGGATTTATCAAAGAGAATGTCTATGTCGAACAACCTCCTCTGTTCATACATGAAAAATATCCTGACCATGTGTTCAAACTTAAGAAAGCTCTGTATGGTTTAAAACAAGCACCTCGTGCTTGGTATGAACGACTACGTAGCTATCTTATTAACTCAGGATTTCAAATAGGCAAAGTCGATCAAACTTTGTTTATTAAACATTATCGAAAAGATATTCTAGTTATCCAGATATATGTAGACGATATCATCTTTGGTTCAACAAACGATAAACTTTGCAAAGAATTTGCAAATATTATGACCAAAGAATTCGAAATGTCTCATAGGGAGAACTATCTTACTTTCTTGGACTTCAAATAAAGCAACTTTCAAACGGCATTTTTATTAATCAAGAAAAATACTGTGAAAACCTTATCAAACGCTTCGGATTAGAAAATACATCTGGTAAACCAACTCCTATTAGTACAACTACACATCTTGACAAAGATGAAAGTGGTAAGAATGTTGACCAGAAATTGTATCGAAGCATGATTGGTTCTCTTCTTTATCTTACAGCGAGTCGTCCAGATATAATAATGAGTGTTTGTTTATGTGCTCGTTTTCAAGCCAATCCAAAGGAATCACATCTACGAGCAGTGAAACGTATAATTCGTTATCTTAATAATACCAAAGATTTCGGTTTTTTTTTATCCAAAAGAATGTCCATTTGAATTAGTATCATATAGTGATGCTGATTTCGGTGGCTCACGAACGGATAGAAAAAGTACAAGTGGTACGTGCCATTTTATTGGAAAATCACTTGTCTCTTGGTTCAGTAAGAAACAGAATTATGTTTCACTATCAACATGTGAAGCTGAATATATATCAGCAGCTCTCGCTTGTACTCAAGTACTATATATGCAACAAACACTTCAAGATTTTGATATTCATTTGTCAAATTCTATTATATACTGTGATAACACTAGTGCTATAAATCTCTCTAAAAATCCAGTAAATCATTCTAGAACCAAACACATTGATATCCGTCATCATTTCCTTCGAGATAATATTGACAAAGGAAATATATGTCTTGAATATGTTCATACTGACAATCAATTAGCAGACATTTTTACTAAGCCTCTGCTCGAATCTAATTTTATTAGATTACGAAGAGAGCTTGGTTTAATTTCAAGAAAAAATCTTGACTAAGTAATTTCTAAAGAACGTCTTCTTGTTAGTTATCCTTTAGTTATTCTTTTTAGTTATCCTTTAACTTTAACTATTGCATAAACTATATTTTTCTTACATTAAATATAAGCCACTGCTTTATTTAATGGTTAAATTCTCTTTACTCATTTTTTTGTGATCGTCCTTTCCTTTCTCATTTTATAAATTCAGTTTTAAAAAAAAAGCTATTTTTAGATTTACAATAAAATTTCTGCTTATGTTTTCTTGGTTAACATTTATCATTAACTCACATCCATAGGTTTATACACAAAAAACTTGTATATAAGCTTGCAAAAATTTTATATTTTGTTCATCTTTTCTTTTTTATCTAACCATAATATTCTATACAACATACACTATGGCTCACATTTGTGATAAATGTGCTCAAGAATCATACATTTCAATTACGAGTTCTGAGTCGGAGGAATTTTATTCTCCTACAACTCTAAAACAAAAATCAAGTTGTCATCATCAATGCTCTTGTATGTCTGATAAAACTCCAAATTCAAAACGAGTGAAGAGGACATTATTCTATTCTCCTCGTACCAAAGCTCAAATCGATGAAATACACCACTACCAGAAACATCAGATAAACCTTCAGAGACAGCTCCATTACGGGCAAAGTCAACTTTATCACGAGCAACAGCGGACATCGGCACGATTATCCATTTTAGAAAAGTTGGCAACATTTTTCTGCGGTTCCAACAAGCATGACATGCATGAACCAATGCCGTCTAGGCCATCAACATCTAAAAGTCCTAACTCGTGGGATCGGAACTATGAGAAGAATGAAGGAGCTCAGAAACAATGGAGTCCATGGTCGAAACGTATTGAAGGAAACAACGATAATTCTAATGACGAATTTTCTCATTAGATTTATATATAGTTATTATATCTTTATCTATCTCTTGTGTAATGACGGTTATATTTTGTATTACGTATAAAATATAATATATATAGGTTGATATATGATAAAAACTTGAAAAATAAACTTAATATTCACAGCAGACCAAAACCGGTCGACCGCCCCTGTTATAGCCGGTCGACCGTTTGCTGTCTGGTTGAAAACGGTCGACCGGCCAAAATTAGTAGGTCGACCGGTTGACGTATTTTCAGTTTTTTATATAAACCTATGCGTCATTCTTCCCTCTCCCCTCTTTCACTTTTCACTCAAGCTGTTCTTTTACCCAAAATCACAAACCCTAGTTTCCTATTTTCAATTCCCAAATCTCAAATCCTCCAACAATGGCTCCTCCTCAAAAGAAATCCAAGAAAGGAGCAACCTCTGAAACTTCATCTCCTACCATCTCCGTCAAAAAATGGCTTCAAAGTCCAATTGCGTTAACAAGATGGAATCAGATGACAAATTACAAGTTTCATCCAGGCTCTTTCATCAAATTTGATGATTTCACGGCTTATGGAGTTCGGAGGTTAGCCAATAATGCCAACATTACTCCATTAATAGATTTTTAAGAAAATAGTGTGGAGATAAATCATTTGATGATCAAATTGTTTTACGCCAACATGAATCTTGATGAATATCAACCTGATAATCCAAACGGCGTCATCTGGTCTGTGGTCTGTGGGAAGCAAATTTTTCTTACTCATGCTAGAATTGCCTCTATACTTGGTATACCAAATCGAGGCGAAGAATTTTCATCTAACTTCTGCGAAGTCTTCACTCGAAATAGTACTAGTCATCAGTTCATAGAAGACGATAGTGATTGCACTAAGTCTATTGGACTTCGACCGACAGCCAGACTACTTCATCGGGTTTTGATGCATTCTCTTTTTCCTAGACTTGGAAATTATGATGCAGTGTACAAAGAAAACTTCAAGGCACTCTATGCTATTTATGGTGAAATCCAAATCAATTGGGTTCACATGCTTTTTGATGAAATTCTCAAGGTAAATAACTCAACACGGCCTCATTTCTTCTACAATGAATATATCATGCGACTTTTGTTAGCTTGTGGGGTCAATCCTCCTGATTCTGCAACCTCAAAACCAAAATGCATTGATTCCATAATCATCAAACGAATGAAGCTTCCTCCACCTTACCTTGAGATTATGCCTTTTGAAGAATGGCAACAAAGAGGACCAAGGAAACAACGAGCAACTTCCTCTCGTCCTCGTTCCGATGAAGTAAAACTATTAAAATCAAAGTCATCAACAAAAGAATCACTTGAAACAATTGCGCGTAACCAATTTTTGCTAGAATCACGTCTCAAGCGCATGGACTCTAAGATCGATAAGCGCTTCAATAAGGTCAAGTCATTCTTTGGTATGCTATGGGATGCTATATCATGTTCCACATCCACCTCTGTTCAAGCACAAGACCCAGGAAAACGTCCTGCTGCTCCAGTTTTCACCTGGACATCATCTGACGAGTCTACAGGAATGAGTGGTCATGGACATGGAGAATCATCTAGAGGGCACAATGATGAGGAAGAAGAAGATAATGATGATGACGACGACGATGATGATGAAGAGGAGATACGATCTGCTTCATCCTAGATTCTATTGTGGTTTAGCACTTTAAAAACATTCTTCGACACTTGTACTTAATAGTGTCGTTATTTTTGTTTTTCATTTGACATTATGTTCTGTAGTAAACTCTGTTATGTTTTTGATGTATTAATAATTTATTTTGCTATGCATTCTACTATTCTAGTATCTGTTACTCCTTTTTGTCGATGACAAAGGGGGAGAAAGGGCTAACAATTGCTTGCAGGAACATACATATATAAGAATTCAAAGAGAGAGAGATCACATACTCAGGGGGAGATTCAGATTTGCAGATATATACTGTCATCAATCAAAAAGGGGGAGAATGTTGGGTCACAAGTTTTATGAAAGTTTTGATTTCTGACAAATAACTAAAGGCGATCGACAAAACAGGGTCATTAGAGCTACATATGTTACTCTAGATTATAGATTGATTATTTGATATTATATTAGTGATAAAATTGTTAAAATCTATCCTCAAATAATCATGCATTTTCAAGAAAATTAATATATATATGATTAGAATGTAGTTTCACATTCAGTGTGCAACTTTACAGGGACCGGTCGACCGGTCACAATCTCGGCGGTCGACCGTTCCTGCATAATATGCACACTGAACGTGCACACATACACATAACGTATATGTATTTTAAATTCCTGTCTACTGGTCACTTTTTAACCTGTCGACCGTTTTTAAACAGAAAGCAATTTTTCCAAAAGACACTTCTCTTCTCCAAAGGTTGCATCTCTTACCTTTCACCAAAGATCATATCTCTTAATGGCAAAGAGTTACAACCATTCTTATCTATATAAACTCATCCAATTCGTTGATTAAACAAAAAAAAATTCATATATTCTTTTTAATCTAATCTCTGATCTTACTATATATACTCTTGCATTCTAAAAAGCTCTCGATTATTTATTGAATCATTGAAACTATTTCATATCTTTTGATTCAATAAATAATATACTTTCCTTAATCTTTTCAAAACATCATTCGCATACTTTGAGGATAAGATTATAGGAAGGGTGTACTGTTAGTGACAAATCCGTGTTTTCAAGAACACAAGTTGTCAACAACAATTGTATTTGTTCTTTTGTTGAAGTCCTCTGTGTTGTAAGAGGCAAGTGTTGAAGTCCTCAGGGTATTAGAGGCGTGAAATCCCGTTCGGCTGTTCGGGTGTTTGTAAACCTATTCCTCCGGGTGAAGCGAGGAAGTTAATAGTGGAAATCCAGATAGAAGTCTGGAACTGGACGTAGGACGGTGCTCCGAACCAGTATAAAAATCTCTGGTGTGATTTTACTATTTTTTTATTTACTATGCTATTATCATCTATTTCCGCATTTGTATTGTAATCCATATTACACGATCCGTGTATACTATATTAAGCGTATATAATTGTATACACACCGCACTTTCAGCAAGTACAAGCACAACATCTGCCTATAGTTCTACATTTGCGGAAGGACAATCTACCCAAAGACCTCCTCTATTCAATGGACTAAACGATAACTATTGGGCTACAAGGATGAGGATTTATATGCAAGCAACAAGTTTCGAAGCCTGGAATGCTACTCAAGCAAAGTTCGTTGTACCCACAACCGATTATCCTACATGGACACAAACTCAAAAGAATGAAGCTAGTGCAAATGCCAAAGCTATGAATATGCTATTTTGTGCCCTGGATAGAAACGAATTCAACCGTGTTAGCATATGTACTACAGCATATCAGATATGGGAAACACTTAAAGTCATATATGAAGGCACAAACAAGGTTAAACAAATAAAGATATCCATGTTGAAGAATCAATTCCAAAACTTTAGAGTGCGACAAAATGAATCCATCAATGACATGTACTAGAGATTTCAAGACATTCATCATGCTTTCGGAATAGGAGAAAAATACACGGATTTTGACATTGTGTCTAAAGTTCTAAATTCACTCACTGATGAATAGGAAAGAAAAGTACTAGCAATCGAGGAAGCAATGATCTATCTACAATGAAACCAGAGGAATTGATTGGAAATCTTACGTCGTATGAAGTAAATATGCAAGCCAAGAAAGATCAAGCTCAAGAAAGAAAGAATGTTGCTTTTCATGCAGAAAAGGAAGAACCAGAGTCTGAAGATGAGGATTTAGCATTCATAGCCAAAAATTTCAAGAAATTCTTAAGATATAGAAAAGGAAACAAAAACGGACTCAAATATTATTTCTTGAACAAACCTACATCCTTGAATATAGAATGTTTCAACTGTCACAAGAAAGGTCACATGCACAAGGATTGCCCAGAGCAAAAGAAGGAGAATCAAAAAGCTCTCAACAACAAAAACAAGAGAGAGAAATTCAAAAAGAAGGCATTCTCTGTAACATGGGATGATTCGGATTCATCTTCATCTGAAAGTGAAAATGATAGCGACAATGAACAAGCGGATGTATGCTTTATGGCTCAAGAATCTGAGGTTAGTAATTTAACTTTCGATGATTTAATTAAGTAAACACTGAACTTTTGAACACAATAAAAACTCTTAAAAAGAAACTCAAAGAAACTCGTGAAAATCAAAACAAAGCTGAATTTGAAAGGGATATGCTAAAAGATGAAAAGAAAATTTTAGAAGGAGAACTTGAAAAGTTCAAGAATCTCATTCAAATTCGGAAACTCAATTATCACTTTTAAGTCAAGAAATTGAAACTCAAAAGACAAAGAATGATATAATTGTTTCTGAAAATCATGAGTTAAAAACTAAGATTAGACAAGTTGAGTTATAAAATAATAGTCTTCAAGCTTGATTAGATAACATCACTAAAAATGTTTCTAACTTTAACAAAGGAAGAGAAAATTTATCTAAGATTTTAGAAAATTCTCAATCCTCTTCAAATAAACATGGATTAGGATATAAAAAGAAGTCAAAAATTTCTAAAAAGAAAAATACAAATTTTAAGAGGAATATTGATTCAAAACAACAAATGTTATTAAGAGAACCTATTAAAACAAAAGGAGAAACCAAGATAGTCAAAATTTGGGTTCCAAAGACTAACAATATTTTAATTAGGAATAAATATATTAAAACATTTATGAATAGTGTTCATTATAATAAAAACTATATTTTTAAAAAGGATACTAAACCTAATTCGGTTTGGCTTCCTAAGCTCTAACTTTTTAGCACCCTATTAAAAGGTCGGTACCAATAATTTTGTATTTATTTTCAGGTCCCACTTAAAAAGAAGAAATGGATACTAGACAGTGGTTGCTCAAAACACATGACCGGAGGCAAAGATATGCTTACAAACATCACATACTTTGATGGTGGCTGGGTTATCTTCGGAGACAATTCAAAAGGCTATATCATTGGCAAAGGAGATGTGAGCAATTACGGTACATCAAATTTACCTTTTATAACAAATGTTTCATTAGTTAAAAATCTAAAACATAATCTACTTAGCATAAGTCAACTTTGTGACAAAGGTTTTAAAATAACTTTTTCGGAAAATAAATGTAGTATTTTTGATCAAAACCAAAATCTTGTTTTTGAAGGAAATAGAGATAGGAATATTTACGTTCTAAATATGAATATTAATCATAATACAAGTATGTGTTTACTAGCCAAAGATAATGAACCTTGGTTATGGCACAAAAGATTTTGTCATATAAATTTTAAAACTATTAGAAAACTTTCTTTAACGTCCCGCCTTTTCGCACGCTTCAAATCGACACACGTGCCAATTTAAACCATACGGAAGGGCAGATTGTTATGGGGTAAATAAGAAAACAGAGAAGAAATAAAATAAAATAAAATCTCACAGCGGAAGGATAAAATATAATAATCAATATACAGTTCATAAAACTATTTACAAAACAATTGATTCTTCTTTATACAATAATTATCAGAGTTCACATACCAATAATTATCAATGCAGCGGAATTAAATAGTGTAGTTGGATAGTATAGTAGATAGTAATACTACAAATCTTCGTCTTCGTCCTCCAGAATAAAATCTTCAAATCCTGAAACGCTCGGACTGAACCGAGCGAATTGAAAAGACAAAACACTCGAGTCAGAACTAAAAGATCTTATGTAAGTTAAATCAACAGGGATAAATACGAGTGCAGTAACTTAAAAGATGCTCGGGATTCACATCTCTTAAGGGTCCGTTAAACTATTTACTATGTAGTATATTTCGCTATTATAATAGTGTCTAATTGTAAAATAAACTTATTTTTAAATAGTGTTAAGGAGTTACCCAATCTCCCCCTTAACACAATAATAGTTCAAGTAGTCTATCCAATATCATAGTCTCTCCTGATCGGGAAGCCACCAGAGGATACCACACGGGCTACGGGAGAAATCCAAACTCGTACAAGGCGCGATAGGGTAGGTGACACGGCACAACTATGAAATGCCAAGGTAGACATAGCAATTACGCTTCCGGGTCGGTGGTAACGCGTAGCGCGCAGCTACCGCCCACCTCGAACAAACTCCCCCAAATCAGAGAAATCAAAAGTGAAGGTGGCCACCGACTCAACCCAAAGTCAGAGTATAGTATCGAAGGGAAGTGTCCGATCAAACGTGCTACCTTATTAACCCGTCAATCGCTCCTGTTTTAGCCACCTTATGCCAACTCACGGGAGTTGGGTCCACGTATTTACCTTACAGGAAACGCCGCCACCAACCTACTTCATTTTGGAATCTCCACCGCGTACACGGTTGTTAAAGTGGTTTTCGGAGTTGGAAGAGAGTATGACAACTTCCGATCTCGGTCTCTTTAACAACCAAATGTTATTATAACACCGCGGTCATTTAAAAATAATTTTACTTTCAAAACCAGAATAAAATATCTATTTCAAAACCGTATAAATACGATATCCTTTCCATTACAAAACAAACTCATTTGATATTATTTTTATATACCCCAAATTAATATAATATCATTTTATTTCAAATATATTTATTTCCAAAATCATATTACTTTAAAATTTATAATAATTGAAAACCAAACATTTGAATTGTATCTTTCAAACTTGAAACTACGAAATTTGTAGCTTTAAAACCATAACTTTCAAAACTTGGATGGTTTGGATATTCAAACGATATATAGAATAAAATAGTTTGCAATTAAAATTTCTTTATAAAATTAAATAATTTCCGCGACTAACAAATTTATTTCATTTAAAATTAAGTCAAAATCCATAAATTTCAAAATCGGTTTAAGTTTCAATAACCACTTCAGTTTCAATATATTTCAAACTTTTAATATTAAACAATTGGAACTAAGGTTGGAAATTTCTATTCAACAATTTAAAGTCCTATTATTTAGTTTGAAATATTTGCATAATAAACCCGTAATCATTTAAGAAAAACTCAAATTACTTCTATCTAAAAAAATTCCTTCAATTTATCTATACTAGAAATATCCATTTAATTCATCCTGAAATAAAATTCAGTTATAAATATCATACCCTTTTTTTTAAAAATCCCAAGTTAATAAATTCTACATCAACTTATGAAGTTAAATTCTTAATTAAGCTCGATTCCAAATTAAATTTTCAGTTTAACTCCCAATATTAATTGGTGTAAATCATTTAAAACTCTATATATTCTCAATATCTTAACATGTACTTAACCATATAATATAAAATAATCAAACTCCAATATTCATCTTATTTATTTTATTTAACAAATTTGTACACAGCTTAAGTTCAATAATTTAACTATAGATGTATATAAAATAAGCTTTTATATAAGATCAAAAATTAATATTTATTAAACCATATCCTATCCAAAACCATATATCCTTTTAAAAATAACTTTATATATATACCGCAGTGCCTGTATATAATTTTCTATCCTATGGTCAAGTGATACTGATATTTATCATTTCAATCTGCAATTTAATAATAAAATGTGGTTGTATATCATTTCAAACCGCAATCCCAAATGAAATGAAATGCATAACAACTTGCAGTTAATATAAATAAACATCCATTCATCCAAATATCAATCATCAACCATTTATTACAAACCATCATCCAATTTAAACAAACATCAATATAGAGCATATAAAAAATAACAGGTACTAAATAACAGGTATTTACTAACAGTTTATATTCAATAATAAATTTAATAACTGTTTAACAAGCAGTTTATATGCAAATAAATAAATTTTTAACTGTCAAATTTATATGCAATAATAAAATTAATTAACAGTTAAATTAAAAATATATGATGTAACTGAGATAATGAATAAAATATGCCAAACAGTCATAAATAAATTTCTACTCATATCTTAAATCAACTTAACAAACATAAGAAACAATAGAAGTTGTGAGTGGGTTAAAACACTCACCTTTAATTCAAATCGAATTTAAATCCAATTAAACCCAAAAATTCAACAGTCTCAGAATATGTCCAAACCTGCGCCATAGTATCCAAATTTTATTACGAACCTAGCAAAAAAAATCGCGTGAATCGGAGTTCGTATGTGGAAGTTGTTCGCGTTTTAACGATTGAAATTTTAAATCAAAATAATACAAAGAAACATAAACTCACCTTCCACAAATTATAAGCCATGTCACGCCTTCATTATGCAAGCTATAAGAGCCGCGTCCATGCAACCCTACGGCTTCGAACAGAAACGAGCCGCCACCCATCAACTTTTCTTCCAATTTTCGCTGCTACCTCGTCGAATTTCAACACGATCAGCATGCCCCACGGGGTTGCCCTCGCCACGCCGCACCTAACCCTACGAACTCGCGAATTCCGGTTACCTGTGCGCCGACCGCTGCCGCTCACGTTCTTCGCCGTCTTCTGGTGAACTTGACCCCCTATAGCACGAACGAACACCAGATCCTTGACCCTCTGGTCGAGCTCTTCACAACGGCACCAGCCGATCGTCGATTAGTCGACGATCCACCGTTGGGTCATCGAAAATCCATATGAACGGTCGAAACTGATTCGCGATTATAGGCCAAACGATGATTCGAATTGAAAAACAAATTGCACCATCAGATTACGCATTTCGAGAGCTTCAACATATATATTTTTTTTGAATTTTTCCGGAGACTTTGCATTTTAGGCTTTGGAATTGATTTTTGAATTGTATTTGGATCTAATGTTTGCAGCCATTGGAAGAGGAGGAGCTGTGACTGTATATACAAACAAATGAGAATAGATGGAGGGTAGGGTTTATAACTGGGTTTATATAGATAAAGTTGAAAAATAGATGGACCGAGTTGATAGATATACGTGCTACCGCTAACGTAACCCAAAAAGCCCGTTCTGACCCCGAAACGAAATTGGGTAAATCCATATATCGAAATAGGTGTTTAAAAATATTCTGAACGTGATGGAAAAAGTTTCACGTCCAAATTCCATCGTATGAAGAAGTTATGCTGAAATCAATATTTTCAAATTGATTTCAAATTGATTTCAATTAAATCAATTTCAAGGCGTTTCGCGTGCGTACGATCAAACGAAAAGTTCGATCGCTACGAAACTTGAAACCCCACAATAATTCACTGTTACGGATCCGATGAAACTGGTTTCGTCGAAATCCGAGTCCGTGACCAAAATGGCTATTTTTATATTAATTAAATAAATTTAAAATAAATTAATTAAATCAAATTTCACGTTAAAAATTCTGAACTTTGCAATCTTTATCACTTTAAAATTTTCAAACATTTACAATGATTTAACAATTTTTAAAAGTCAATTTATTAAAGATTTACCAATAGAAATGTTCAATTTTCATAAAATTCAAAATTATAGATAAATTTCCAAAATTCCCATTAAATAGAATTTACCCATAATTATTTCATTCATAATTTAAATAGAAGGGTTTACCATTGGATTTAAAATTATTACATAAATATTTCCCAATTTTCAACTTAATTGTTAAATTAACGTAAAAATTACATATTTGATTTTTATTCATTTGCAATAAATCCAACTATTATAAATTAAATAAATTAACTCACTATAAAAAAATTCAAATTCTACAATTCATAAATTTTATCATCTTGATTTACTTATAAATTTATAAATTTCAAACTAATTTCCATCTCGATTTTAAAGTAACTTAATTTATCCATTATAGAATTTATTTCGGTTTCTTAAAATAACCCCTTTATTATAAATTGAATCCAATTTATTTTAATAAGTTTCCAATTAAATGGATTAGATTAAATTTCAACCTTTAACTTACACTTAAGTTTAGGTCATAATCAATTTATAACGTGTTCCTTTCTTAGTTATTACTTTACATACTTCTCGTATTAATTTCACAATTAATCATAATTATTAAAGTAACGCTTATAATAAATACAACACTGTAATCACTCAACATATAGACGAACGTTATTTCATTTTACATTAGTGTAACATTCATTTATTTTATTATCACTTATTACAAATTCTAATTCCATTAACAAACAAGCAGGTAATTTATAATGTATGTTACAAATTTTTAATTAATCACTATTCATTATTATTGACTTTAATTTAGCGTTACTTACCTTGCATTAACATTGTTATTTATAATCCCTATCCATTGCAATTAATATTCTAATGAATACACTTACTCCTTTCCGTTATGTTATTAATTATCATCAAGGCACATCTAATTATCTTTATTGGTAAATGAGTGAATTTACTAGTAACCCACTATTATAACCTTTCATATACTTGTATATTTATTTATCAATCAATATTTACGTTGTTTTTTTTCATTCAAATTGATTTATAACCTAATATACATTTATATTAGTCCCATTTCATTCCATTCATTAATGGTTATTGCATTAACCTTATTACTTTACATTACATTCAGTTTCCAAATTTTATAGAATTAAATTCTAATTTCTTACCATTTAATCCATCAATTATTGATTCTACCCAAACATGTATTTGGATTTTACTTTAATTAATTTATTCAATGTTGACATCCACTTAAAAATTTACTTTCATTTATATAGTTGTAATTCAATTCAGTTATTATTTCATTAATACTATTTCCAATTTATTTCTTCCAGTATTAATTTCACACATCAAATTTAATTAACAAATTATAATGGTTTCCACTGTTTCTTCAATTGGATTTCATTTCAATAATAATTTATCACCCTTTTTGTTTTCTTCAAAATTTCAATTAAAAAATCCTATTTAAATAACAACTTTAATTGTCGAAATTTACGGGTCGTTACACTCTCCCCCACTCAAAACTTTTCGTCCCCGAAAAGGAAAAGAAGGAAAGAGAAGAATTAAGAAATCATTATATCTTATTAAAAATATTAACTTATAAACAATAATTTACAAAATTTATTACTTTAAATAAAATATACCCATTTTATAATCATTATATCTTTTTATACTTAAAAAAATAAAGTTTGGAAAAACATTTTCATAATAATTTCTAAGCCCAAAAATTTACGAAAATTTCGGCAATGTCTCCCTTGTACGGAGAGGCTCGGGAGAAAATATAATATCAATATATAACAATTATATTACGTATATTATCCAAAATATAATATTTCAAACCCGGGAAAAATATAAAATAGCACTATAAATCGTAATCCGAAACGTACCTATTTGTCGGAAAATTTACGCTTAATTTATGGAAACAAAAACAGTAGCAATTGTTTCCCTATCCTGCATTTCACTTATAAAATCCAAAGGGTTAACAATTTATGTAAAGTGAAATATTTAAGTAGGTTCAATTACTAATAACAAATCAATACAACAACCATCAATTTCAACAAACAACATACACAACAAATACAAACAACCATTCAATCAAACAAACAAATAGTTGTTCGGGTTCAAAACTTTTAAATTGTACGGAATGAAGAATAAACTACTAGCGCATCATTTACTCAACAGTTTTAGATAAACTAAATAGATTATTCATTCCTCCAAACCCAAATTTTAAAGTATCTTACCCAAACAACCATAACCAAACAACAACAATTCCTACTAACAATCAAATTAATTATTATTAATTTTATTTCATACATTAGTTGTTTGATTTCCATTTCATTCATTCAGTGATTACTTAAATTTTTCATTTATCACTTACAATATTCAATTTTTTTCATTTTAATGTCATGTAAGTTTCTTCTTTTTATTTATTTATTTATTTTATTCCTATTCAATTGAATTCTTAGTAGGCAAATTCATTTACCGAAGTTTATAGTCAAAATTTTCTTATTTTATTCAGAATTAACCTCAACCTATTCACTTAAGTTTATAATTGCTTACTTACAATACCTACTTCCCATTATATTTAATTAGTAGCGTTCAATTATACTTAAGTTATACAACTACACATCAGTTCTGATTTATTAAGGAATTCCATTAATTATTTTTGTTACCTCAAGTTAGTTACTTGTATAATATCTGTTACATTTTCGTATTAACATTTTCAACTTTTTATATCTTTTGGTAAGTTATATATATGACTTTAAGAATGTAATTGAAAGTTATACAAGTTTTCCCATTTATTTATTTATTTTTTTGTTTATTCATTATTCAATAAATTTTTACCTTTTCTTTATAAGTTACAATTTCAACTTCCTTTTATATTTCCTTTATAACTTAGTCTTAAATCTCTTATGTACATTAGAGGTTTCAATTATTAATTACTTACCTTTCATTTCACCACAATAATTGAAAAATTAATTAATGGAAATTTAAGAATTTAATACCGGGTTAAATTCCAAATTATTTTAAAATAATAGATAAATATATTCTTACAACTTATATATCTCTAATTATATTTAAAACAATTCAAAATTTATATGTTTTTTTCAAAAATGAATCTGCAGTAAAACTACTACCGTGGCCTTCCCCTTTGAAACTCGATAATGAAAGTCGATGATGCGGCCGCCATCACCGAAATTATTTTCCATCGACAGAGAGGAAAGTACAAAACTTATTTTCTCCAAATTTCTTTTAAAACAATTCTTTCAATTTATATTGAAACATTTATATCAGAAAATATTTCTAAAATATTATTATTATATTCCAAATAATTTGAAAGAAATCTTCAAGACCCCGAGATTTAAGTTCTAAATTCCCAATTTTCATTTATTTTATTTTCTCTCTTATTTCGACTATTAATTATAAATTTATTACCTAACCACCAATATTTAGCAACCAAATATATATTTTATTTATAAAATTTTGCTTTATATATATAAAAGTATGATAGGCAAAATTATTTCATTTACCTATATTAAAAACAAATATTGTGTCGGTCTGTCCTATTAAGTGTTTAGAAATCCTTGTTGATGTCATAGCGTCCCATGCATCAACCAGAATTTATAAATACAAAACGGAACAGATTAACACAATATTAAAACCTTTTTATAACACTAACAAGTACGCTTTCTCATATATACACTCAGCGACTCCCATAGGGTATTAATACCCTATTAGTAAAGAGTCAAACCCCACCAAGCTAAGGTTTATCGCTAAACCAAAGCTCTGATACCAGATGTAACGTCCCGACTTTTCGCACGCTTCAAATCGACACACGTGCCAATTTAAACCATACGGAAGGGCGGATTGTTATAAGGTAAACAAGAAAACAGAGAAGAAATAAAATAAAATAGAATCTCACAGTGGAAGGATAAAATATAATAATCAATATACAGTTCATAAAACTGTTTACAAAACATTTGATTCTTCTTTATACAATAATTATCAGAGTTCACATACCAATAAATATCAATGCAGCGGAATAAATAGTGTAGTGGGATAATATAGTAGATAGTAATACTACAAATCTTCGTCTTCGTCCTCCAAAATAAAATCTTCAAATCCTGAAACGCTCGGACTAACCCGAGCGAATTGAAAACACAAAACACTCGAGTCGGAACTAAAAGATCTTATGTAAGTTAAATCAACAGGGATAAATATGAGTGCAGTAACTTAAAAGATGCTCGGGATTCACATCCCTTAAGGATCCGTTAAACTATTTACTATGTAGTATATTTCGCTATTATAATAGTATCTAATTGCAAAATAAACTTAGTTTTAAATAGCATTAAGGAGTTACCCAATCTCCCCCTTAACACAATAATAGTCCCAGTAGTCCATCCAATATCATAGTCCCTCCTGATCGGGGAGCCACCAGAGGATACATCATGGGCTACGGGAGAAATCCAAACTCGTACAAGGCGCGATAGGGTAGGTGACACGGCATAACTAGGCAATGCCAGGGTAGATATACCAATTACGCTTCCGAGTCGGTGGTAACGCGTAGCGTGCAACTACCGCCCACCTCGAATAAACTCCCCCAAATCAAAGAAATCAAAAAGGAAGGTGGCCACCGAATCAATCCAAAGTCAGAGTATAGTATCGAAGGAAAGTGTTCGATCAAAAGTGCTACCTTATTATCCCGTCAATCGCTCCTGTTTTAGCCACCTTATGCCAACTCACGGGAGTTGGGTCCACGTTTCTACCTTACAGGAAACGCCGCCACCAACCTACTTCATTCTGGAATCTCCACCGCGTACACGGTTTTTAAAGTGGTTTTCGGAGTTGGCAGAGAGTATGACAACTTCCGACCCCGGTCTCTTTAACAACCAAATGTTATTATAACACCGCGGTCATTTAAAAATAATTTTACTTTCAAAACCAGAATAAAATATCTATTTCAAAACCGTATAAATACGATATCCTTTCCATTACAAAACAAACTCATTTGATATTATTTTTATAAACCCCAAATTAATGTATAATATCATTTTATTCAAATATATTTCTTTCCAAAATCATATTACTTTAAAATTTATAATAATTGAAAACCATATATTTGAATTATAACTTTCAAACATAAAACTATGAAACTTGTAGCTTTAAAACGATAACTTTCAAAACTTGGATGGTTTGGACATTCAAACGGTATATAGAATAAAATAGTTTGCAATTAAAATTTCTTTATGAAATAAAATAATTTCCGCGACTTACAATTTATTTCATTTAAAATGAAGTCAAAATCCATAAATTTCAAAATCGGTTTAAGTTTCAAAAACTACTTCAGTTTCAATATATTTCAAACTTTTAATATTAAACAATTGGAACTAAGGTTGGAAATTCCTATTCAACAATTTAAATTCTTATTATTTAGTTTTAAATATTTGCGTAATAAACCCGTAATCGTTTAAGAAAAACTCAAATTACTTTTATCTAAAAAAATTCCTTCAATTTATTTATACTAGAAATATTCATTTAATTCATCTTGAAATAAAATTCAGTTATAAGTATCATACCCTTTTTTTTAAAATCCCAAGTTAATAAATTCTACATCAATTTATGAAGTTAAATTCTTAATTAAGCTCGATTCCAAATAAAATTTTCAATTTAACTCCCAATATAAATTGGTTTAAATCATTTAAAACTCTATATATTCTCAATATCTTAACATGTACTTAACCATATAATATAAAATAATCAAACTCCAATATTCATCTTATTTATTTTATTTAACAAATTTATACACAACTTAAATTCAATAATTTAACTATAGATGTATATAAAATAAGATTTTATATAAGATCAAAAATTAATATTTATTAAATCATATCCTATCCAAAACCATAAATCCTTTCAAAAATAACTTTATATATATATACAGTGGTGCTTGTATATAATTTTCTATCCTATGGTCAAGTGATACGGATATTTATCATTTCAATCCGCAATTTAATAATAAAATGTGGTTGTATATCATTTCAAACCGCAATTCCGAATAAAATGAAATGCATAACAACATGTAGTCAATATAAATAAACATCCATTCATCCAAATATCAATCATCAACCATTTATTGCAAACCATCATCCAATTAAAACAAACATCAATATAGAGCATATACAATATAACAGGTACTAAATAACAGGTATTTACTAACATTTTATATTCAATAATAAATTTAATAACTGTTTAACTAGCAATTTATGTGCAAATAAATAAATTTTAACTATCAAATTTATATGCAATAATAAAATTAATTAACAGTTAAATTAAAAAGATGCGATGTAACTGAGATGATGAATAAAACATGCAAAATAGTCATAAATAAATTTCTACTCATATCTTAAATCAATTTAACAAACATAAGAAACCTTAGAAGTTGCGAGTGGGTTAAAACGCTCACCTTTCGAATTTAAATCGAACTTAAATCCAAGTTAAACCCAAAAATTTAACGGTCTCAGAATTTGTCCAAACCTGCGCTAAAGTTTCCGGAATTTTATTACGATCCTAGCAAAAAAAATTCGCATGAATCGGAGTTCGTATGTGGAAGTTGTTCGCGTTTTAACGATTGAAATTTTAAATTAAAGTAAAACAAAGAAACATAAACTCACCTTCCACAAATTATAAGCCACGCCACGCCTTCATTACGCAAGCTACAGGAGCCGCTCCCATGAAGCCCTACGGCTTCGAACAGAAACGAGCCGCCACCCATCAACTTTTCTTCCAATTTTCGCCGCTACCTCGTCGAATTTAACACGATCATCATGCCCCACTGGGTTGCCCTCGCCACGCCGCACCTACCCCTACGAACTCGCGAATTCCGGTCACCTGTGCGCCGACCGTCACCGCTCACGTTCTTCGTCGTCTTCTGGTGAACTTGACCCCCAATAGCATGAACGAACACCAGATCCTTGACCCCCTGGTCGAGCTCTTCACAACGGCACCAGCCGATCGTCGATTAGTCGACGATCCGTCGTTGGGTCATCGAAAATCCATATGAATAGTCGAAATTGATTCGCGATTACATGCCAAACGATGGTTCAAATTGAAAAACGAATTGCACCGTCGGATTACGCATTTCGAGAGCTTCAACATATTTTTTTTGAATTTTTCCGGAGACTTTGAATTTTAGACTTTGGATTTGATTTTTGAATTGTATTTGGATCTAATGTTTGCAGCCATTGGAAGAGGAGGAGCTCTGATTGTATACACAAACAAATGAGAATAGATGGAGGCTAGGGTTTATAACTGGGTTTATATAGATAAATTTGAAAAATAGATGGATCGAGTTGATAGATATACGTGCTACCGCTAAATTGGTCCAAAAAGCCCGTTCTGACCCCGAAACGAAATTGGGCAAATCCATATATCGAAATAGGTCTTTAAAAATATTCTGAACGCGATGGAAAAAGTTTTACGTCCAAATTCCATCGTATGAAGAAGTTATGCTGAAATCAATATTTTCAAATTGATTTCAAATTGATTTCAATTAAATCGATTTCAAGGCGTTTCGCGTTCGTACGATCAAACGACAAGTCCGATCGCTACGAAACTTGAAACCCCACAATAATTCACCGTTACGGATCGGATGAAACTAGTTTCGTTGAAATCCGAGTTCGTGACCAAAATGGCTATTTTTATATTAATTAATAAATTTAAAATAAATTAATTAAATCAAATTTCACGTTAAAAATTCTGAACTTTGCAATCTTTATCACTTTAAAATTTTCAAACATTTACAATGATTTAACAATTTTTAAAAGTCAATTTATTAAAGATTTATCAATAGAAATCTTCAATTTTCATAAAATTCAAAATTATAGATAAATTTCCAAAATTTCCATTAAATTGAATTTACCCATTATTATTCCATTCATAATTTCAAATAGAAGGGTTTACCATTGGATTTAAAATTATTACATAAATATTTCCCAATTTTCAACTTAATTTTTAAATTAACGTAAAAATTACATATTTGATTTTTAGCAATAAATCCAACTATTATAAATTAAATAAATTAACTCACCATAAAAAATTCAAATTCTATAATTCATAAATTTTATCATCTCGATTTACTTATAAATTTATAAATTTCAAACTAATTCCCATCTCGATTTTAAAGTAACTTAATTTATCCATTATAAAACTTATTTCAGTTTCTTAAAATAACCCTTTTTTTATAAATTGAGTCCAATTTATTTTAATAAGTTTCCAATTGAATGGATTAGATTAAATTTCAACCTTTAACTTATACTTAAGTTTAGGTCATAATCAATTTATAACGTGTTCCTTTCTTAGTTATTACTTTACATACTTCTCGTATTAATTTCACAATTAATCATAATTATTAAAGTAACGCTTATAATAAATACGACCCTATAATCACTCAACATTTAGACGAACGTTATCTCATTTTCCATTAGTGTAACATTCATTTATTTTATTATCACTTATTACAAATTCTAATTCCATTAACAAACAAGCAGGTAATTTATAATATATGTTACAATTTTTTAATTAATCACTATTTATTATTATTGACTTTAATTTAGCGTTACTTACGTTGCATTAACATTGTTACTTAAAATCCCTATCCATTGCAATTAATATTCTAATGAATACACTTACTCCTTTCCGTTATGTTATTAATTATCATCAAGGCACATCTAATTATCTTTATTGGTAAATCAGTGAATTTACTAGTAACCCACTATTCTAACCTTTTGTATACTTGTATATTTATTTATCAATCAATATTTACGTTGTTTTTTTTTCATTCAAATTGATTTATAACCTAATATACATTTATATTAGTCCCATTTCATTCCATTCATTAATGGTTATTGCACTAACCTTATTACTTTACATTACATTCAGTTTCCAAATTTTATAGAATTAAATTCTAATTTCTTACCATTTAATCCATCAATTATTCATTCTATCCAAACATGTATTTAGATTTTACTTTAATTAATTTATTCAATGTTGACATCCACTTAAAAATTTACTTTCATTTATATAGTTGTAATTCAATTCATTTATTATTTCATTAATACTATTTCCAATTTATTTCTTCCAGTATTAATTTCACACATCAAATTTAATTAACAAATTATAATGGTTTCCACTGTTTCTTCAATTAGATTTCATTTCAATGATAATTTATCACCCTTTTTGTTTTCTTCAAAATTTCAATTACAAAATCCTATTTAATTAACAACTTTAATTGTCGAAATTTACGGGTCTTACACTCTCCCCCACTCAAAACTTTTCGTCCCCGAAAAGGACAAAAAGGAAAGAGAAGAATTAAGAAATCATTATATCTTATTAAAAATATTAACTTATAAACAATAATTTACAAAATTTATTAGTTTAAATAAAATATACCCATTTTATAATCATTATATCTTTTTATACTTAAAAAAATAAAGTTTGGAAAAACATTTTCATAATAATTTCTAAGCCCAAAAATTTACGAAAATTTCGGCAGAGTCTCCCTTGTACGGAGAGGCTCGGGAGAAAATATAATATCAATATATAACAATTATATTACATATATTATCCAAAATATAATATTTCAAACCCGGGAAAAATATAAAATAGCGCTATAAATCGTAATCCGAAACGTACCTATTTGTCAGGAAATTTACGCTTAATTTATGGAACCAAAAATAGTAGCAATTGCTTCCCTATCCTGCATTTCACTTATAAAATCCAAAGGGTTAACAATTTATGTAAAGTGAAATATTTAAGTAGGTTCAATTACTAACAACAAATCAATACAACAACCATCAATTTCAACAAACAACATACACAACAAATACAAACAACCATCAATTAAAACTATTAGAAAACTTTCTTTAACGTCCCGCCATTTCGCACGCTTCAAATCGACACACGTGCCAATTTAAACCATACGGAAGGGCAGATTGTTATGGGGTAAATAAGAAAACAGGGAAGAAATAAAATAAAATAGAATCTCACAGCGGAAGGATAAAATATAATAATCAATATACAGTTCATAAAACTGTTTACAAAACAATTGATTCTTCTTTATACAATAATTATCAGAGTTCACATACCAATAAATATCAATGCAGCGGAATAAATAGTGTAGTGGGATAATATAGTAGATAGTAATACTACAAATCTTCATCTTCGTCCTCCAAAATAAAATCTTCAAATCCTGAAACGCTCGGACTAACCCGAGCGAATTGAAAAGAAAAAACACTCGAGTCGGAACTAAAAGATCTTATGTAAGTTAAATCAACAGGGATAAATATGAGTGCAGTAACTTAAAAGATGCTCGGGATTCACATCCCTTAAGGATCCGTTAAATTATTTACTATGTAGTATATTTCGCTATTATAATAGTATCTAATTGTAAAATAAACTTAGTTTTAAATAGCGTTAAGGAGTTACCCAATCTCCCCCTTAACACAATAATAGTCCCAGTAGTCCATCCAATATCATAGTCCCTCCTGATCGGGAAGCCACCAGAGGATACCACATGGGCTACGGGAGAAATCCAAACTCGTACAAGGCGCGATAGGGTAGGTGACACGGCATAACTAGGCAATGCCAGGGTAGATATACCAATTACGCTTCCGAGTCGGTGGTAACGCGTAGCGTGCAGCTACCGCCCACCTCGAACAAACTCCCCCAAATCAAAGAAATCAAAAAGGAAAGTGGCCACCGAATCAATCCAAAGTCAGAGTATAGTATCGAAGGAAAGTGTTCGATCAAAAGTGCTACCTTATTAACCCGTCAATCGCTCCTGTTCACTACACCACAAAAGGCTTTTAACAGCGTTTGATAAACGCTGTAATATGATACAACAGCGTTATTACAAACGCTGTATAACGACATGCTGTCGTATATAGATAACTTACAACAGCTTTTATATAAACGCTGTTGAAACATCTCTTTGACAGCGTTTATTACGAGCTGTCAATAATCTTTTTACAGCGTTTTCAGACATGCTGTATTATGTTTCAACAGCGTTTATAATTTAGTTGTCGAAGATGTTCAAATTCTACTTTAACTGTTTACAATAGCGTTTTCTAAACGCTGTTACTGAATCATCAACAATTTCGACAGCATGTTAAAAACGCTGTGATTGAATCATCAACTATTTCGACAGCATGTGATAAACGCTGTTATTGACAGTTTCAAGATAATTACAGCATGACTTAAACGCTGTTGTTTCTTCATTGACAGCATTAATCAAACGTTGTCTTCTATTTATATAACAGCTTTCATATTCCACTCTATTTTTGAATATTCCAAAACTATATTTTAAGCATATTCAAGCAACTAGTATATATAACAGGTTCTAATAACTATTAATTGGTTACATAAACTAGTTAAGAGAATATTAATAAACAAAAGGCATCCATAAACCAAGTTTCAATAATATCCATAAACAAAAATAACAAAGTAAACCAAGTTGGCACAAATTATGTTAAACATGAAAAAGTGAGAATAAGAACATAAAAACATGTGTACTTTCTGCAACTTTTAATAGGAGCAACACGACAATGGAACTTATACTACACTGTATAAAGCGTAGGATTTTATTATTGTATGTATTCTTATAAGACTTAATATTGCATACAAGCCTTTAATCTTAAACACAAGTTCAACCGACCTTCCTTTTATTCTCTGTGTAGCCGATTTTCTTAGAAACTTTCCTCCTTGCTGTTCCACGGCATGGGGAATGTATAATTGGGGGGTCTGTCGCAAGTCTTTTTGGTCCAACCTATTCTATGCCTTTCATTGTCATAATTGACCATCATGTTTAGCATTGCTATATCTGCAAACATCAGCCAGTCATGTAATTTCAGTCACTAGTAATATATAGATGGCGTCGTAATATATGCTAGTGTTTACATATATATTAATTAAGTGGACTCGCATAAGCTTACCTCCAATGAGTTTGAGATCATTTAGGCGATGTTTACTGCCTTCAGGAATTCCCAAGCATGCATTTCCATGTTCCTAAATTCAAAAAACAGTAAACCATGAAGAATGGCATGCTAAAAACACTAATGTCAGTAAGTAAATGGTAATGCTTACTGTGATGATAAGATAGTTCAGGTGGTAGATCATAGCTGGGTTTAATAAAAGGTGATTTTGACTTCTAAGGTGACTACTACCAACTTTTTCTCTGAACAACCAATTTGTGATGCTGACTTTGTTGAAAAAAAAGCATATTGTCGTCGAAATGTACAAAATACAGCTAGCTGTTGCATGCATGCATGGGACTGATGGAAAATAAAACTTTTTATAAACTAAACTTGGACCAAATGATTTAATATTCTAATTTTCCGCTTCATTCCCAACACGGTTGCTTATGATTAATCCTAACCCATAGTTTTGAATATCAAAGGGTGAATACTACTCCGTTGGTGCAAAATCAAAGAATTCAATGGTTTTACTAGTCGTGAAAACAGCGTTGATTTTTTTTTTAAAGTTTTTTGATCTATACGATAAGTTAATTCGACTAATGTAAAATTTTAACTAATAATAATTAATATATTGTTTTTTTAGACAAATAAGTTATCCACTATTCGAAAAAGAGAGCATTCAATTTAAAAAGTTACAAACTCTGTTTTCTTCGTTTTTCCACTATATAGTTGTTACTTGCAAATGCCAATTTCCGGCTTATGATGTTGATTTGGAGTGGAGTTAAATTACTAGTGTGTTCTTTCTTCGGTTATATATAGATCCTTATATTTAGTTAGATTTCAATGAGTTGGGACTAGAAAGTTTAACAAAGATTTTTTATTATATTCCAGAGATGTAGGATATATCATGATAAAATTGAGCTATAAAGTAAAATTACTAGAAGTACATGGTCAATATGATCATCCTTACTCTTGGTAAGTCTTTGAATCACAAGTGACTTATAGGAGACTTCTTTGCCTTAGTTTTCCACATTTTCTATACCCTTCCATTTTATCTTTGTTTTTGCATCTGAAAATGTTGACCACTTTAACCTGTTAAGAAAGTAGGTTGGGTCAAGTATCAGCTTTCACCAGGAGTAGAATACGATGATAAATGAATTTATTTCAAGTGAAATCAATCTAACCATTGGTAAAGAATGAATTTATTTCAAGTTTTGTTGAACTAATTTAACAAGGTAAAGAATGAATGTCTCTTAATACTATGATGCAGTTCCTATATATATATTTCAGATTGACAATAGGTTTGCCAAATATATGTTGAAGACCATGAATGCCTTAACATGAACAAAGCCCAATTGGTCCACTGTTGGCATCATAAAATAAAAGTGAATTACCTTAAGCATGTTATAGGTGGTGCATGGTTCCTGGTCTTCAACATTAAGAGTGTCTGCAAGTCGCTTTGGATTTGACCTGCAAATGATGAAATGGATTTGCACGTATGAATAAAACAATCATCAATTATTTTGGATATTTTTTCTGTACAAAGCACTTCACTGCAAATGGTTCCTAGATTTTAAAGTTCTTATATTTCTGTTAAGATCTGATTGTTTAGGCATCAATTAGTATGTAGTATTTTCTCGTCTTTCAGGGTTGTCTTATTCTATACATAAAACAATAATCCAAAAATATGGTCTTTAACACAGCTATAGGCCATGTTCTTTTCTTGTTCTTTTTGATTTACTTTTCTTCACGTTTTATTTTCTACTCAATCATTTGGGTGTTTGTGTCATTTTTGGTTCAAACAATATGTATAAACATGTACATGTATATATATATACACACACATGTATGTATATGTATGTGTGTCAATCATTAGAACTTTATTCATGTTCAAAATAAAATGTTTGCGTGCGCGAATCATTAGAACTTTATTCCCATATGATGCTTGCCAAACTGCACACAAGACAATGCATAAGCCTACAACCACATGATTTTGCATAAAGGATCCATTGAAAATGAGATTTTGTACAAAAGAAGCAGGTTTTCCATACGTTAATGACAAGTACCTATGACGAGATATAAATAGGAAAAAACATGCATTCGAAAGTATGAAGTCCGAAAATATAACACAACAAAGTCTTTGGTGACAAGTTACATTAGTATACAGCTTGAGCTTGAAACGGGAATAAATTACAAAATAACTAGAGCTAGTTACATTCAAAAACATTTGAATGAAAATAAGAAGTTTTAACTTTACGTACAAGAGGTTTAAAATAAATTAGAAAACAAATGATGTGTTTGAGCCATGCAAAAACAATTGACGCGATAAATTAAATAATTATTCACCAAAATTGGACCGAGTTTGGACTTTTTGCTTTACATGCAGTGAACAAAAAATATAAGTAGAGGATTCTCAAAATAGAATAAATACGGTGTATGAGGATTTTCAAAAGTTTGCACACTAAAATAGAAAATAAAGCAAGACCTCTACGTAAATCTTATCTTAAATCGATGTAATATTAAAATGGGCAGTAAGATTACAGCGTATCATAGAGCTGTATAAAAGCAAGTCGTTTGGCTTCAGATACCCGCTTTAAATATGCAAGCACTTCCTTTTTCACAGCAGGATATTCAGGCAACTTCTTGTCTGCAGCAAAAAAGATCATTATGAACTGTATTCATACCGTTAGGGGCTAAAAAAGAAAAAAAAGAAACGAGAAGACTCACTGAGGAGCTTCTCAATTTGAAGGTAGTACTCTGTCTCATACTGATTCACAAGGGAAACAGCAAGCCCAGAGCATCCAGCACGTCCAATACGATGGAAATAATCCTATAAACACACATATATAAAATAGATAGTAATCACAATCACTTCCGTCTTCAACATATCATTCATGCTTCAACTGAATAAGTTCATCATCAAAAGAACAAAGAGTAGATTATAACTGATAGCAAACTTTAAACCTTAGAGTTGGAAGGGATATCATAATTAATCACAAGACCAACTGCAGGAATGTCAAGAGCTCTGCTAGCCACATCTGTGCACACAAGAATATCGCATTCACCCGCCTTGAATTTGTTTAAAGCTCCTAAACGTTTTTGCTGCAAATGAATATACTACTGAGCATGCATTTATATAAAAATGAATTCGTACAAGACAAAACATGTATATAGATGATAAGGAAAATGTGAGGTCAATGATAGTTTAGCATGGCAAAATCTTTTGAAGAATTTACCAAACAATGCTAAAAATCTTGATCTTTAAGGTCTTCATATTATTGTGAATTTGTGATTGGTATTTATGACCAAGAGAGGTAATTCTAACCTTACTAGAATTACAATGACCAAGTTCTATTGCTCTAAAGGGAAAACTTCAGGATAAATTTTTTGATTGTTGTGATATGCTTTCTTAGTACGGTACCTTTTTAAGAACACATAAAATACGAATATATGATGCATCATCTGAGACATTTGACCATTGATAGAGATGGCTTTAAAACCCAGCTGTCGGAGAAGCATGGCAAGAACTCGTGTTGACTCACATGTACTAGTGAAAATCATAGAGGTACATCCTTCTTTTTCAGTCAGAATATAAACAAGGTAACAATCCTGAAGGAAAAAAAAAGGGTAAACCAAAGAAAAAAAGATCACTATGATTGAAATAGAAGGCAATCCATGAGTATTTTTCTGGAAATATAAGTGTGAGCATTGTTTAAGATGGCACTACTTAGAATCGATTAAAATGTGAAACACATAATAAAGCATTGGATTGATTATTGTTGACCAAACAGTTAGGTTTGTTCACTCTAATACTAATTCTAAGTATATTTAGCTTGTGGTAAAGTAATTCAAAACCATGTCTCATCCTTACAAGACAGTATGTGATGTAAACCAAAATTCTTATAGACAATAACCTTATATTGTGAAGGAACCAATCGAAATTTTTGCTCGCGTGTGTAGACAGTTGAGTATTTTGCAGAAGCTTCAAGCTGACAAATATAAAGAAGTGTGATTAATTGCAATTTTTTCAGAACACATTAAAACATTAGTATGACTGAACACTAACCTTGACAGGATTCTTCAGAAAAGCTCTTTCAAGTTTACCAACCTGACATAACAGCAAGTTAAACAATTCCCCAACTGTCAGAGTAATGGAAGTATATAGGAGGACATATGACATTCATGAAACATTAAAAAAAAGTAATTTTTTATGTTAACCTTTTTAGTCATGGTTGCTGAAAATAATAAAGTGCGCCGTTCTGAGGGTAGACTTTTCAAGATGTCACCGATTGCTCTTTCAAACTCCGAGCTTAGCAACCTATCAGCTTCATCTAAAACCTAGACAGAAAATGTGTTAGCATTTGAAACCAAAACATAATTGAATGTTCACCTTTTGAGATAACCTTTTTAAAAATGGTATTAACAACAAATCTGGAGTTCATACCAAAAAATTTATCATGCGCAAGCTAAAGCCTTTCGTGTTGGTTAAATGATCCAATAAACGCCCCGGAGTGGCCACCTACATCGAAGGATGGACACAGAATAGTTGTAATATTTGAATGCACAAGACGAATAAATAAAATTAGTAATATATAAATTCCTCATAAAAATACCTAACAAACAAGATTCTTATGTATATTTAAAGTTATACATACCACAACATGTGGGCATCTCCCAAGGGAAACCACTTGCTCGGTCATATCAACTCCACCAAAGAGCTGCAAATGAAATTTAACTCATAATGTAAAACTCCAATGGTTATTAATAAAACCACTTGTTAAAAGTGAAAATCATGCCATTCTGTGGTCAGAAATCAAAAAAACAATGTATATTTAATCATCACATGCAATCATGTAACATCTTAACTTGAGACTGAAGTGCGTCCAACAAATTAGCCATTTTAGAGTACATTTAGCTATACATAACCGCGTAAAAGATACGCATTAAAACAATTGCATGGTTCGAAACTCGAATGTCAAATCAAAGGATAAATTGTGCCCACACTACCCCAATAAAAACCATAAGAGAGGGTAAGTGCTACATGACAATGAATGTCGCATTGGTTTGGTCCAATAAATCCATGCAAAAAGAACGTGTTTTCTACCACTTACATCTTTCGATTGTTTTCAAAGATATTTTCACTTTTATAGAGGTGTACAATGTACACTGTCAGTAATAAAAAAAACTTAGCGGACTACATGAAGGCAGTTTAGGGTAGTTTACTACAACAATCCACAATACATATGAATATAATTTTATGTCTTAACACATACCGCTGTGGATTTAAGTCCTATTCCAGATCCTATAGCATTAAATTCACCAGCTATTTGAAGAGCCAATTCCCTGAAATAACAAGCACAACTTCATCAAAGTACGGTTTATAAGCATTTGAATTTTGTATGTATTCCAAGCAACATTGTACGCTTTATAAATTACACTAAAGGCTAAAGATTAAATACTGTTCAAGAGTATTCAACCAAACAGATAAAGTCATACACAAAAGTCAAACGCTATAGCAGAGTATTTGGTGAAACATAAACTTCCAGGAATAGACTAATTCGATTTTCTATTTTTACCTAGTTGGCGATAATACATAAGCAAAGAAATCTAGTATTTCCCCTTCGTGTTTCTTCTCCAGAAATGTTTGTATAATTGGAAGAACGAAAGCTCCAGTTTTGCCAGACCCTGTTTCTGCAAGTCCAACAATATCTCTCCCTGCATGAAATAGAATATTACCAAATTGATTGATTCTTCAATCAAATACAGGAACATTTTACCTACAATACCGAAAGCAAGAACTAATCTATATTAAATCTCTATATTACCATAATAATTTTATACTGTTTACTGATATGAAAATGAATTGGTTTTGAAGTACGTCATGTGAACAAATTAACATAAGAAATACCAACCAAGCGAACATAACGTAATCTCAGGATCATTAGTATCCGAAATTAAGCATGAAAAAAAAATATACATCTAAGGGTTTAAAAAGACATTGGGAAATCTAATTTATATTCACAACTTCCAAAGGTTAATCCACATTTTGAATTTCAATTAGAAAATTAACTTATTTTTTATTTTTCATGGGTTAATCCACAATGAATTAACTAATAAAAATGGATTTTATAGAATTCTCTCTAATCTTGCCATTATCATCTAATTCCCAACTTTTTTATTCTTCTTTCCTTTATTATTTACCCCGTTTAGATTTGGTTTTAGTATTTGATATTTCTTATAACCGATATGGTAAATAGTTTCTTATACCTGGAATAATTCAAGTGTACTGCTAAAAACATGGTTTGTACTATAGGCTACCAATTTTTTTTTTTTTGATTTACACTGAGGTCGGCGGAAAACCACCGACTGTGATAGCCCGCAGCACAAACGCGTGTGCTTTTAGCAGTGCACTAATTCAATTGCATCTTTGTCACCAAAAAACACCTTCTTTTTTTTTGACAAATTTGCTGGTGATTACTATAATATTTTATAATCATCGTGAAAAACTGATTACGAATATGCTAAACTAAAAACAACCATTTTTCAAAAAAGGAAAAAAATGAAGTCAGTATATATACATGCAACACCAAAATGAGAAGAAAACATAAAACCTTGCAGAGCTTGAGGTATGGCTTCGGCTTGAATTTTAGTAGGCACCACCCATCCTCTGCTCCGGCAAGCATCCACTAACGGTTCACAAACCCCCAAATCTCTGAAATTCTGGACCGAATTCGATTTTTCGTCCATCTGCGAAACACAAATTCGGTTAAAAATTGGTGTATCCCTAAGCAAAAGACGAAACGACGAAAATTAAATGGAAAGGAATTCAGGCAGGATGAAATTGAGGAACGAGGGAACTGAAAAGAAGAGGGAATAAGAAGAGGGAAAGCGAATTTTTTTCACGAAGTTTAATAATGAGAGAGGGAAAGCGAAATGTTTTTGACCTAAGGTAATGTCAGCGTTTTCACGAAAATCAGTTCGTTTAAATTAATTTTTTACTGCATTTGTCTAACAAACGCTGAGAATTGTTGCTGTTAAAAATGATTTTTGTTGTAGTGGTTTTAGCCACCTTATGCCAACTCACGGGAGTTGGGTCCACGTATTTACCTTACAGGAAACGCCACCACCAACCTACTTCATTCTGGAATCTCCACCGCGTACACGGTTTTTAAAGTGGTTTTCGGATTTGGCAGAGAGTATGACAACTTCCGACCCCGGTCTCTTTAACAACCAAATGTTATTATAACACCGCGGTCATTTAAAAATAATTTTACTTTCAAAACCAGAATAAAATATCTATTTCAAAACCGTATAAATACGATATCCTTTCCACTACAAAACAAACTCATTTGATATTATTTTTATAAACCCCAAATTAATATATAATATCATTTTATTTCAAATATATTTCTTTCCAAAATCATATTACTTTAAAATTTATAATAATTGAAAACCATATATTTGAATTATAACTTTCAAACATAAAACTATGAAATTTGTAGCTTTAAAACCATAACTTTCAAAACTGGATGGTTTGGACATTCAAACGGTATATAGAATAAAATAGTTTGCAATTAAAATTTCTTTATAAAATAAAATAATTTCCGCGACTTACAATTTATTTCATTTAAAATGAGGTCAAAACCCATAAATTTCAAAATCGGTTTAAGTTTCAAAAACTACTTCAGTTTCAATATATTTCAAACTTTTAATATTAAACAATTGGAACTAAGGTTGGAAATTCCTATTCAACAATTTAAATGTAACATTCCTGAAAATTAACTACGATTAATTTGGCAACTAATTTAATTTTGAAAATAAATAATAAAAGAAATGCGTGAATATAAAATGTATAAATTAGTTGTGTATAAGAAATAATGAACTATACATATGTAAGTATATATTAGTGTAAGCAATGTTTGGATTATATTCACAAGTGACAATATCACTTTTCCTTTGAAAAATTGATTACATAGAAAAGCATCGTAAGTTAGAAAAATAACCAGGCTTGAATCTCCTTCACAACTTCACAAGCCTGCACATCAAAGAACAATACCAGTGTCATGCTTTCAACCTGGAAAACAACTCCAAGCTTAAGGCTAGGTCAGATTTAAATTTTAAAACCTAAAGTATGCAAAGAAAAAAATTTACAAGTGGCAAAAAGAATCTGATTTCTTTTAAATCAAATTTTTGGGGAACTTGCAAATAATGATAGCCAGGCCATTAAGTTTCCCAAAATCTGAAATCATCTTCAAAACTAAATTCGAAAATCCCTGTCTTAACAAAAAAAAAATCTGAGACCAAAGTTAAAAACCAGAAAAAAAAATAAGAAAAAAAGAAACCTGGTGAGTTTCAGATCAAAGAAGCAAATCCCTCCTCTTCAAAGAAAATTGAACATCTGCAAACCCAAACCCATTAATTAAAGCAGATTAGAAAGAAAGAAAAAAAAAGAAGCAGTGTAGATCAAAGCAAGAACCATGTTTGAGATCAAACAGCAGTGCAAAAGCAAGGATCAATTTCTGGAATCAAATCTGAAGCAAGTTAGGATCATAAACTCAAATCAAAGCTTGATTCAACCTAAAGCAATCACATCTGGAAGATAGGAGAAAGATTAGGCAAAACAGTTTCGAGACAGGCAAATTCAAACTCAGAAAATAAAATCAACATTTAGAGCTCTGGCCTTTGTTCTTCATTGACACTGTGAGCAAGCTTTACCCTTTTGACTTTGATATGGCTATATATTAAATTGATGAGATAGATGATTTAAGCATGATTAAGGTGTGAATATGAACATTGGTTGTGGTTGCATGTTGTACTTATCATATGCCTGTGCAGATCTTAGTTCTGTGCATATTCATCTCCTCTGTCTAAAGATAACAGGACTCAAAATCTATAATTAAATTCATATTCTCGTATTCAATTGAATTAAAGTCATGACCTTTAAGGAAGATATGTTTGTATCAATATAACATCATTTTCAAAAATATTATTAAGCAAAATAGATGAGTAGGATTGCTGGAAGTAGAAATAACAGTAGGAATTCAAAGTTACATCATTTTCGAATTTCGTGAACTCGAATTTGGATTGCACCATCTAAAAACATTTTGGAAATGATGATTTTTACAACAAAAACTAAAAATTTTAGTTGCAAGATTAAGGCAAAATGGTGGAATGAACAGAGTATGGGTTTTCACGTTTTTCTGACAATCGAATCAATGTTAAATGTTGGGATCTTGATTGGAGCAAGCATGGACATTAATGATTTCGAGAAAATTATCAAAAAAAAATTTCATTGCATAGATTGTTAGTTCGAGATCACTTTAGGGTTTTGGGGATCTGTCGTGTTAGTGGCTATTTCGTCATCAATGTTGCATCGAGTTGCAAAGGACCGGGGGGATTAGAAGCGTGGACGTATGGTGCTGCTTAGGGCATGACGGCGTGGTCACTAGTGGTCGGGGTTGGCGATGCGTGGAGTTCTTTCTGGTGACTGGTGGTTCCAGGATGAATGCCATCATGCTCGATTTTGAACATGGTGAGGTCGGGGTTTTCTGGGTGCTCAGGCAAGGTGAAGGGATCGTGGGTGACTCATAGGTGGTCGCGAGGTTGGCCGGAGGTGGTTTAGGCAGCTGTGCATGTGCACGGTGTCCCTAGGATAGCTAGCAATGATAATGTGTTGGTGAAGACGATGTGTTATCACGCGACTCGAAGGAGAGCTCGGGGAAATGCAAGGGTGGCTCGAGTTTTTACTCGAAGCAGAATGCTTTGGGCACGGGTTAAAACACTTGGAAAATTTTTTTTTAGGTAAAGTTCGTGGGGTCTCGGGTAAAATTGGGAAAAACTCGAAGCGGGCTCGAGTATATTGGGTTTTAGCCCGGGGGGGATACTCGGGTTTGCCTGGAAATTTTCATATTCCAGTTTTTTTTAACTTTAATGCATTTGTTTTAATGAACCCTGAAACCATTCCTCGTTATAAATGATGATTTATTTATTTGGTAGAAAGTATATTAAAAGTTTTGAAATAAAGGATTTTAAAAACAATTAAGTTTTAAATTTACATTTCTAACAAGTTATTTTAAATGAAACATTATAAATGATTTAGAGAAAAAATAAAATGTTTTAAAACTTTAACTTAAAAGTAAGTAAATTTATATCGTTAATGATAATCAAGTAAGTAATAATTTGTAATTAAGATTAATTCATAAATGGTTAAGAAAAGGATAATTAGTTATAATTAAATAAATTAATAATTGAGGATTTATTAATTAAAGTACATTTATTTGTAATTTAAGTTCATTGATCAAGTAATTAATGAATTATTAAATTTAAAATAGTGATTACTTATTGAAAGTAATTAAGAGAAGATAGTTAAAGATTAATTAACTTAAAGTGATTAAGAAATCATTATTTATCAAGGAGTAATTAATTTTTGTAATTAATTAAGGAATAATAAATCTATTAATAAATCAGTTAAGGATAATTAATTTTAATAAAGACTTAATTAATAATTGGGGATTATTAATCAAAGTAATTAATTAAGGAATAAATTAATTGATATAATTAATTAAGATTTAATTAGTTACAATAAAAGGTTAATTAATTAAGTTAATTAATTTAGAAATGACTAATTAATGAAAGTAATTAAGACTAAATTAATTGTAGTTAATGATAATTAATCGTTGATTAAAGATTACAAATGAAAGCAATTATGTGGTTGATAAATTTAAAAACCACCCCATTTGTTCATCTTAATTGTAGATGTTTGATTGTTATTGAATGCTATATGATTAATTGACATATTTGATATTTGATTGTGATGCTATGTGATGCTTTATGCTAAGCTGTTTTATCTGTGATGAATGTATTGTTATATGAATATGCAAACCCTTTGACCCGTAAATGACATTTGGATTTCGATGCGACAGGGAGTCGGATTCCAGTTGGTTATCCGAAACCCACATCGAATCATATTAATAAATCTTTGTGATTGATTAATTTACTTTATCTATGAATCTGTTAATGAAGATAAGCGTTATGGGTTATACCGCTTATCGATATTCTTATGATTGATGTTGTGCACCATTGTGCAAACCCCTTGGACTACACTATACACACACAAATATGGATTGCACGTGGAAATTGGTTAAGTCACAAATTTTTGAAATAGATTGTAAAATTGAATTTTTTAATTCAAATGATTTTGAAAATGGATCGAGTTTTAAAATGAAAAGCTTTTGGAAAAGAATTTCTAAAATAAAAGTTATTTTGAATAACTTAATAAAGTTTTGAAACTTAATAATTCAATTTAAAATTGAATTCAAAATTTTGAAATTAAATTCTATTTTGAGAATTTATGAAGTAAAAGGTCATACAAGTTTATGTGGGTTTTTAAACCAATTTTAAAGGTGTTGTTTTGAGAATTAAATTTAACCCAAGTTTGAGAAACTTGTATAATTTAAATGTTTGGTTTTCCAAGATGAAAACGGTTTGTTTTCAAATGATAAAAGCTTTCATATAAGAAATGAATTTCCAAATTAGTATTATAGGAATTTCAAATTTGAATTGAAAAACAGTTTTCTAAGTTATGAATGAACTTTTGGAAACAGTTTTTGAGAGCTATGGGTTAAATCTTTGATTTAAAGATTAAATGGATTAATCCACACGAAATGGAAATTGTTTTGAAATCCGTAAATGGAACTTTGTGAAACTTTGTGAAATAAATATTTTTGTTCAAAGATTTGAAATGGTAAATTGTGTAAACCATTTGAAATAGTTTTTTAATTTTAAGTTGTGACTTAACTGAAATCCATATCCATATGTTTTTAAAATTTTCCGCTCGTTATTCGGTTTAGCCGGGAGAGGACCTGGTGTCATATAGCCCATTCCGAATAATGATACGTCGTTATGGATAGCAATTGAAGACCGGTGGTGAAGACCGGGTATTTGCGAGAACGATAGGATGATCTATCGATTGTCTCTGCACTGAGTAGCTATGGTATAAAGATCCCCTAAGTGATGGGAAGTCCGATCGGGATTGTGGATACCCGGATTGCAAGGGCTTCTTCGGAAGTGTCTTCGGTTCTGTTCGATCCCGGAACAGACTTGTATGGTTGTGTGTCCGACACTACACCTTGAGATATAAAGCTGATTTCTTTCAAATACATATCTGTTGGTGGCGGAGAATTTATTCTCTTAGCTTAACACCCTTCTCTGAGACGTACGAGCTCAGAGGTTATGTAGTTGAAGTTATCAGCGATATACTCCCAATTTGGTAGTGTGGCATGCTAAGTGCTGCTGTGTGATTGATGATCATTTGTTGATCATTTGTGATCAAAGCATGGCTTTTTGAAAAAGCGTAGCTTTGTGGACGAAACCTCATCGAGCATCACAAACCGGTAATGGTCGAAATAGGAAAGATGCGGCAAAGTTTCAGGGGTAGCTCCCCTAGGGTATGACCATTCCTTCTGGAAAAGGGTGGTATCATGGTATGGAGCCCAGATAGTTACTCATGTGGGCACTATAATATATATCTATTACTGTGTGATGCTGGTGTAGAGGATCCTCGGTTAAAGGTCCCAAAGGACCGGGGGTGGCATATCTCAGGTTTTATTCCCCGGGAAGGGGGTAGCCGACCTTGTTTAGCAGAGAGCCAGGGTGGTTCTCGGGGCGTCCCGCCAGAGGCATTCCCATGTGGCAATAGGAAGTTCCTTAGCCTGACCATTTGTTGGAAATCCATTCATCCAATACGTGCCTTGTACGGTTTTAGTTGTATTACCTGCCATCTACTTATGGTGGCGACCCACTGTTTGGATGGTAGCTATAGTAGGCATAGTTCGGAATGTCTATGCTGGCTAGGATTTATATTATACTTTCGAAATGGTTTTTATGCACTGTGCACTTATAGTAATAATATCAAAGAAATTTCCTCGTATCAAGCATTTTGACTATCATAAGGAGAAATCTCCTCCAATTCTACATTTGCATTGTGTGTGTGGCGGGAGGCCTTGTGGTAGTTTCATTTTCAAAAAAAAGCATTGTGAATTTCAAAACTTAAAACCTTATGTTTGTTTTCAAAGACCAAATGTTTTTATTTTCTCATACCAGTCCCACGACTGACCCGGAGTTTATTGTTCCCTTTCTAAACTCTGGGTGCCCACCATTTTCCACACGGGCAGTCTAAAGTTTGGTTTTCCAGATAGTCAGGTAGTAGATATCGTTTGGGTAGCCTTCAGCTTTCTATTTGATCATTTTGGAGTCTTTGGAGTTCGCAGACGGACTTACTTATCCTTGTGCAACCTTGATGATGGATCGAGCTTTGTCTTTGGAGAATTTGGATCAGAGTTGCAGTATTGGATTCTGTGTAGACTTATCATATTGTATCGTGTTCCGCTGTATTTTGTATTGTATTCTCTGATGTTGATGATTATCATTGTATCAAATTGATGTATTGGATATTGTATTCATGTTGTATCAGTGATATCATCTTTTATTTCTGCTGTGTTATTTATCATCTAATGTTGTTGCAAGCTCCGGCGATACGAATTTGATGTTGTTTATCGGACATCGAGTTCGGGTCGTCACATTAAATTCCTATTATTTAGTTTGAAATATTTGCATAATAAACCCGTAATCATTTAAGAAAAACTCAAATTACTTTTACCTAAAAAAATTCCTTCAATTTATTTATACTAGAAATATCCATTTAATTAATCTTGAAATAAAATTCAGTTATAAGTATCATACCCTTTTTTTTTAAATCCCAAGTTAATAAATTCTACATCAACTTATGAAGTTAAATTCTTAATTAAGCTCGATTCCAAATAAAATTTTCAATTTAACTCCCAATATAAATTGGTTTAAATCATTTAAAACTCTATATATTCTCAATATCTTAACATGTACTTAACCATATAATATAAAATGATCAAACTCCAATATTCATCTTATTTATTTTATTTAACAAATTTATACACAGCTTAAATTCAATAATTTAACTATAGATGTATATAAAATAAGATTTTATATAAGATCAAAAATTAATATTTATTAAATCATATCCTATCCAAAACCATAAATCCTTTCAAAAATAACTTTATATATACCGCGGTATTTGTTTATAATTTTCTATCCTATGGTCAAGTGATACGAATATTTATCATTTCAATCTGCAATTTAATAATAAAATGTGGTTGTATATCATTTCAAACCGCAATTCCGAATGAAATGAAATGCATAACAACATGCAGTTAATATAAATAAACATCCATTCATCCAAATATCAATCATCAACCATTTATTACAAACCATCATCCAATTAAAACAAACATCAATATAGAGCATATACAATATAACAGGTACTAAATAACAGGTATTTACTAACATTTTATTTTCAATAATAAATTTAATAACTGTTTAACTAGCAATTTATGTGCAAATAAATAAATTTTAACTATCAAATTTATATGCAATAATAAAATTAATTAACAGTTAAATTAAAAAGATGCGATGTAACTGAGATGATGAATAAAACATGCCAAATAATCATAAATAAATTTTTACTCATATCTTAAATCAATTTAACAAACATAAGAAACCTTAGAAGTTGTGAGTGAGTTAAAACGCTCACCTTTCGAATTTAAATCGAACTTAAATCCAATTTAAACCCAAAAATTTAACGGTCTCAGAATTTTTCCAAACCTACGCTAAAGTGTCCGAAATTTTATTATGATCCTAGCAAAAAAAATTCGCATGAATCGGAGTTCGTATGTGGAAGTTGTTCGCGTTTTAACGATTGAAATTTTAAATTAAAATAAAACAAAGAAACATAAACTCACCTTCCACAACATGTATTTAGATTTTATCCAAACATGTATTTAGATTTTACTTTAATTAATTTATTCAATGTTGACATCCACTTAAAAATTTACTTTCATTTGTATAGTTGTAATTCAATTCAGTTATTATTTCATTAATACTATTTCCAATTTATTTCTTCCAGTCTTAATTTCACACATCAAATTTAATTAACAAATTATAATGGCTTCCACTATTTCTTCAATTGGATCTCATTTCAATACTAATTTATCACCCTTTTTTTTAATTTTTACAAAATTTCAATTACCAAATCCTATTTAATTAACAATTTTAATTGTCGAAATTTACGGGTCGTTACACTTTCCAAAAATGAATTAGTAAGAGGTTTATCCAAAATAAACTCTAAAATAAAAAATCTTTATGATGATTGTCAAAAAGGAAAATTAACGAAATCATCTTTCAAATCTAAGAAAAATATTTCGACTTTACAACCATTAGAATTACTACATATGGAGTTATTTCGACCAACACAAGTTCAATCCATTAATCATAATCGATACGTGTTTGTAATAGTTGATGATTTCTCAAGATATACATGGAATATTTTTATGAAAAATAAAAGTGATACTTTTGAGCATTTTAAAACTTTTGTCAAAAGAATTCAAACACTAAAGATTTGAAGATTAAAAATATATGAAGTGATCATGGAGGCGAATTCGAAAATGAAGCTTTTGAAACTTTCTGTAAAAAGAAAGGAATAAATCATAATTTTTCATTTCCTAGAACTCCTCAACAAAATGGAGTTTTAGAAAGAAATAATAGAACATTACAAGAATGCGCTAGGACATTATTAAATGGAAGTTTTCTACCAAAACATTTTTGGGCAGAAGCCATAGCTACTGCATGCTATGTATTGAATAGATTATCAATTAGACCGTTAACTAAAAATACTTCATATGAACTGTTCAACAACAAAAAGCCAAATATATCTTATATTTAAAATATTTGGATCAAAATGTTTTGTTTTAGATACAAAAGATCAACTAAGTGAATTTGATCCAAAAGCCGACGAAGGAATTTTTATAGGATATTCAGAACGAAGTAAGGCATATCGAGTATTTAATAAACGAACAAACGTAATCGAAGAAACCTTACATGTACCTTTTGATGAGAATTTCAACAAATAATTAAGTATAAAAGATGATGAAGAATTTATAAATATAGAAAATACAAATCTTGAAAATTGTAATAATGAACTAAGATCTTCACCAAGAATATTACGAGATCACCCTGCTCAAAACATAATAGGTGAAATCAATTCTCAAGTTAAGACAAGAAATCAACTAAATCAAATGGGACATATAGCTTTCATTTCTACAATAGAATCTAAAAATCCTAAAGAAGCATCAACAGACGATTACTGGACTATTGCAATGCAAGAAGAATTAAATCAATTTGAACGTAACGATGTTTGGGAATTAGTTCCCCGTCCAAATAATCAATCTGTTATAGGAACAAAATGGGTTTACAAAAATAAAATATATGAACAAGGTAATATAACTAGGAATAAAGCTAGACTAGTAGCACAAGGATATAATCAAGAAGAAGGTATTGATTTTGAAGAAACTTTTTCTACCGTTGCAAGACTTGAAGCAATACGTATTCTATTAGCTTTTTCATGTTTTCACAATTTTAAACTTTATCAAATGGATGTTAAAAAAGCATTTTTAAATGGTTTTATAAAAGAAAATGTATACGTAGAACAACCTCCTTTATTTATACATGAAAAATATCCAGATCATGTATATAAATTAAAGAAAGCACTATATGGTCTTAAACAAGCACCTCGTGCTTGGTATGAAAGACTTAAAAGTTACTTACTAAATTCGGGATTTCAAATTGGAAAAGTTGATCAAATGCTTTTCATTAAAAATACTACTAAAGATATTTTAATAATTCAAGTATACGTAGATGATATTATATTTGGTTCGACAAATGAAAATTTATGTAAAGAATTTTCAAATATAATGACTAAGGAGTTCGAAATGTCTCACATGGGAGAATTATCATATTTTCTCAGACTTCAAATTAAACAATTAACAAATGGAATTTTCATAAACCAAGAAAAATATTGTACTAATCTAATTAAATGTTTCGGAATGGAGAACACTTCTGCTAAACCTACTCCCATGAGTGCCACTACTCATCTCGATCGAGATGAAAATGGCAAAAGTATATATCAAAAATTATTTAGAAGTATGATAGGTTCCTTACTTTACTTAACCGCTAGTAGACCAGACATAAAGATGAGTGTATGTTTATGTGCACGTTTTCAATCTAATCCTAAATAATCACATTTAAGAGCGGTAAAACGAATTATGCGATATCTTAATGATACTAAAGATTTTGGTCTTTCCTATCCAAAAGAGTGTCTATTTGAGTTAGTATCATTCAGTGATGCTGATATTGGTGGATCTCGAACAGATAGAAAAAGTACAAGTGGTACGTGCCATTTCATCAGAAAATCACTTGTATCTTGGTTTAGTAAGAAACAAAATTGTGTTTCACTTTCCACGTGTGAAGCGGAATATATATCAGCTGCCTTAGCATGCACTCAAGTTATCTACATGCAACAAGCACTTAAGGATTTTAATATAAATTTAACAAACTCTACAATATATTGTGATAATACAAGTACAATAAATTTATCTAAAAATCCGGTTAATCACTCTCGTACAAAACATATAGATATTTGTCACCATTTTCTACGTGACAATATCGAAAAAGGAATCATAAATTTAGAACATATTTCTACCGAAAATCAAATTGCCGATATATTTACTAAACCTTTATTAGAAAACTCCTTTATAAAATTATGACGAGAATTAGGAATAATCTCTTTTAAAGATATTTTATAGAGAAAGTTATTAAAATAAAATAAAAAATTCAGTCGACTAAATCTATATGCTAAGTCGACTGAATGAAGAAAACTATGACTTTCAATTTATATTTTCAAATAATGATACATAATAAATAATAATATAAGGGTTATCTCTAATCCACACATTTCTAACTGATTTATTTTAACCATTAAATCTTTGATCGGTTAAAAAGCTTTAATAAATTATCACCACAATACTTTTAGTATATTCATCCTATAAATACATGTTTAACATATTTTCATTTTCACAACTCATTTTCACTTACAAAAGATTGAAAAGTCGATATAAAAATGTCCTCAAACAACTCCTACCCCCCAATCAACATCACCTCTTCGGTCGATAACTCACCAACATCACCAAAGCTTCCTACTCCAACACCAAAGCATGAGCCAATCTATAAATGGGACAACTATCGAACTGGCTACACACCTGAATCAAAGAAGCAAAACGTGGACTTTTTATATCTCTAGAAACAAAAAGAAAGATTGATGAGATTCATCACTTTCAACAACAACAAATAGATCTTCAATGATAATTATATTTCGAACAAAAGTAACGGCTAGACGATTAAGCTTCCTAGAGAAAATCGGTTTACGTTTTCGTGGCTCAAAGAAAAATGAAGTGACCGAGCCCCTACCTCGACCTGTTAGTTCATATGATCCATCTTCGTCTTACCGTACTCCAGCCGATCCCGTGAATCCTTGGATGTCGCCAAAAACTCCTCAATATATTCCAAATTCATGGGACAACAACTATATGGCGAATGAAGGAAATTAAATGCAAAAAGAAAAATAGTTCATCTCCAAAGAAATAATTATTTCGGTGGCCAAATCATGTTGTTATATTGTATTATGTCTATACAATTGTAATTGTTTATTGATTTTTTTTTAAATTTAGAACTCCAAAAACTCAAGGTTCAGTCGACTGAACCTTACTGCTCAGTCGACTGAACACAAGGAAGAAAACAGCTATACAATAGTTCAGTCGACTAAAAACTCTGTTCAGTCGACTGAATTTAACACAGAAAATTTTCGGCCAAAAATTCAGTCGACTGAACAGACTTTTCAGTCGACTGAACGCCAATTCCCAAGCAACTTTTCCCTTTTATCCACCACTTTTCACCTTTTCATCTTCACTTTTTACATTGCAAAAGTTCTCTCTTCCCCATTGTCTTCCAAAACCCTAGCCACCAATCCACAAATTACTCTCAAATCTCACAACAAATGGCCCCAAAAAGATCAAGAGCTTCTTCTTCTTCATCCTCCGAGCCAATTGATGCTTAAATTGAACAATGGCTCTATGATAGTGCAGCTGTAACAAGGTGGAATAAAATGAAGAATTCTCGCATTTTCGAACACTCCTTCATTGATTTTCAAAGCCTTCAAACATACAACATCCAAGCATTAACGGATCGGGCAGGTTTAACTTCTCTCTTGGATTTAAAAAGAAACGACCATGCAATAAATCATACCATGGTCAAACTATTTTATGCAAACCTTAATCTTGGACACCAAACTCCAAGAAATCCAAATGATAGTGATTGGAGTATGGTGTGCGGGAAGAAAGTTTGGTTCTCCTTAGATCGAATGGCATACATCTTAGGATCACCTAATGTAGGGAGAAACCTTGATGAGGTAGAATTCAGTCCACAAATTCGAGATAACATAAACCATCAATTTCTGGATGATAATGTTAACATTCGAGATTTTAAATCCACTTCCCTACGACCTAGAGCTAGAATCCTTCACAAAGCTCTTATGAGAACAATTACTCCACGAACGGGTTTAAATGAACTTGTCTACACAATCAATTATCGAGCTCTATACGCTATTTGTGGCAATATTCAAGTCAATTGGGTCCAACTAATTCTTGATGAGTTTCTCACATTTAATAATGGTAAAATGCGAACTATATATTTTGGAGAATATATCATGAGACTTCTCCTCAATGTTGATACGCCATTACCCGAGTCCGAAAATAGAATGGTCCATCAAATTAACCAACGGACTATAAGCCTTATGCAACTCTCGGATAGACCTCCTCGCATCATATCTCTTGACGAATGGGAAGCTAGGCATCAAGAACAACAACAACCTCGACAAGCTCCACATGAAGAACCTTTCGACCGAGAAGATGAAATTCGTATCATTGAGCCAAGTTTTACTACCAATCAATCATTAGGAATTTTTTATCAAGAAATTAACAAATTCTTGATAATCGCCTCAAGAAGGTAGATCACAAGCTTGATAAAATTAAAGGATTCTTCAATAAATTATGGGATGCCATCTCATGCTCAACTTCCACTACCGCTTCAACATCACGCAGTAAGCGTCCTGCATCTACTTTCACATGGACATCGTCCGAATAACATACAAGCAGCAGCACGAGTGGCACTAGTGGTGGTCAAGGAGGAAGTTATAGACCTCCCACAGGTGGACCCGTTAGCCGCGAACCAAGGGGAGGGAGAGAAGCCTCTTATGATTGGGATAAAGATGAATAACTCTTTTATTTTTATTTCAAAAACACTAATCAAAAGGCTTGTATAAATAGCCTTTTTTATGTTTCTTTCATGCTACATTTTATGTTTCATTCATTCATGCAACATTCTATGTTTTATTTCTCATGCTACATTTTTATGCTATATTCTATGCTACATTCTTAAATGATAGACATGCATATCGGTGATTGTTTTGACAATATACTTCTGTGATTATTACTTCCTTTTTTTCGATGACAAAGGGGGAGAAATCTATGTTATTAACCATGTTTTTGTAGAAAAGATAGTGCATATATTCAGGGGGAGGAAATAATCTCTACACACATGAGTATTGTCATCAATCAAAAAGGGGGAGAATGTCGATACGCTAAGATTTTTATCAATGACAACGTGCTTCAACAAGAGGAAGAGATATGTGCAAAGCTAAAGAAAGAACGATGAAGACCAAGGATAAACATAAGTATGAATTTTATATAGGTCTTAGTTTAGATTTATTGTTAAATTCTATCCTCAAGAGGCTTGCACAAACACTAGAACACATTTTATAAATTTCACTTTTTAATAAACATTCACTGTGCACAATTTAGTAGTTCAGTATACTGAACAGGGATGACCAGTCGACTGAACCTGTTACACATACACAAACATGTACAGTTTCAGTCGACTGAAACACCCTGCTCAGTCGACTGAATTTGTTCCTGAAAATTTTAGTTCATATTTTCAGTTGACTGAATTTCCTGTTCAGTCGATTGAATTTGAACCTGCGAATTTCTCTGAATGGACACCTTCTTCCTCCCAAGAGTTGCAACCATTTACCAATGGAGATGGAAGCATCTCTTGTCTGCACCCTTAGCCAACAGATGCACCTCTTTTACAAGTATAAATACATGATTCTAACATCTTCAATTCACCGAATTATCTTGCTTTAATCTTACTATCTTCTTGGACATATTATCTAGAAATTCTCAAAGCAATCAAAAATCTATTGCTTGAATCACTGCTTTGTTTTCAACATTCTTTTGATTCATAGCAATTCACATTTTCTAAATCTTCACAAACACATTGCATACTCTCGAGGATAAGATTATAGGAATATTGTACTACATTAGACTCATTAGTGTTGACAAGAACACAACAAGTCGAATATTGTTTTTAGTAATTGAGTTGAAGTCCTCTTTAGTAGTTGAGGCAAGAAATCTCGTTCGGTTGTTCGGGTAAGTTGTAAGCCTATTCCTTCGGGTTAAGTGAGGGTCTTAGTTAGTGGAATTCCTATGTGAAGCTTAGGGACTGGACGTAGGACTAGGGGTCCGAACCAGTATAAAATCCTGGTGTCTACCTTTCTTTTACTTACTTTATCTACCTAGACAATTCCGTTATTCCATATTACATGATCCTACAACATAGCCTCTTTCATACAATTCGCCTCGAACGGAAACTGACCACGAACGGTCACAATTCGCTTCGAACGACAACTGACCTTGAATGGTCACAATTCGCCTCGAACGGCAACTGACCTCAAACGGTCATAATTCGGCTCGAACGACAATGGACCTCGAACGGTCACAATTCACCTTGAACGGCACCCGACCTCGAACGGTCACCATTCGCCTCGAACCGACACGAACGACCTAGCTTTCTCATAAGTCGCTCACGACCTAGCGACTCAAGAAGGCGCGAGTTAAGAGGTATCGAAGCACACGACCTAACCCTTAGGCATATACTTCGAGGGGCAAGTGTTAACACCTCTTTTATTCACGACTTAACTACCTAAACGACCTAGCGACTTAACGAGCTAAAGCACAAAGCGGCTCAACAAGGCATAAACGATTTAACGAGCTAAAGGAAAAAGTGGCTCAACGGGTTAACGACCTAACGACCTAAAGCATAAAGCAACTCAACTACTTAAGAAGCTCTAGCGACCTAGCAACCTAAAGACCCCTATGACTCAACGGGCTAACGACCTAAAGCATCAAAGCGGTTCAACATGGCAACAGCCTAGCGGGATAAGGAAAAAGCGGCCTAGCGAGTTAAGGCAGAGAAAAGCCGCGTGCATACTGTCTCTTCCATTAGGTCGCTCGTGACCTAAGCAAATCGAGATAACTCCTATGCTACACCTGCTAAGCCGCTCACAGCATGTATCTCATCCAGGATGGCTCCATTGAGTCATTAACGACTTATGCTACACCAGGATCACTCTTATGTCGCAACTCTTATGTCGCAACTCTTATGTCGCAGCTCCTTATGTCGCAACCCCTTAGGTCACTCACGACTTATGACGAGCCTGACCTAAACCCAACCTCTCCTATAAATACCTCACCTGCTCCACACTTGAGGGGGGATTTTCCTGGGAGGCCGAGACTCTTCCACTTTGAAATTCAAGCAACTCATTCATTCTCCAAGTCCCACAACATCATAACAACTTCAAAGATCAATTCTAGAATGGATGAAACTTCTTCATTGAATCAGATTATAGTGGATACACTCCACTAATGGTCTCTTACTCATGAAGTCGACTCGATTCTACTTTGGAAGCTCAAGTCTTTGAAGTTTGTTGTACTTGAAGTTTAGTTGTAACAAAGTGTACTCAAAGATCATAATAAAAGATATAAAGTGGATGTAGGCTTGACTTTGAGCCGAACCACTGTAAAAATTGTCGTCTCTTTACTATTTTCTGCTATTCTCTACTTATTTTTTAGTTCCCGTACCATCGGGTGGTGCTTTCACTATATCATAACTCACACCAGGGTGTTAGCGTATATTTTTTGCGTTAACAGAGTAATTATTAATTTATATAATTATATGGAATTATTGGGATTTTTCTTATAAATCCTGAATTCAATAAAATTAAGGTTAGTGCTGAAATGTATAAATTTATCAACTAATTTGACATTTAAATTGGTAAATCATTGGAAATGATTGGGAAATTTAAAAATGATAAGAATTGGCGATTATCGAATTGAAATTGCAAATTTGACTAAATTGACTAAATTTTATTTAATTAATATAAAAATAGCCATTTTGGCCACTGACTTGGATTTCGACAAAACCAGTTTCATCGGATCCGAAACGGTGAATTATTGTAGGGTTTCAAGTTTCGTAGCGATGTGACTTGTCGTTTGATCGTACGGACTCGAAACGCCTTGAAATTTATGAAACTGAAATCAATTGAAATCAATTTTAAAAATATTGATTTGAGCATAACTTCTTCATACGATGGAATTTGGACTTGAAACTTGTTCCATCGCATTTAAAATATTTAAAAACATCTATTTTGATATACGGGTTGACCCAATTTCATTCCGAAGTCGAAACGGGCTTTTTGGGCCACTTTGGCGTTAGCGTGTAAATCTATCTTATCCATTCATTCTAATGTCGACTGTAACAACCCGCATATTTATCGATTTTATATTTAAATATTTTATTTAAATATTTCACCATTCGTCGGATTTTGGTCCGAAAAGCTACTTTTTGCAAACAGTCGAATTAGGACTCGAGACCCCTTCCATTGAGTTCAAAATGCCGTTTGCAACCTTTTTGAGTATAAGCTTCGATATGTTTGGAGTAAGTCGAATTTTGACCTTTTTCACTTAGGCCTTTGGTTTGGGCTGAACCCATTAGCCACTTACTAACTCAGTCCCCACCCCCTCTCCTCTTCATTACTTCATTCCTCATTTAGACTAGCATTGTGCGATGTCCTTTTGATTTGGTTCATCGGATGTCACGCTGTACGACGTCGTTGTTCTCTTTGATTTTGATTTGGTTCATCGGATGTCACGCTGTACGACGTCGTTGTTCCCTTTGATTGTGATTTGGTTCATCGGATGTCACGCTGTACGACGTCGTTGTTCCCTTTGATTGTGAATTTGGTTCATCGGATGTCATGCTGTACGACGTCGTTGTTCCCTTTGATTGTGATTTGGTTCATCGGATGTCACGCTGTACGACGTCGATGCTCCGAATTATTTGATTTCTGGATTTCGTGTGTTAAATTTTGGAATTTATGTTTCACCAACTTTTACGATTGGCATTGATATATATGTAATTTATTGTGGCTTGGTGAATGAAATTAGGAGTATGACATTCCTTTTTATCTTTGAGAAGATCTTTGCGATATTGATTAATCTCTTATTGATTTTTTCAATTATTTATTTATCACAGCTTGGCATTGTGATTATTATACGTTTAGTCATATTTCTTATTCTATATCATTTCTTCTGATATTCATAGCTAGACTGATCCGTTTATTATTTTCTTCTTCAATAATACTTGGGTCAGACCGAGATGTTACAGGTGCTTCTGCTTGACTTCTCTTCTGGGGTTATCATATGATCTTTTGGCTAACTACTTAGATTAGTAGTTTATTTTGTTGTATACACTTGAGATATGGACTCATAGATGTATTCTTTTGTATAGCATGTGTTGCTATTCTTTTGTATTATGGTGGATCTTTTTGACCACTACTCTGATATACACTTTCATGTGTTAGTTATATATTCATATCTTCTTCCGCCTTTTTGACATGAATTATCTATGACTGATTTGTGTTATGCTTATTTATATATTTGTTTCCGAAGATTATTATAGCCACTGTGTAGTAGCTTTGTGTTTGTATCGGTATGTCGGATTTCCTCTTGAAATAAAATGCATGTTATACTATTTGACATATCGGTGCTCGCTCAAAGCAATTACACGGATGGTCGCTCCTCAACAGCCTTATTCTCCGTGCTAGTTGATAGCATTACACCGTAGTGTTCTTGGCTAGCGTGGGAATTGAGGTGGGGCGTCACAGCTTGGTATCAGAGCCAAACTTCGAAACAATGTAGAATAATTTAACAAGGATCATCGTCCTAAGTCCATCTTAGGAGTCGTGCTTTAGGATTTTATTCGAGTCTTCGTACCGATTCATCCTATTTTCTTTATGATTCCTTGTTTAATCTATCAAGATTTCTTGATATTTATTTTGATAATAACTTTTCTCCTTCTTTCTTTCTTAAAGAAGAGAAATGGTTAGACCAGGCCGTCCCAGCGCCGGTCAATCTAGTGCTACTCCCCAAGATGGAGTATTTATGTCTTCTCAGCAGCTTTTAGATCTCGTGAACAATGCTCAGGCTGCAGGACCCATTCCAGAGCCTACTCACCCACTCACCCTAGATCTGGTTTTGCACGCTTGTGCAGAGACTATACCGATTTGGGTGGAAGGCCATTCAAGGGATCCGAGAGTGTTATAGAAATTCAAGCTTGGCTCAAATCATGCGATCGTATCTTTTCTCTCATGAACCTTATTGATCTACATCGAGTCCAAGTGGCTTCTAGCATGCTCCAAGAAAGAGCGTTAGATTGGTATGAGCTCTTGACTTCGTAGATTATCGAAGCGGATCTTACTTGGGAGCAATTCCGGGAACGATTCGAACTAAAGTTTGTGCCGGAGGCTGAAAAAGTAACTTTAGCACGGTGTTTTATTGACCTTGTTCAAGGTGGATCTTCTGTGACAGACTATGTCGCATCTTTCGAATCTCTTTCCAAATATGGGGTTGAATACATTAACACCCCAATGAAGAAAAATCAGAGATTCGTCTATGGCGTGAATAAGAATCTTAAGAAGCCATTACTCCTGAAACTTGAGGTTTCATTTGATCATCTTATTGATATCGCTCTTCGTCTTGAAGAGGCCGATAGAGAAAGTGATGTCGAGGTTGGGAGTGCCAAACCGAACTCCAACAACAACAAGAAGAGGCATCCCTTTATTAGGTTCGAAAGTCCTAATCTAACAAGAGGGCGAAGCAAGTGACTTCTATAGCAAATACTCTCATCCCTAATCGCGGAGAATGCTACAATTGTGGCTCTAGGGACCACTATATAAATAGGTGTCCAAGGCCTATTTCTTGTCGCTATTGCAAAAGTGCGGATCATTATATATCTTCGTGTCCCAAGCGTCAAAGCAAGAGAGAAGGAAAGCTGCAAGCCCCTAGCAACTCTTCTCTTGGTCAAGGTATTTTACATTCAATCCTTGATGACGTTATTTTATTTCGTAGTCTTCTTATTCGAGTTCTTTTTGATATGGGTTCCACCTCACTATTTTATATCGAAAGAACTTGTTGATTCTTTCCCTTTAAACAATTTTGGGCTTGATGTCTTCCTTGAGAATTGCAAATCCGGATGGTAGATCTGCAACACTCAATTTGTTTTCTATTGATGTCGAAATTATTTTATGTGATTTTTCTTTCCGAGCCGATATTTTTTACTTAGGCTTCGGAATTGATTTGTGTTAAAGGATTGGCTTTTTCATTTCAAAGCCATATCCTTTATCCCGTGTGGACTATCCATCTTCGACATTTTCAATCCGTTAAGCAGATTTCTGTTTTTTTTCCTTTATGATTTTGATTCCAACTTGATGGCATCATTTTATTCCTTAAGCCCATTTATAAGGAAAGTGTTGTTTCTCTCATTCATGTAGTTTGAGAAATTTTTCGGTATTTTTGAATTTGTCTTAGGACTGTCACCTAAGCAATCTTTTGAGTAGTGTTAAGGTCTTTTCAGCTCGACCTTGCCACCGGTTTTCATTTGCTACGAGTTGCGGAAGTTAGCATTCCACTTACCGCATTTCGCACTCGTTATGATTCTTATGAATGACTTATTATGTCATTCGGTTTATCCAGCTTATTTCATCCATTTTATAAATCGAATATTCTATGAATATTTCGATGAGACCATTCTTGTATTTATTGATTTTGGATGAAAATAGTAATTTAAAATTTTGCAAATCTTTTCCATAAGATTTATTTAAAAGTAAAATTGGATTTTTTTTCTTGAAACGAATGAAGAATGTTCTTAAAAGTTTTTAAGAAACATGTTTATTATCTAGAAGAGGATTTTGTGTTTTTATTGCCCGTTGAGTGCTTTAAGAATTTTGGTCGATGAGCTTGATCAACGTTATCGATAGGAATTTCCTAAACGCTTTGATGAGACAATCAAACACAGTAAAATTCACTTCAAATAAGTAAAATTTTCTAAAAAGATGATTACATGAGTTAATTGTAATTTTGAAAGTTTTAGTTTTTGGGAAAGAAGATTATTTGAAAGAATTCTTTTCCGATACTCTCATTCTTGTGTTTTCCGAAGGGAACCAAGACTTTGCTATTTGTACTGATACTAGTCGTATTGGTTTGGATGTCGTTCTCTTGCAAAGGAGAACGTGCTATCACTTGTGCTTCTAAATCATTATAGCTTATCGAGACTAGATATGCCACTCATGATCTAGTGCTCGTGGCTATTGTTTTTACTTCTAAAATTTGGCATCAACATTTTTGGATGAGAAATTTGTTCTCCACCTCGATCATAAATCTTTGGAATATTTATTTCTCATAAGGAACTTAATTTGCGTCAACCTCGTTGGCTCGAGATTCCTTGTATCTTATGATCGTTTTACCAAGTTTCTCGGGCGTACTGTTATTATACTACGTCGTTGCACCAGCTCAATTTTCAGCTATTCTTGACGTTCTCCATGTCTTTTATCTACGGAAATGCCTTAGGGATTCCGGTTTTTATTCTTGAGCCCGGTGATATTGTAGAAATTGAAGTTTCACCAGATTTGATTTATGAGCAACATCCCATTCGCATCATTGCTTCGGTGGTTGAGCGCCTTCGGAATAAAGATGTTCTTCTTGTGAGAGTTCAATGGTTCTCAAATCCTAGGGATTACTCTTGGGAATCTAGAGAATTCATCGAGCGATCTCGTTCGTGCTAACTCTTTCGTACTCTTTATGGTGAACTCCTTATTTCAATTTTCTTTTGTGTTGATATGCTTTTATGGTTGTTACTCTTTATTTTCTTCTTAAGTATTACGAGGACGCAATTTCTTTAAGGAGGGGAGTCTGTAACAACCCGCATATTTATCGATTTTATATTTAAATATTTTATTTAAATATTTCATCATTCGTCGGATTTTGGTCCTAAAAGCTACTTTTTGCAAACAGTCGAATTAGGACTCGAGACCCCTTCCATTGAGTTCAAAATGCCGTTTGCAATCTTTTTGAGTATAAGCTTCGATATGTTTGGAGTAAGTCGAATTTTGACCTTTTTCACTTAGGGCTTTGGTTTGGGCTGAACCCATTAGCCACTTACTAACTCAATCCCAACCCCCTCTCCTCTTCATTACTTCATTCCTCATTTCCTAATACTCAAGCTTTTATAATAATGGAGGAGTGGAAGAGGAAATTAAAACTCCAAGCCCTAGTCTTCATTAGCAAATCCATCTTCTAGCTCCAAACTCAAGAGAACCCATTGGTAAGATTTCTCTTCATCTTCTCCAACTCATTCTCTCTTTGATTTCAGAAATTTCCTAAACCTAATTTAGGAAATGTTTCTCTTTTAAGCTTAGATAGAAGCTTCTTGAGTTGTTATTGAAGAGGAATTGATCTTAGCTTGTTTTTAAAGCTTCTTCTTCATTTGTTTGGGTTCAAAGGTGAGATTTTTATCTCACATCTTAGTCTATATTTATCTTAGATTGTTAGGTGTGAATTCCTAACACTTATTCTTGTGCAATTGCTTTTGGTTCGGATTGATTTGGTGAATATTCCAATTTTTAGTGTTTTGTGTTCAATTCTTTAAAAATCATAACTTTGATGTTTTGATCATGTTTTTGGTGATGAACCAAAGAGCTTCCATGGCCGGGTAGTCGATTGGCGTAAACCCTTAGTGCCGTTGCTCGACAGTTTGCAAATTGAGGGAGTTTGCACCTCTTTTGAAATAGGGTAGGATGAGCAAGTATACACGTTCGGCCGACCGAGCTCAGGGTCCGGTCGACCGACCTGCTACCCAGGCACTTCCTGCCTCTGTTTAGGAAGTGCTGGTTACAGGCTTTGGCCGACCGAGCCCATGGGCCGGTCGACCGACCTGGTGCCTGAGCACTTCCAACCTCTGGTTCGGTCAACCGACTCAGGGAGTCCGGTTGACCGACCTGCTCCTATCTGCCTACTATGCTTTTTTGCCAATTGCTTGAATTTCCAACTTTAATCGATTCGTGTTGTTTCCTATTTGTTGCTATCATTTATTATCGACTTTGATGACATTTTCTTTGGGAATTTAGGATATATCCACTTTGATAGATTCAGTATCGATTTCTTAGATTTTATTCACTTCTTCGAATGTGAATTTTTATGAATTGATTATTTCTAAAATCACTTCTATGATTTGTCCTTAAAAATATAAAGGTTTTCTATACTAGTAGTAAATATCAAAACTCTTTCTTCAAATGATTTCAACACTATTTTATTACAAAGCTCGTTTTCTCAAACCGATTTCCAATCTATTAGTATATACAAACCTTTACCTCACTCGTATGGGAAATCTAATTAAACGGCTTAGTAAAATAAGTGGTATGAAACGCTTGCGTTTATTTCGTCGGTTAATTCTTGGACTTGTTCGATTGAATCTCTTGTGACAATTTTCTAGTGGAGATCTACAATTTGTTCGTAAATATTTAAGTTAAGCTAGTGGTTATGGGACATGAAGCTAAGCTCATATATTTACTAGCTTACAATAATTGACACTTCTCTTTGATCATGACGATCATTTTATGTTTTAGACTAGCATTGTGCGATGTCTTTTTGATTTGGTTCATCGGATGTCACGCTGTACGACGTCGTTGTTCCCTTTGATTTTGATTTGGTTCACCGGATGTCACACTGTACGACGTCGTTGTTCCCTTTGATTTTGATTTGGTTCATCGGATGTCACGCTGTACGACATCGTTGTTCCCTTTGATTTTTATTTGGTCCATCGGATGTCACGCTGTACGACGCCGTTGTTCCCTTTGATTTTGATTTGGTTCGTCGGATGTCACGCTGTACGACGTCGTTGTTCCCTTTGATTGTGATTTGGTGCATCGGATGTCACGCTGTACGACGTCGTTGTTCCCTTTGATTGTGATTTGGTCCATCGGATGTCACGCTGTACGACGTCGTTGTTCCCTTTGATTGTGATTTGGTTCATCGGATGTAACGTTGTACGACGTCTTTGTTCCCTTTGATTGTGATTTGGTTCATCGGATGTCACGCTGTACGACGTCGTTGTTCCCTTTGATTGTGATTTGGTTCAACGGATGTCACGCTGTACGATGTCGTTGTTCCCTTTGATTGTGATTTGGTTCATCGGATGTCACGCTGTACAACGTCGATGCTCCGAATTATTTGATTTCTGGATTTCGTGCGTAAAATTCTGGAATTTATGTTTCACCAAATTTTACGATTGGCATTGATATATATGTCATTTATTGTGGCTTGGTGAATGAAATTAGGAGTATGACATTCCTTTTTATCTTTGAGAAGATCTTTGCGATATTGATTAATCTCTTATTGATTTTTTCAATTATTTATTTATCACAGCTTGGCATTGTGATTATTATACATTTAGTCATATCTCTTATTCTATATCATTTCTTCTGATATTTATAGCTAGACTGATCCGTTTATTATTTTCTTCTTAAATAATACTCGGGTCAGATCGAGATGTTACAGGTGCTTCTGCTTGACTTCTCTTCTGGGGTTATCATATGATCTTTTGGCTAACTACTTAGATTAGTAGTTTATTTTTTTGTATACACTTGAGATATGGACTTATAGATGTATTCTTTTGTATAGCACGTGTTGCTATTCTTTTGTATTATGGTGGATCTTTTTGACCACTATTCTGATATACACTTTCATGTGTTAGTTATATATTCATATCTTCTTCCGCCTTTGTGATATGAATTATCTGTGACTGATTTGTGTTATGCTTATTTCTATATTTGTTTCCGAAGATTATTATAGCCACTATGTAGTAGCTTTGTGCTTGTATCGGTATATCGGATTTCCTTTTGAAATAAAATGCATGTTATACTATCTGACATATCGGTGCTCGCGCAAAGCAATTACACGGATGGTCGCTCCTCAACAGCCTTATTCTCCGTGCTAGTTGATAGCATTAAACCATAGTGTTCTTGGCTAGCGTGGGTATTGAGGTGGGGTGTCACATCGACCCTGCCTATACATATCCTGCTATAAACCCTAGCAGCCTCTCTTTCTCGTTTCTATATGTTCTATTCACCTCCTCACTTCAACGGCAGAAAAACCTTAATTCCGATTGCAACCCCAAATCAAATTCAAAGATGAAAATTCAAACTCCTCAGAAAAATTTGAAACAATTATATATCGAAGCTCTCGAAGAGCGCAACTCAGATCTGCAACTCTTTTTTCAATTCGACACATCGTTTATCCTAAAATCGCAAATCATTTCTGGCCCTTCGTATTGGATTTTCGACGATCCAACGGTGGATCGTCGATCAGGTTGTACCGTTGCGGAGGTGGTGTGGAGCAGAGCATATGGTTATGATCGCTCGTTGTAACGCGTTCAGGATTTGCTAGAAATCGATGATGAAGCGCCGAATTTCGTTCTCGGTCTGGGTGATGACGGAGTCGTTGTAGGAGACCGGTCAAAAGGCGTTGGTGCGGCGGTGCACGGCCTTCGAGGCGGCAGGCTCTGATCGAAGTTCTGGTGGTGGCGGCTGCGATGTTGTATTCTCGTTTTGGGTCAGAGCTTCGGTTCGAACGAGAGGAGCAGGAGTTTTCGCGTGTGTACAGGGTTCTGGATGATGATGGTGACGTGGCGGTTTTTTGTTAAATGTGTTCTTTTTCTTAAATTTTTATAGTTGAAATTTTAATGCAATTATCGCTATAACTTTTACATACGAACACAAATTCATGCGCAGTTTTTTTTGTTAGATCGTATTGAAATTCCAAACATTTTGGCGCTGGTTTGGAAAAATTCTGAGACTTTCAAATTTATGGGTTCAAATTGAATTTAAATTCAATTTAAATTCAAAAGGTGAGTGTTTTAACCCACTCACAACTTTTAAGATTTCTTATGTTTGTTAAATTGATATATGATGTGATTTGAAGTTTATTTATGACTGTTTTGTATATTTTTAATCATCATCTCAGTTAATATCGTTTATTTAAATTAAATTGTTATTTAATTTATTATTGCATATAAACTGCCACTTACATTGATTGTTTAAATTTATTTTTGAAGATAAACTTTCAGTAATTACTTGTTGTTTATTTTATGAACTATATGGATGTTATTGTTTAAATTGGATGATGATTGAAATAAATGATTGATGATTGATATTGGGTGAATGGATGTTGTATTTATATTGTTATAAACTGCAAGTTATTATGCATTCTTATTTCATTCTGGATTGCGGTTTGAAATGATATATAACCGTAATTTTTATTTTTAAATTACGTTGAAATGATAAATATCTGTATCACTTGACCATAGGATAGAAAATTTTATACAGACACCGCGGTATATATATATATTTTGGAAGGATTTCTATGGTTTTGAAAAGAAATATACGGGTTATATAAATATTTTTGATGTTATATAAATGTCAAAGTTATATTTTGATTCTAGCTATATATAAATATGCTCTGAAGTATAAAATAAGCCCAATATTAAAGTTTGATTATTTTATATAATATGGTTAAATGAATATTGATTTTGAGATTATATAAATATTTTTTATATATATGTATATAGTTAAATTCATGTATTTAAGCTACGTATGAATTTGTTAAATAACAATAAGTTTAATAATGGAGTTGATTTTTATTTAAATAAATATGGTTAAGTAATTAAATCATACTTTAATATAAAAGTTATGTTGATTTAAAATAAATTAAGATTTGAAGGTAAATTGGAGATTTATTTGAAATTGAGAAGTATTTAAGAATTTAACTCCATAAGTTGATGTATATGCATTAAACTTGAAATTTTAAAAGGTATGATATTTATAACTGGATTTTTCAAGATCGAATTAAATGAATATTTCTAGTATAAATAGATTAAAGGAAAAACTTAGTTATTGGAAATTTGAGTTTATTTAAGTGGTTATGAATTTATTGTGCAAATATTTCAAAACTAAATAATAGGACATTGAAAGTTTGAAATATATTGAAATTGAAATGGTTAATGGAAACTAAAAGTAAGTTGAAATCTTATGGATTTAGAATTTATTTAAATTGAATAAATTTGTAAAGTCTTGGAAATTATTTTACTTTATGAAAAAATTTCAAACTATTTTTAGTTTATATACTGTTGAATATCTAAACCAATTAGTTTGGAAGTTATGGAATGCGGAGTATTATGTTTTGAAAGTTATATTTCAAAGGTTTGGTTTCAAAGTATATAAATTTGAAAGTGTTATGATGTTAAAAAGGTATATTTTGAAAACTGATATCATATTGATTTGGTTTTGAAATAGAAATGATATCTTATTTATAGAGTTTTGAAATGGATATTTTATTCTGGTTTAAAGGTATAAACTATTTTGAAAAGACCGCGGTGTTATAATAACATTTGGTTGTTAAAGAGACCGGGATCGAAAGTTGTCATACTCTCTGCCAACTTTGAAAACCACTTTAACAACCGTGTACGCGGTGGAGATTCCAGAATAAAGTAGGATGGTGGTGGTGTTTCCTTTGAGGTAAATACGTGGACCCAAATCCCTTGAGTTGGCATAAGGTGGCTAAAACAAGAGCGATTCTCGGGCCAATGAGTGGCACCTTTGATCAGACACATCCCTTCGATATTATACTTTGACTTTTGGATTGATTCGATGGCCACTTTTGACTTTTTTTATTTAGGGGTGTGGCTCGAGGTAGGCGGTTTTTGCGCGCTACATGTTACCACCAGCCCGGATGCGTAATTGGTATATCTACCTTGGCATTGCCTAGTTGTGCCGTGTCACCTACCTTAGCGCGCCTTGTACGAGTTTGGTTTTCTCCCGTAGCCCGTATGGTATCCTCTGGTGGCTTCCCGATCAGGAGAGACTATGATATTGGATGGACTACTGAGACTATTACGTGTTAAGAGGAATATTGGTCACTCCTTAACACTATTTAAAAGTATGTTTATTTTACTATAAACATTATTATAATAACGAAATATTACTACATAGTAAATAGTTTAACAGATCCTTAGGAGATGTGAATCCCGAGCATCTCTTGAGTTACTGCACTCACGTTAGACACTAAATAGGAGATGTCAAATCTCGTAAACATCTACGACGCCGTTACACTCATATTTATTTCAGTTGATTTAACTTAAATAAGATCTTTTAGTTCTGACTCGAGTGTTTCGTCTTTTCAATTCGCTCGGGTCGGTCCGAGCATTTCAGGATCGAAGATTTTATTCTGGAGGACGAAGTTTTGTAGTACTATTACCTACTATATTATTCCACTACACCATTTAATTCCGCTGCATTAATTGATTATTCTATGGTATGTAAAAATCTGATATATTGTATAAGCAAAATTAAATATTTTGTAAACAGCTTCATGAACAGTATATTTGATTATTATATTTTATCCTTCCGCTGTGAGATTCTGTTTTGTTTTTTATTTCTTTCTTGGTTTTTCTTATTTACCCCATAACAATCCGCCTATCTGTATGGTTTAAGTCTGACATGTGTGGTTTATCATCGATTTAAAGCGTATAAAAAGGCGGGGCGTTACATCTGGTATCAGAGCTTTGGTTTAGCGATAAACCTTAGCTTTGTGGGGTTTGACTCTTTATTAATAGGGTAGTAATACCCTATGATGAGTCGCTGAGTGTATATATGATAGAGCGTATTTGTTAGTGTTATAAAAAGGTTTTAATATTGTGTTAATTTGTTCCGTTTTGTATTTATAAATTCTGGTTGGTGCATGGGATGCTATGACATCAATAGGGATTTCTAAACACTTAATAGGACAAACGACACAATATTTGTTTTTAATATATGTGAATGAAATAATTTTGCCTATTATATTTTCTATATATATAAAGTAAATTTTTATAAAGGTTATACTTGGTTGTATTATATTGGTTGTTCGGTAATGAAATTTATAGATAATTTGAAATGAGATTGAAAACAAAATAATGGAAATTGAAAATTTTAGAACTTAAGTTTCGGGGTTTTGAAATTTCTTTTGAATAATTTCAAAATATAATAGTAATTTTATTAGAAGTATTTTCTGATATAAATATTTCAATATAATTTGAAAGAATTGTTTTGAAGAAATTCTGGAAAGAAATAAGTTGTACTCCCCTCTCTGTCGCTGGAAAATAATTTCGGTGATGAGTGCATGCATCATCGATGTTCATTTTCGAGTTTCGTAGTGGGAAGGCCACTGTAGTAGTTTACTGCAGATTTTGTTTGATAAACCAAATATAAATTTTTAAATTGTTTTAAATATAATTGGATACGTAAAGTGTAAGTATATACATTTATCTATTATTTTAAAATGATTGAAATTAACTCGGTATTTGAATTCTTAAGTTTCCATTAATTAATAGTTTCAGTTATTATAGTGAATTTGAACGTAAGTAATTAATAATTGAAACCTCTAAAGGAAATAAGAGATTTAACGCTAAGTTATAAATAAAAAGAAATTAAAGGATAGGTTATAAATGAAATAACAAGCAAGTTGAAATTGTAACTTATAAAATAAAAGATGTAATTATTGAACATTAGATTAAATTAAAAGAAATGAGATAAAACTTGTATAAGTTCAATTGCATTCTTTAAATGTATATACAACTTACCAAAGGATGTAAAAAAATTGAAATGTTAATAAGAAGATGTAATAGATATTATTCACGTAATAAATTTGAGGTGAAAGTAATTGATGAAATTCTTAATAAATAAGAATTTGTTGTTCTAGTGGTATAAACTTAGGTATAATTGAAATTGCTTCTAATAAAATATAATAGAAAGATAAGTAATACAAATAAAAGATTATAAACTTAAGAACATGAAATTAAGCAGTGGATAAATGAATGTAATATAATAAAAGAAAATTTCATGTTATGAATAAGTGAAATGAGATTTTGGTTGGAAATGAAAAAAGTAAATGAAACTGTAAGAAAAAAAATGTACATTAAAAAGATAAATTATTATATGAATGAAATTAATAAAAATGAAATTAATCTATTGTGTGCAATTGTTGTTTGCTTGACTTATAGCTGTTTGGGCAAAGATACAAAAATTGTTTGGATGAATAAATAATCTATTTAGTTTCATCTAAGACCGTTGAGTAAATGGTGCACTAAGTAGTTTATTTTCCATTATGTGCAATTTAAAGTTGAACCCGAACAACTATTTGTTTTGTTTGATATGAATGAATGATTGATTATGTTGATTCTGTATGATGGTTGTATGTTGTGATTGCAAGTGATTGTTGTGTTTGACATTGCTTCATTTGTTAGTGGATGAAACAAAAATAATATTTCATTTTATATAATTATTAACCTTTTTGGATTATATAAGTGAAATGCAGGTTATGGAAGCAATTGCTGCTGCTTTTGTTTCCATAAAATAAGCGTTAATTGCCCGACTAATAGGTACGTTTTCGGATTACGATTTATAGCGTTATTATATTGTTTTCCCGGGTTGGGATATATATTATTTTGGTAAATATATGTTGTATGTTGTTATATTTGATATTATATTTTCTCCCGAGTGTGATGCCCCACCTCTATACCCACGCTAGCCAAGAACACTACGGTGTAATGCTGTCAACTAGCACGGAGAATAAGGCTGTTGAGGAGCGACCATCCGTGTAATTGCTTTGTGCGAGCTCCGATATGTCAGATAGTATAACATGCATTTTATTTTAAGAGGAAATCCGACATACCGATACAAACACAAAGCTACTACACAGTGGCTATAATAATCTTCGGAAACAAATATAGAAATAAGCATAACACAAATCAGTCACAGATAATTCATATCACATAGGCGGAAGAAGATATGAATATATAACTAACACATGAAAGTGTATATCAGAGCAGTGGTCAAAAAGATCCACAATAATACAAAAGAATAGCAACACGTGCTATACAAAAGAATACATCTATGAGTCCATATCTCAAGTGTATACAACAACTAAGTAGTTAGCCAAAAGATCATATGATAAACCCAGAAGAGAAGTCAAGCAGAAGCACCTGTAACATCTCGGTCTAACCCGAGTATTATTTAAGAAGAAAATAATAAACGGATCAGTCTAGCTATAAATATCAGAAGAAATGATATAGAATAAGAGATATGACTAAACATATAATATTCACAATGCCAAGCTGTGATAAATAAATAATTGAAAAAATCAATAAGAGATTAATCAATATCGCAAGGATCTTCTCAAAGATAAAAAGGAATGTCATACTCCTAATTTCATTCACCAAGCCACAATAATTGATAAACCAAATCAATAGAAATCACGAAAATAGGTGAAACATAAATTCCATAATTCAACACACGAAATCCAGAAATCACAAGAAAAGGATGGCCAATCCATAAAAATGAGCCAGAGCTCCTCCTGACAGGGTATAGTCCCCCATTACGGACATTGAGCCGAAGCTCCTCCTGGTGAATCAAAACTCCTCCTGACAGGGTATAGTCCTCCATTGCGGACATTGAGCCGAAGCTCCTCCTGGTGAACCGAAGTTCCTCCTGACAGGGTGTAGTCCCCCATTGCGGACATTGAGCCGAAGCTCCTCCTGGTGAATCGAAACTCCTCCTGACAGGGTATAGTCCCCCATTGCGGACTTTGGGCCGAAGCTCCTCCTGGTGAACCGAAGTTCCTCATGACAGGGTATAGTCCCCCATTGCCGACATTGAGCCGAAGCTCAATAAAAACGACGTACAGTCCTCCACGTGGACAAAGAGATATCAGACAATGCTAGTCTAAACCATAAAATGATCGTCATGATCACCGAGAAGTGTCAATTACAGTAAGCTAGTAAATATATGAGCTTAGCTTCATGTCCCATAACCACTAGCTTAACTTAAATATTTACGACAAATTGTAGATCTCCACTAGAAAATTGTCACAAGAGTTTCAATCGAACAAATCCAAGAATTAACCGACGAGGTAAACGCAAGCGTTTCATACCACTCGTTTTACTAAGTCGTTTAATTAGATTTCTCATACGAGTGAGGTAAAGGCTTGTATATACTAAAAGATTGGAAAACGGTTTAAGAAAACGAGCTTTGTAATAAAATAGTGTTGAAATCATTTGAAGAAAGAGTTTTGATATTTACTACTGGTATAGAAAACCTTTATATTTTTAAAGTGACAAATCACAAAGAAGATTGTAGGAACAATCAATCATTAAAATTCACATTTGAAGACGTGAATAGAATCCAAAGAAATCGATACCGAATCCATCGAAATGGATATTCCAAGAATTCCCTAAGAAAATAAGTCATCAAAGTCAATAACAAATGATAAAAACAAATAGGGAAATAACACAAATCGATTAAAGTTGGAAATTCAAACAATTAGGCGAAATAGGAAAAATTGCATAAGGTCGGTCGGCCGGCTACAGAGCTCGGTCGACTGGACCCTGTTTCAGAAATTTTCTCAGGAAGTAGGTCAGTCGACCGAGCCCTGTAGTTGGCTGACCGAGCCTGAGACAGAGGAGTGCTTATGCACTCTGGAAGCAAGTCGGTGGACCGGCCACCGGGCTCGGTCGGCCGAACCTGTTCCCAGTCCCTTCCTAGCCCATCGAATACAATGGCCAATCAAGACCAATTTGCAACCACTCGAGCATCGGCACTAAGGATTTATGCCAATCGACTACCCGGCCCTATGAGCTCCTCGTTGCATCACCAAAAACACATTTGAACATCAAAGCCATGATTTTTAAAGAATTGAACCCAAAACACCAAAAATTAGAATATTCACCAAATCAATCCAAACCAAAAGCTAATGCACACGAATAAGTGTTTGGAATTCATACCCAACATTCGAAGATAACTATAAGCATAGATGTGAGATAAAAATCTCACCTTTGAACCCAAACAAATGAAGAAGAAGCTTGAAAGCAAAGGAAGATCAACCACACTTCAATCCTAACTCAAGAAGCTTGATTCTAAGCTTAAAAGAGAAACATTTCCCAAATTAGGTTTAGGAATTTTCTGAAATCAAAGAGAGAATGAGTTGGAGAAGATGAAGAGAAAGCTTACCAATGGGTTCTCTTGAGTTTGGAGCTAGAAGATGGATTTTGCTATGGAACTACGGTTTGGAGTTTTAATTTCCACTCACTTCCACCATTGTTGCTAAAGCTTGAAGGGTTAGCAAAATGCGGAATGATGTAATGAAGAGGAGAGGGGGTTGGGACTGAGTTAGTAAGTGGCTAATGGGTTCAGCCCAAACCAAAGCCCTAAGTGAAAAAGGTCAAAATTCTACTATCTCCAAACATATCGAAGTTTATACTCAAAAAGGTCGCAAACGTCATTCTGAACTCAATGGGGGTGGTCTCGAGTCCCAATTCGACTGTTTGCAAAAAGTAGCTTTTCGGACCAAAATCCGACGAACGATAAAATATTTAAATAAAATATTTAAATATAAAATCGATAAATATGCAGGTTGTTACACCGAGCCTCCCGTACAATGGAGACTCTGCCAAAATTTTCCGTGAATTTTAGACTTAGAAAATTTTTGAAAACATTTTCCAAACTTTATTGATTTAAGTTTAAAAAGATATAATGATTGTAAGTTTATGTATTTTATTTAAAGTAACAAATTTTGTAATTTTAATTGTTTATAAAATTAATGTTTTGAATAAGATATATTGATTCCTTAATTCTTCTTTTCCCTTCTTTTCCTTTCGGGGACGAAAAGTTTTGAGTTGGGGAGAGTGTAACGACCCGTAAAATTCGATGATTAAAATGAGTTAAATTGATAAGATTTTAGTTAAATTTAGAAGGAAATAAAAATCTTATAATTTATATTGGAACGAATGTTAGAAATTAGATATAGCAATTGAAATTAAAATTAACAATTTAAAATTTATATTGCAATTAATTGGAAATAATGTAAATTGAATAGAAACTTAAGTTTATTTATAAGGCAGTAATTGATGATTAAAAAGGTTTGAAACCAAGTAAATAAATTTATGGAGAACATTTAATAGTAATTAATGTATATATTAGGCAATTGACAATTTATGGATTTGTTAAGATTGCAAAGTTATAATTGAGTGTAAACGGGAATATTTGGTAATTACTTAAAATAAGAAAAATAAATGTAAATGTTATAACTTGGTTACAAAATTTATATACGAAAGTGGATGTAAATATGAATTAATTAATGTGTGCGTTAATTTGTAATGGGATAAAACGTAAATTAATGCAATAAGGATGATGCAGGTTGATAAGTATTCATAATGTTTGTGTTGATGATAAACGTTACTTTAATGATTTTAATATAAAATAATGGAAGTTTGAATGGGAATTAATAGAAACGTAAACTTATTTTAAGGTAGTAATTGGATGTAGATTTGTGGAATGGAGTTAATGCAAATCAATGGAATTAATGAAGACGTATACGTAGCTACAAATTGAATATATGAAAACAAAATGTAAGCATTGGATGAAATTAAGGAAACTAAATATTAATAAATGGTCATTTAATAAAACCAATGTTTGTTTGAAATACGTATAAACTTTGATTTGGAAATCAATTGGATTTAAAATGAAATTGGTATTACATTGATGAGTTTAAATATTATTTTATTTTGTAAAGTAATAAATGGTGTAATAAAAGAATGAAATCAAGATAAATGAATTTAATTGAGATTTTAATTATAAATAATGGGTGAAATAATAGGATGGAGGTAATTGTTTGTGGAGAATAACCATACAAGTATTATAAAGAGTATATTGGTGATAAACGGTTATTTCGAATAAAGGTAATTAAATATTACTTTAATGGATATAAATGTAGTAAAGGATAGAGTGAATAAAATTAGCATTATGAAACTAAATGTTAACATTGTTTTGTAAGCAATAAAAGCCTATTAATGTGACTGAAGGCTAACGGTAACGACTATTGTATGTTACCTATGTATGTAGCTTGTAAATTTAAAACTTTGAAATTTGTTACAGTAATTGTAATTTAATATTACGTTAATGTTAATCAAGGTAATATTTGTAGGTAATGATAAGGTTATTCATATCAGACAATTTGTTGAGTTATAAGGATTAGGAATAAAGCTTTATTAATTTATTGGAATTTAAAATTAAATAATTGGATTTATTGCAAATAAGTAGAATTGGAATTAAATTTTATGTCGATTGAAAAGAAGATGGTATATGAGACAATTTATGTAATAGTTTTGAATCAATGCTTAATCCATCTATAATATGACTATTAGTTGATTTAAAGTATAAAAAGCGAGATTTATTAATTTAATCGAAGTATAAAATTCAATAATTGAAGTTATTGCAAAATAAATAAAATTAAACGTTTAAATATTACGTTATTGAAATTAAGGTAAAATTTGAGGATAATAATGTAATAAACCATGATCCAAGGTTAATTTCATCCGTTTGACAATAATGAATGGAGTAACTATTAATTTATATAATTATATGGAATTATTGGGAATTTTCTTATAAATCCCGAATTCAATAAAATTAAGGTTAGTGCCGAAATTTATAAATTTATCAACTCTAATTTGACATTTAAATTGGTAAATCATTGGAAATGATTGGGAAATTTAAAAATGATAAGAATTGGCGATTATGTAATTGAAATTGAAAATTTGATTAAATTGAATAAATTTTATTTATTTAATTAATATAAAAATAGCCATTTTTGCCACTGACTCGGATTTCGACGAAACCAGTTTCATCTATCTGAAACGGAGAATTATTGTAGGATTTTTCAAGTTTCGTAGCGATGAGACTTGTCGTTTGATCGTACGGACTCGAAACGCCTTGAAATATATGAAATTGAAATTAATTGAAATCAATTTGAAAAATAATGATTTGAGCATAACTTCTTCATACGATGAAATTTGGACTTGAAACTTGTTCCATCACGTTTAAAATATTTAAAAACATCTATTTTGATATATGGGTTGACCCAATTTCATTCCGAAGTCGAAACGGGCTTTTTGGGCCACTTTGGCGTTAGCGCGTAAATCGATCTTAGCCATCCATTCTAATGTCAACCCTGCCTATATATATCTTGCTATAAACCCTAGCATCCTCTCTTCCTCGTTTCTATACGTTCTATTCACCTCCTCACTTCAATGGCAAAAAAGCCCTAATTCCGATTGCAAACCCAAATCAAATCCAAAGCTGAAAATTCAAACTCCTCAGAAAAATTTAAAAAAATTATATATCGAAGCTTTCGAAGATCGAACTCAGATCTGCAACTCTTTTTGCGATTCGGTGCATCGTTTGTCCTGAAATCGCAAATCATTTCTGGCCTTTCGTATTGGATTTTCGACGATCCAACGGTGGATCGTCGACAGTTTGTCGATCGGGTTGTACCGTTGCGGAAGTGGTGTGGAGTAGAGCATATGGTTATGATCGCTCGTCGTACCTCGGTTAGGATTGGCCAGAAATTGATGATGAAGCGCCAAATTTCGTTCTCGGCCTGGGTGATGACGGAGGCGTTGTAGGGGACCGGTCAGAAGGCGTTGGTGCGGCGGTGCATGTCCTTTGAGGCGGCAGGCTCTGATCGAAGTTCTGGTGGTGGCAGCTGCGATGTTGTATTCGCGTTTTGGGTCAGAGCTTCGGTTCGAACGAGAGGAGCAGGAGTTTTCGCGTACGTACAGGGTTCTGGATGATGATGGTGACGTGCACTAGTGGGGTAAATGTGTTCTTTTTCTTAAATTTTTATAATTGAAATTCTAATGCAATTATCGCTATAACTTTTACATACGAATACAAATTCACGGGCGGTTTTTTTGTTAGGATCGTATTGAAATTCCAACCATTTTGGCGCTAGCTTGGACGAATTCTGAGACTGTCAAATTTTTGGGTTTAAACTGAATTTAAATTCAATTTAAATTCAAAAGGTGAGTGTTTTAACCCACCCACAACTTCTAAGATTTCTTATGTTTGTTAAAGTGATATATGATGTGATTTGAAGTTTATTTATGACTGTTTTGTATTTTTTTAATCATCATCTTAGTTAATTTCGTTTATTTAAATTAAATTGTTATTTAATTTATTATTGCATATACTAACTTTCCAAAATCTTTCATAGTTTTCAAACACGTTACTTACTCAACCATTTCAAATTTTAATTTAAAATCAAATTTTAAACTATCAAAATTTTCTCAACAACTTTCTAACTCCCTAAATTTTCGAAAAAATTCGTCAGCATCTCCTTTGAGCGGCTAGATCGGTACAACTACAAATGCCTCTACGGACCCCCAAATTTCAAAGAAAATAAAAGGCCAAGTGGCTAGACCATAAAACCATCAAATTTCATATAGAAATTTAAATACATACCTTTTTATCGGCAATTAAATTTATCTTCAAAAACCAAAACCAATTTTTCCTTTGCTTTTAAATACATGTATATCCTACTTGGCAATAATATCCCATCATAGAATTCAAAATCATTTTATTCATTCCCTTTTCAAAATTTTCAAAATTTGCGTTACTTAAGCCCATACGATGAACATATACAATTCGTACGTAATATCAAATCTGATCGCTCACTCGATCACACGATTTCACTTCCGAACTAGTATCGTCCACCCGACTCTCAAATGCGGACTCAGACCTGGTTTCTTGATCAGAAACCGTCATTCTCCTTGCATATCCATAACTATGATAGAGAATTTCCAGAATCAATCAAAAATCCATATCCAGGTTCGCCGTCGAAAATCGAATGAAAAATCCCAACTCGGAACGATATTACTATCTCGAAATTCTGTGCTCGAATCTGGATCAAATCGAAATCAATTTTCTTTTTATTCAAATTCATTTTGATTTTCGTTCACTATTCTTAGTTATCCCATTTCACTCTTTACTTAGTCTTTATACAAATATTAACTTGGAATATTTTTCCAATACCAATTTTTACTTAAGAATTTCACAATCCATTTCTTAATTTTAAAATAAGTATTTTATACAACTTCCTTATTTTAATTTTCACTCCAACTCTTATGCCCTTTATATTCTTTTTCATTTAAATTAAGTTTCAATTCTATTCTGAATTAAATTTATCTTCAATTCTTAAGTTATTTCCAAATCAAATTTCAATTTCAAATCTATTTAACTTACTAATTTATCTCAATTTCTAACAAATTTTAATTCGTAGAACTAAGTTCTTTTAATCCACTCAAACTATATTTTTCAATTCCACTTTAATTAACACAATTTAAATTAAATATTATTCTAATATTCAATTTTCATTTCATTTGCTTACCAATTTAAATCAATTAGTTCTATACCCTAATTCGTTTCTAATCATATTTTATTTCAAATCTGTTCATTCACAAATTTATTTCCCACTTAATAAATTTTTATTTTAATGGCCATTCCATTTAATCAACTTAGATTTATTTCCTCAATTCACTTTTATTTAACTTTATTCATTTAAATCCCAATTCAATTCAAAATTTAAACTTCTATAAGTTTTCCAACTTATTTACATTCCACTAATTCTTTTAATTTACTTTTCTTAATTGGCTTGCATCCTAATTTATTTTCTTTTCTTACTTACTTCAAATTTTTAACTCTTCTTCAAGTTAAATTTTCTATTCTAAAAAATTTCTTATTTTAGTAGTTATCAAACCCATTTATTTTAAATAAGATTCCAAAGTTTTTAAACAATTACTTAAGATTTCAAAATCATAATTACATACACAATTCATTTGCATATCAAATTATCCCTTGAATTTGAAACCAAACCCAGTTTGCTGCAACAACTTCAATTTAAAACATTTTGGCAGCAATTCCTCTCTTGGAAACTTGAAAATGAACATCGATGATGTTGCAGCCATCACCAAAGTTAATTTCCTACGACTGAAACAAGTTAAATGCTTTTACTTTTTTCAAAATATTTCAAATATTTTTAAATTCCAAATCTCACCAGATTTCAAATCCCATTCAAAAGTATTTTTCAAATAATATCACCATTATTCCTCCAAAACCTTTGAAAATCATTTCCAAACCCAAAGGAATTTTATTTCCAAAATTTCGAATTCCAAATCCTTTCAATTCATATTCATATATTATTCTGGAAATATTCAAATTTAATTTTTGAAATTTCATTTTCAATTATAAATCACATTTATAATTTACATTTACAAATCTCATATATTATATAAATTTATTCCTTAACCTTTGGCTATAATTTTAATCCCTAGATTAATTTGCTCACAACAATGATAATAATTTAATGTTATCCCTTCCTAACAACCAAGCAACCATATATATAACTATAATAATTTACGGAAAATTATTCTTTTATATACAAAAATAATTTGGTTAAAATTATTTCATTTACCCTATTTTAAAACAATAGTGTGTCAGTTTATCTTGTGTAAGAGTTTAGAAACCCCTATCGATTACATGGCATACCACATGTCGACCAGAATCCATAAACTCAACCGATAAGTCAACAAAATATAAAAAAATTATATTCACTAACAAATACACGCTCATATCTACTAATACACTCAAACTCATTCTAGAGTACTACGGACTCTATTTCTAATGAGCAATCCCCACCAGAGCAAAGGTTCTCGCTTAACCTTCGGCTCTGATACCAACTGTAACGACCCAATTTTTCGACACCCAAAAATTAACATCAGTATGTCCACTGTATCAAATTCCGAACAATCAAATGCTGGAAAACCGAACCATTAATGTTAAAGAAGAAGGAGGTAGAAGAAGAAGAAGAAAACAACATTAGAATCTCACAGACATAGGGGAACAATATATAATAGATAACAACAGATTTTTATGCAGAAGAATCTGTAACTATTTATTACATTACAGCATTAGAGTACAACAAAAATCAAAAACACAATTTAGGACAGTTATAATAACTTGTCCTTCCAAAACTGAATATATAACTTACACTGCATAGAGGAATATGAATCTACGGGAATACGCCGCGTCATCCAGCTCATCTGCTGAGCACCATAGCCGTCCATGCAGAATCTATACTCTATAATACTCGGTCTGACTCGAGCATTATAACGAAATAACACCTGAGTCGGTCTGAAAAACCAACGTGAGAAAACACACTCAATTGGATTACTAAAGTTTCAAAATCCTTTTGAAATCAAAGCTATCTCGTAAGACCATGCCACAAATAAACATGACGCGGTTTTACCTAACGATAACCAAAACATTTTTTATAAAATCCTTTAATATTATAATAATGTCTATATACAAATACTTATTCAAATAACCGATATTGTTACATTCATTAAATTCCAGCTTAATAGGTATAAAAACAGGTCCAATGGCGCTTATTGGAGGTTGAGTTTCCATCAATGGCAGGGCTATTGGGGTACCGCCCGTCGTAATACGTGGTTTAGATCACCGTACCGAGGATCCACCCTGATTCCTTGCTACACAAGACTGGAGCTGCCCCTTATTAGATAGTCCGAATAAGATCACCCCGCGGTTGAGATCCGCAACCGCCCACACAGCCGAATAAAAAGGGACATCTAGACAGGGATGGTCTTACCCTAATTGGTTGCTAGCCACTTAGCCTTGTATGCACCTCACCCGTTTTAGCCATTTCCGATCGATGAGGCTCGAGGCTATGGTCACCTTTTTAGCACACATACACTTGAATGCTCATCGTTCTCCTGATGATGTTCTGATAGCATTCGTCCATACAAGTCCGTTCTATTTTCGAATGGAACCGAAGGCACAACTCCTGCAACATCCATTTTGGAATCACCCTCAGGATTAGTAGCGATTAGCCCTTGCACTTCACTGCTCCATCTTCGACTCCAAGCTCCCGTCTTCCTCACAAAAACGTTCAAACCAGATCGAAGTGGTTCGAAAAATTAATCCCGATCTCGGTCTCTTCGAAACGATTAGCGCATTGGCCAAAATTGATAGTCGGTTATTTAACTATCAAATAACATCCACAAACAATCATCACATTTAGATAATTTTCCAATTTATTTATTTCAAAATATCATCGCAAGCTATTTTCTACATTTCAACTCTTTGAAAATAGTTTTCAAATCACTTTTCTCTCATGGGATAGATTTCCAAATATTGTTTATTTCCATAGAAATTCACCAAGTCTTAATACTTAGATTTTAAAATTATTCAAATCACTTTATCCTAAATATATACTAAAACATTTAATATAAAAACTACTTATACACTTTATTTAAAATACTTGTTATGAAACTTTGTAATAACTTCTCATGTAAAACTTAAGCCAACACTAATTTTAAAATAAAAGTTATTCTATAAGGTATAAATATTAAATAATTATCTTTAATTAATAAAACTAGTTAAAAAAAATTAAATTAGTTTACTTATATAATTAACTTTATAAATATTTGCTTTTAAAAAATTTAAAACCACTAAATAATAATTTTCTAAAATATTCTTTTAAATCCACTTTAAAACCTCTAACTTATACTTGGAAATCTTCCTTTGAAAATATTCTTTGCTTTTTAGGGAAATAAACTTTCCTTTCCACATCTTTAAAAATAAAACACCATTTATTTTTAAAACGAAATACCCATTCCTTCATAAATTCTCGTCCTGAAATTATACTTTCAAATTATCCTCTAATAAATATTTCACTTATTTGTAAACCCTGTTTGTAAATTTCACAATATCATTCTCCTTTAATCATAGTTTCAACAGTTAGTCAGTTTTCAAATCAATTTCCAAAATTTACTCCATTTTGAAATAAATTCCTTTACTTATCCAAATTTATTTGAAAACCCATTAATTCCATATTCACTCCTTTATTTAGATTTAAAATCTTATTAAAAATCTGAGGTATTAATTTCATACTTAATTTCAAAATTCTCCCTTTATTTCTCCCAAACCATTTTAAATCCTGAATTTAAAGTAAATTCTTCAATTTTTAAACAATACTACTTAAGTTCTCAAAATTCATTTATTTCCGTTTATTAAAAATCACTTTCCCCGTACTTGGAATTTATTCGATAGGATTACAAAAATCAACTTTTATCCTTTTCCAAATCCCTTCTTTTTAATTTATCCAATTCTCTAAAATTATTTTACTTAAAATTCTCTACTTTAATTTCCTTCCAAAAATCCAATTTTTATATTTCTGGCATCTTAAAATACCAAAATATATTCGGCCAAACCATAGCATTCAATAATTTCAATTACCAATATAATCTATCACAGATTATCAATAAATCATATCACAAAATATGAAATAAATTCAAACATTTGAGGAATCCATTTGGATCCCTCCAACCTTTTTCCTTGCATCCACAGATGTTAGCACAATATAAAAATACCAATTTCCGCTTCAAGGTGGAATATCATGGTATATGGGGTCATCCGCTAATATATGGGGCGCATAGGGTCTCATCCGCTATATAGTGCGGGAACCAATCACTCCAATATATATATATATATATATATATATATCAATCCAGACTGATAACAATTATCAATTCAAGCAACCAACTGAATAATTTAAATTTAACTATTTAAATTTAAAAGGTAATCCAAATGAGTGAGATTAACTCTCCTTTAATTTTTGCAACCCAAACCAAACCAGCTTGTTTTCTTTACGTTTTTTGACCTTGTACAAACATTATATGATTTCATTAACACTTGGAATAATTGAACGATTAATGATCATTTAATAGATTTACTTAACTGACTTTTTTTAATCTAAACTATTAATTTTCCTTTGAAAATCTTTTAGTACCTAAAATAATTAAAAAAGTTAATTGAACAAATCTACCACCAAATCCATTATTTAAAATAACTAGCGAATTTAAAATTGGTATATGTGTATTTATTTCTATTGAAACTGCCTATATATATACTTATAATAGATCCCAAATCTAATTATATATAAATTCCTCAACGTTCAAAATTTTATTTTTAAAATCTTATACATATTCTTTTCTTTTTTTTCCTTTTTATCTATACATTAAACATGCATGTATATTTTTCCTTGGTATACATGTATTTTATTTCCTTTTCTGTACAACTTCTTCTTCCTGCTTCTGAATATATATATACACACACATTATAAATTTAAATTGAACGAAAGTAAATCGAATGATTACCTCACTGACTCGCTGCCTGCTCGACCGCTCCGTACGAGACTCGTCCCCGTCGCTTGTGCACAGCCTTCCCATTCGAAATGAATCCCGATCGACATCTCAACTTCCCAAAGCTCTACCCTATTTGTCACGAATGGGATTGCTGAACCCTGCCACGTCGAAGTCGCGGTCACCAGTCGAGAACGACTACGCCGAGCTCCAGACCGCCTCGCCCTTTATTGCATCAGCATGCCCCTCGCCGATGTCGACCTTGAACCACCGCAGCACGAAATCGCCACCCCACCTCTATCCACTGTAGCACGAAGTGGCCACCCCATCCACGACGTGCTCCAGCACGACGTTCCCAGGCGAACTGATCTAGTTGCCCGCTTGCGCCTCGATGTCGATCTCAAAAACTCGCCAAACCCACACGATTCTGAATCGAAATCGATTCTAGGGTTATTATGATTTATGAAAGAAATTTGTATTCGTTATGCCATTATTATATATTTTTTCGAAATTAAAATGAAGAGATCGGCAAATTTCTTTGGCCAATAACTAATTTGAACGAACTTTCATTCATTCATTTCCTTTCTATAATTTGTATTGCGTGCTTGACAAATGGAGGAAGATAAGGCTTTTAATTTTAAATTTTTAACGTGTGTCTTTAGGGAGAGAACGTGTCCTAACTGCTACAGTAATCAACGCAATTATATCATTTATATTTAAATTTAATTCAAATTTAAATCGACTTATATTTGAAGCTTAAAATTTTTACATCCTATCGAGGCATGCCGCTAGGCGTTTATAACGTTATACCCCTATTTCGAGCATAATGGAAAAGGTTCCGGGTCCTAATTCGATCATATGGAGAAGATAGCTTTTTGAACCCAGTTATTATATTAAGTTTTCGATATAAATTCTAATACGTTTGTATATTGTACGGCCACACGACCACTTCAAACACTACGAAAATTGATATCCGATAATAATACCCTATTACGAATCCAATGGAATTGAATTTGTCGATTTCCGAGACTGTGCCTCGGAAGGCTATTTTTAAATATCGATTTAAACAATATACTTTTAAAACTGAACAAACCATCTTTAAATTCAATTTTAACACTTCTATTATCTTTAGTATTATCAATATAGATTTTCCAAGCCTTTGAAATATTTTAACAAGTTTTAAATCCCAGATTCAATACTTTACCCAATTTCCAGTAATTAAATTCAATAGTTAAATTATCCAATGCTAGTTATATTTGAAATTCAAGTTAAAAATTAACCTTTTAAATATTTAAAATGAATTCAATATTCCAATTTCAAATATCTAAAATCCCGGGTCGTAACATTTCTTTCCCCTTAAAAGAATTTCGTCCTCGAAATTGCTTGTTAAGAAGAATACTCCAACTCGTTCGCTATTTCCCTAATCTAAATAATTGTTAACAACCTCCCAAAACCAAACAGTTTTTGAATGATTTCCCAAACAATCTTTTTATTAAAGTCATCCTATCACCCTTATGAACTTTCCACAATCTTTCATAATTTTCAAACAACATTATTTACTCAACCTTTTCAAATTTTAATTTAAAACCAAATTTTAAACTATCAAAATTTTCTCAAAAATTTTCTAACTCCCTAAATTTTTGAAAGATTTCATCAGCATTTCCTTTGCACGGCTAGATCGGTACAACTACAAAATGCCTCTACGACTCCCAAATTTCAAAGAAAACAAAACGCCAAGTGGCTAGACCAGAAAAACATCAAATTTCATACAGAAATATAAATGCATACCTTTTTATCGGCAATTCAAATTTATCTTTTGAAATCAAAAACAATTTTTCCTTTGCTTTTAAATACCTATATATCCTACTTAGCAATAATATCCTATCATAGAATTCAAAATCATTTTATTCATTCCCTTTTCAAAATTTTCAATATTTGCTTTATTTAAACCCGTATGATGCACACATACATTCGTACGCAATATCAAATCTGATCACTCACTCAATCACACAATTTCACTTCCGAACTAGTATCGTCCACCCGACTCTCTAATGCGGACTCAGATCTGGTTTCTTGATCAGAAACCGTCATTCTCCTTGCATATCCATAACTATGATAGAGAATTTTCAGAATAAATCAAAAATCCATATCCAAGTTCACCGTCGAAAATCGAATGAAAAATCCTAACTTGGAACGATATAACTATCTCGAATTCTGTGCTCGAGTCTGGATCAAATCGAAATCAATTTTATTTTTATTCAAATTCATTTTGATTTTCGTTCACTACTCTTAGTTATCCCATTTCACTCTTTACTTAGTCTTTATTGAAATATTAACTTGGAATATTTTTCCAATACTAATTTTTCCTTAAGAATTTCACCATCCATTTCTTAAGTTTAAGATAAGTATTTTATACAACTTCCTTATTTTAATTTTCACTCCACCTCTTAAGCCCTTTATATTCTTTTTCATTTAACTTAAGTTTCAATTCCATTTTGAACTCAATTTATCTACAATTCTTAATTTATTTCAAAATCTATTTAACTTACTAATTTATTTCAATTTCTAATAAATTTTAAATCTTAGAACATGGTTCTTTTAATCGACTCAAATTGTATTTTTCAATTCCACTTTACTTAACACTATTTAAATTAAATATCTTTCTAATATCCAATTTTCATTTCATTTGCTTGCCAATTTAAGTCAATTAGGTCAATCCCCTAATTCGTTTCTAATCAGATTTTACTTCAAATCTGTTAATTCATAAATTTATTTTCCACTTAATAAATTTTTATTGTAATGGTCATTCTATTTAATCAACTTAGATATATTTCCTCAATTTTCTTTTATTTAACTTTGCTCGGTTAAATCCCAATGCAGTTCAAAATTTAAACTTCAATAAATTTTTCAACTTATTTACATTCCATTTACTAATCTCTTTTAATTTACTTTTCTTAATTGGCTTACATTCTAACTTACTTTGTTTTCTTACTTACTTCAAATTTTTAACTCTTCTTCAAGTTAAATTTTCTATTCTAGAAAATTTCTAATTTTGTAGTTATCAAACCCATTTTTTTAAATAAGATTCCAGAGTCTTTAAACTATTACTTAATATTTCAAAATCATAATTATATACATAATTCGGTTGCATATCAAACTATCCCTTGAATTTGAAACCAAACCCAGTTTGTTGCAACAACTTCAATTTAAAACATTTTGGCAACAATTCCTCTCTTGCAAACTTGAAATGAACATCGATTTCCAAACCCAAAGGAATTTAATTTCTAAAATTTTGAATTTCAAATCCTTTCAATTCATATTCATATATTACTCTAGAAATATTCAAATTTCATTTCCAAAATTTCATTTTCAATTATAAATCACATTTATAATTTACATTTACTAATCCCATTAATTATATAAATTTATTCCTTAACCTTTGGTTATAATTTTAATCCCTAGACCAATTTCCTCACAACAATGATAATAATTTAATATTATCACTTCCTAACAACCAAGCAACCATATATATAACTATAATAATTTAGGGAAAATTATTCTTTTATATACAAAAATAATTTGGGTAAAATTATTTCACTTACCCTATTTTAAAACAATAGTGTGTTGGTTTATCTTGTCTAAGAGTTTAGAAACCTCTATCGATGACATGGCATACCACATATCGACCGGAATCCATAAAGACTCAACTGATAAGTCAACACAATATAAAAATAAATTTTATATTCACTAACAAATACACGCTCATATCTATTAGTACACTCAATGTGACGCCCCATCTCTATACCCACGCTAGCCAAGAACACTACGGAGTAATGCTGTCGACTAGCACAGAGAATAAGGCTGTTGAGGAGCGACCATCTGTATAATTGCTTTGTGCGAGCACCGATATGCCAGATAAAAATATAACTTTTCATCTCAAGAGGAAATCCGACATACCGACACAAACTCAAAGCTACTACACAGTGGCTATAAAGGTCTTCGGAAACAAATATAGAAATAAACATAACGCAAATTAGTCATAGATAATTCATATCACAAGGGCGGAAATAAATATGAATATTACACATAAAAGTGTATATCAGAGTAGTGGTCAAATAAGATCCACAACATAATAAAAGAATAGATACAAGTGCAAGACAAAAGAATATGTATACATCAAGGAGTCTATATCTCAAATGTATACAACCAAAAACTACCAAACTAGAGTAGTTAGCCAAAAGATCAGATGTAGACCGATAAGGAGTCAAGCAGAAGCACCTGTAAAATCTCGGTCTGACCCGAGTATTATTTAATAAGAAAATAATAAACGGATCAGTCTAGCTATAAATATCAAATAAAATGATATAGAATAAGAAATATGACTAAACGTATAATAATCACAATGCCAAGCTGTGATAAATAAGTAATTGAAAAATCAATAAGAGATTAATCAATATCGCAAAGATCTTCTCAAAGATAAAAAGGAATGTCATACTCCTAATTTCATTCACCAAGCCACAATAAATGACATATATATCAATGCCAATCGTAAAAGTTGGTGAAACATAAATTCCAGAAATCATCAAATAGAAATCCAGAAATCACAATAAAAGGATGGCCAATCCCATAAACTGGACATCCACGCACCAAGAAAGACACGCCCCATGCACAGTCGAACATCGAAGCAACTAGAAAGATACGCCCCATGCTCTAGCATCGACGCACCTAGAAAGATATGCCCCATGCACAAATAAACATCGATGCACCTAGAAAGATACATCCCATGCATAAATAAACATCGATGCACCTAGAAAGATACACCCCATGTAATGTCTAACATCGATGCACCTAGAAAGATACACCCTATGCAAAGTCGAACATCGACGCACCTAGAAAGATACGCTCAATGCATAGACGAACATCGACGCACCTAGAAAGATACGCCCCATGTCCAGACTTATTGAGCCGATTGCTCCACGAAGTAAATAAACATCGATGCACCTAGAAAGGTATACCCCATGCATAAATAAACATTGACGCACCTAGAAAGGTACGACCCATGTGTAAACAAACATCGACGCACCTAGATAGGTACGACCCATGAAAGAAATGAGACGAAGCTCAATAAAATGAGGAACAGTCCTCCACATAGACAACGAGACATCGCACATTGCTAGTCTAAACCATAAAATGATCGTCATGATCAAAGAGAAGTGTCAATTACACTAAGCTAGTAAATATATGAGTTTAGCTTCATGTCCCATAATCACTTGCTTAACTTAAATATTTACGAACAAACTGTAGATCTCCACTAGAAAATTGTCACAAGAGATTCAATCGAACAAGTCCAAGAATTAACCGACGAAGTAAACGTAAGCGTTTCAAACCACTCGTTTTACTAAGTCGTTTAATTAGATTTCTCATACGAGTGAGGTAAAGGCTTGTATATACTAATAGATTGGAAAACGGTTTAAGGAAACGAGCTTTGTAATAAAATAGTGTTGAAATCATTTGAAGAAAGAGTTTTGATATTTACTACTAGTATAGAAACCTTTATATTTTTAAAGTGACAAATCACAAAGAATGTAGGAACAATCAATCACTTAAATTCACATACAACGACGTGAATAAAAATCCAAAGAAATCGATAAAGGATCCATCGAAATGGATATTCCAAAAATCCCTAAAAAGGAGCCATCAAAGTCGATAATAAGTGATAACAACAAAAGGGGAACAACACAAATCGATTAAAGTTGGAAATTCAAGAAACTAGGCAAAATAGGCATAGTTGGCAAATAGCAGCAGGTCGGTCGACCGGACTCACTGAGTCGGTTGACCGAACCAAAAACAGAAGAGCACGGGGTAGCAGGTCGGTCGACCGGACCCTGAGTTCGGTCAACCGAGCCCTGTAGCCTGCACTTCCAGACAGAGGCAGGAAGTGCCCGTTATACAGGTCGGTCGGCCGGCCCAGGGGCTCGGTCGGCCGAACCTGTTACTGGCACTCCCATGCCCTATTTCAAATGAGGTGCAAATCTCGATCAAATTGCAATCGCACGAGCAACGGCGCTAAGGGTTTATGCCAATCGACTACCCGGCCCTATATGCTCCTCGATGCATCACCAAAAACATGTTCAAACATCAAAGTTAGGATTTTTAACGAATTGAACTCAAAACACTAAAAATTGGAACATTCACCAAATCAATCCAAACCAAAAGAAAATGCACACGAATAAGTGTTAGGAATTCATACCTAACAATCGAAGATAGTTATAGACTAAGATGTGAGATAAAAATCTCACCTTTGAACCCAAAAACAATGAATGAGAAGCTTGAAGACAAGGAAGATCAACCACACTTCAATCTCAACACTAGAAGCTTGAATCTAAGCTTAAAAGTAGAACATTCCCTAAGTTAGGTTTAGGAAATTTATGAAATCAAAGAGAGAATGAGTTGGGGAAGATGAAGAGAAGGCTTACCAATGGGTTCTCTTGAATTTGGAGCTAAAGCTTGGATTTTGCAAATGAACTAGGGCTTAGGAATTCTAATTTCCAATCTTTTCCCCCATTATTCTCTTGAGCTAGAGAGAGTTAGGGAATGAGGAGTGAATGAAGAGGAGAGGGGGTTGGGACTGAGTTAGTAAGTGGTTAATGGGTTCAGCCCAAACCAAAGGCCTAAGTGAAAAAGTGGCAAAAATCAACTTTCTCCAAACATATCGAAGCTTATACTCAAAAAGGTCGCAAACGTCATTTTGAACTCAATGGGGGTGGTCTCGAGTCCCAATTCGACTGTTTGCAAAAAGTATCTTTTCGAACCAAAATCCGACGAATGATAAAATATTTAAATATACAATTGATAAATATGCGGGTTGTTACAGACTCCCCTTCTTAAAGAAATTGCGTCCTCGCAATACTTAAGAAGAAAATAAGAAGTAACAACCATAGAAGCATATCAACACAAAAGAAAATTTGAAATAGGAAGTTCACCATAAGGAGCATGAAAGAGTAAGCCTGAACGGGTTCGCACGTTGAATTCTCTGGATTCCCAAGAGCAATTCTTAGGATTTGAGAACCATTGAACTCACACAAGAAGAACATCTTTATTCCGAAGGCGCTCAACCTCCGACGTAATGATGCGAATGGAATATAACTCCTAAGTCAAATCTGGTAAAACTTCAATCCCCTCAGTAACACCGGGCTCAAGAATAAAAATCTGAATCCCTAAGGCATTTCCGTAGATAAAAGACGTGGAGAACGTCAAGAATAGCAGAAAATTGAGCTGGTGCAACGACGTAGTATAATAACATTACGCCCGAGAAACTAGAAACTCAAATAATTTGGGACATCAGCGTAGTACAAAAACGGTACGCCCAATGAACCAAAGCCCGAATAATTTCGAAACACCGACGTAGTACAAAAACGTTACGTCCAATGAACCAAAGCCCGAATAATTTCGGAACACCGACGTAGTACAAAAACGGTACGTCCAATGAACCGATAAACCGGAACAACGATGTAGTATAATAATGGTACATCCATTGATCCAAATAAGACGGAACATCGATGTAGTATAATAACAGTACACCCGATGAACCGAACACCATAAAAGAATATCGGACGTTAGTCCATAAAAAAAAAGAGATAAAGCTCAATAAAATGAAGTACATCAAAACGCCCGATGAACTTGATAAAAAGAAAATTCCATTCCGACAACATCAAAGAATCAACAACTTGTTGCCTACGACAAAGCGCGTTGGCAACACGATGTCCCTTTCGGGAATAAAAGAACATCAAGACCATAAGATGCCAGGAACTCGAGTCGACATGAAGTTCCTTATGAGAAAATAAATATTCCAAAGATCTATGATCAAGGTAGAGAATAGATTTCTCATCCAAATATGATGATGCCAAATTCCAAAAGTAAAAACAATAGCCGCGAGCACTAGATCATGAGTGATATATCTAGTCTCGATAAGCTATAATGATTTAGAAGCACAAGTGATAGCTCGTTCTCCTTTGCAAGAGAATGGCATCCAAACCAATACGACTAGTATCAGTACAAATAGCAAAGTCTTGGTTCCCCTTCAGGAATCATAAGAATAAGAGTATCTAAAGGAAGAGTTCTTTTTAAATAATCCTCTTTCCCGAAAAACTAAAACTTTCAAAATTTCAATCATCTTTAAGTAATTATCCTTCTAGATAAATTCACGTTTTACAAGTCAATACATCGTGTTTGATTGTCTCATCAAAGCGTTTAGGAAATTCCTATCGATAACGTTGATCAAGCACATCGACCAAAATTCTTAAAGCACTCAATGGGCAATACAATCACAAAATCATCTTCTTTATAATAAACAAGTTTCTTAAAAGTTTTACAAATATTCTTTGCTTGTTTTAAGAACAAAAATTCAATTATCCTTATAAATAAATCTTATGGAAAAGATTTGCAAAATTTTAAATTACTATTTTCATCCAAAATCAAATGGATGAAACAAGATGAGCAAATTGAATGACATAATAAGCCATTCATAAGAATCGTAACGAGTGTGGAATGCGGTAAGTGGAACGCTAACTCCCGCAACTCGTAGCCAAATGAAAATCGGTGGTAAGGTCGAACTAGAAAGACCTTAACACCACACAAAAGATTTCTTAGGTGATAATCCTAAGACAAACTCAAAAATACCGGAAAAGTTTCACAAATTATTTAGATAAGAGAAATAACACTTTTCTCGTTTTGAAGGCTTAAAAAATAAAATGATGCCTTCGAAAATTTGAAATCAGAATCATAAGAAAAATAGAAATCTGCTTAACAGATTAAAAATGTCAAAGATGAATAGTCCATACGGGACAAAGGATATGGCCTCATAATAATTAAGCCAATCCTTACAAAAGTAAATTCCGAAGCCTAAGTAAAAATATCGGCTCGGAAAGAAAAATCATGTAAAATAATTTCGACATCAATAAAAAGCAAATTGAGTGTTGCGGATCTACCATCCGCATTCACAACTCTCAAAGAAGTCATCAAGCCCAGAAATGTTTAAAGAAGAAGAATCACAAGATCTTTTGATATAAAAATAATGAGATGAAACCCATATCAAAAAGAACTCAAATAAGAAGATCACAAAATAAATGTAATCAAGGATTAAATGAGAAATACCTTGACCACGAGAAGTGTTACCAGGAGCTTGCACTACATTGAGCTTTCCCTCCTTCTTACTTTGAAGTACGGGACATGCAGTAATATGGTGACCCGAATTTTGGCAATAGCGACAAAAGAGGGGTTTCGGACACTCCCTTGCATAGTGGTTCGTGGAACCACAATTGTAGCATTGTCCACGACTAGAGGTAGGAACTTTTGCTACCGAGGTTTCTTGCCTCCCTTTCTTGTTGGGAATGGGACCTTTGAATTTAATAGGCCTTTTCATGTTGTTGTTGAAGTTTTGTTTGGCATCCACAATTTCAACATCACACTCTTTATCGTCCTCTTCAAGACGAAGAGCGATATCAATAAGCTGATCAAATGAAACTTCAAGTTTCAGGAGTAATGGCTTCTTAAGATTCTTATTCAAGCCATAGACAAATCTCTGATTTTTCTTCAATGGGGTATTAATGTACTCAACCCCGTATTTGGACAGAGATTCGAAAGATGCGACGTAGTCTGTCACAGAAGATTCACCTTGAACAAGGTCAATAAAACACCGGGCCAAAGTTACTTTATCAGCCTCCGGCACAAATTTCAATTCGAATCTTTCCCGGAATTGCTCCCAAGTGAGATCCGCTTCAACAATTTCAGAAATTAAAAGCTCATACCAATCTAATGCTCTTTCTTGGAGCACGCTAGAAGCCACTTGGACTCGATGTAGATCAATAAGGTTCATGCGAGAAAAGATGCGATCGCATGATTTGAGCCAAACTTGAATTTCTATAACACTCTCGGATCCTTTGAATGGACTTCCACCCAAATCGGTATAGTCTCTGCACAAGCGTGCAAAACCAGATCTAGAATGAGTAGGCTCCGGATTAGAACCAGCCGCTTGAGCATTCGTGACAAGGTCAAGAAGTTGTTGGGCAGACATAAAAACTCCATCTTGGGGAGTAGCACTAGATTGACCGGCGCTGGGACGGCCTGGTCTAACCATTTCTCTTCTTTAAGAAGGAAAGAAAGAAGAGGAAAAAGTTATTCTCAAAATAAATATTAAGCAATCTTGGTAGATAAAACAAGGAATCATAAAGAAAATAGGATGAATCGGTACGAAGACTCGAATTAAATCCTAAACCACGACTCCTAAGATGGACTTAGGACAATGATCCTTGTTATAATATTCTACATTGTTCCGAAGTTTGGCTCTGATACCAAGCTGTGACGCCCCACCTCTATACCCACGCTAGCCAAGAACACTACGGTGTAATGCTGACGACTAGCACAGAGAATAAGGCTGTTGAGGAGCGACCATCTGTATAATTGCTTTGCGCGAGCACTGATATGCCAGATAAAAATATAACTTTTCATCTCAAGAGGAAATCCGACATACCAACACAAACTCAAAGCTACTACACAGTGGCTATAAAGGTCTTCGGAAACAAATATAGAAATAAACATAACACAAATCAGTCACAGATAATTCATATCACAAGGGCAGAAATAAATATGAATATTACACATAAAAGTGTATATCAGAGTAGTGGTCAAATAAGGTCCACAACATCATAAAAGAATAGATACAAGTCCAAGACAAAAGAATATGTATACATCAAGGAGTCTATATCTCAAATGTATACAACCAAAAACTACCAAACTAGAGTAGTTAGCCAAAAGATCAGATGTAGACCGATAAGGAGTCAAGCAGAAGCACCTGTAAAATCTCGGTCTGACCCGAGTATTATTTAATAAGAAAATAATAAACGGATCAGTCTAGCTATAAATATTAGATAAAATGATATAGAATAAGAAATATGACTAAACGTATAATAATCACAATGCCAAGCTGTGATAAATAAGTAATTGAAAAATCAATAAGAGATTAATCAATATCGCAAAGATCTTCTCAAAGATAAAAGGAATGTCATACTCCTAATTTCATTCACCAAGCCACAATAAATGACATATATATCAATGTCAATCGTAAAAGTTGGTGAAACATAAATTCCAGAAATCATCAAATAGAAATCCAGAAATCACAATAAAAGGATGGCCAATCCCATAAACTGGACATCGACGCACCTAGAAAGACACGCCCCATGCACAGTCGAACATCGACGCAACTAGAAAGATACGCCCCATGCTCTAGCATCGACGCAGCTAGAAAGGTACGCCCCATGCACAAATAAACATCGATGCACCTAGAAAGATACATCCCATGCATAAATAAATATCGATGCACCTAGAAAGATACACCCCATGTAATGTCTAACATCGATTCACCTAGAAAGATACACCCCATGCAAAGTCGAACATCGACGCACCTAGAAAGATACGCCCCATGCATAGACGAACATCGACGCACCTAGAAAGATACGCCCCATGTCCCGACTTATTGAGCCGATTGCTCCACAAAGCAAATAAACATCAATGCACCTAGAAAGGTACACCCCATGCATAAATAAACATTGACGCACCTAGAAAGATACGACCCATGTGTAAACAAACATCGACGCACTTAGATAGGTATGACCCATGAAAGAAATGAGACGAAGCTCAATAAAATGAGGAACAGTCCTCCACATAGACAATGAGACATCGCACATTGCTAGTCTAAACCATAAAATGATCGTCATGATCAAAGAGAAGTGTCAATTACACTAAGCTAGTAAATATATGAGTTTAGCTTCATGTCCCATAACCACTTGCTTAACTTAAATATTTACGAACAAACTGTAGATCTCCACTATAAAATTGTCACAAGAGATTCAATTGAACAAGTCCAAGAATTAACCGACGAAGTAAACGTAAGCGTTTCATTCCACTCGTTTTACTAAGTCGTTTAATTAGATTTCTCATACGAGTGAGGTAAAGGCTTGTATATACTAATAGATTGGAAAACGGTTTAAGGAAACGAGCTTTGTAATAAAATAGTGTTGAAATCATTTGAAGAAAGAGTTTTGATATTTACTACTAGTATAGAAAACCTTTATATTTTTAAAGTGACAAATCACAAAGAAGATTGTAGGAACAATCAATCACTTAAATTCACGTACAACGACATGAATAAAAATCCAAAGAAATCGATAAAGGATCCATCGAAATGGATATTTCAAAAATCCCTAAAAAGGAGTCATCAAAGTCGATAATAAATGATAACAACAAAAGGGGAACAACACAAATCGATTAAAGTTGGAAATTCAAGCAACTAGGCAAAATAGGCATAGTTGGCAAATAGCAGCAGGTCGGTCGACCGGACTCCCTGAGTCGGTTGACCAAACCAAAAACTGAAGTGCACGGGGTAGCAGGTCGGTCGACCGAACCCTGAGCTCGGCCGACCAGCCCTGTAGCCTGCACTTCCAAACAGAGGCAGGAAGTTCCCGTTATACAGGTCGGTCGGCCGGCCCAGGGGCTCGGTCGGCCGAACCGGTTACCGGCACTCCCATGCCCTATTTCAAATGAGGTGCAAATATCGATCAAATTGCAATCGCACGAGCAGCGACGCTAAGGGTTTATGCCAATCGACTACCCGACCCTATATGCTCCTCGATGCATCACCAAAAACATGTTCAAACATCAAAGTTAGGATTTTTAACGAATTGAACTCAAAACACTAAAAATTGGAACATTCACCAAATCAATCTAAACCAAAAGCAAATGCACATGAATAAGTGTTAGGAATTCATACCTAACAATCGAAGATAGTTATAGACTAAGATGTGAGATAAAAATCTCACCTTTGAACCCAAAAACAATGAATGAGAAGCTTGAAGACAAGGGAAGATCAACCACACTTCAATCTCAACACTAGAAGCTTGAATCTAAGCTTAGAAGAAGAACATTCCCTAAGTTAGGTTTAGAAAATTTCTGAAATCAAAGAGAGAATGAGTTGGGGAAGATGAAGAGAAGGCTTACCAATGGGTTCTCTTGAATTTGGAGCTAAAGCTTGGATTTTGCAAATGAACTAGGGCTTAGGAATTCAAATTTCCAATCTTTTCCCCCATTATTCTCTTGATCTAGAGAGAGTTAGGAAATGAGGAGTGAATGAAGAGGAGAGGGGGTTGGGACTGAGTTAGTAAGTGGTTAATGGGTTCAGCCCAAACCAAATCCCTAAGTGAAAAAGTGGCAAAAATCAACTTTCTCCAAACATATCGAAGCTTATACTCAAAAAGGTCGCAAACGTCATTTTGAACTCAATGGGGGTGGTCCAGAGTCCCAATTCGACTGTTTGCAAAAAGTAGCTTTTCGAACCAATATCCGGCGAATGATAAAATATTTAAATAAAATATTTAAATATACAATTGATAAATATGCGGGTTGTTACACTCAAACTCATTCTAAAGTACTACGGACTCTATTTCTAATGAGTAATATCCACCAGAGCCAAGGTTCTCGCTTAACCTTCAGCTCTGATACCAACTGTAATGACCCAATTTTTCGGCACTCGAAAATTGACATCAATACGTCGATTATATCAAATGCCGGAAAACCGAACCATTAAGGTTAAAGAAGAAGGAGGTAGAAGAAGAAAAAGAAAACAACATTAGAATTTCACAGACATAGCGGAACAATATATAATAGATAACAACAGATTTTTATACAAATAATCTGTAACTGTTTATTATATTACAACATTAGAGTACAACACAAATCAACAACACAATTCAGGACTGTTATAATAACTTGTCCTCCCAAAGCGGAATATACAACTTACACTGCACAGAGGAATATAAATCTATGGGAATACGCCTCGTCATCCAGCTCATCTCCTGAGCACCATAGCCGTCCATCCAAAATCTATACTCTTTAATACTCGGTCTGACCCAAGCATTATAGTGAAATAACACCCGAGTCAGTCTGGAAAACCAACTTGAGAAAACACACTCAATTGGATTATTAAAGTTTTCAAAATCCTTTTGAAATCAAAGGTATCCCTTAAGACCATGCCACAAATAAACATGCTGGGTTTTTACCTTACGATAACCAAAACGTTTTTTATAAAATCCTTTAATATTATAATAATGTCTATATATAAATACTTATTCAAATAGCCAATATTGTTACATTCATTAAATTCCAGTATAATGGGTATACAAACAAGTCCGAAGGTGCTTATTGGAGGTTGGGTTTCCATCGATAGTAGGGCTACTGGGGTACCGCCCGTCACAGTATGTGGTTTAGATCACCATACCGAGGATCGACCCTGATCCCTTGCTACACAAGACCGAAGCTACCCCCTTATTGGATAGTCTGAATAAGATCACCCCGTGGTTGGGACCACCGACCTCCCACACAGCCGAATAAAAAGGGACATCTAGACAGGGATGATCTTAACCTAATTGGTTGCTAACCACTTAGCCTTGCATGCACCTCACCTATTTTAGCCATTCCCGGTCGATGAGGCTCGAGGCTATGCATTACCTTTTTAGCACACATACACTTGAATGCTCATCGTCCTCCTGATGATATTCTGATAGCATTCGTCCATATAAGTCCATTCCAGGTCCGAACGGAACCGAAGGCACTACTCCTACAACATTCACTTTGGAATCACCCTCAGGATTAGTAGCGATTAGCCCTCGCACTTCACTGCTCCATCTTCGACTCCAAGTTCTTGTCTTCCTCACGAAAACCTTCAAACCTTCAAACCGGATCGAAGTAGTTTTTGAAAAATTAATCCCAATACCGGTCTCTTCAAAACGATTAGTGCATTGTCCATTATTGATAGTCGGTTATTCAAGTATCAAATAACATCCACAAACGATCATCAGATTTAGATAATTTTCTAATTTATTTATTTCGAAATATCTTCGCAAGCTATTTTTCTACATTTCAACTCTTTGAAAATAGTTTTCAAATCACTTTTCTCTCGCGGAATTGATTTCCAAATATTGTTTATTTCCACAGAAATTCACCAAGTCATAATACTTAGATTTTAAAATAATCCAAATCACTTTATCCAAAATGTTTACTTTAAAACATTTAATATAAAAACTACTTAAACACTTTATTTAAAATACTAGTTATGAAAACTTTGTAATAACTTCTCATGTAAAACTTAAGCCAAAACTAATTTTGAAATAAAAGTTATTCTATAAGGTATAAATAATAAATAATTATCTTTAATTAATAATACTAGTTAAAAATTTTGAAATAATTTACTTATCTAGTTAACTTTATAAATATTTACTTTTAAATAATTTAAAACCATTAATAATAATTTTCTAAAATATTCTTTGAAATCCACTTTAAAACCTCTAACTTTTGGCTTTTCAGGGAAATATACTTTCCTTTCCGCATCTTTAAAAATAAACCACTATTTATTTTTAAAACGAATTACCCATCCCTTTATAAATTCCCATCCTAAACTTATACTTCCAATTTATCCTCTAATAAATATTTCACTTATTTGTAAACCCTATTTGTAAATTTCACAATCTCATTCTCCTATAATCACAGTTTCCACAGTTAGTCAGTTTTCAAATCGATTTCCAAAATTTACTCCATTTTAAAATAAATTCCTTTACTTATCCAAATTTATTTGAAAACCCATTAATTCCATACTCACTCCTTTATTTAGATATAAAATATTATTTAAAATCTAAAATATTAATTTCATGCTTAATTTTAAAATTCTCCCTTTATTTCTCCCAAACCATTTTAAATCCTGAATTTGAAATAAATTCTTATAATTTTAAACAATGCTACTTAAGTTCACAAAATTCATTTATTTCCATTTATTAAAAATCTCCTTCCTCATACTTGGAATTTATTTGATAGGATTTCAAAAATCAACTTTTATCCTTTTCCAAATCCTTTCTTTTTTATTTATCCAATTCTCTAAAAATATTTTACTTAACATTCTCTACTTTAATTTCCTTCCAAAAATCCAATTTTTATATTTCTGATATCTTAAAATACCAAAATATATTCGGCCAAACCATAGCATTCAATAATTTGAATTACCAATATAATCTATCACCGGTTATCAATAAATCATATCACAGAATATGAAATAAATTCAAACATTTGAGGAATCCTGTTGGATCTCTCCAACATGTTTCCCTGCATCCACAGATGTTAGCACAATATAAAATACCAATTCCACTTCAAGGTGGAATATCATAGTATATGGGGTCATCTGCCATTATGCAGGGTGCATAGGGTCTCATCCGCTATATAATACAGGGAATCAATCACTCCAATATACATATATATATATATATATATAATATCGATCCAGACAGACAACAATTATCAATTCAAGAAACCAATCCAATAATTTAAATTTAACTATTTAAATTTAAAAGGTAATCCAAATGAGTGAGATTATCTCACATTTGATTTTTGCGACCCAAACCAAACCAGCTTGTTTTCTTCTCATTTTTTCGACCTTGTACAAACATTATATGATTTTATTAACACTTGGAATGATTGAACGATTAATTATCATCTAATAGATTTACTTAACAGACATTTTTTTAATCTAAACTAAAAAAATTCCTTTGAAAATCTTTTAGTAACTAAAATAATTAAATAAGTTAATTGAACAAATCTACCACCAAATCCATTATTTAAAATAACTAACGAATTTAAAACAAGTATACGTGTATTTATTTTCCCTTGAAACTACCTATATACTTACAATAGATTCCAAATCTAATTCTATATAAATTCCTCAACTTTCAAAATTTCCATTTTTAAAATCTTATCCATATTATTTTCTTTTTTTCTATTTCACCTATACATTAAACATGCATGTATATTTTTCCTAGGTATACTTGTATTTTATTTTCTTTTATGTACAAAATCTTCTTCCTTCTTCTGAATATATGTACATTATAAATTTAAATTGAACGAAAGTAAATCGGATGATTACCTCACTGACTCGCTGCCTGCTAGACCGCTCCGTATGAGACCCGTCCTCGTCGCTCGTGCATAGCCTTCCCATTCGAAACAAGACCCAAATCGCTCGATCGATATCTCATCTTCCCAAAGCTCTGTCGTATTTGTCGCGAACAAGATTGCTGAACCCTGCCATGCCGGAGTCACGGTCACCAGTCGAGGAGCACAACTGACACCGAGCTCCAGACCGCCTCGCCCTTCATTGCATTAGCATGCCCCTCGCCGATGTCGACCTTGAACCATCGCAGCACGAAATCGCCACCCCGCCTCTATCCACTGCAGCAGGAAGTCGCCACCTCGTCCACGACGTGCTCCAATGCGACCCCAGACAATCTTCTCCAGTTGCTCGCCTGCACCTCGATGTCGACCTCAAAAATTTGCCAAACCCTCACGATTCCGAGTCGAAATCGATTCTTGGGTTATTTTGATTTATGAACTAATTTTGTATTCATTCTGCCAATACTATATGGTTTTTTGAAGTTAAAATGAAGAGCTCGGAAAATTTCTTCGACAATAATTAATTTGAACGAACTTTCATTCGTTTATTTCCTTTCTATAATCTTTTCTGCATGCTTGACAAATGGAGGAAGATAAGGCTTTTAATTTTAAATTTTTAATGTGTGTCTTTAGGGAGAGAACGTGTCCTAACTGCTATAGTAATCAATGGAATTATGTCATTTATATTTAAATTCAAATTCAAATTTTAATCGACTCAAATTCGAAGCTTAAAATTTTTCATCCTATCGAGGCATGCCACTAGGCGTTTATAACCCTTATTTCGAGCACAATGGAAAGGTTCCGAGCCATAATTAGATCGTATAGAGAAGATAGTTTTTTGAACCTAGTTATTATATTAAGTTTTCGATATAAATTCTAACGCGTTTATATATCCTACGGCCACACGACCACTTTAAAGACTACGAAAATTGAAATCCGGTAATAATACACTATTACCGATCCAATGGAACTGGTTTCGTCGAATTCCAAGACTTTGCCTCGGAAGGCTATTTTTAAATATCGATTTAAATGATATACTTTTAGAATTGAGCAAACCATCTTTAAAATCAATTTTAACACTTCTATTATCTTTAGTATTATCAATATAGATTTTACAAGCCTTTTAAAAAAATTTAACAAGTTTTAAATCCCAGATTCAATACTTTACCCAATTTCCAGTAATTAAATTCAATAGTTAAGTTATCCGTTGCTAGTTATATTTGAAATTCATGTTAAAAATTAACTTTATAAATTTTTGAAATCAATTAAATATTCCAATTTCAAATGTCTAAAATCCTGGGTCGTTATAGTGCTTAGAGACCGTCCAGAGAACCCCTAAGGATATCTTCCAAAATCTTATTTAAAACGCTAAAAAACAAGCAATTTACAAAGTGCTCTTATAACGACCTTTTCGCTGCCATCTTTTGCAACTTTGTTCAACTAGTTATTAAATAGTTTATGCTATAATTTTTTCAATAAGAAGTAAACATAGAGTAATTAACGCAACAACAAAGAAACCCTAAGGATGAATTTTGAAATCATATTAAAAATCGCCAAAAAGGGCATTTACATAGTGATCATATACCGATCTTTTCGTGACTAACTTATGAAACATTTTTCTTTCATTTCTTAATTATGAAAACCATTTCCTCCCTATCCAATAAACTATGATAAATTTATAGCATAGCCAATTATATTATTTCACGATGTATTTACATATAACCATTTTAAGCTAGTTAAAGACAAGGGATTATAATGTGCCCTTATAGCCACCTTTCTTGCTTCAAACACACTTCAATTTAAGCCACAACCAAGCCAAACATGTAAAAACAAAGTCAAGACCATGTTACAAGTTTTTGATAATAACTGAAGGGATAATATTACATATAAAGTTGTCACTTGTTTTCCAAAGCAAGGGGGACCAAAAGTGATAACTTATATTAGTTCCTTGCTTTAACTTTATATTCACATAACAAACATATTTTATACACAATATACACTACTATAGTGAGTAAACTCACCAAAAGCCTATCTAACTCCATGCCCAAGCACCAAAGAACACATAAACACTTTCTACCATCACCAAACAACAAAGGACACCACCTTTAGGACCCAAAAGCTCACGACCATGCTCCTAGCCCCATAAATTGCTCATGTCTTAAATTAGTTTGGGTTATTGAGCTCCTTTTCTTTATTCTTTTTTTATTTTCTATTGTTCTATGTTGTCTTAGAGCCTTTGCCAATGGTTGAAAGAGTTTAGAGTTGATATGATACTGTTTAGGAATTTAAAGAGAAGAAGAGGACGAAGAAGACTAAATTTTGTTCTTTATTTGAAAAAAGATTTGTGAGGCTACTAGAGTGTATCTTAGAGTTTACTCAATAGGTTACTACCATATCCAAACCTCCTTGGAAGGTCACCAAGCACCCTACCTTCCAGGTGCTGCCACCATAAAAATATCTCCTTACACATAATTATCTTCTACCCCTACCAAAACATGATGCCTATCCTACTAATCAACATTAGTTAGCCATATTACACAAAATATTTTTATTTGCTAATTGTATACACACTAAGATTCAAAGCGATTTTTAGTCACATTATCGATATTTCTTCGAACTATTTATTTTTATAAACATATTTTGAATTTTTTTTAAATTCATGTGTTGTTATTTAAAAAGGGTATAACATGTTTATAAATTATTTAAATCACACTTAATTCAAGATTCAAATATTTAAACAATTTAGATATTTAAATACGATCTGTTTGAAATTCTAGGTCGATACAAATATAAAATTTAGAATCGAGATTTAAGATAGAGTGTAAATGTTCAAAAAACATATATTTATATCGGTAAATAAAATTAAAAAGTTATTTTAGACATTATATTTAATTTAATTCAATAAATTTGATTATTTTTGGATTTAATTGATAATAAAAAGAAGAATATCAATTTAAAATTTGAATTTGAAATTTGAATGATATTTTTGAAATCCATAAGTTGTTTAAAAATTTATTTTGATAAAATAAACAATATTTTTTGAACTTTGAAATATATTCAAAAAAACAATTATTTTAAATTCTGACTTATATGTGGTTCCATTAAAAGCGATTAGGGGTATGGCTATTTAAAAAAAACAATCACTTTTAATTCCATAGAATAAAGTAATTTGGCCCATAAGTTACCCACCCCCTTCATCCTTATCCAACCCTTATTGCTTATCTTCATTTCCTAAATTCGTTTCCCCTATCATCTTTATCGCCTAATGAAAATCGGCTCACACGAAAAAAACAAAAGCATCATCAATCAGATCCACACGCACGATTATGAAAGGGAAGAACCGCTTGTCCTTAGCGATACGATTAAAGGAGGTGAAAAGGCGGTTCCTAACTGACGGTTTGGTGATGTGCTCGGGAGAGAGGTGTGACAATAAGAAGATGGAGCATTGGTTCGAGCGGCACGTAGGAGAAGTTGGCTGTGCAATTGAAGAGCAGTGGCAATGCTTGGACAATGCACATGATTTAGCAGGGGCCAGAATAATTATGGAGCAAGCCATCTTCAAGTCGAGACAAGTTAGAAGGGAGAAAACATTAAGGGCCCATTTGGTTTTATTTTGTATTTTGAGTTTTGTGTTTCCAACTTGCACTAAGAAGTAGCAAAAAATAAGAGAAGAAGATTTATAATTCTTAGTCATTGTGACGACCAACGGACAACAAAGGAGTTCGATTGTTCTCCGTGCTTTTGTTATCTCTCAAAACACAAAAAGCAAAATAAACTTGTTTTCTTTACATGTAAATTTCATTTTTCAAAATTGTTTTTTTTTTCAACAATACATACAACAGACACGCTTTTATATAGACAAAAACACAAAACTAAAAACAACAAGCCAAACGGGGCCTAAGGTTTTGAATTGTTCTTTTTGAAAGCATCGAACTTGTTAGTATAACTCTATATTGATTTACAGTGAGAATAATCTTCTACATTCATTTACTGTGAGTATAACCCTTACAAGTTTTCACCTTACTACTTTAATCACTACTTGCTCTCCTTTGATCATTCAGCATAATCACTTTCGAATTATTAAAATGAGTATAGATCTCCTTTTTATTTCAATTCAAAATTCAATTATATGATTTGCTGAATTAGTTACTAGATTAAACTGTATTGTTTAAGTTAGTATAATAATAATCCTAATCTTTATTTTTCCATGAGCAACTCGATTTTGCATTAATAGATTGCAAAATTATAGTGAACTTCTCTTTGAACATAATTATACATATTCTGATTTACAGTGATTAAACCATATCTCTTTCAAAATAAATCAAGCCAATAATTAATTGAAAATGAAGATATATGATATTGCTAAGTATCAATTCCTAATTGATATTGATTGAATTACATTGCATATAACTATATAAATCAAGTTTTACAGTAGATATATTATAGAGAAATAAGAATGATAGCCTCAGAAAATTTGATCATAGGTTGTAAATAGAAAACAAATAAAAGCTTGTGGAGAAATATGAATGATAGCCTAATAATATTTCATCATAGACCGTAAATAGAAAACAAATAAAAGGCTAACATTCATTATGCAGTTGTCAGCTATACTAGGCGCTTAGCCCGTAATTAGGATGTAATTAGGCAACTATAATTTAGGAAACAAGTAACAACTAGTAGAATTATAATTTAGGAAATTAGCAATGACTAGTAGAATAAGGCTATCTATACTCATGTACAGAAAGCTTATAGAATCATAAATTAGTAATAAAACTTATTATTCATCATATTCAATCTTCTTCTCAATAATTCAATACCCAAATTTTCAATATGGTATTTGAGCAAGTCAAATCCTGATGCAAAAGTTCCGCAGCAATATCAAATGCTAAAAATAATAAGGAACTACAGTTAGTTCAATATGTCTCAATCCGATAACACTTAACTCACAAATATCATACTCAATGGAAACGGAAATTACATCCCTTGGTCCTGATCTGTAATAGTTGGCTTTGGAAGCAAAAGAAATTAAGCTTTGTCACTAAAAAAAGGAAGCAAAAAATCCAACTGAGTAAAATCCTAAAGAGAAAGCAAAAATATAAGAATTGGAGACAACCTACCAATTAATCATGTTATGGACACTCAACACTATTGAACCTTAGATTTCATACATATTCATGTAGTCCAGCACATCACAAGAGGGTTGGAACAAAGCCAAGAGAAGGTATGGTCAACAAAAAAAATCTCTCTCATATCTTTAGCCTCAAATAGGAGCTAGCTCAAATTAAACAGAGTACCCAAAGTATAACGAATTATTGACTGAAATTGTGTCAAAATGGAAAGAGCGCAATGTCTATCTACACCAACAACAGACCCATTTGAAACCCAAAAAAGATCCGAATGAGAATTAATTTTTACCTATAGGGGGCTTTCGGTCCAAGCAATGAATCGATCAGATCTTAAGTCTTAGCATCAGATGATATGCCATATTTTAATGATGTAGTGGCAAGAATTGAGAGCGATCTCGATGAGCACTCAAGAACCCTAGGTAGTCGGAAAATCAAGAGAATAAGGTGTTTCAGCAAAAATACTCATACGCTAGTTTCAAGGACATGACCAAAGGGAAGTTGTGTGACCAGTGCAAGAAAGTAGGGCACAACCACTAGTTCATCCATACCCACCTCCAATCGGTAAGAGAGAAGGTCGACAAAAGAGGTAAGTGAGGAAGTGCAAAAAGGGAGAATAAATTTTATGGTTTTAGCAAAGAAGAGGAGATAGAAGGGAATGGTTCTGAGCTCAATGGAGTCAACCAAACAACAGCCACGCTTCAACTGGATCTTCCATGGCTCAAAAGTTGCAACCAAATCAACTGGTAAATCAATTAAACAATTTGCTACAGTAATATATTTAGATTTTTAACATTCTAGTGATATTTTTAACTCGTCCAAAATCAACAACAACTTTAAAATTGCAAGTATATGTCAAAATACAAATAGATGGTTAACTAACTTAGGTGCTACTAATCACATGACATGGAATAAAAATAAATTAACCAATGTTAAACCAAATGAAGACCCTCAACATGTATCTATTGCTAACAGAGATAAAGTACAAATTTATGGTTTTAGTACAATAAAATTTCTCACAATAGATGTGAAAAATATTTTACATTTAAAATAACCCATGAACTCAATTACAATGTTATATTCTCAACATATAAAGTGATTTTCAGGATCGAGAATCAGGGAAGAAGATTGGTGAGGGATGTTTGACAAATTTCCTTTTTTATCTTGATGAAAACACTAACAAATATCACGTATCATTAAATTTAGCCGATGATGCGCGCGCTCGCGAGGTCAGGGCGCTAGAGGGTGGGGGCGGTAGCTTGGGGGCTTGGGGGTTTGCAGGATGTCAAGGTTCGAATTGAGGTGGTGGGGCTTGGGTATTTGCGAGGCTGGCAGTGGTGGAGTCTCAGAGGGAAGGTCGCGAAGTAGGGTTGCGATGCCAGAGCTCGGCGTGGGTTTGGCGACTGGATGCAGGAGGTATAATTTTTTTTTTCAATTTAAATATATATATATATAGAAGAAAGGTTAATATAAAAATAAATATAGACATACATAGATTCACACGCATGTTTTAATCTAATCATATACACGAAAACAATGATATATATATACACACACGCAGCCTTTTTTCTTTTTTCTAGTTAGAATATATATATATGTATGTATGTATGTATGTATGTATGTATGTATATATGTATGTATACATGTATGTATGTATGTATAAATGTAGTGACAGAAGAAAATAGTATAAACATAATATATGTAAATATATAAATACACAGACATGTTTTATTATATATAAAAGTAAACTGAAAATATATAAAGGTAGGTTTTGGAAGAAAATATATAGGAATTTTAAAATGTTTAAAGTATATATTAGAGTGATCGATATTACTGCATTATATAGCGGATGACACCCCATGCACCTCGCATAATAGCGGATGACCCTATGTACCGCGATATCCCGCCTTGAAGCAGGATTGGTATTTTATTTGTTGACTAATATTTGTGGATGTATGGAAACAAGTTGGAGCGAATCCAACTGGATTCCTCAAAAATGTTGAATCTTACTTTCATATTCAGTTATATGGAACATTGAATAATTTTGTGATATATTATGTTGAGAAATTAATTTATTCGATGTTAATATATTGTTGTATATATTGTGGCATTTTAAAAATATAAATATTGAATTTTAAAAGGGAAATAAAAAAGGAAAATTTAAGGTAAGAAATTTATAGTAAAGATGGATAAGTTTAAAATGATAAGAGTCGGGAAAAAGTAAATAGTTTAGTTTGAAATCCTATTAAATAAATTTTGGAATATGGAAAAGAAAGGAATCTTGAATAAATGGGAATTAAAGGATTTTAAAAAGCAAGGAATTAAACAATATTGATTTAAGTATAAAGGATTTATTTTAAATTTAAGTTTAAATGAGTTGGAAAAAATAAAGGAAATTTTTGAAATGTAAAATATGAAATTAATATTTTAGGTTTAAATAAGGTTTTAAATCATAGTAAAGGAGTGAATCTAGGATTTGTGGTTTTTGGAATAAACTTGAGTAAATCAAGAGAAAACTTTAAAAGTGGGATTTAATTCAAGAGAATCACTTGAAAATCGATTTAAGTCTTTTGAAAATAGTGATTAAAAGGAGAACGAGACTATGAAATTTATAAACTGGGTTTATAAATAAAGTGAAATAAATATCAGTGGATATTTTGAATTTTAAATTCACAAGAAAAGGGTAGTTCGTTTTGAAAATAAAAAGGTGGGTTTATTTTTAAAAGTATAGAAAAGAAAATTTACGGGATTAGGACGTAAATTAAAGTGGAAATAAATCAAGAAGGATTTATAAATGATTAGTTGAGCTGTATTGGAATGAAAAATGTATTTTCCTGAAAAGCCAAGTATAATTTCAAAGGAAGATTTTTAAGTATAAAGTAGAAGTTTTAAAAATGGTTTTGAAAGAGTGTTTTAGAAAAATTATTATTTAGTTGTTTAAAATTGTTAAAGTAAATATTTATTAAGTTAATTATAGTAGTAATTATTTTTAAAGGTTAAATTTGTATTTTGATGTAAAGGATAACTATTAAATATTTATACCTTATATAATAGCTTTATTTTAAAAGTAGCTTTGGCTAAAGTTTTACTTGGAAAATTATTATAGAATCTCATAACTATTATTTTGAATTAAGTGATATAAGAAGTTTTATTTTAAAATGTTTTAAATGTATATTTTTTGATAAAGTGATTTAATTTATTTAAAAGCTATATTTATAAAGTCTTGGTGCTTTTCAGTGGAAATAAAATATTTGTCTTGTGAATGTTATTTGATAGTTAAATAACCGACTATCAATATTGGCCAATGCGCTGATCGTTTCGAAGAAACCGAGATTGGGTTTAATTATCCGAAAATCACTTCAATCTAGTTTGAATGTTTGCGAATGAAGACCATAAAGATGATGAAGACGGTGATTTAGTTTGTCTAAATCCAGGACAACTTGTATGGACGAATACTACCAGACCATCGTCCGGAGGACGATGAGCATTCCAAGTGAAACGTGTTCTAAAAAAGTAACGCATAGCCTCAAGCTTCATCAACCGAGAATGGCTAAAACAGGGGAGGTGCAGCAAGACTAAGTGGGTAGCACCCAAATTGGGTAAGGTCATCCATGTCCAATGGTCCCTTTTTGATCTCGGCTTAGTGGGCGGTTGCTGGTCCCAACCGTAGGGTGATCTTATTCGGACTATCTAGTAAGGGGTAGCTCCGGTCTTGTGTTACAAGAGATCGGAAGTGGTCCTCGGTACGCTGAGCTAGGCTAGGTACTGTGATGGGCGGTACCTCAGTAGCCCTGCCATTGTATGGAATCCAATCTCCAATAAGCGCCTGTACGGTTTTGATTATGCCCAACTATTGCTGGAACGTGAGATGCAAGCATTTTAGCTAGATTCTATTTTACTTTCTATAGACACTATTATAATATCAGAAGGATTTGATAAATATATTTTGGTTATCGTAAGGCAAAATCCCGACATATTTATTTGTGGTGTGGTCTTACGAGATACCTTTGTTCTCAAAGAATTTTCAAAAAAATAATAATAATGCAATTGAGTGTGGTTTTCTCACGCTGGTTTTCCAGACTGACTCGGGTGTTGTTTTATTATGACGCTCGGGTAAAACTGAGTTTAAGAGATCCAGGATAATATGCTATGGAGCTCAAGAGGTGAGCTGGATGACAGAGACTTATCTTCGTACTTGAAGTATTATTCCGTTGTGTAAGGATAGATAATAAGCTTTCAAAAGTGATGGATGATTGTTGTACTCTGATAATGGTATGTATATATAACAGTACAGATTTCTTTGTATTTAAAAGCTGTATTATTTATTATATTTCGTTCCGCTGCGATTGTGAGACTCTAATGTTATTTTATCTTCTTCTTCTACCTCTTTCTTCTTCTTTTACTTCTAGTTATTCGCTCTTTCGTACACTTTGAGTTGAACGAGGAAGAATTATTATCAACTCAAGGGGTACAGATTTGCGGGCTGTTACACAGAGTTTGGCTCCCTGCTTCCTAACACCAACTGTTATTTCATTTTTTGTGTGGGCGTTGTTACCAACACTACACTCATAGTTAAGAGGTGATTATTTTTATTTGCAATCCACAAAATTTAAAATTGTTATGTGGTTTACTCATGCCGTACAAATAATATATATCCTTTTCTATTTTACCTATTATTTATTTTTAACCAATCTTCTTCTTCTTCACTTATATTTTGTACTAAGTTTAATTTAGCTTTCAGTAATGGTGAGAACAAACCTTCTGCTTCCAGACAAAAACACCTTCATGTTTTACTTATCATTTAATTTAACTTATAATCATCGACAACCAAATTAACGTGTAAAATGGTAGAATTAAAAAAATACTCGTTTGTTTTGTTAAACAAAATCTACACAGATGCTTTTTGGGTAACAATGTATCTTATCTCCTTTTCTTTTGAAATTTCATCTGCAGATAGGTTTAATGTTTCCATTGATAATTGATTTGGATTACAGACAAAAGTGGAAGAACAGTGAAGAATAAAGGAAATTAGGGTAAAAATAAAGGAATAAATTGGTCAATTTACAATATAATTATGTGTGTGGGATATTTTTGCTGGTATCCCTCGTAGTAAAAAATATTTTTCTTAAAGAATGGTCCCCTCTTAACCAAAAATGGAGTGTCAGTAACAATACTCCTTAAATATTTCAAAACCCAAAAGTCTTCTCTCTAATACCTTAAACCAAATTTAACTTGTTTTAAAACATAACAAAAATCATATAATATAAAAGATAAATCATATAGAATAATAAATTTTATTCCGCCAATAATATTTAGACACTAATATTTAGGATGATGAAGTTTTAAATAAATTCTTACTTGATTGGTTAAAATATGGTTTGCCAAATCAACTTGCATACCTTTTGATGTTTGGCCGATTGGTTTCTTCCATATTTTCACAATCAAACACTTTTTAATTGAATCAAAAAGTTTTAAAATTGAATATTCACCCGGGAATCTCAAAGATGTATAAAGATATAAGGAGAGTTTTCTGGTGGCCGAGCATGAAGATGAATGTGGCTGGTTTTGTAAATAGTTGTGCCATCTGCCAACAAGTGAAGGGAGATCAACAGAAGTCAGCCGGACTATTGCAGCCTTTGGAAATTCCAGATTGGGAGTGGGAGATGATCTCGATGGACTTCATCGACGGTTTGCCTAGAACCAGGAAAGGAAATGAAGGGACATGGGTTATTGTTGATCGTTTAACAAAGAGTGCCCATTTTATTCCCGTTAAGGCAACTCGTACTACAGCTTCTCTGGCAGAAATTTTCTTGAAGGAGATAGTCAGATTGCATGGTGTTCCTAGCAGTATAGTAAGTGACCGTGATCATATTTTCACTAGCAAATTCTGGGAAGCTCTGCAATCAGCAATGGGAACAAATTTGAGATTAAGTACAGCCTATCGTCCTCAGACGGACGGACAGACAGAGAGGCTTAATCATATTCTGGAAGATATGTTGCGAGCTTGTTTATTGGATTTTGGTGGATCGTGGGAAGACCATCTTCACCTAGTGGAATTCTCTTAGAATAATAGTTACCAAGCAACTATTAAGATGGCCCCGTATGAAGCTCTGTATGGAAGGTCGTGTTGATCCCCATCCTGTTGGATTGAATCGAATGATTGACTTGTACTCGGACCCGATCTAATTTGAAAAGCTTCTGCGAAAGTTGAGCTTATCAAGAAAAGGATGAAAGCTGCTCAAGATCGTCAGAAGAAATATGCATATAAGAGACGAAGACTATTAGAATTTGAGATCGAAGATTTAGTTTTTATTAAAGTTTCCCCGATCAAAGGAGCTATAAGATTTGGAAAGACGGGAAAACTTGCTCCGAGATATATTGGTCCATTCCGAGTACTAGAAAGAATTGGAACTGTAGCCTACAGAATTGAATTGCCAGAACGGATGTCTGGGATTCACAATGTATTCCATGTGTCTCATTTAAGAAAATTTGTTCATGACCCATCATTGGTGGTAGAACCAGTTGTTCAGGAAGATTTAGAAGTAGAACCCAACCTGACTACGGTTAGAAATCCTGTTCGGATTGTAGATCAAGACGAGCAGCAACTCAGGAACAAAGTGGTGAAACTCGTCAAAGTGCAGTGGAGTGAGGATCCTAGAGATTGTACCTGGGAAACTCTTGATAGTTTTAGGAAGGCTTATCCAGATTTATGTCCGGATAGCTAGTGATGGCTGTTAGAATAGACTATTTGATTGTTTGTTTTTGTATGGATGATATGTATGTTTGGATTATTATAAAAGCTTTTAAATTAACTGTTGTTTAAATTTCGGGGACGAAATTATTTTAAGGGAGGAGGAATGTAACATCCCGAAATTTTGACCATATTATTATATTAAGTTCTTAATCTAATTTAAATAAAATGCAAGATTTTCATTTATAAATAAATAAGATTTTAGACATTATTAGTTGTATATGTGTTATAAAGGAAATTATAATTTCAAAATTTAAAATAGACTCTTTTAACAATGTTTAAAATAAACTGTTTTATTCAATTAAATTAAAAGGTTATGTATTAATGACATTTAATATTAGATATATAAACGTAGTTAATAATAATAGTAAGTACAATAGCATAATTCTATTCATATTCAATATAAATATAAAGAATATTAATGCAAATATAAGTTACAAATCAAATATTTGGAAGATTTAACTTTAAATAAAAATAAGATTAAGAAGTGTTTCTAACAACAACTTTTACAATTAAAGTAAAATAAGCTTATAAATATTTAATATAAGTATAACATAAAAATATGGATATAAACATAAGTACATAAACATAGGAAACCATAATATTAATGTATGTATAAAATAGACAAGTAAAAATACCTGACATATGTAGTGTTATTTAATCAATGAAGACAAAATGAAAAAAAAACCTGCAAACAAATTTTATATGCCTAAGTAAGCTAAGTGTTCACTTCAAAAATAAGACAAAATCATTGTATAAATACACACCAGGCAAATACAAGATAAGCAAGTATCTTTACAAAATAAAACTTGTCAGCAAACATAATAAGTTGTAAACCTATATGAAGACATACGTTAATTAGCTCTACAAATTTTCATTTCAGGTTTATAAAAAAAAAATCATTCCAGCCGAATTATTTTGCCTTAGCTCAGATTACAGTACTTTATTATAAAATAAAATATGATCAAAGCCAAGTTAAGGCTTGTACCAGAAGATATCTTTGTTCAAAGCTATATATATGTATAATTCATCATTCTATTTGTTCATAGAATTTAGTTCGTTTATAACTTCAAAAGAAAAACCTGAGAAAAGCAAAAGAAATATAAATAAACATCTTATTTTCAAGCTCAAAAAAATTCAGAAAGCAAGAAAAGTTTTCAGGGATTCATTCATCAAACAGCAGTCTTCTTTCATCATCAAATACTCCTCTGTTTCAATAGTATATTTAGTGAGTAAACTAACTTTTTGAAATTTAATTTTTAGTAATTGACTCAATATGAATTATTATGTTGATGTATATTATTCTGGGATGTTTTTCTAATTTCTGGAAGATCTGCATATTCATGTACTTCCAATTTCCAGTTACTGTGGCAACATAAGTAAAGATTGAATCATACTCTTTATATTAACACATTTTTTTCACTTAGAATTTAACTAAATAATTTTGTTTAAAATGAAGATCAAAGCTTGGAAATTGTTTAAAGGTTGCTGTCAAATATAATCACCGTGAATTCAAATTTACAGTAAAAAAAATAAATAATGGTCAAAATTCGAATAACTTGAATTGTAAATTTGAATTTATATATTGATACAACATACAAAAATATGATTTTTAAGACCAAAATTATAATTTTTAGTTAACTATTCATAGAGCGGTTTGTTAGTGAACCGAAAATGCTTTTATATGAATATCTGATGATTCAATCAATTATTGATGATGAAATTTGACGTGAAGCTAGAGTGTTGATGTGAGTACACCATAAAAATGTTAAAAAAAAATTCAAATGCAATATTTTTTGGGAATGATCGAGAGTAGGGTTTTGGGGTGCGACTGTTTGGGTTTTGTACATTTGTTGTTCGTGTCTTCGTAGTGTTACCGAGCGTCGTAAGGTTTTGGGAAGTGGTAGAGGGGGTTGTCGTCGAGGTATGGCCGAAGCCGCGTTGTTAACGTTGATCATAGTTGGGTAGTCGAGGAGAATTTCTATTGGCGCGTGCGTGCTGCTGTTCATTCGAACATGCTTATTTTGATTCCGTGTTATTTGCGTTGATCTGAGCTGTGTAATCGAGTAAGAGGTTGTAGTGAGGTTTGTGGGTGGCGTACGTGACTGTATTGTGAGTTTTGGAGGTAGTTGTGTGTTATACTCGAGAAATTTTGAAGTTGGCTTTGGTTTTCTCTCTGGGTCGTGTGTGTGTTTGTTTACATTAGTTTAGAACTTAAACTTAAAAAAAAGAAACAGAAGAAGAAAAGAACAGAGGAAGGAGAAGGAGTGAAGCAGGAGGGCGCAAGAAACATCAGGTTATACTCGAGTTTAGCATGAAATTTGCGCATAGTTTCCTCGGGTTTCAATTTACAGGGAATTAGCTAACTATAATACTAAGTTAAAAGGGGTAAATAAATTAAATATCACTTAAGATATTGGTGTTGACCAATTTTTAAGCTAAGATTTTACTTAAAATTTATTAAGGAAGTTTTATATAACGTAAGAGATTCATGTGATTTGGAAATTAATTAAGATTAGTAACTAATTTTATAACGATGATTAAATAAATAATTTACGGTTTAATTAAATCTGTAATTAAAGATTTATAAAAAAAATCTTGTGTAAATCAATTTGCAATTAAAGAATTTAATTAACCATTTGAAGTTGATTAATTAACAAAGAATAGTTAATTAATTAAGGATTAAACGATTAAGTTAATTAGTAATTAATGGTTAGTTAAATAATTAGTAATACTTAAATAAGTAAATGAGTTTTTTAAATCAATAATCAAGGTTATTGATTAATAATTAATTAAGTGAATAATTAATAAGTAATTAATAATTATTTAAATAAGTTAATTAATTAGTAATTAACTAAGTAAGAATAAAATATGGTTTATTCTTAAGAAAGTAATTAGGTTTAAATAAATTAAACTAAATGTTGATATGAATCAATGATTCTATTTGATTGACTCTGATATTTATTTATATCCTGTGATGTTCTGTGATATTCTGGATATATCTATGATGAATGTGTATGATTTATCTGTGATAAATTGCTATGTGAATTCAATTGTTGAATTTAAACTATTTAAGTTAATTAGACAACTTGGCCTTTAAAATGGCGTTTGGATTTCGATGAGATCAGGATCAGGTACCGATTTGATATTCCAAAAACCACATCGATCCAAATTAAATGTTAGGTCATGACATCTCAAGTGAAGATCGAGATGGTGTTTTCAGAATGCAAGGGTTATTGTCGTTAACTCTGAGGGTGATTCCAAAACGAGTGTAACGAGATAATGCCTTCGATTTCGTTCGAACCCGGAACGAACTTGTATGGATTGAATGCTTTCAGCACATCGTCAGGCGGACGATGAGCATTCTAAGAGATATGTTCTATAAGGTAAACGCAGCCTCAAGCCTCATCAACCGGGAATGGCTAAAACAGGGGATGTGCAGCAAGGTTAGGTGGATCATGCCCAAGCAGGACGAGGTATACCCCAGTCTAGGTGTCCCTTTTTATTCGGCTGTGTAGGCGGTTGGTTTACAACCAACTACAGGGTTATCTTGTTCGGGACTGTTCAGTAAGGAATGGTTCCGGCCTTGTGTTGTAGGGGAGTTAGGGTGGCTCCTCGGTACGGTAATCTAGGCCACATACTGTGACGGGCGGTACCCCAGTAGCCGTGCCCTTGTATGGGATCCAATTTCCAATAAGCGCCGTACATTTTGATTGTGCCCGACTATGTTGGAATGTGAGATGTAAGCATTTCAGCTATTTTTGTATTTTACTTGAAAACCTTAGACGCTATTATAATATCACTAAATTTCCTATAAAATGTTTTGGTTAGCGTAAGGTAAAAACTTGCCTGTATTTATGTGTGGGAAGTCTTACGTGATACCTTTATTTCAAATGATTTTCAAAGTTAAACAACTTTAAACCGTTTACTCATACCAGACCCATGTCTGACCCGGAGTTTATATTTTGTTTTTCATAAACTCTTGGGTACTCAAATTTTTATGAGTAGCCAAGTGATAGGTTTCGGAGTATAGAGTTTTCTGAAGGAGTTGGAGCAGAAGACCTGACGTATGTAGCTATCTATATAGTTCCGCTGTGTTAGTTAGTTTATGATATTTGGGATGTATGTTTTGACAGATATGTATATGATAATCATGTTGTATGATATTGTGTAACTCTGATGTATATATAACTATGTAATAGTTATGTTGATGTATTATATTTTGTTCCATTCCGCTGTGAGATTCTGATGTTGTTATTATTTCTTTCTAATCTTTTCTATTTCTATCCCTTTCTTTCTTATTGATGACACGTCTTTCTGGAGTCAGAAAGCCGGGTCGACACAGCTCATTATATAAACCCCCAATTACCTCCATAAATGGTGTGTTACTCATATGCATTTTCATATGCTTTTTGTGATTTAAGTCGGATCTTCCAGGAGTATGTTTAATTCTTCGTCTTCAGGGTTATGCTCATTCGTTTATTTTATTATTATTTTCTCATTCTATTCTGTTTTTGTATGGGTTTCTACTTGACTACTTACTTTTTTATGTCCTATTCTATATTATTTTGGTGTTTTCTCTTAGAAAATTAGTTAAGATCATACTTTTTCTATCTGATTTGCTTCCAATTTCTCATGGATCGCATTGTGGATCCTTTATTTGTGTTATTTCCATTAGTTTATTATGATTCTTTATCGGGGGACATCAACATATTTAATTTGTACTTGGTCAACCTAGTTCAGAATTTTATATTAAGCAAAGCCCTCGTCTTCGATTTTCGACTGTTTGCATATCCTGAAACTATTGACTTTTTATTAAAATATCGTTTACGCCAGGAGAAAAAAACCTTTTTAAATTTGCTCCAAGTCATGCTACTTCGAATTCTTTCAAGTTGTACTTACTATAGTTTGCAGCTTACAGATATTTGAAATTACACTAATAAAATCGAAATGAAAGCTAGAGACGAGAAGCGCACACAGGACAGAACAATGAATAGAAAAGGAGAACCTTCTCTCAATGGAAAGACAGGCAGATGGAAAGCTTGCCCTTTCATTCTTGGTATCTTACTTTTCTTACCAATAATTTCATTTTATTAAGTACATTAATTTGTAACAATATCATTGCCATCTGGAGCAAATGAATGCTATGAAAGATTTGCCTACTACGGAATAAGCATGAATCTGGTGAACTATATGAAAGAGTATCTTTACAAAGAAAGCAGTGTTGCTGCAAATGATGTCACTACCTAGTTAGGCACTTGCTATTGTACCCCTTTCCTCGGTGTGTTTCTTGCTGACGCCAAGCTTGTTCGACTCAAGACCATTTCCCTCTCCATGATGATTTACATCGCCGTAAGTCACTCGTAAAGAATCTATTACTATTATATTTTTTAATTCCTAGGTAAACTAAACATCACCTGTGTAATTAACGGCCTAGGAAATAGATTTACTGTAGTTGAGATTAGATCCTTGCATATTTACACTGACATCTTTTTGGTTTGACTTGATAAGCCGATATTTATCTCTGTTATAATTTTGAACATTGTTGCTTCTACAATTAGAAATTTTTGAGGAGTTTACATGTGGCGGCCCTGATTCGACTTTTGATAATCGACACCAAATACGATGCTCATATTCAAATGTCGTAGATCCAAACATCGAATCTGGTTCGCCGAAGTTTATAACAACATCAGATGAATATAAAACAGCAGAACAAAATGAATATCATGCATACATCACAGATACAACATCATAATATCCATTACTACATCAGAGTATTTTTAATACATACACCTCAACTCCAAATAACCATCATAATAATACAACAGCGATCATATATCCAAAAAGTCTTCAAAGGAATGGAGTGATAACGAATTCCCAAAAACTAACACCTAAGCTCCCAAAAGCTTCTAAACTATATCCAAAGTAAAAGCTCCAAAATACTACTACACCAAAACACGTAAACCTGCTACTAGGCTGCCCGTGTGAAAATTATGGGCACCCAGAGTTTAGGAAAGAAACAATAAACTCCGGGTCAGTCATGGGACTGGTATGAGTAAACAAAAACAGTTGTTTTTAAATAAACTAGATTTATAAAAGAAAATCCGGTATGCTTTTGGAAAATGGAACTACCATAAGACCTCCCGCCACACACACAATGCAAACGCAGAATTGGATGAGATTTCTTCTTATGATAGTCAAATATGCTTGATACGAGAAAAATTCTTTGATATTATTACTAGTGCATAGTGTAAAAAGCATTTCGAAAGTATAATATTAGTCTTAACCAGCATAGGTACCATATACTATGCCTACTATAGCTACCATGTTAAATGACAGGTTCTACAACTAAAACCCTACTGGGTTTGTATTGTTTTGTTTGGGTTTCCAACAAATGGTCAGGCTAAGGACTTCTTATTGCCACATGGATACGCCTCTGGCGGTACGTCCCGAGAACTTAACCAGCTCTCTGCCAACATAAAGCAGAGTTACCTCTGTAACTAGGTAACTACTACTTGAGTATGCCGCTCCCCGGTCCTTTGGGACCTTTATCTGAAGGCCCTCTATCACAAAGCAATAATCACACAGTAAATAAGACTGGACCTACCACACAGGTAAATATCTAGGATGCATACCATGACATCACCTTTTTCCAGAAGGAAATGACATACCCTAAAGGGCGCGACCCTCATAACCTTGCCGCATCTTTCCTGTTTCGACCATTTCCGGGTTATGAGGTCCGATGAGGTCTCGTCCATAAAGCTACGCTTTACACGAAAGCCATGCTTTGATCGTAAATGATCAACAAATGATCATCAACACACAGCAGCACTTAGCATGTCACACTACCAAATTGGGAGTATAACGCTGATAACTTTCAATTACATAACCTCTGAGCTCGTACGTCTCGGAGAAGGGTGTTAAGCTAAGAGAATAAATTCTCTGCCACCAACAGATACATATTTGAAAGAAATCTGCCTTATACCTCAAAATATACTGTCAGACATACGACCATATAAGTCTGTTGCGAGTTCGAACAGAATCGAAGGCACTTCATCCAATAAAGGAAGAAGTCTTTGCAAATCCGGGTACCCACAATCCCGATCAGACTTTCCATCACATAGGGAATCTCTATACCGGAGCAACTCAGTGTAGAGATAATCGATAGGTTATCCTATCATTTTCGAAGACACCCGGTCATCACCACCGGTCACCAAATGCTATCCATTTCGACGTATCGTTGTTCAGAATGGGTTATATGACACAAAGGTCCTCTCCCGGCTAAACTGAATAGCGAGCGTTTAATTTTAAAACATGTGGACATATCAATCACAAAGATTCACATTTAGGGTTCGATATGGGTGTCGGATAACTAACTGAAATCCGACTCCCTGTCGCATCGAAGTTTAAATGCCGTTTTACGGGCAAAAAGGGGTTTTCACATCAATACAGCACTAATCATAGATCACAATGCCTTAAAGAGCAATCTACATCTCACAGTATTACAATCACAATAATTCAGTGGAGTACAATTATTTTCAATCAATGTGAGTGCGACTTAATGGATTAGCCACATAATTATTTTTATTGATTATTTTAAATAAACAATTAATTTAAATCTTAATTAACTTGATTATTTGTTTCATAATTAATTATTTTAATTAAATGCCAATTAGTCAACTTAATTTATCTAATTAACAAATTCTTAATTTACAAATTAATTAGATACTTAATCATTAATTAACAAATTAGAAATTACTATTATAAATCATTCTTGATTGTTCTTCAAAACCATTAATTAATAGTAATTATTTGCCTTAATTGTCGTTTAGAAAATCCTCTTTATACTTTGGAAATCAATTTATTACAGTTATAGAAAGTTTTAATGTTAATTAACTTTAATACTTAGCTTAAATTAAATTATTTAGTTAAAGAATTAATTAAATTCTAAAACATTTTTAAATAATTTAAAACTTATAGTAAGTTCTTAATTTAACATACCTTGTAAATACAAAAATTTACTTAACATTGTAAATTCAAAATTTTATTGGGCCTAACCTAATTTTAAACAAAACCCGGGCAAATTTTCAGTTTACACGTGTAATACCCAAGCCCTTTCACTAAACTTTCCGAGTCCCCCTCTCGTTCTTCTCGTATGCTTCTTCTCCTTCTATTTCTTCCTTTCGAGTTAGTTTAAGTTTACATTTAAACTTTATAAACTAGTATGCTACAGGATTCACACGAGCAAACCGAACATCTTCTCGAGAAATTTGATTTCTTTCCCGAGCGAACTCTCGAGAACCCAACACTTGCTCAACTCCAAATGTGCTCACGATCCACCGTGCACGTGTACACCACCGCGCCAACGTTCTGGTGGCCATCGCGAGTTCCAGTAGGTCGAAAAACTCGCCTAAACTCAAAATTGAACTTCGGTTCGACATGAAAAATTCGAAATCGAAAATTTGCATTTTTGCTCGTCACTGCACTCGAACACACTCAACTAAACTGCCGCGTCGCCGCTTCCCGGACCACCAGCGACACCACACCGTCGGCGACATCTCGTCAACATGCCAAGCCATCATCCCCCTGAACCACGCGAAGCTCGATGCCTTCGAGGTGATGAAATCACCTTGTTTAAAGACACGCAAATAAACTCGAATATAACCCTAATTTGAACTCGGTTCGTCAATTTATGCAATGAAAAAAAATTTCACCAATTTTCCCAAAGTCTTTAATCAATAAACTAGCTTCACACAAATTTTCATCGACAATCATTTAATCGATCGCTAGAAAATGGAAAAAACACAATTTTCACACAACCACGAACTGCACTTAGAATAATAAATGAAAAATCATCATATTTATTTTAAAAATCATCTCTTTGTGTATTTATTCAGGTTATATGATCAAAACAATGATTTAACATACTTGAGCTTATTACATGTTCTTATTTTACTGTAAATTTTAAGTTACAGAGACAAATACTTCATGTTCAAGCTTGAAACAAATTTTGAGCTGTGATACAGATTTAAACAAGCTTATTTTGTTTAAAAATCTTAATTTGAAAGGGATTATATAAAGTTTATTTGAAAATTTTCCCAAGTCACTTTGTTCCGAAACAAAATATTGAAGAACAACTATGTAAACATCTCCAGTAATCACAGATAAAAAGACATACAAAACAAGTTTTCCTTTAATATGCAGCAAAGCTCAGGATTTTATAAACTAAAAACTTAGGCTTCAAATAAAGAATATAGGTTTACTCACATAGTATGTTGATGAACAGAGTTGTTTCTGTGTTTTTGAAGAACTAAAGTTTGATCTGCTTTTAATTTTTCTCTGTTTTACTCAGTTGAATGATCTTGAATTTGTAAAATATGACGGTTTATTTTATTTTCTTTCAGGCTTTGCTGTGTTCTTGTTTGAATGGAATAAAGCAAATATGCATGTGTATATATAAGGGAGATGGTTTGTACAGGCGAAGGTTTAACTGGTGCAAGTGTTTCTCTTTGATCAGATTTTTTTTTTTTATTGACTAAGCCAAAATTTATTTCGGCTGATATAATCTTGTTCATGCTGAAGAATAGATAGCATTAATTGTTCATGCTCCCATTTTTGTTAACATATATATGCTGCTTGATTTTTCTGTAAGTACAAAAAAAATTTCTATGTAAGTACTAATTTTTGTTTTATTTAAGATATTTATCTTCTTGTATAAGCCTTGTTTGATTGCTTCCTGGTTTACAATTTATATGCAAGTTTATATGTATTACATATGTCATGTTATAACCATAAAAATTTTATTATATAATTTTATCATAAGCATACTCTTGAATTTTTTTTCTATTTGAAGTTTAACTATCAATATTTAATTCATCACATATATTTTATTTTATTGTTTAATATAATTTCCTGTTTGTTACATATTTTATTCATTTTTATTATTATTATTTATTTAAACTCAAACTATCAAATATTTATTAATATCCATATATCTTTCTTTTACTTAATATTAATAATATTTTATTTCCTTTGAAACTTTTCAATTTAATTTTTTAAAGGTTCAAACCAATTTACTGAATTCAAAATTCAAATTTTTGGGATGTTACAAATATCCCCGCTTAAGAAAATTTCGTTCTTGAAATTTGAAAGAGAGAGGAAAGCAGACAAAGAATATAAGAATTTAGAAACATAAGGAAATGGCTTACCAATTTAAGATGAGATGTCCATTCTGCAGTTGGGATACGATTTCTGCATATTATCTTCAGTTTCCCAAGTATAGTCCATTGGCTCGCCACTCCACTGAACTTTAACGAGTTTCACCACTTTGTTCCTCATTCGCTTTTCATCATGATCCACAATCTTTATTGGTTCTCTTCTAACTGTTAAATTGAGAGTGATCTCAAGGTCCTGCTGGGCTGCCTCCTCAAAAATACTATCTGGCCCGTGCATATATTTCCGAAGACTAGAAAAGTGGAACACATTATGCACACCAGACAACCAGCTGGGTAGCTACACTCGATATGCTAGAGGACTGATCCTTTCTAGAATAGGAAAAGGACCAATATAACGCGGTGCTAACTTTCTAGTTCTCCCGAACCTCAATACACCCCGCAACGGAGATACTTTCAGAAATACCGAATCTCCAACTTGAAATTCCAAATTTCTTCTTCGACGGTCATAATAGCTCTTTTGACGACTTTGAGCTGCTTTCAATTTCTTTCGAACAAAATCAACCTTCTCCGTGGCTTCTTTAATCATATCAGGTCCAAGGACAAGTCTATCACCTGATTCAATCCAGCATGCAGGTGATCGACACAGACGACCATATAAAGCTTCGAAAGGAGCCATTTCGATACTGGCTTAATAGCTGTTATTATACGAGAACTCGACTAGATGCAAATGGTCCTCCCAAGAACCACTAAAGTCGAGAATGCAAGCATGCAAAAGGTCTTCTAGAATTCGGTTATCCTTTCAATCGGCCCATCAGATTTTGGGTAATAAGCAGTGTTGAGATTCAATATTATTCCAAAGCGACTTGGAATGCCTCCAAAAATCTACTGGTGAAGATCGGATCACGATCACTCACTATGCTGTTGGGGATACCATAGAGACGAACAATTTCTTTTATATATAGCTCTGTAAAGCTGGCTGCAGTCCGAGTGGATTTCGCTGGAATTAAGTGAGCAGTTTTGGTTAGACGGTCCACTATAACCCAAATTGCTTCATTTCCCTTCTTGGTTCATGGCAATCCGTCGATGAAATCCATCGATACTTGATCCCATTTCCATTTCGGTACTTCCAAAGGCTGAAGTAACCCGGGCACTTTCCTTTGATCGCTTTTAATTTGTTGACAAATAGCACGGCGACTCGCATAAATAGATATGTCCCTTTTCATTGTCTTCCACCAGAAAGTTCTTTTAATATCTCGATACATTTTATTAACTCCTGGGTGGATGAAAAGCTTAGATTTGTGGCATTCATCTAAAACTTCACGTTTAATATTAGGGTAGTTTGGAACATAAATCCTGCCTTTCATCTTTATAATTCCATTATCATCAATCACAAAACTAGAATCTTCACCTCGATGAATCCTCCAAAATATTCCCTGAAGAAAATTGTCCTCTTTTTGCTTGTTGGCAATCCTTTCAAGAAGAGTAGAAGCAATGACAAGGTGAGAAAGAATGGCATGCTTTCTACTCAAAGCATCGGCAACCACATTTGCCTTTCTCGGCGTATACAGAATATCTAGGTCATACGATGCCAGAAATTCTAACTAACGTTGTTGTCGCAAATATAGATCTTTCTGGGTAAAGAGATACTTTAAAGATTTGTGGTCGATGAATAATTCAAATGTTTCACCTAGAGAAGGAAGTGTTCATTAAGTATATTGTTTAAGTTAAGTTAAGTTCGTAAATTGTTAAGAAAGCTGAAAAGGTTCTTACCCAGAAGATAGTGTCTCCATATTTTCAAAGCGAAAACAATAAGCAAAAGCACCAAATCATGTGTTGGGTAGTTTCTCTCGTGCGGACGTAATTGTCTACTCGCGTAGGCAATTACCTTCCCATTTTGCATTAATATTGCACCTACCCCATCACCACATGCATCAATATAAATAGATAATCCCTGGTTCCCGTTGATAATAGCGAGAATAGGAGCGGTGGTTAGTCTCTTCTTCAATTCTTGAAAAGCTTCATCGCATTTCGGAGCCCAGTTGAACTTTATATCCTTCATTGTTAGCTTGGTGAACGGAGTAGCTATCTTAGAAAAGTCTTGAACAAACTTCCGGTAATAGCCTGCTAAAGCCAAAAGTCTTTGAACTTCTTTTGGGGTAGTAGGTCTTCTCCAATCAAGAATAGCGGAAATTTTGCTAGGATCAACAGAAATTCCTTCTTCAATAACAATATGGCCAAGAAATTTAACTTCTTTGACCTAAAAGTGGCATTTGGAAAATTTTGCAAATAGAATATTTCTCCTCAGTATCTCCAAGACGATTCTAAGGTGCTCAACATGCTCCTCTTCGGTCTTGGAATAGATCAAAATATCATCAATAAACACGAGCACAAATTTATTCAATACTTCGTAGAATACACGGGTCATAAGGTCTACGAAGTACGCTGGAGCATTGGTTAACCCGAAAGGCATGACTAACCATTCGTAGAACATATTACGACCCCTGAAAGCGGTCAAATGAATACAATCTTCGGCGATTCGTAGTTGAGGGAATCCTTGGGCTTGATCCATCTTCGAAAAGAAACGAGCGTCGTGCAATTGATCAAATAGATCGTCAATTCTAGGCAATGGAAATTTGTTCTTGAGAGTCATCTTATTGCGCGGTAATCTACACACAATCTCAAAGATCCGTCCGATTTTGCAACAAACACGACTGCTGAACCCCATTCAGAAACACTGGGTTGAATTAATCTTTTTGCTAGTAGATCATCGGTTTGCTGAACTAATTCAACCTTTTCCATGGGTGACATCCTGCGACTTCCGTGAACGACAGGACGAGCGTTGGGCACTAGGTCGATTCTGAATTCAATTTCTCGATGTGGAGGTAGAGATTTCACTTCTCCGAACACGTCCAGAAAATCTCTAACAATTGGTATAGACTCCAAACTGGGTTCGGGATAGCCCAAGTTATACATCAATCCTTCCCTTTTGGGACTAGGGTCCTTACAAGAAATTTCGATGAAATCTCCAAAATCGGTTTTAATTGAAATCAATCGATTAATACAATCCAATTTGGCTTTGTATTTTGCTAGCCAATCCATTCCGAGTAAGACTTCAAACTCGTTAAAATAAAGAACAAAGAGACCGATAGGGAATTGGTAACAAGAATATGAGATAGGAACGTCTCTACATCGAAGACAAAGATTCGCAGGACCTCCAACTGGATTCTTTACGCATATAGGCTCATCAACAAAATCAGATTCAAGATTTAATTATCAATAGCTTGCTGAGAGATAAAACTATGTGTGATGCACATGTCAAATAGAACTCAAACAATGTTATCATAAATAATGAGGTTACCTTCCAGAACTCCTTTTCCTTTCTCTGCTTTGGAAGATGCAGGTTGGTCTTTGACTGCGTACACCTTTGCCATTTGACCTTGCTTCATAACTGGGCAGTCTTTAACTTCATGCCCCAATTTCTAACAGTAATAACATTTTCTTGGTCTCGCTTGAACGGATTGGTTTACTTGTTTCTTAGGCTTCGTACATCTGCTAGAATAGTGGCCCTTCTCTAGGCAATTATAACAACTAACATTCTCTGCTACGCTTCCATGAATGCTCTTCTTTTTCTCTTTGCCCTGCCATCATTTCTTGCCTCCAAATTTCCTCTTCTTCCAATTTTGACTGCTCGAATTTCCTTTCTCTGTCGGGGCTTCTTGCATATCAAGTGTAGCGCATCTGTATCCAATATCAACTAAATCTGAAAAGGATTCCTTGGCGGTCATTCTTTCATGGAATTTCTTTTTCATCCAACGATAGAATCTTTCATTCTTTTTTAAAGGCGTGTTTACCAATTCGGGACCAAAATGAGACAATTCATTGAATTTGTTGAGATACTCCTCGAATGGCAAACTCCCGTGCTTTAAGTCCATAAACTCCTGGTATATTCGAGAAATTATAGCTGTGCCAGTTAACGCTTCTCAAATACTTCTTTGAATTTCTCCCTGGTAAACTCGTCTTCTGGCTTATCTACAGTGACTGTCTCCCACCAAGCTAAGGCTTCCCTTTGAAGCTGCCAAGAAGCTATGAGTCGGTTCTGATCTTCTTGTAGCTTTAGCCCTCTAAAGATTTTCTCACATGATCTGATCCATGCTTGAGCCTCAACAGTCGACTCCTTACCGGTGAACGACTTACCACCAAGCCTTGAGAAATTCTTATACAAATCAGCTAGATTCGGCTGTTGCTGAATAGGTACTGCTGCTACTACTGTTGGGGGATCTTGATTAGTTGTTGTGGCACTTCCTTGACCCCCAACTCTTCCTCTTCATCTGCTCATTCTTACTATCTGTAATTTGTAAGAAAACTAGTTTAGATATACGGACGAAATATCTTAGGAATATCAGTAGTAAAAGAAAATAGACTAACAAATTTTGGAGTTTCAGCCTCAATTATACTCATTCTAGGGTATACTTCACCCTATCTCTAATGAGCCATCTGATGTGTTAAACTCCGTAGCTAAAGTTCTTACTCAACCTTCAGCACTGATACCAAATGTGATGGCCCTGACTCGACTTTTGAAAATCGACACCGAATACGACGCTCGTATTCAAATGCCGTAGATCCAAACATCGAATCTGGTTCACCGGAGCTTATAACAAAATCAGATGAATATAAAACAACGGAACAAAATGAATATCATGCATACATCACAGATACAACATCATAATATCCATTACTACATCAGATTATTTTTTAATACATACACCTCAACTCCAAATAACCATCATCATAATACAACAGTGATCATATATCCAAAACGCCTTCAAAGGAATGGAGTGATAACGAATTCCCAAAAACTAAAAACTGAGTTCCCAAAAGCTTCTAAACTATCTCCAAAGTAAAAGTTCTAAAATACTACTACACCAGAACATGTAAACCTGCTACTAGGCTGCCCATGTGAAAATTATGGGCACCCAGAGTTTAGGAAAGAAACAATAAACTCCGGGTCAGTCATGGGACTGGTATGAGTAAACAAAAACAGTTGTTTTTAAATAAACTAGATTTATAAAAGAAAATCCGATATGCTTTTGGAAAATGGAACTACCATAAGACCTCCTGCCACACACACAATGCAAACGCATAATTGGAGGAAATTTCTTCTTATGATAGTCAAGTATGCTTGATAGGAGAAAAATTCTTTGATATTATTACTAGTGCATAGTGTAAAAAGCATTTCGAAAGTATAATATTAATCTTAGCTAGCATAGGTACCATTATACTATGCCTACTATAGCTACCATGTTAAATAGCAGGTTCTACAACTAAAACCGTACTGGGTTCGTATTGTTTTGTTTGGGTTTCCAACAAATGGTCAGGCTAAGGGACTTCCTATTGCCACATGGTTACGCCTCTGGCGAGACGTCTCGAGAACTTAACCAGCTCTCTGCCAACACAAGGTCGGTTTACCTATGTAGCTAGGTAACTACTACTTGAGTATGCCACTCCCCGGTGCTTTGGAACCTTTATCCGAGGGCACTCTATCACAAAGCAACAATCATACAGTAAATGAGATTGTAGCTACCACACAGGTAAATATCTGGGATCATACCATGACATCACCTTTTTCCAGAAGGAAATGACATACTCTAAAGGGCGCTACCCTTATAATCTTGCCGCATCTTTCTTGTTTCGACCATTTTCGGGTTGTGAGGTCCGATGAGGTCTCGTCCACGAAGCTACGCCTTACATGAAAGCCATGCTTTGATCATAAATGATCAACAAATGATCATCAATACACCGCAGCACTTAGCATGTCACACTACCAGATTGGGAGTATAACGCTGATAACTTTCAATTACATAACCTCTGAGCTCGTACGTCTCAGAGAAGTGTGTTAAGCAAAGAGAATAAATTCTTCGCCACCAATAGACACATATTTGAAAGAAATCTGCTTTATACCTCAAAATGTACTATCAGACATACGACCATACAAGTCTGTTCCGGGTTCGAACAGAACCGAAAGCACTTCATCCAATAAAGGAAGAAGCCCTTGCAAATCCGGGTATCCACAATCCCAATCGGACTTACCATCACTTAGGGAATCTCTATACCGGAGCTACTCAGTGCAGAGACAATCGATAGGTTATCCTATCGTTTTCGAAGACACCCGGTCTTCACCACCGGTCTTCAAATGCTATCCATTTCGATGTATCGCTATTCAGAATGGGTTATATGACATAAAGGTCCTCTCCCAGCTAAACCGAATAGTGAGCGTTTAATTTTAAAACATGTGGACATATCAATCACAAAGATTCACATTCAGGGTTCGATGTGGGTTTCGGATAAATAACTGAAATTCGATTCCCTGTCGCATCGAAGTTTAAATGCCGTTTTACGGGAAAAAAGGGGTTTTCACATCAATAAAGAACAAATCACAGATCATAGTGTCGTACAAAGCAATCTACATCACACAGTATTACGGTCATAACAATTCAGTGCAGTACAAATATTTTCAATCGATGTGAGTGCGATTTAATAGATTAGCTACATATTTATTTTTATTGATTATTTTAAATCAATAATTAATTTAAATTTAATTAACTTGATTAATTGTTTCTTAATTAATTATTTTAATTAACGTCCAATTAGTCAACTTAATTTATCTAATTTACAAATTCTTAATTTACAAATTAATTAGATACTTAATCATTAATTAACAAATTAGAATTTACTATTATAAATCATTCTTGATTGTTTTTCAAAACCATTAGTTAATAGTAATTATTTGCCTTGATTATCATTTAGAAAATCCTCTTTATACTTTGGAAATCAATTTATTACAGTTATAAAAAGTTTTAATGTTAATTAACTTTAATACTTAACTCAAATTAAATTAGTTAGTTAAAGAATTAATTAAATTCTAAAACATTGTTAAATAATTTAAAAATTATAGTAAGTTCTTAATTTAACATAAATCAATATTGGTTACCTTGTAAATACAAAAATTTACTTAACATTGTAAGTTCAAAATTTTATTGGGCCTGACTCGATTTTAAACAAAACCCAAACAAATTTTCAGTTTACACGAGTAACACCCGATCCCTTTCACTAACCTTTTCGAGTCCCCCTCTCTTTCTTCTCGTATGCTTCTTCTCCTTCTATTTTCTTCCTTTCCAGTTAGTTCAAATTTACGTTTAAACTTTATAAACTAGTATGCTACAGGATTCACACGAGCAAACCGAACATCTTCTCGAGAAAATCGATTCTTTCCCAAGCGAACTCTCGAGAACCCAACACCTGCTCAACCCCAAATGTGCTCACGACCCACCGTGCATGTGCACACCACCGCGCCAATGTTTTTGTGGCCATCACGAGTTTCGGCAGGTCGAAAAACTCGCCTAAATTCAAAATCGAACTTCGGTTCGACATGAAAAATTCGAAATCGAAAATTTGCACTTTTTCTCGTCACTGCACTTGAACACACTCAACTAAATTGCCTCGCCGCCGCTCCCCAGACCACCAGCGACGCCACACTCTCGGCCACATCTCGTCAACACACCAAGCCATCATCCTCCAGAACCACGGAAGCTTGATGCCTCCGAGGTGATGAAATCACCTTGTTTACAGACATGCAAATAAACTCGAATATAACCCTAATTTGAACTCAATTCATCAATTTACGCAATGAAAAAAAATTTCAACAATTTTCCCAAAGTCGTTAATCAATAACTAGCTTCACACAAATTTTCATCAACAATCTTTTAATCGATCGCTAGAAAATGGAAAAAACACCATTTTTACACAACCACGAACTGCACTTAGAATATTAAATGAAAAATCATCATATTTATTTTAAAAATCATCTCTTGTGTGTTTATTCAGGTTATCTGATCAAAACAATGATTTAACATACTTGAGTTTATCACATGATCTTATTTTTACTGTAAATTTTAAGTTACGGAGACAAATACTTCATGTTCAAGTTTGAAACAAATTTTGAGCTATGATTCAGATTTAAACAAGCTTATTTTGTTTAAAAATCTTAATATGAAAGGGATTATACAAAGTTTATTTGAAAATTTTCCTAAGTCACATTGTTCTGAAATAAAATATTGAAGAACAACCGTGTAAACTTTTCCAATAATCACAGATAAAAAGACATAGAGAACAAGTTTTCCTGTAATATACAGCAAAGATCAGGATTTTATAAACTAAAAACTTAGGTTTCAAATAAAGAATATAGGTTTACTCACATGGTATGTTGATGAACAGAGTTGTTTCTGTGTTTTTGAAGAACTGCAGTTTGATCTGCTTTTAACTTTTTTCTGTTTTACTCAGTTAAATGATCTTGAATTTGTAAAATATGATGTTTTCTTTTATTTTCTTTCGGGCTTTGTTGTGTTTTTGTTTGAATGGAATAAAGAAAATATGCATGTGTATATATAAGGGAGATGGTTTGTACAGGGGATATTTAACTAGTGCAAGTGTTTCTCTTTGATCGGATTAATTTTTTTTGTTTATTTTTGTGGACTAAGCCAAAAATTATTTCGGCTGATATGATCTTGTTCATGCTGAAGAATAGATAGCATTAATTGCTCATGCCCCTATTTTTGTTAACATATATATGCTGCTTGATTTTTCTGTAAGTACAAAAAAAAATTCTTTGTAAGTATTGTTTTATTTAAGATATTTATCTTCTTGTATAAGCCTTGTTTGATTGCTTCCTGGTTTACAATTTATATGTAAGTTTATATGTATTACATATGTCATGTTATAACCATAAAATTTTAACTATATAATTTTGTCATAAGCATACTCTTGAATTTTTTTCTATTCGAAGTTTAACTATCAATATTTAATTCATCATATATATTTTATTTTATTGTTTAATACAATTTCCTGTTTATTACATATTTTATTCATTATTATTATTATTAGTATTATTATTACTAATTTAAACTCAAACTATCGAATATTTATTAATATCCATATATCTTCCTTTTACTTAATATTAATAATATTTTATTTCCTTTGAAACTTTTCAATTTAAATTTTTAAAGGTTCAAACCAATTTACCAAATTTAAAATTCAAAATTTTGGGATGTTACATTACATGTAAAAGCTTCCACGGGCTAGCAAAATTTAACATTGTAAATATACTTTTGTCTTAAAATGATGGATAATTTATACATTCAAATGACAAATTTTGATTGGTAAGTGTACCTAGTTGTTTCTATTCACTACATTTGATTAGATAATATAACTAGCAAAATTCGAAGAACCTAAGTTTGAGCACCGTGGCTTGGTCTTGGACAATGTAAAGGTAAAATTATGTCCTAACATATAACACTAACTTGTGAAATAATAGCCACATTGTGGAATTTGTTAAAATGAGTTCAAATCTTGGCCGCCCAATTTATGACGCTATACTTAAATCGGTATGTAATGATACTATATCATGATTGTAACGATCCCGGATTTTTACTAAGTTTAAATTGATAATTAATTTAATTTTTGAATAAAAAAATTGTGAAATTAATTGGTAAATTGATTTGAGTTTCTCCAAATTCGAATAAAAATATGTGTTTTATAAGTTGATTGAGAATAGAATTTTTGGTATATCTGAATTCCTCAAATTTAAATAAGATATATGTTCATTTAGTTAAACAAATGAATTATAATTGAGAAATTAATTAAGAAATGTATTTGAATTGAATTTGAATTGGGATTTATAAATAATGTAATGATATTTGAATTTAATCTTAAGAAATGGATTTTAAAAGTTATGTAGATATAATGAATGAATACAAAGCAATAAGACTTGAAGGAAAATATATATATGGATTAGCTTGCAAAAGAAGATATATATTCAATTATGTACTCATGAAAATAAAGACAACAACAATTAATGCAATGTATCTTTAGCACACAATGTATATCATATCAGCCACCAAAGCAAGTAGAAAATCTGCATAGTCAAATGAACAAAAGAAAATATCTCTGAGCATTGTACAAAAATATAATCACACCTACAAGATAAGATCATCCTATAACTCATTTGTATATATCAACTTCATCTCAGTTATGTTCATTTAAAGCTGAGCAATCTGAAGTAAATACTATTTCAAACTTAAAAAAAGATTTAACCTAAACAATACAACTTCATTAAAACCAGAGATCAAGAGTAAGGTTCTCAGCTAGAAAATTCGAGTCTGTGTCAAAGAGGAAGAAGCTCTGTTCATTTCTTAATCATTGGGAGTAACATTCTTTTTTTTATTTTAAGAACTGGATTAGTTGCAAGTATATATCTGGAAAAATGTGTATATTTTGGTTTCCTACGCATGTACGTTGATGTTTAAATATATGCATGTTTGTACAAATTGAGTTATCTCTGTTCTTATTTCTTCCAGACCAGATTTGCAAACAAATTCTCCTCCTTTGATTTAATAACTGATATAACTAGAAATATAAACAAAGGTTGTTTGCTTGATTATAAGCTAAGTTTTGAAAATTTATTAGAGTTAAAACAACTTGTAAATACCTCTAGAAATCAAGACATCTAAGTAACACCTTAAATTAGTCAAAATACAAACATTTTAATTTACGAATTCTGGTGTGTCAACTGAATTCTTATACTCAAACATGATTTTTAAAGCTAAAATCTTAATTTTTAGATTAAGGAATGAAGAGCAGTTTGGGTTTGTTTGAATCATGTACTTTTGGTCATCACGTTTGACTCGTTGATCGGAGAATTCGAGCTTCCTCCTAGAGGTGGAGGAGCGATCAGTGTTGACGGGAAAATCACCAATTGTTCGTTTATTTTAGTGTGGAGGTGGGGATTGTAGTTTGAAGTCTGGTAACCTAGTTTTTGTCGAGGTTTGATGTTTTGTTTCGTTCGACATCGAAAGTTGATCGAGTATGATGGGGTTTAGGGTGATGGTAGAGGAAGCGACGACTAGTAGATGGCCGTAGTTTGAGGCTTTCTGGTGGTTGGGGTTGCGAGGATGGCGGCGCTTCAGGTTTGGAGGAGTTTCAGCTGCTTTTGTTTCTAGGTTTCGTTTTTGTGCTCGATTCGATTTCGAGAGGATGGCGACGTTCTGGCGATCGAGAAATGGTGCGTGGGTGGTCGTCGGCTTGCTCGACGATGTGATGACGACCGAAGATGCTCGTCAGAGCCATACCGTGCATGGAGCATTGGCGTCCAGTGATATGATGTTGTGTAGTTTTGGGTGTATCAGGGTCGTACTCGAGATTTTTCCCGAGTAACTCGAGTGATTCACTTGAAGTTTTTAGGTGCTGGACTCGAAGCAGGGAGTGGTCATAGCTCGGGTCGAATGTTTGTCCAGGTTTTAAAACAAAGCCTGTTCTGTTTTGAATTTTTTTAATTAAATTCAAGTTTTAAACTGAGTTTATAAATCAAAGATTAGTTATAAACTCCAGTACAGTTTGGAAAACTTCGTTTAGGAATAAATAAAGTTTTTAAAATTCAAACTTGTTTAATAACTTTAAAGTGTAGAAATGATTAAAAGAACATGAATTTAAAATGTATTTTGTATTGTAAAGAAAGAATTTAAACAAAGTCAAATTAAATTTGAAGTCTGGATCTTAAATCTAAATTTGAATTCTAGATTTTGAAATTAAATAAAGTTATATAATTTTAAATGTTTAAATATGTTTAAATGTAAAAGCATTTATTTATTATGTGAATTTAAAAAGGATTTTGATTTAAACTCTTCAAATTTCTTTTATAATGAAATTATTAATTAAACATGGGAATTTAAGGGTTTTTAAAATTAGTTTTTAACTTTATATAAGATAAATTGGTATTCATTTTAAAAATTGAAATTAATGAAATTTAAGCAGTAAATTTGAAATAAATGCTTTCAAACATATTTGTGAGTGATAAAGGAAATCATAATAAGAATAAGCTTTCTTTAAAGTTAGTGAAACTTATTGATTTTTAATTCATAAATCATTGAGTTAATTAAAATGGATAATTGATGTTTTGTCTCAATTTAATTAGTAAATATAAGGTTTAAATTTATTGATTAAGGTTTAAGTTAATTAATGATTAGGAATTAATTAATTTGTAACTAAGAACTAATTAAGTTAAAATTAACACTTAATTAATTGAATAATTAGGATTAATTAATGAGTTATTAATGGTTAATCAATTTTAATTAATGATGATTAATGTAAGTAATTTCTTTAGCAAAGTAATTAAAGAATTGTTATTAGTTAATGAAGGTCATTAACTAAGATTATTTAAATGACTAATTAATGTGATTAATTTTAATAATTAATTAGATTAATTAATTAATGATAATCGCTTATGAAATTGTATAAGTGTAATTACTTTATGAAAGTAATTAAGAAATAAATTGCTCATTGTAATTAATTGAGTTTAATTTGATTAATTTAAGTTAATTGCCAAATATTGTGTACTGGATTGATATTTCCGATATGTGACTGTGATGCTATGTAATTTGAATTGCTTTATGCTAAACTGTGATTTTTGATATGTGTATGCGAAAACCCTTTTTGCCCGTAAAATGGCATTTAAATTTCGATGCGACGGGGAGTCGGATTCCAGTTGGTTATCCGAAACCCACATCAAATCATAGTGGTAAATCTTTATGATTGATGAATTTACTTTATCTGTGAATAAAGATAAGCGTTATGGATCGTACCGCTTATCGAGATTGATATGATTGAATCTGTGATGATTGATGATGTTGAACCATTGTGTAAAACCCCTGGATTACACCATACACACACAAATATGGATTGCACGAGGAAATCGGCTAAGTCACAGATTTTTAACGATTTTAAAGATTGAATTCTTGGTTCCAAAATAGTTTTGGAATAGGAATTGAAAGCTTTTGAAAATGAGTTTTTAAAAATAAAAGTTATTTTATATAACTTAATAAAACTTGAAATTTAAATAATTTGATTTAAATTTGAATTCAATATTTGAAATTGAATTCAATGATTTGGAAATTTTGGTCTAAAAAGATTATACAAGTTATAAAGGTGTTTATATGGGTTTTTAACCATTCAAAAAATAGTATGGTTTTGGAAATTTAAATTGAAATCCAAGTTATATACTTGAATGGCTTTAACTTATGTAAATTGTAATTAGTTTTCCCAAAATGAAAACTATTTGTTTCAAATAATAATTGCTTTCATAAAAAGAAAGGATTTCCAATTTGTATCGGAAAATTTCAAGTTTAAAATGAAATAGTAAATAGTTTGGAAAAACTATGAATTAACCTTTGTGAAGATGATTCAATCTTGTTTTGAAACCGAAGAGGAGTTTAAATGGTATATCTTCCATATACAAGATTTGAATTGGAATTTGAAAGTTATGAATTAAATCTTTAATTGAAAGATTGGATAGTAAATCTAATTTGAAATGGAATTGTTTGGAAATCCGTAAATAAATCTTTGTGAAAGATTGGTAAACTTTATGAAATAAATCTTTTACTTAAAAAGATTTGAAATGGTAATTTGTTTAAACCATTTGAAAGGAAAAGTTTTGGATATTAAGTTGTGACTTAACTGAAATCCCATTATCCATATGTTTTTAAAATATTATGCTCATTATTTCAGTTTAGCTGAGAGAGGACTTTGTGTCACATAACCCATTCAGAATAATGATACGTCAATATGGATAACTTTTGAAGACCGGTGGTGAAGACCAGGTATTTTCAAGAACGAAAGGATAACCCGTTGATTGTCTCTGCATTGAGTCGCGCCGGTATAGAGATTCCCTAAGTGATGGGAAGTCCGATCGGGATTGTGAATACCCGGATTTGTAAGGGCTTCTTTGGAAGTGCCTTCGGTTCTGTTCGAACCCAGAACAGACTTGAATGTATGCGTGTCAGACATTACACTTTGAGATGTAAAGCTGGTTTTTGTCAAATACATTTCAGACTGGTGGCAGAGAATTTATTCTCTTAGCTTAACACCCTTCTCTGATACGTACGAGCTCAGAGGTTATTAGTTGATGGTTACTAGTGATACATTCCCAATTTGGTAATGTGGCATATGAAGTGCTGCTGATCATTTGTTGATCAAAGCATGGCTTTGTGAAAAGCGTAGCTTTGTGGACGAGACCTCATCGAGCCTCACAACCCAGTAATGGTCGAAATAGGAATCGTGGCAGCAAGGTTATTTGGGGTAGCTCCCTGTGAGGGTATGACCATTTCCCTCTGGATAAAAAGTGATATCGTGGTATGGAGCCCAGATATTTACTTGTGTTGATTTTTTTATAAAAAGTGGTATCGTGGTATGGAGCCCAGATACTTTACTGTGTGGTTGTTGGATTGAGGGCCCTCGGTTAAAGGTCGGTAACGACCGGGGGATGGCATACTCGTGTCAGTTGTTACCTCGTTACAGAGGTAACCCGGCCTTGTGTAGCAGAGATCAGGTTAGGTTCTCGGGGACATCCCTCCTGAGGCGTTCCATTTTGTGTGGAAAGTTCCTTAGCCTGACTATTTGTTGGAAATCCAAACAAAACAATGCGTGCCATGTACGGTTTTAGTTGTTTAACCTGCCATGGAATGTGGCGGTAACCTGCTATTGAATATGGTAGCTATAGGAGGCATAAGTGCGAAATGCCTTTACTGGCTAAGATTTATATTGTACTTTCGAAATGTTTTTCAATATGCACTAATAACAATATCAAAATGGTTTTTGCGTATCAAGCATTTTTGACTGTCATAAGGAGAAATCTCCTCCAATTCTGCGTTTGCATTGTGTGTGTGGTGGGAGGCCTTATGGTAGTTTCATTTTCCAGAAAGCATTACGGATTTGAATTTTAAAAGTTTTGTTGTTTGCTCTAAAAGATAAAAACCATTTTTATTTACTCATACCAGTCCCATGACTGACCTGGAGTTTATTGTTCCTTTCTTAAACTCAGGGTGCCCATAATTTTCCACACGGGCAGTCTAGAGTTGGGTTTTTCAGATAGTCGAATAATAGGAATTGATTCGATAGCCTTCGAAGCCCTTTTGGATTTGTGGATCGCATTTGCTACACTTCAGCTTTCATGGCTGACCTTGCTTAGCTTTGTGCGACTTAATGGTGGTTCGAGTTAGCTTTGGATTGAAGATGGAGTTTTTGGAGTTTGGCATTGAGGACATTATTCTTTCCGCTGTGTCTTGTATCTCTGATAGTTTTGATATCTATTATATCATTCTGTTGTATCATAGTGTATCGTATATTGTATCATTTATTGTATCGATGTTGTATGTCAGATGTATTATTCATTTTCTTCCGCTGTGTTGTACTTAATGTGTTATAAGCTCTGGCAAACCAGATTTGACGTTAGGATCTGCGACATTTAAATACGAGTGTCGTATTCGGTGCCGATTTTCGAAGGTCAAGTCAGGGTCGTTATATTTGGTATCAGAGCTGAAGGTTAAAACTTTAGCTCATGAGTATAACACATTAAGTAGCTCATTAGAGATAGGGTGAAGTATACCCTAGAGTGAGTATCCCTTAGATATTCGTCTGTATGCCTCGGTAAATTCTCTTACTATTCACTGATGGTAAGTATGAGTGCAGGAAGGGGACGAGATAGGGGACAGGGAAATACCACTGCGAATGGTCAATACCATACAACAACGGAAACAATCTTTCTATATCAATCTCCTTTAATTCGATTTCAATTCTTTGATTGGCTTTGCTGTAGCTCGGGGGAGAAGCTTCGGATGATGGTGGCTCTTACGAATCGTGTAGATAAGTTTCTATTTCGTATTCTCTTCATTAAATTTATATCAGCTTTTCATTTTTAACCTCAATGAATTTTAAATTCTATTTGAAATAAATTGGTAAATTAAATATAAAGTTGAATATGAAGATTTGTATCGATAAAACAATTTCATTAAAACCAAATTTGAAATTCTATTGTAATTTCTTGTGAATATCAAAGTCCAAAGAGGGGCAAGTTATATATACTTTGGGGTATTCCGACTTGAGTTTGGAATCCATATCTAGTGTTTGAGAATTATGGAAAATTAGATCCATTTACCTATTGTTTGGGTCTCGATATATTCTTCGAGCGGTTAGTTATCCATCGGACTAACCAGTACCTTACAAATTTCGTAGATTTGATGACTCGAGTATCCTGTGTAGTATTGAATGAGTTTGTTCTCATATTGGTGATATTCTTATATGGTGAGCCAAATACAGAATAGATATCCAATTTGACCTAGAAAACTGTTTCTCTATCTTTGTGTATCTATCTTTGTTGTTTCTCTGGCTGCAAATTTCGAGGACGAAATTTTTTTAAGGGGGGATCTGTAACGAATCCAGATTTTTACTAAGTTTAAATTGATAATTAGTTTAATTTTTGAACAAAAAAATTGTGAAATTAATTGGTAAATTGATTTGAGTTTCTCCAAATTCGAATAAAAATATGTGTTTTATAAGTTGATTGAGAATAGAATTTTGGGTATATCTGAATACCTCAAATTTAAATAAGATATATGTTCATTTAGTTATACAAATGAATTATAATTGAGAAATTTATTGAGAAATTTATTGAGAAATGTATTTGAATTGAATTTGAATTGGGATTTATAAATAATGTAAAGATATTTGAATTTAATCTTATGAATTGTATTTTAAAAGTTGTGTAAATATAATGAACGAATACAAAGCAATAAGACTTGAAGGAAAAAATATATATGGATTGGCTTGCAAAAGAAGATATATATCCAAGTGTGTACTCATGAAAATAAAGACAACAACAATTAATGCAAGGTATCTTTAGCACACAATGTATATCATATCAGCCACCAAAGCAAGTAGAAAATCTGCATGATCAAATGAACAAAAAAATTATCTCTGACCATTGTACAAAAATATAATCACACCTGATTGTACAAGATAAGATCATCCTGTAACTCATTTTGTATATATCAACTTCATCTCAGTTTCGTTCATTTAAAGCTGAGAAAATCTGACGTAAATATTATTTCAAAGATAAACGAAGATTCAACCTAAACAATACAACTTCTTTGAAACCAGAGATCAAGAGTAAGGTTCTCCGCTAGAAAATTCGAGTTTGTGTCAAAGAGGAAGACGCTCTGTTCATTTCTTAATCAGTGTGAGTAACATTCCTTTTTTTTATTTTAAGAACTGGATTAGTTGCAAGTATACATCTGGAAAAATGTTTATATTGTGGTTTCCTGTGTATGTATGTTGATGTTTAAATATATGCATGTCTATACAAATTGAGTTATCTTTGTTCTTGTTTCTTCCAGACCAGATTTGCAAACAAATTCTCATCCTTTGATTTAATAACTGATAGAACTAAAAATATAAACAAAGGTTGTTTGCGTGATTATAAGCTAAGTTTTGAAAATTTATTAGAGTTAAAACAACTTGTAAATACCTCTGGATATCAAGACATCAGAGTAACACCATAAATTAGTCAAAATGCAAACATTTTAATTTACGAATTCAAGTATGTCAACTGAATTCTTATACTCAATCATGATTTTTAAAGTTAAAATCATAATTTTTAGATTAAGGAATGAAGAGCGTTTTGGGTTTGTTTGAATCGTGTATTTTTGGTCGTCACGGTTGATATCGTTGATCGGAGAGGTCGAGCTTCCTCCTAGAGGTGGAGGAGTGATCAATGTTAATGGGAAAACTACCAAACGTTTGTGTATTTCAGTGTGGAGGTGTGGATTGTAGTTTGAAGTCTGGTAACCTAGTTTTTTTCGAGGGTTGATGTTTTGTTTCTTTCGACATCGACAGTTGATCGAGTGCGATAAGGTTTGGGGTGATGGTAGAGGAAGCGACGACAAGTAGATGGCCGTAGTTTGAGGCTTTCTGGTGGTCGGGGTTGCGAGGATGGTGGCGTTCCAAGTTTGGAGGAGTTTCAGCTGGTTTTGTTTCCAGTTTTCGTTTTTGTGCTCGATTCAATTTCGAGAGGATGGCGACGTTCTGGCGATCGAGAAATGGTGCGTGGGTGGTCGTCTACTTGCTCGACGATGTGATGACGACCGGAGATGCTCGACGGCACTGTACACGCGCACGGAGCATTGGCGTCTGGTGATCTGATGTTGTGTAGTTTTGGGTGTATCAGGGTCGTACTCGAGAATTTTCCCGAGTAACTCGAGTGATTCACTCGAAGTTTATAGGTGCTGGACTCGAAGTAGGGAGTGGTCATAGCTCGGGTCAAATGTTTGTCCAGGTTTTAAAACAAAGCCTATTCGGTTTTGAAAAGTTTTAATTAAATTCAAGTTTTAAACTGAGTTTATAAATCAAAGATTAATTATAAACTCCAGTTCACTTTGGAAAACTTAGTTTAGGAATAGATAAAGTTTTTAAAATTCAAACTTGTTTAATAACTTTAAAGTGTTGAAATGATTAAAAGAACTTGAATTTAAAATGTATTTTGAATTATAAAGAAATAATTTAAACGAAGTCAAATTAAATTTGAAATCTGGATCTTAAATCTAAATTTGAATTCTAGATTTTGAAATTAAATAAAGTTATATAATTTTAAATGTTTAAATAAGTTTAAATGTAAAAGTATTCTTTTAATATGTGAATTTAAAAGGGATTTTGATTTAAACTCTTCAAATTTCTTTTATAATGAAATTATTACTTAAACATGGGAATTTAAGGGTTTTTAAAATTAGTTTTTAACTTTATATAAGATAAATCGGTATTCATTTTAAAACTTGAAATGAAAATGAAATTTAAGCAGTAAATTTGAAATAAGTGTTTTCAAACATATTTATGAGTGATAAAGCAAATCATTAATAAGAATAAGCTTTCTTTAAAGTTAATGAAACTTATTGATTAGTAATTCATAAATCATTGAGTAAATTAAAATGGATAATTAATGTTTTATATCAATTTAATTAGTAAATATAAGGTTTAAATTTATTGATTAAGGTTTAAGTTAATTAATGATTAGGAATTAATTAATTTTTAATTAAGAACTAATTAAGTTCAAATTAACACTTAATTAATTAAATAATTAGGATTAATTAGTGAGTTATTAATGGTTAATCAATTTTAATTAATGATGGTTAATGTAAGTAATTTCTTTAGCAAAGTAATTAAAGAATTGTTATTAGTTAATGAAGGTCATTAACTAAGATTATTTAAATGACTAATTAATGTGATTAATTTTAACAATTAATTAGATTAATTAATTAATGATAATGTGACGACCCGACTTTCTCACCATAGAAAAGTCATATCATCATGAAGAAAGAAAGGGATAGAAAAGAGGAAAGAAAGAGAAGAAAGAGAAGAAAGAAGAAACAACATCAGAATCTCAACAGCGGAACGAATAAATTATATTAATTACATAAATATTACATAGTATACAACACTAATCAGAGTTACACAACATATACATCACATAATAGACAGTTATAAACACCTGTCTAGTTATTACATCATAATACAACTCAAACAAGAGATACCAACACAGAGAACACACAGCGGAACTATATATCTAACGCCGAAGCCTCCTGCTCCATTTCTCCTTCATAATTCATCAAAAGCTAACCTGAATCCCTTGGCTACTCGTAAAAATTTGAGTACCCAAGAGTTTAAGAAAACAGAGGATAAACCCTGGGTCAGACTTGGGTCTGGTGTGAGTAACAGATTAAAGTTGCTTAACTTTGAAAAACTTTTGAAAAGAAAGGTATCACGTAAGACTTCCCACACATAAACATGGAAAGGTTTTTACCTTACGCTAATCAAAACATTTGATAGGAAATCCAGTGATATTATAATAGGTCTAGGGTTTTCATGTAAATAAGAAATAGCCGAAATTGTTAAATTCGTTAAATTCCAGCTACTAGCCACAAAAGTGGGTAATACAATCAAAACCGTTGGCACTTATTGGATTTTGGATTCCATACAATGGTTGGGCTACTGGGGTACCGCCCGTCACAATACGTGGCCTAGATCAACGTACCGAGGAGTACGCCCGCTCCCCTGCAACACAAGACCGGAACCATCCCTTACTGGACAGTCCCAACAAGACAACCCCGCTGTTGGCTTACGTTCCAACTGCCCACTAAGCCAAATAAAAAGGGACCTCTAGACAGGGGAAAATCTCATCCTAGTTGGGCATTACCCACTTAGCCTTGCTGCACCTCCCCTATTTTAGCCATTCCCGGTTGATGAGGCTTGAGGCTAAGATTACCTTTAGAGAACACATCTCTTAGAATGATCATCGTCCACCTGACGATGTTCTGAAAGCATTCAATCCATACAAGTTCGTTCCGGGTTCGAACGAAACCGAAGGCATTATCTCTTTACACTCATTTTGGAATCACCCTCAGAGTTAACGACGATAACCCTTGCACACTAAATCAACATCTCGAACCTATAAGAACTATCTCTGTCAAACTCATCACGGAATCACCCCTAGAGTTGTACTGATGAATAGTCCTTACACCTCGAGTCTTTACTCTTCACAAGAGATTCACGACCTAACGTTAATTTGGATCGATGTGGTTTTCGGATATCCAAATACGGAAACTCGATCCCGGTCTCATCGAAATGCAAAGTGTGTCTTTTAAGGCCAAGTTGTTTTAAAGGTTTAAAACAATTCAATTATCTATATACACAGATGGATAAATCACAGATTCACAACAGATAAGAAAAATTATCATCACAACAGATAAACCATATTATCATTATCCAAAAGGTAATCTAAATCATCATCACAATGCAACCAATGCATCCATATTACTCAACATTATCTATCTCATATCTAAGATCAAACCATTCAAGGCAAACAACATTATCCATCCATATAAGCAATGATTAATAATCTCACTAAATATAATTAATTTAAAATGAATTAAATTAATTACATCATTCTAATTAATTTAAAGTGAATTAAATTAATTACTTCATCAATATCAACTTGCTTACATCACTATTAATTAATTATTAACCAATTAATTAATCATCAACCAATCATTCATTTTAATTAATCATCTTTCATTAATTAACCTTTAATTACATTCAAGTAATTATTCACTAATTAATTTCTCAAATTAATTATACTTAATCAAATACACTAATTAAATCTTTAATTACTTTCTTAATTAATTAACTATAAATTAATTACATTACTTCTTAATTAATTACATTAATTAATTCCTTTTCATTTATTCATTGTTTCTAAATAAACCATTCTTAATTTTATCATTAATTATAATAATTAATGATCTCTAATTACATTTCTATTTAAATTAATTACATTAAGAAATTAATCTACAATTGATCAATAATTGTTAATCACCCTTTATTAACTCTATTCAGTAATTAACTTCCTTTAATTACTTTACCAAATAAATTAATTACTCATTAATTAATTATCTCAAATTAATCCCTTGATTAATTCACAAAGTAATTATACTCAAATTACTTTCATCATCAAATCAAATTCAATTAATTACATACGGTAATTACCCATAAGTTACTTTCCCAAATAATTTCTCTTCATTTAATTACATTAAGTAATTATACTTCACAAATCCTCAAATGATTATTTTAATTTAATTAAACTGGATTAATTAACTTAATCTAATCAAATTAAACTCAATTAATTACAATTAGTAATTAGTTCCTTAATTACTTCCATAAGTAATTATACTTAACAATTTACACAATGATTATTTTTAAATTAATTAATCTAATTAATAATTAAAACTAATCGCATTAATTAATAAAAATAATCCTTAGTTAATGACCTTCATTAACTGTTAAACAATTCATTAATTATTTTTCCAAAATAATTAACTATTTTAATCCTTATTAATTACAAATTAATCAACCATTAATAATCCATTAATTAACCCTTAATTATTTAATTAATTAAGTGTTAAGAATAACTAATTAATCCTATATTACCGTATTAATTAATTATTAATTATTAAATAAAAATCAAATCTTATTTAATTAATTATTCTTAATTACAAGTTAATTATTCTAAGAATAATTAATCTTAAACCTTTAAGTTTTAAAACCATTAATTAATTTGAGTAATTATTCATTTTATTAATTTATTTATTATCCGTTTAATTATCCTAATAATTAAATGAATTACAAATCATTAAATTATAATTTAACTTCAACAAGTTTAAAAATCAATTTAAAACCCTTTAAATTTAAATAATACTTTTCTTATAAAAGAAATTTTACAAGAGTTAAAACAAATTTCTTTTTAAATTTAAAACATTTAAATTTTACTTAATCATTCAAAATTGTTGAACACTTAAATTTATAAAAACTTAAATTTATTTTAAACCAAAGATTCAAATTCAAATTTGAATCAGTTTAAACTTTGTTTAAAACATTTTTTTACATTTTCAAATTCCAATTTAAATTCAAATTTCTTAAAAACATTTTTAAACAATAAACTCTTTTAAAGTTTATTTAAATAAATTTGAATTTAAAACTTCATTCATTTCCAGCTATGATTCAAATCCAAACTTGAATCCATAATATAAAATTAGATTTAAAATATATTTTAAATCTTTGCTTAATGATTTAAATTTCAGTTTAAATTTGAAAACAAGACAGGTTTTCTAACCTGGTCAAAGCTTGCTCGAGCAACACATAATCCGTTCGTACCTAATTCTAACCTAACTTGAGCAAAACAATAAACAAACTCGAGTAACTCGAGTATCATTCATTTTGAAAATCATTCAAAACAAATACTATCAGGAATACATAACCCTGAACTAACTAAATCACCTGAGCCCACACATCAACTCCTTGAGTAAAACGACCTTCAGCTTCGAGCAAATCCTGATTCAACCCGAAACAACTCGCAAACCCAATTCTTCCCAAACCCAACTGACACCACACGACACCGTGAACCTGCACCAACCCCCTCGCCACATCCGGCCTCTCGCGACCTCACGAGCAAGTCAACGATCATCTCCTAATTCGATTCCGACCCTCAAATTGAATGCAGAACCCCTAATTCAAAATCGAGCATTCAAGCTCAAAACAGTAGCAATGTCGCTACAGGAATTTTCCTCAATCACCAAATTCCGACCTCCAGGGAAGCTCCACCTCTGGCTTTTCTTCATCCACATCTCATCTATCCCCAACTCAAATCAGGGCAAGCTCGATCACTTATTTTGATCGCGGCGATCAATTTTTCTTGCTCACAGAAAACTAGTGTTAAAAAAAATCCCAAATTAATTCTGCCTCGGTGCATAATCCCTCCTCCCTATATTTTTCCTGCAACTTTGTTCACCAATCCATCACTAGAATCAAAATTGGCCACTTCGACCATCAAGATTGACAGAATCGCCCAAGAATATGATTTCTAGTTAAACCAGAATTACACGGTCAATTTCAAACTAAAATTTTTAATTTTAGTTTTAAAATTCAAGTCTTTGTTAATGTAATTGGTTAATAAACTTAAATCAATAAACTTGGCAAATAAAATTACTACTTTCATATAATTTGTTCTGTTATGTTTTTGTTTCCAGACAGTATAGTATATGTTTTTTTAAGTAAAATTTAAACTTAATTTACATTGCACAACCAAATTTTGTTTAAATCATACATCTTTATACAGATTAAATCCAATGAAAAATGGAATTTTATCAGTTCCTAAAACTGGGAACATATGCACAGAGAAAGAAAAAAAAAATAACACAGCTACTTGCTCAACTACAAATATTCATATATCTATCAGTGATGAACCTGTAAATTGCATGCAAACACACTTATCTCCAGCAATAAAACAAGCAACTAATTTAATCTTAAGTTTATTTAGTATAAAAAAAATGTTACTCACCGATTTATATATGAGCAGAGCCCTTGAAAAGTATGTAATTGAATGGTGCTTTGATTCCCGACTTCAAATTGCTTCCTTTATTTAGCTTATGAAAAAATTTAATTCCAGATTCATTCACATGCTTTTCTTGATTTACTGAAAATGCTTGCTGCATGCATGATTCCATAAAGGATGTAGGTTTGATTGTTTTCAAACAGAGATGCAGAGATTTTCAATTGCATGATTCCAGACAATATGCAGGCATGATGAAGTTGCAAATTTTCTTCAGGTTAATGTTTCAGATTAATGTATTTGAGGAGCTACAGGTAATTTGCATTTTAAGTTTGAGTATGATTCTGGTTTTGAAGAAGATTCAAACAATTTTGAAGAAGAAATTGGCAGATTTTTTTATATGAAACAATTTTTTTTTCAGTTTTGGAGAAGAAGTTTAGATTTCAGATTTTCATTTTCTCTTAGGCTGAAGATCTTAAAAAAAACAGGAAAGAAGATAAAATGAGAAGCAAACTTTTTATATAAGAAACTTTTTTGATTTAATTAAAAGAAAATGAAAAAGATAAATTAGGACACTTGTTCAAATTTAAACATTTGTCACTTTGATAATTTAATTGCTTAACACATGTCTTTTTAAGTCTTAATAAACTTACACATGTATTAAGTATATTAATTTTAATTTAAAATGTTAATAAAAACTTTTAAATCTTAATTTACTATTTCTTATGTATATATAAATGAATTTATTTCTTTTTAAATTGAAAAGAAATGAAACAACAAATTTAAAATATAAGCTTATTCAAAAAAATTAAAGTATTTATTTTATTAAATTCAAGACATCAAATCCAAATTTTAAACTAAATTATCAAATCAAATTTTAAAAAAATCAAGTTATATATGTATGCATATATAATTCTTATTAAAATTAAAAACAACAATCTATTTCTAAAACTTTATTTATGTTTATGAAAAACTAAGTATTATCATTATTATTTAAAAATAACAAATTAAACAATATTTAAAATGATTTATAAAAGAGATTATAAACAAATTAAGATCATTTGTAATTTGTATTCTAAATTCTTATACATAAATTTCAAGTAATATTTAAAAAGAAAATAAAACAAAGTTTTTATGCAAATCAAATTTAAATTCACATTTACGCTAATTAAAAATATAAATTTAAACAAATAAGATTTACTCTAAGTATAAACCCTATAATTATTTATTAAATTGTTTTGAAAGGTTACATATTAAATTTAAATCAAATTTCCAATTTACCAAAATAAATTAGAATTAAAAATTGATTCATTTACTAAATTTCCAATAAAAGCTTATCTATTTACAATATATACAATTATATATATTATAAACAGAAGACAATTTATTAGCTTTTAAAAAGATAAAATCTTCCAATTAAAATATTTATTAACAGAAGATTATTAAATCAATTCAAAATTTATTACCCAAAATTATCAAATCAAATTAATTTTTAACACAGATTATTAAATTTATATTGCCAAATTTCCGGGATATCACAGATAATCATTTATGAAATTGTGTAAGTGTAATTACTTTATGAAAGTAATTAAGAAATAAATTGCTCATTGTAATTAATTGAGTTTAATTTGATTAATTTAAGTTAATTGTCAAATATAGTGTACTGGATTGATATTTCCGATATGTGATTGTGATGCTATGTAATGTGAATTGCTTTGTGTTGAACTGCGATTTGTGATTTGTTTCTATGTGTATGCGAAAACTCTTTTTGCCCATAAAACGGCATTTAAATTTCGATGCGACAGGGAGTTGGATTCCAGTTGGTTATCCGAAACCCACATCGAATCGTAGTGGTAAATCTTTATGATTGATGAATTTACTTTATCTGTGAATGAAGATAAGCGTTATGGATTGTACCGCTTATCGAGATTGATATGATTGAATCTGTGATGATTGATGATGTTGCACCATTGTGTAAAACCCCTGGACTACACCATACACACAAATATGGATTGCACGAGGAAATCGGCAAAGTCATAGATTTTTATCGATTTTAAAGATTGAATTCTTGATTCCAAAATAGTTTTGGAATTGGAACTGAAAGATATTGAAAAAGAGTTTTCAAAAATAAAAGTTATTTTATATAACTTAATAAAACTTGAAATTTAAATAATTTGATTTAATTTTAATTCAATACTTGAAATTGAATTCAATGATTTGGAAATTTTGGTATAAAAAGATTATACAAGTTATAAAGGTGTTTATATGGGTTTTTAATCATTCAAAAAAAGTATGGTTTTGGAAATTTAATTGAAATTCAAGTTTTATACTTGAATGGCTTTAACTTATGTAAATTGTAATCAGTTTTCCTAAAATGAAAACTATTTATTTCAAAGAATAATAGCTTTCATAAAAAGAAAGGATTTCCAATTTGTATCGGAAAATTTCAAGTTTGAAATGAAATTGTAAATAGTTTGTAAAAACTGTGAATTAACCTTTGTGAAGATCCTTTGTGAAGATGATTAAATCTTGTTTTGAAACCGAAGAGGATTTTAAATGGCATATCTTCCATATACAAGATTTGAATTGGAATTTGAAAGTTATGAATTAAATCTTTAATTGAAAGATTGGATAGTTAATCCAATTTGAAATGGAATTGTTTTGGAAAGCCGTAAATAAATCTTTGTGAAAGATTAGTAAACTTTGTGAAATAAATCTTTTATTTAAAAAGATTTGAATTGGTAATTTGTTTAAACCATTTGAAAGGAAATGTTTTGGATATTAAGTTGTGACTTAACTGAAATCCCATTATCCATATGTTTTTAAAATATTAAGCTCATTATTCGGTTAAGCCGGAAGGGGACTTTGTATCATATAACCCATTTCGAATAATGATACGTCGATATGGATAACTTTTGAAGACCGGTGGTGAAGATCGGGTATTTTCGAGAACGAAAGGATAACTCGTCGATTATCTCTGCACTGAGTCACGCCGGTATAGAGATTTCCTAAGTGATGGGAAGTTCGATCGGGATTGTGAATACCCGAATTTGCAAGGGCTTCTTCGGAAGTGCCTACGGTTCTATTCGAACCCCAGAACAGACTTGTATGGATGTGTGTCTGACATTACACTTTGAGATGTAAAGCTGGTTTCTATCAAATACAATTCTGCCTGGTGGCAGAGAATTTATTCTCTTAGCTTTACACACTTCTCTGAGACGTACGAAATCAGAGGTTATGTAGTTGATGTTTACTAGTGATACATTCCCAATTTGGTAATGTGGCATACGAAGTGTGTAACGACCCAACTTCCAAACTCCAGGAAGTCGCATCGTTAAGAAGAAAGAAAGGGATAGAAAAGAGAAAAGAAAGGAAAGAAAGAAACAGACAACATCAGAATCTCACAGCGGAACGAATAAATTATATTATATCACATAATACTTTACATAGTGTCATATACATCAGAGTTTTACAGCCAATACAACACAAACTAGACAGCTATAAACATCTGTCTAGCAATTACAATTCAAGTATATCAGAGAAAAACAGATACAACTCAAAGACAGCGGAATCACTACATATATATCTACACGCTGAAGCCTCCTGCTCCATTATCTCCTCCAGAACTCGTCAAAGCAATCCTGAATCACTTGACTACTCATACGTAACATGAGTACCCAAGAGTTTAATAAAACAAAAAATAAACACTCGGGTCAGACAGGGGTCTGGTGTGAGTAAATGGGTTTAAAGGTTGCTTAACTTCAGAAAATCCTTTGAAAACAAAAGGTATCACGTAAGACTTCCCACACATAAACATGGAAAAGTTTTTACCTTATGTTAACCAAAGCATTTGATAGGAAATCCAGTGATATTATAATAGTGTCTAGGGTTTTCAAAATAGAATACAGAAATAGCTGGAATGCTTACATCTCACATTCCAACATAGTTGGGCACAAACAAAACCGTACAGGCACTTATTGGATTTTGGATTCCATCAATGGTAGGGCTACTGGGGTACCGCCCGTCATAGTGCGTGGCCTAGATCACCGTACCGAGGAGTACTCCCACTCCCCTGCAACACAAGGCCGGATCCATTCCTTACGGAATAGTTTCAAACAAGACAACCCCGAAAGTTGGATCTCTCAACCATCCACACAGCCGAAATAAAAGGGACCTCTAGCCAGGGGTAAATCTCACTCTCAAGTGGGGGCTACCCACGAAGCCTTGCTGCACCTCCCCTGTTTTAGCCATTCCCGGTTGATGAGGTTTGAGGCTGCAATTACCTTTAGAGAACACATTTATCTTAGAATGCTCATCGTCCACCTGACGATGTTCTGAAAGCATTTAATCCATACAAGTTCGTTCCGGGTTCGAACGAATCCGAAGGCATTATCTCGTTACACTCATTTTGGAATCACCCTCAGAATTAACGACGATAACCCTTGCACTCTATGTCACCATCTCGAACCTATAAGTACTATTCCGTCAAACTCATTACGGAATCACCCACAGAGTTACACTGACGTATAGCCCTTACACCTCAAGTCTTCACTTGCTCCACTTGGATTAACGACCTAACGTTAAATTGGAATCGATGTGGTTTTCGGATATCCAAATATGGAAACCCGATCCCGGTCTCACCGAAACCAAACGCCATTTTAATGTCCAAGTTATACTTAAGGGTTTCAACCAATTAACTCATTTTATTAGTATCTATTTCACACAGATAGATAAACTACATATTCTCATCATAACAGATAATCCATAACATTATCACAACATATAATCATCACAACAGTCAATCATCACAACCAAAATAATCCATCATACTATAACTAAGCATCCATATCCTATAGATACTACTCATCTCATTTTTGAGATCACAACCATCGAAAAGTATATCAATATCATCCATAAGCATTGATATATTATCCATCATTTATAATTAATTTTAAAATGAATTAAATTAATTACTTCTATCCTTAATTAATTTAAAATAAATTAGATTAATTACTCACCTATAAATCTTGCTTATAAATCTACTGATTAAACAACCTAGTTAATTAATCATTCATTAAGTATTAACTTGCTTAAGCACCTTTGATTAATCATTCACTAATTACAATAAGCAATTAATCTTTAATTAATTTTCACAAATTAATTAACCTTAATCATAAGTAATTAACATTTAATTACTTCATTTATTAATTAACTATAATTAATTATATTTATCCTTAATTAATTACAATTAATTAATCCTTTAATTAATTAATTATTACTTATTTAAACAATTTTTAGTTACATCATTAATTATAATAATTAATAATCTCTAATTAATATTTAAATTAATTACTCAATTAAAAATTAATTACATTTAGTAATTAATCTAATCATTAATCACCTTGATTAATACTTAAATCATGTAATTAACTACTCTTAATTTCTTATTAATAAATTAATTATCCAATAATTAATTATCTTTATTAATTAAATCCTTGATTAATTAAAAAAGTAATTATCCAAATTACTTAATTAAAATAAAACATCTTTCCATAATTATAATACAGTAATTATTACTTCTCTAGGTAATCCTGCTCCATGAATTACATTATCTAATTATTATCATTAAATTATTAAATTATTTCTTAAATTAATTAAACTAAATTAATTAATTTAACAAAGCACATTATCAGAATTAATTACAATAAGTAATTAACCCTTTATTAATAATACTTAAACAAATTACAATTGATTATCTTAAATTAATTAATCTAATTAATTTATCAAAATTAATCACATTAATTAATTATTAATTATCCTTAGATAATTATCCTATTTAATTAACAACATTTTCATTAATTACTTACTTAAGAAAATTACCTTAGATTAATCATCTTTAATTATAAATTAAGTCATTATTTAAAATCAAATAAATAAGTAAATTCTTAATTATTTCCAAAATAATTCATTTACTTATTAATGACTTATTAATTATTCAAATGTTTTTAAACAATACACTCTTAAAATTAAATTCAACTTCCATTTTAAAATTTAAGATTTAAAAATGTTTAACCATATAAGCATTTTCCAAATTTAAATAATTAATAAACTAAAGGTAAAGAACTAACATTATTATATAAGAAAAATTTAAAAATCTAAATTACTTGATTTTTCTAAAGAAATCAAGCTTTTGAAAATAGATAGATTATTTTAACTTTTCAATTTAGAGTTAAACATTTCATAATATTATTTCAAATATTGAAGGAAAGAATTCTTTTAAATTTAAACCTTATTTGAAATCATATTCATATTTAAATTCTACTTAAAAAATTTCCTGTACAATATTTAAAAATAGTTTTCAAAACTGTTTTAAAGTCAAACAGGTTTCAAAGTAAAACTGAATCATACTTAAACTTGATTTCAAAACCAATTTTAAATCTTTCTTAAAATTAAAAAGTTCATTTTCAAACTTTGAATTCAAAAGTATTCTTGAATCTAATTCAAACTTATACCTAAATTTGAATCTTGATTTAAACATTGAATTCCTTTTTAAAAATTTAAAAAAAAACAAAACTGGTTCTAAATAAAAACTGGATTCAAAGAATCCTGAAAACTTACATTTTACACATGATTTCAAATTTGAATTTAAACCTTACTTTAAATTTAAATTCATCATTTTAAACTTTTGAATTCATAAGCTTTCTTGAATTTAAATCATACCTACACTTTAATTTAAATCATTCTTTTAAACATTTTTGGGTTTCCAGATTTTAAAAAAAAACATCACTCAGGTTTACAACCTGTACAACAAAACCCGAGACCATCCATCAAATTCTTCGAGGCAAAACCCTTCCATCTTTGAGTCACAACACATACTACACGAGGTTGACTTCGAGTCACCCAAAACCCTGCACTATCCCAAGTTCGTCAGAGCCCAATCTCCACTGTGCAAATGCACCACTACTCCGGCGGCTTCCAGCACCCTTCACCAAACTCTCCAAGAAGCCATCCATCCCTCGATATAATAGCAACCATCAACAAAATTCTTGCAGCTCGATATCAGATTCAAGCAAAAACATCAACCTGAAGAGCTTCACCACAACATACCAAACCTGTCAACTCTCACCAAATACATGGCAAACCTGCAAATGACCATTGCTGTTGCTACCTTCTTATAATCAAATACTAGGAATTTCTCCATCACTTCCCAGTCAACACCCCACCTCCAGGCAGAAATCCAAGTTCCAAAATCTATCATATGATTTGATATTCCCAAAATACCAAATTCTGCACAGTCCTTATTTACTAACAACACAGAAGATTTAAAACTTGATTCTTGTTTTAATAATCATGTCTTTAAACATGCATTCAAGTTTAAACTTGATTGAATAATTAAAGAATGTTTGGTAATTTTACTTTTGAAAAATACAAAATCAGTTACTACTGTTTCCCAGAGTTACAGATTTTTTTTTTATTTAATTAAATTTTACAAACCTACATCCATGCTATACCAACACAAATTTGTTTACAAAATAATTCCTAACTAAGATTTCAGTCATATAGAAATGGTTTTGTATTTAAATCCAAGTAAGAACATAAGCACGATTGTTAAAACAATTTGCACCATATTTTTTTGCATATTCTATAAAGTACACAGAGCATCCATCTACAACAGTCAAAACATACTCAATTCAATCAGTACTTATGCATAGATAAATTTGATACAACCTATAAATAGTGATGTTGCTTACTAAAAGAAAAACAGTGCAGTTATATTTTTATTTAATTTACCACTGTTTTGATTTTCTTAATTGAAAAAAAACATTTTGAATTAAACTTGATTTCTGCGAATCCTGATAGTTTGATTTTAAAAGAAGAATCTGTTTTTAAAACAGAAAATTTACTCACCTTAAATGAAAAAAAGAAAGCATTCCAGATGCAAGTCATTTCTAGGAGCCTGAATCCCATTGTATTGACTGAATCTGCTTCCTCCTCTTGCATTACTTAGTTGATGTTGAATTTGAGCTAACTTGCTAGTTGAAATTGATTATAACCTGATGCTTGCAGGCTTTTGGAACTGCATGCAGACCCAACTCTATGCTTGGATTAATCTTTACAGGTTGAAGATATTTTGTTTGCAGGTTAAAAGAATTTGCAATTTGGGTTTTCTTTTGCAGGTGTTAAAACTTTTGTTTACAGATCTTATATAGCTGATATTTGCAGAATATTGATTGAGTTTGGGCTATGGATTTTAGAGTAAAAATGATTTCAGTTTTCTTAATTCTGAATTTAGATTCTTCATGGGAGGTAAAGAGTTTAAAACAAAAAGATTTGTTTAAGTTTTTATCTGAAATAATTAATTCAATAATGTTTTAGTAATGCCACTTGTTACTTAAGTATGAAAATTAATTACAAGTGTCTACCTAAAAACATGAATGTTTAACACATGTAAGATTTTAATATAAGATAAATTTCTTTGTTTACAAATGTTTTAATTTAGGATAAAACCAATCTAATTTAATTTAAGATGTTTTGTATGTTTCATTTACATTTATTCTTTAAATGATTACAAATGAATTATCTTTACATATTTAAATATTTTCTTGAATATTTTTAAAAATTATTTAAAACCAATTTTCAAAAGAGAAACTTTTAAAAAAGAAAAGAATAACGTTGAATTATATTTTATTCCAAAGTTTTCCAAACCAAAATATTATTCTTCTAATATAAATAACTAAGTTTATTTCAAAACAATTCTAAGATAAAACAAAATAAACTTTATTATAAAATACAATTTTTAACTATATATATATATTTATAACAAAATATTTCCTATAATTTCTTTTTGAAAATACAAGATAGATCTATAAATTGACTTATGAAAAGTTTCAATACTAATTTCAATTTAATTTAATCAATTCATAAATTATACACATATATATATTAAAAATTTGAAAATATCCTTTATTAAATTTAAATTTAAAATAAAAATCAAAACACCTGTTTACAATGTATACACATATGTACATTATAAACAAAATATTTTTAAATCAGCTTAGAAAGAAAATTTTATCATTAAAATATTTTTAACATTTTAAAACAATAAGATTTGCAAACTATCAATTATTTATAAATTTTCAAAAGAATATCATTTATCAAACTAAATAATTATAAATTTTCAAAAGAAAATTATGTTTGAATTGGATTATTAAATCAATATTTCACATTTTAAAATAATTATAAATGAAATTATTAAATAAATATTGCCCAAATTTCCGGGACATCACATTCCTTCCCCCTTAAAAGAATTTCGTCCCCGAAATTTAAAAGCAAAGGTAATTTAATAATCTCATTAAAGATTTTACTTAAAACACAAGCATGTATCAAACATATGCTAACACTCAAAACGACCAATTCAACCAATCAAACAAATCTAATTATCCAGACAAATTCGGGATAAAATTCTATCGAGTTTCCCCTAGAGTGTGTGTGTGTGTGTGTGTGTGTATATACCGGGATACTCGCTCTAGAGAATCCAAACAATCAATACTAAGAAGCTCCAAAACGCCTATTCACTATATCTACAACACAAGACAAGATATCAGACTGCAGACGAGTCTGACTCAACAAACAAAACTTCTGAACTGTTGGTTCCACAACCAGAGATAGATCATACACGTATTCCCTCAGAGATACTTGAAACTCATCCCAGTTATCCAAACTGGCAATCCAATCCTGTAGATAAATCACTTAACCCTTGAGAGAAAACAGAAAGGTCCAATCTCTAATCCACAAATTTTTTCTGTTGATTCCGAACTGCCTTCAACCTTCTAGATCAATCCAGTCCTCCACACAAATTCTACTACAGATATCAGAAGACTTCAGACAAACTACACTTTATTTTCAAAAACATAACAGATGCCCAAAACATCCAAGTCTCCAGATTAAAGTGAATTTCCTGTAGAAATCCTCTGACCCAAGATAAAACATAAATCCCCAATAAATCGGGTGTTGCTTCTATTCTGGAATAGCTGCCACCATGCTTCCATTGCGCAACTCTGATTTGAGAATGCTGTTGATGAACTCAGGTACAAGCTTGATTAACTTACTCCGGAAACATTGTTCATCAAATTCCATAAAATCTCCAAAAACCAAGTCGAAACAGAACTCAATCTCCTGATGTGGATGCAAAATTTAACTCCCTCGAAGACATCCAGAAAATATCAAACCACTTTGATAACTCAAACATCTTCTAGAGATGCTTCAATCCAAACAAAGGTTACTCAGAAAACTTCCGGATCATCGCAAATCACTTTTGCGATTCTATTCAGTTCAGATTCCAAGAAATCGTTCTCTCTTCAATAATCAGAACAGCCAAAGCCTTCAAATCAAAAAGGAAACTAGTGGTCCACCTTCAACCACAAACATCACACCCAGCTGAGCTTCCAGAAGAAATGGACAAGCTTCACCATCTGCCCGGCCTACTGATAAAAGAATCACCGAGACTTCAAAACCGTCGAAGAAACAGGCCACTCACTGCTGCTACTGCTGCCAAAACTTCCTTACCCAAAAGCTCATCGAACCTCAAAACTACACCATTCACTTCCACAATAGAGCCTTCAGAAGACAAATATCCCTCAGAAAACTCGACTTCAAACCAAGCACAAAACACTCTACCAAACTGAGTCTCAACTCAAATACAAACAGAACTCCTATCTAAGGTTGCCAAAATACCATTGCTGGCTTCAGTACTCCAAACTGATCCAAACTCAAGAAAATCTAATCACACGAGTGAAATCAAGCTTAAAATCCAAAGATACACTCTGAATCTTCAAAATATTTTCCTTCAGAGATCAGTGAAATCCTTCACACCAAACTGCCAAACTACTCAAGATGCCCAATACTGCCCTAGCAGATCACTTCCAAGCTCAAACACTCGGACTCCCACCATTGGTAGTTGTGTTACACACACCACTACCCTATCTACCTTTATTACTTATATTGGAAAACCCAAACAGGTATCCCAACAGATAGGTAGAATTAAATATATTTATATTTAAAATTACAAGTACGCTCTCTCAAGAAAGACACCACTACAGAGCCTAGGTATTCACTCAACCTAATGCTCTGATACCACGATGTAACGACCCAACTTCCAAACTCTAGGAAGTTGCATCGTTATGAAGAAAGAAAGGGATAGAAAAGAGAAAAGAAAGGAAAGAAAGAAAAAGACAACATCAGAATCTCACAGCGGAACGAATAAATTATATTATATCACATAATACTTTACACAGTGTCATATACATCAGAGTTTTACAGCCAATACAACACAAACTAGACAGTTATAAACATCTGTCTAGCAATTACAATTCAAGTATATCAGAGAAAAACAGATACAACTCAAAGACAGCGAAATCGCTACATATATATCTACACGCTGAAGCCTCCTGCTCCATTATCTCCTCCAGAACTCGTCAAAGCAATCCTGAATCACTTGACTAATCATACGTAACATGAGTACCCAAGAGTTTAATAAAACAGAAAATAAACACTCGAATCAGACAGGGGTCTGGTGTGAGTAAACGGGTTTAAAGGTTGCTTAACTTTAGAAAATCCTTTGAAAACAAAAGGTATCACGTAAGACTTCCCACACATAAACATGGAAAAGTTTTTACCTTACGCTAACCAAAGTATTTGATAGGAAATCCAGTGATATTATAATAGTGTCTAGCTTTTTCAAAATAAAATACAGAAATAGCTGGAATGCTTACATCTCACGTTCCAACATAGTTGGGCACAAACAAAACCGTACAGGCACTCATTGGATTTTGGATTCCATCAATGGCAGGGCTACTAGGGTACCGCCCGTCACAGTACGTGGCCTAGATCACCGTACCGAGGAGTACTCCCACTCCCCTGCAACACAAGGCCGGACCCATTCCTTACTGAATAGTTCCGAACAAGACAACCCCGACAGTTGGAGCTCTCAACCGTCCACACAGCCGAAATAAAAGGGACCTCTAAACAGGGGTAAATCTCACTCTCAAGTGGGGGCTACCCACGAAGCCTTGCTGCACCTCCCCTGTTTTAGCCATTCCCGGTTGATGAGGTTTGAGGCTGCGATTACCTTTAGAGAACACATTTATCTTTGAATGCTCATCGTCCACCTGACGATGTTCTGAAAGCATTCAATCCATACAAGTTCGTTCCGGGTTCGAACGAATCCGAAGGCATTATCTTGTTATACTCATTTTGGAATCACCCTTAGAGTTAACGACGATAACCCTTGCACTCTATGTCACCATCTCGAACCTATAAGTACTATTCCGTCAAACTCGTTACGGAATCACCCACAGAGTTATACTGACGTATAGCCCTTACACCTCGAGTCTTCACTTGCTCCACTTGGATTAACGACCTAACGTTTAATTGGAATCGATGTGGTTTTCGGATATCCAAATATGGAAACCCGATCCCGGTCTCACCGAAACCAAACGCCATTTTAATGTCCAAGTTATACTTAAGGGTTTCAACCAATTAACTCATTTTATTAGTATCTATTTCACACAGATAGATAAACTACATATTCTCATCATAACAGATAATCCATAACATTATCACAATAGATAATCATCACAACAGTCAATCATCACAACCAAAATAATCCATCATACTATAACTAAGCATCCATATCCTATAGATACTACTCATCTCATTTCTGAGATCACAACCATCCAAAAGTATATCAATATCATCCATAAGCATTGATATATTATCCATCATTTATAATTAATTTTAAAATGAATTAAATTAATTACTTCTATCCTTAATTAATTTAAAATAAATTAAATTAATTACTCACCTATAAATCTTGCTTATAAATCTATTGATTAAACAACCTAGTTAATTAATCATTCATTAAGTATTTAACTTGCTTAAGCACCTTTGATTAATCATTCACTAATTACAATAACTAATTAATCTTTAATTAATTTTCACAAATTAATTAACCTTAATCATAAGTAATTAACATTTAATTACTTCATTTATTAATTAACTATAATTAATTATATTTATCCTTAATTAATTACAATTAATTAATCCTTTAATTAATTAATTATTACTTAATTAAACAATTCTTAATTACATCATTAATTATAATAATTAATGATCTCTAATTAATATTTAAATTAATTACTCAATTAAAAATTAATTACATTTAGTAATTAATCTAATCATTAATCACCTTGATTAATACTTAAATCCTGTAATTAACTACTCTTAATTTCTTATTAATAAATTAATTATCCAATAATTAATTATCTTTATTAATTAATTCCTTGATTAATTACAAAAGTAATTATCCAAATTACTTGATTAAAATAAAACATCTTTCCATAATTACAATCCAGTAATTATTACTTCTCTAGGTAATCCTGCTCCCTGAATTACATTATCTAATTATTATCATTAAATTATTAAATTATTTCTTAAACTAATTAAACTAAATTAATTAATTTAACAAAGCACATTATCAGAATTAATTACAATAAGTAATTAACCCTTTTGATTACTTTTATAAAGTAATAATACTTAAAAAATTACAATTGATTATCTTAAATTAATTAATCTAATTAATTTATCAAAATTAATCACATTAATTAATTATTAATTATCCTTAGATAATTATCCTATTTAATTAACAACATTTTCATTAATTACTTACTTAAGAAAATTACCTTAGATTCATTATTCATTAATCATCTTTAATTATAAATGAAGTCATTATTTAAAATCAAATAAAAAAGTAAATTCTTAATTATTTCCAAAATAATTCATTTACGTATTAATGACTAATTAATTATTCAAATGTTTTTGGACAATACACTCTTAAAATTAAATTCAACTTTCATTTTAAAATTTAAGATTTAAAAATGTTTAACCATATAAACATTATCCAAATTTAAATAATTAATAACCTAAAGGTAAAGAACTAACATTATTATATAAGAAAATTTTAAAAATCTAAATTACTTGATTTTTCTAAAGAAATCAAGCTTTTGAAAATAGATAGATTATTTTAACTTTTCAATTTAAAGTTAAACATTTCATAATTTTATTTCAAATATTGAAGGAAAGAATTCTTTTAAATTTAAACCTTATTTGAAATCATATTCATATTTAAATTCTACTTAAAACATTTCCTGTCCAATATTTAAAAATAATTTTCAAAACTGTTTTAAAGTCAAACAGGTTTCAAAGTAAAACTGAATCATACTTAAACTTGATTTCAAAACCAATTTTAAATCTTGCTTAAAATTAAAAAGTTCATTTTCAAACTTTGAATTCAAAAGTATTCTTGAATCTAATTCAAACTTACACCTAAATTTGAATCTTGATTTAAACATTGAATTCCTTTTTAAAAATTAGAAAAAACAAAACTGTTTTAAATAAAAACTGGATTCAAAGAATCCTGAAAACTTACATTTTACACATGATTTCAAATTTGAATTTAAACCTTACTTTAAATTTAAATTCATCATTTTAAACTTTTGAATTCATAAGCTTTCTTGAATTTAAATCATACCTACACTTTAATTTATATCATTGCTTTTAAACATTTTTGGGTTTCCAGATTTTAAAAAAAAACATCACTCAGGTTTACAACCTGTACAACAAAACCCGAGACCGTCCATCAAATGCTTCGAGGCAAAACCCTTCCATCTTCGAGTCACAACACATACTACACGAGGTTGACTTCGAGTCACCCAAAACCCTGCACTATCCCAAGTTCATCAGAGCCCAATCTCCACTGTGCAAATGCACCACTATTCCGGCGGTTTCCAACACCCTTCACCAAACTCTCCAAGAAGCCATCCATCCCTCGACATAATAGCAACCATCAACAAAATTCTTGCAGCTCGAAATCAGATTCAAGCAAAAACATCAACCTGAAGAGCTTCACCACAACATACCAAACCTGTCAACTCTCACCAAATACATGGCAAACCTGCAAATGACCATTGCCGTTGCTATCTTCTTCTAATCAACTACTAGGAATTTATCCCTCACTTCCCAGTCAACACCCCACCTCCAGGCGGAAATCCAAGTTCCAAAATCTATCATATGATTTGATATTCCCAAAATACCAAATTCTGCACAATCCTTATTTACTAACAACACAGAAGGTCTAAAACTTGATTCTTGTTTTAATAATCATGTTTTTAAACATGCATTCAAGTTTAAACTTGATTGAATAATTAAAGAATGTTTGGTAATTTTACTTTTGAAAAAAAAAACAAAATCAGTTACTACTGTTTCCCAGAGTTACAGATTTTTTTTATTTGATTGAATTTTACAAACCTACATCCATGCTATACCAACACAAATCTGTTTACAAAATAATTCCTAACTAAGATTTCAGTCATATAGAAATGATTTTGTATTTAAATCCAAGTAAGAACATAAGCATGACTGTTAAAACAATTTGCACCACATTTTTCTGCATATTATATAAAGTACACAGAGCATCCATCTACAACAGTCAAAACATACTCAATTCTACAGTACTTATGCATAGATAAATTTGATACAACCTATAAAAAGTGATGTTGCATACTAAAAGAAAAATAGTGCAGTTATATTTTTATTTAATTTACCACTGTTTTGATTTTCTTAATTGAAAAAAAACCATTTTGAATTAAACTTGATTTCTGCAAATCCTGATAGTTTGATTTTAAAAGAAGAATCTGTTTTTAAAATAGAAAATTTACTCACCTTAAATGAAAAACAGAAAGCATTCCAGATGCAAGTCATTTACAGGAGCCTGAATCCCATTGTATTGACTGAATCTGCTTGCTCCTCTTGCATTACTTAGTTGATGTTGAATTTGAGCTAACTTGCTAGTTGAAATTGATTATAACCTGATACTTGCAGGCTTTTTGAACTGCATGCAGACCCAACTCTATGCTTTGATTGATCTTTACAGGTTGAAGATATTTTGTTTGCAGGTTAAAAGAATTTGCAATTTGGGTTTTCTTTTGCAGGTGTTAAAACCTTTGTTTACACATCTTATATAGCTGATATTTGCAGAATATTGATTGAGTTTTGGCTGTGGATTTTAGAGTAAAAATGATTTCCGCTTTCTTAATTCTGAATTTAGATTCTTCATGGGAGGTAAAGTGTTTAAAACAAAAAGATTTGTTTAAGTTTTTATCTGGAGTAATTAATTCAATAATGTTTTAGTAATGCCACTTGTTACTTAAGTATGAAAATTAATTACAAGTGTCTACTTAAAAACATGAATGTTTAACACTTGTAAGATTTTAATATAAGATAAATTTCTTTGTTTACAAATGTTTTAATTTAAGATAAAACCAATCTAATTTAATTTAAGATGTTTTGTATGTTTCATTTACATTTATTCTTTAAATGATTACAAATGAATTATCTTTACATATTTAAATATTTGCTTGAATATTTTTAAAAATTATTTAAAACCAATTTTCAAAAGAGAAACTTTTAAAAAAGAAAAGAATAATGTTGAATTATATTTTATTCCAAAGTTTTCCAAACCAAAATATTATTCTTCTAATATAAATAACTAAGTTTATTTTAAAACAATTCTAAGATAAAACAAAATAAACTTTATTATAAAATACAATTTTTAACTATATATATATTTATAACAAAATACATACTATAATTTCTTTTTGAAAATACAAGATAGATCTATAAATTGACTTATGAAAAGTTTCAATACTAATTTCAATTTAATTTAATCAATTCATAAATTATACACATATATATATTAAAATTTTGAAAATATCCTTTATTAAATTTAAATTTAAAATAAAAATCAAAACACCTGTTTACAATGTATACACATGTGTACATTATAAATAAAATATTTTTAAATTAGCTTAGAAAGGAAATTTTATCATTAAAATAATCTTAACATTTTAAAACAATAAGATTTTCAAACTATCAATTATTATTATAAATTTTCAAAAGAATATCATTTATCAAACTAAATAATTATAAATTTTCAAAAGAAAATTATGTTTGAATTGGATTATTAAGTCAATATTTCACATTTTAAAATAATTATAAATGAAATTATTAAATAAATATTGCCCAAATTTCCGGGACATCACAAAGTGCTTCTGATCATTTGTTGATCAAAGCATGGCATTGTGAAAAGCGTAGCTTTGTGGACGAGACCTCATCAAGCCTCACAACCCGGTAATGGTCGAAATAGGAATCGTGGCAGCAATGTTATTTGGGGGTCGCTCCCCCTAAGGGTATGACCATTTCCTTATGGAAAAAAAGTTATATCATGGTATGGTGCCCAGATATTTACTTGGTTGATTTTTTTATAAAAAGTGGTATCATGGTATGGAGCTTAGATACTTTACAGTGTGGTTGTTGGATTGAAGGCCCTGGGATAAAGGTTGGTCACGACCGGAGGATGGCGTACTCATGTCAGTTGTTACCTAGTTACAGAGGTAACCCGGCGTTGTGTAGCAGAGATCCGGTTAGGTTCTTGGGGACGTCCCTTCATAGGCGTTCCATTTTGTGTGGGAAGTTCCTTATCCTGACCATTTGTTCGAAATCCAAACAAAACATTATGCGACCTGTACGATTTTAGTTGTATAACCTGCCATGGAATATGGTGGTAACCTGCTATTCAACATGGTAGCTATAGGAGGCATAAGTGCGAAATGCCTATGCTGGCTAAGATTTATATTATACTTTCGAAATGTTTTTCACTATGCACTAATAATAATATCAAAATGGTTTTCGCGTGTCAAGAATTTTTTACTATCATAAGGAGAAATCTCCTCCAATTCTGCATTTGTATTGTGTGTGTGGTGGGAGGCCTTATGGTAGTTTCATTTTCCAGAAAGCATTGCGGATTTGAACTTTAAAAGTTTTGTTGTTTGTTCTAAAAGATAAAAACCGTTTTTGTTTACTCATACAAGTCCCATGACTGACCTAGAGTTTATTGTTCCTTTTCTAAACTTTGGGTGCCCACAATTTTCCACATGGGCAGTCTAGAGTTGGCATTTTCATATAGTCAAATAATAAGAATTGATTCGATAGCCTTCGAAGCCCTTTAGGATTTGTGGATCGCATTTGCTACGCTTCAGCTTTCGCGGCTGATCTTGCTTAGCTTTGTGCGACTTAATGGTGGTTCGAGTTAGCTTTGGATTGAAGATGGAGTTTTTAGAGTTTGGCATTGAGGACATTATTCTTTCCGTTGTGTCTTGTATCTCTGATAGTTTTGATATCTATTCTATCATTCTGTTGTATCGTAGTGTATCAGATATTGAATCTGTTATTGTATTGATGTTGTATATCAGATGTGTTATTCATTTTCTTTCGCTGTGTTGTACTTAATGTGTTGTAAGCTCAGACGAAGCAGATTCGACGTTTGGATCTGCGGCATTTGCATACGAGTGTCGTATTCGGTGCCGATTTTTGAAGGTCGAGTTAAGGTCGTTATATTTGGTATCAGAGCTGAGGGTTAAAACTTTAGCTCAGGAGTATAACAGATTGAGTAGCTCATTAGAGATAGGGTGAAGTATACCCTAGAATGAGTATCCCTAAGGTATCCGTCTTTATGCCTCAGTAAATTCTCTTACTATTCACTGATGGTAAGTATGAGTGCAAGAAGAGGACGAGATAGGGGACAGGGAAATACCACTACGAATGGTCAATACCCTACAACAACGAAAACAATCTTTCACTATCAATCTCCTTTGATTCGATTTCAATCCTTTGATTGGCTTTGTGGCAGCTCGAGCGAGAAGCTTCGGTATGATGGTGGCTCTTACGAATCTTGTAGATAAGTTTCTACTTCGTATTCTCTTCGTTAAATTTCTATCAGCTTTTCATTTTTAACCTCAATAAATTCGAAATTCTATTCGAATAAATTGGTAAATTAAATATAAAATAGATATGAAGATTTGTATCGATAAAACAATTTCGATTAAAACCAAATTTGAAATTCTATTGTAATTTCTTGTGAATATCAAAGTCCGAAGAGGGGCAAGTTATATATACTTTGGGGTATTCCGACTTGAGTTTGGAATCCATATCTAGTGTTTGAGAATTATGGAAAATTAAATCCATTTACCTATTGTTTGGGTCACGATGTATTCTACGAACGGTTAGTTATACTTCGGACTAACTAGTACCTTGCATATTTCGTAGATTTGATGACCCAAGTATCATGTGTAGTATTGAATGAGTTTGTTCCCATATTGGTGATATTCTGATATGGTGAGCCAAATACGGAATAGATATCGAGTTTGACATGGAAAAATGTTTCTCTATTTTTGTGTATCTATCTTTGTTGTTTCTCTGCCTGCAAATTTCGAGGACGAAAATTTTTTAAGGGGGGAATCTGTAAAGATCTCGGATTTTTACTAAGTTTAAATTGATAATTAATTTAATTTTCGAATAAAAAAAATTGTGAAATTAATTAGTAAATTGATTTGAGTTTCTCCAAATTTGAACAAAAATATGTGTTTTATAAGTTGATTGAGAATAGAATTTTGGGTAAATCTGAATACCTCAAATTTAAATACATATATGTTCATTTAGTTATACAAATGAATTATAATTGAGAAATCAATTGAGAAACGTATTTGAATTGAATTTGAATTGGGATTTATAAATAATGTAAAGATATTTGAATTTAATCTTATGAAATGGATTTTAAAAGTTGTGTAAATATAATGAATGAATACAAAGCAATAAGACTTGAAGGAATATATATATATATATATATATATATATATATGGATTAGCTTGCAAAATAAGATATATATTCAAGTATGTACTCATGAAAATAAAGACAACAACAATTAATGCAAGGTATCTTTGGCACATAATGTATATCATATCAGCCACCAAAGCAAGTAGAAAATCTGCATAGTTAAATGAACAAAAGAAAATATCTCTGACCATTGTACAAAAATATAGTCACACCTGATTATACAAGATATGATCATCATGTAACTCATTTTGTATATATCAACTTCATCTCAGTTTCGTTCACTTAAAGCTGAGCAAATATGAAGTAAATACTATTTCAAACTTAAACAAAGATTCAAACTAAAAAATACAACTTCATTAAAACCAGAGATCAAGAGTAAGGTTCTCAGCTAGAAAATTCGAGTCTGTGTCAAAGAGGAAGAAGCTCTATTCATTTCTTAATCAGTGTGAGTAACATTCTTTTTTTATTTTAAGAACTGGATTAGTTGCAAGTACATATCTGGAAAAATGTGTATATTGTGGTTTCCTTTGTATGCATGTTGATGTTTAAATATATGCCTGTCTGTACAAATTGAGTTATCTCTGTTCTTGTTTCTTCCAGACAGATTTGCACACAAATTCTCATCCTTTGATTTAATAACTGATAGAGCTAAAAATATAAACAAAGGTTGTTTTTTGATTATAAGCTAAGTTTTAAAAATTTATTAGAGTTAAAACAACTTGTAAATACCTCCCTAGATCAAGACATCTGAGTAACACCTTAAATTAGTCAAAATACAAACATTTTAATTTACGAATTCAGGTGTGTCAACTGAATTCTTGTACTCAAACATGATTTTTAAAGTTAAAATCATAATTTTTAGATTAAGGAATGAAGAGCAGTTTGGGTTTGTTTGAATCGTGTATTTTTGGTCGTCACGGTTGATCTCGTTGATCAGGGAGGTCGAGCTTCCTCCTGGAGGTGGAGGAGCAATCAATGTTGATGGGAAAATTACTAGATGTTCGTGTATTTCAGTGTGGAGGTGGGGATTGTAGTTTGAAGTCTGGTAACCTAGTTTTTGTCGAGGGTCGATGTTTTGTTTCATTCGACATCGACAGTTGATCAAGTGCGATGGGGTTTAGGGTGATGGTAGAGGAAGCGACGACAAGTAGATGGCCGGAGTTTGAGGCTTTCTGGTGGTGGGGGTTGCGAGGATGGCGGATTTCCAGGTTTGGAGGAGTTTCAGCTGCTTTTGTTTCCAGGTTTCGTTTTTGTGCTCGATACGATTTCGAGAGGATGGCGACGTTCTGGCGATCGGGAAATGGTGCATGGTTGGTCGTCGACTTGCTCGATGATGTGATGACGACCGGAGATGCTCGATGGCGCCATACACATGCACGGAGCATTGGCGTGTGGTGATCTGATGTTGTGTAGTTTTGGGTGTATCAGGGTTGTACTCGAGATTTTTCCCGAGTAACTCGAGTGATTCACTTGAAGTTTTTGGGTGCTGGACACGAAGCAGGGAGTGGTCATAGCTCAGGTCGAATGTTTGTCCAGGTTTTATAACAAAGCATGTTCTATTTTGAAAAGTTTTAATTAAATTCAAGTTTTAAACTGAGTTTATAAATCAATGATTAATTATAAACTCTAGTTCAGTTTGGAAAACTTAGTTTAGGAATAAATAAAGTTTTTAAAATTCAAACTTGTTTAATAACTTTAAAGTGTTGAAATGATTAAAAGAACTTGAATTTAAAATGTATTTTGAATTGTAAAGAAAGAATTTAAACAAAGTCAAACTAAATTTGAAATCTGGATCTTAAATCTAAATTTGAATTCTGGATTATGAAATTAAATAAAGTTATATAATTTTAAATGTTTAAATAAGTTTAAATGTAAAAGTATTCTTTTAATATGTGAATTTAAAAAGGATTTTGATTTAAACTCTTCAAATTTCTTTTATAATGAAATTACTACTTAAACATGAGAATTTAAGGGTTTTTAAAATTAGTTTTTAACTTTATATAAGATAAATTGGTATTCATTTTAAAACTTGAAATTAACATGAAATTTAAGCAGTAAATTTGAAATAAATGTTTTCAAACATATTTGTGAGTGATAAAGGAAATCATTAATAAGAATAAGCTTTATTTAAAGTTAATGAAACTTATAAATTTGTAATTCATAAATCATTGAGTTAGTTAAAATGGATAATTAATGTTTTATATCAATTTAATTAGTAAATATAAGGTTTAAATTTATTGATTAAGGTTTAAGTTAATTAATGATTAGGAATTAATTAATTTGTAACTAAGAACTAATTAAGTTAAAATTAACACTTAATTAATTAAATAATTAGGATTAATTAATGAGTTATTAATGGTTAATCAATTTTAATTAATGATGATTAATGTAAGTAATTTCTTTAGCAAAGTAATTAAAGAATTGTTATTAGTTAATGAAGGTCATTAACTAAGATTATTTGAATGACTAATTAATGTGATTAATTTTAATAATTAATTAGATTAATTAATTAATGATAATCGTTTATGAAATTGTATAAGTGTAATTACTTTATGAAAGTAATTAAGAAATAAATTGCTCATTGCAATTAATTGAGTTTAATTTGATTAATTTAAGTTAATTGTCAAATATTGTGTACTGGATTGATATTTCTGATATGTGATTGTGATGCTATGTAATGTGAATTGCGTTGTGTTGAACTGTGATTTTTTGAATTGTTTCTATGTGTATGCGAAAACCCTTTTTGCTCGTAAAACGACATTTAAATTTCGATGCGACAGGGAGTCGAATACCAGTTGGTTATCCGAAACCCATATCGAATCGTAATGGTAAATCTTTTTGATTGATGAATTGACTTTATCTGTGAATGACGATAAGCGTTATGGATTATACCGCTTATCGAGATTGATATGTTTGAATCTGTGATGATTGATGATGTTGCACCATTGTGTAAAACCCCTGGACTACACCATACACGCATAAATATGGATTGCACGAGGAAATCGGCTAAGTCACAGATTTTTAATGATTTTAAAGATTGAATTCTTGATTCCAAAATAGTTTTGGAATTGGAATTGAAAGCTTTTGAAAATGAGTTTTCAAAAATAAAAGTTATTTTATGTAACTTAATAAAACTTGAAATTTAAATAATTTGAGTTAAATTTGAATTCAATATTTGAAATTGAATTCAATGATTTGGTAATTTTGGTCTAAAAAGATTATACAAGTTATAAAGGTGTTTATATGGGTTTTTAACCATTCAAAAAAGTATGGTTTTGGAAACTTAAATTGAAATCCAAGTTTTATACTTGAATGGCTTTAACTTATGTAAATTGTAATCGGTTTTCCCAAAACGAAAACTATTTGTTTCAAATAATAATAGCTTTCATAAAAAGAAAGGATTTCCAATTTGTATCGGAAAATTTCAAGTTTGAAATGAAATTGTAAATAGTTTGGAAAAACTATGAATTAACCTTTGTGAAGATAATTAAATCTTGTTTTGAAACCGAAGAGGATTTTAAATGGTATATCTTCCATATACAAGATTTGAATTGGAATTTGAAAGTTATGAATTAAATCTTTAATTGAAAGATTGGATAGTTAATCCAATTTGAAATGGAATTGTTTTGGAAAGCCGTAAATAAATCTTTGTGAAAGATTGGTAAACTTTGTGAAATAAATCTTTTATTTAAAAAGATTTGAAATGGTAATTTTTTTAAACAATTTGAAAGGAAAAGTTTTGGATATTAAGTTGTGACTTAACTAAAATCCCATTATCCATATGTTTTTAAAATATTACGCTCATTATTCGGTTTAGCCGGGAGAGTACTTTGTGCCATATAACCCATTCTGGATAATGATACGTCGATATGGATAACTTTTGAAGATCGGTGGGGAAGACCGGGTATTTTCGAGAACGAAAGGATAACCCGTAGATTGTCTCTGCATTGAGTCGCACCGGTATAGAGATTCCCTAAGTGATCGGAAGTCCGATCGGGATTGTGAATACCCGGATTTGCAAGGGCTTCTTCGAAAGTGCCTTCAGTTCTGTCCGAACCCGGAACAGACTTGTATGGATGTGCATCTGACATTACACTTTGAGATGTAAAGCGGGTTTCTATCAAATGTATTTCTGTCTGGTGGCAGAGAATTTATTCTCTTAGCTTAACACCCTTCTCTGAGACGTACGAGCTCAGAGGTTATGTAGTTGATGGTTACTAGTGATACATTCCCAATTTGGTAATGTGGCATACAAAGTACTGCTGATCATTTGTTGATCAAAGCATGGCTTTGTGAAAAGCATGGCTTTGTTGAAAGCATAGCTTTGTGGACGAGACCTCATCGAGCCTTACAACCCGGTAATGGTCGAAACAGGAATCGCAGCAGCAAGGTTATTTGGGGTGGCTCCCCCCGAGGCTATGACCATTTCCTTCTGGATAAAAAGTGATATCATGGTATGGAGCCCAGATATTTACTTATGTTGATTTTTTTATTAAAAGTGGTATCATGGTATGAAGCCTAGATACTTTACTATGTGGTTGTTGGATTGAGGGCCCTCGGATAAAGGTCGGTAACGATCGGGGATGGCATACTCATGTCAGTTGTTACCTAGTTACAGAGGTAACCGGGCCTTATGTAGCAGAGATCCGGTTAGGTTCTCGGGGACGTCCCTTGAGAAGCGTTCCATTTTGTGTGTGAAGTTCCTTAGCCTAACCATTTGTTGGAAATCCAAACAAAACAATACGCGCCCTGTACAGTTTTAGTTGTATAACCTGCCATGGAATGTGGCGGTAACCTGCTATTGAACATGGTAGCTATAGTAGGCATAAGTGCGAAATGCCTATGCTGTCTAAGATTTATATTGTACATTCGAAATGTTTTTCACTATGCACTAATAATAATATCAAAATGGTTTTCGCATATCAAGCATTTTTGACTATCATAAGTAGAAATCTCCTCCGATTCTACGTTTGCATTGTGTGTGTGGCGGGACGACTTATGGTAGTTTCATTTTCCAAAAAGCATTGCGGATTTGAACTTTAAAAGTTTTTTTGTTTGTTCTAAAAGATAAAAACCGTTTTTGTTTACTCATACCAGTTCCATGGCTGACCTGGATTTTATTGTTCCTTTCCTAAACTCTGGGTGCCCACAATTTTCCACACAGGCAGTCTAGAGTTGGGTTTTTCAGATAGTCGAATAAGAGGAATTGATTCGATAGCCTTCGAAGCCCTTTTTGATTTGTGGATCGCATTTGCTATACTTCATCTTTCATGGATGACCTTGCTTAGCTTTGTGCGACTTAATGGTGGTTCGAGTTAGCTTTGGATTGAAGATGGAGTTCCTGGAGTTTGGCATTGAGGATATTATTCTTTCCGCTGTGTCTTGTATCTCTGATAGTTTTGATATCTATTGTATTATTTTGTTGTACCATAATGTATCAGATATTATATTTGTTATTGTATCGATGTTGTATATCAGATGTATTATTCATTTTCTTCCGCTGTATTATACTTAATGTGTTATAAGCTCCGGCGAACCAGATTCGACGTTTGGATCTGCCGCATTTGAATACGAGTGTCGTATTCGGTGTCGATTTTCGAAGGTCGAGTCAGGGTCGTTATAATGATGAAGTTTTGTGTTTAGCCTAGTTTAATCCGAGTGCGACCATTTCAATATTTATATGTAGAAAATGGGCATGAGAGGCGATGATGACAACTTCGATGTAGATGTTGATCCCGAAGCTGACAAGGATGGTGGTTAGTGTCTATTTCTCACTCTAAATGATTAAATGTTATATTGCTTTTGAATAGTCCAACGTCACAGATTGTTGGAGTTGTATATTATTTCTATATGCCGCCATCTTTTACCATCTGTTGCTAACATAGTTTGATGTAAGGAAAGTAATCAAAATTTGTGCAACCTATTCACTTACCAATTTGATTGAATACTTATGCAGATGAGGAAATAGTTTACACCAAATGCTTATGCAGAAGATGGAGTTAATATAGTCTGAAAGTACTGCAGGCCGGCCATTCATTACCGGTGAAGCATGAATTTTGTTTGGTCCTTTTTCAAGCAAATGTTATTTGATTTCTGCTTTAATTCTATTTTCATCAATAGATTTATTTAAGGTTTGTTTGAGCTAATTTTGGTATTTTACCGTGTATGTCGATTTAGTGTTCAAGACCATTGAAGGTCACAACAGGAAAATAAAAAATTGGTTCTATGAATGTTAGAATGAATCAAATTTATGTATGCCAGATTCATTGCTTAAAGTATTTAAAGTCCTATGATAAAAGTATACCAAGTCATTAAATATTTTAACTTCTATTTTATGCCATCACATGCTTGATATCAGACGTATTTATGTGCTGCATTTGTCGAAGCTGTTAGGGTTGCATAAGGTGATGGCTGTGATGACCTATGCTTCTTCTACCACTCTGGATCCACCGCTTGCAAAGCCGTCGAAGTTGTCAAAGTGTCCAAGATGTGGTATGGGTCCAACTGCCAGAGTCGACAAAGTTCGATTCTTCGTGCAGATTATAGACGATAATTGATACCTATAATTTAGATGTGTTTTTTGATGCATGCAATGTCTATTTTTTAATTGGTTGCTTGAATCAATTTAATAATAAAACTGTACTGTCTGGTTGTGTTGTTGAGTGATTATGTCCATGGAGAGAATGCTCACATTTTGTAATTTCCTCTTTTTTTGAACTGAATGAATATACATTGGATTTTGCTGAAATTTACATATAAAATGACAATAGAAACATAATTCAAGATGATAGAAATGTATTTGATGACTGAAGGTGGAATGAAGGTAATTGGAGGTAAAATGATGTGGATGAACGACTGAAATCCTACGAGTTCGGACTATGACTCTCCTTCATACGGAGGATGTTTTGAACAATTAGAATATGATAAATTAAATATACATCGATCAAAACATGCTAGATAAAAATTTGTATGTCAAAAGTTGCCACACGACATATAATCCACAATGTATATAACAATTTAAGTGAACATATGCCTTGTTTTTAGCACATCAAAGCTGTTTATTAAATTTTATACCAGCAAAAGCGAATTTGCGCCACAATTCACTTTAACTTGTCTTTTGTACCTATTATCAGCTCAAACAAATATTAAACCATCACATATATAACTTTTTAGTCAATAAGCTATGAAATTCTGTCACAAAATACGATTATCATGTTTCTATGATTTGGTATGTTTTTTCATCTTTGTACCTCTTATTAATGTATCTATAATAATAGTCAAGTATTATGCCAAAACATACTTGTACTATAGGCATGTAAAATCGATAAAATGGATGCAAAGACAAATGAAGATGGTACAGAAAAATACAAAATTGTAATGGTAAAAGAGCAATCTAGATAATCTAAATTCTTCAAATGATGGTTATCCTTTTCTCCATTATTTATTTATTTTTCTATTTTTATTACCTCTACCAGCATTTCCTACTAAGGGTGCATTCTCGAAAAATGGTAACAGCACTGTTGGACGGGGTATCTGAATGGTGAATTTGGTTGAACGGAGAACGCGTTTGACGATGCAAACGGGGTATTTGTGTGGTGTTTTTGAATAGAGTATTTGAAGTGTGATTTTTAATTTAATCGATTTATAGTTAATTAGTTATTTGCTTTACTGTGTCATATACATTTAATTATTACAAATAATAATAAATAAATTTCTCGATTTCATTCAAACAAACTAATATATTTTCAAATTCTAATACACGGTAAAAAAAAACTAAAACCACCGACGACCACCACACAATAAATCCAACTAGTATATCATAAATCCTGCTACTTCTTCATCAGTAAATTTTTCCACACTGTCCAAATTTGTAGATTCGTCTTGAAAATTAACATAAGCTCCACCATTTAACAGTTATAATAGGAAATAGTGTGTTATAATAAAGCAGCAACCCGTTGCTAAAACGGTCTATATGAAATAAGGACCATCCAATGTCATGTTCGCTCGAACTGCCCTGCTCCTCGTGTCAACTACGTCTAGATTGTGGAGTGTCACGGGCTACCCAATTGGAATAATATTTCATATCAGTAGTGGTGAAAGTCTGAACTGTTGGATTATGATGTATCAAATATCCACAATACTTCAACAGTCAAGCGTTCTGTCCAACAAAAATTCTATGAAGAAATCTATGAAAACTGTCTCCTTTACGGATGTTCATAAAGCAATGTTATGAGGAAGCAAGAGCAGAAAATCTACGCGACATGCTGAAAATTAAAAATTACAAAATATAAAAAAAATTGATTGAAAAATATATGTTATATACTAAACAAAATAGCACAGTAACATAAAAAATACCTAAAATGATACACGAGCTGTGCTGTAGAAAACAAGGAACGAGTGTGGGCTGTTTTCTATTGGTTTTGAGATGGAGTGGGTGGGGTAGGTTAAATAGGGGAAGGGAGAGAAGAAAAGAAGGAGCCGTTAGTGGGAAATGGCAAGAAGCATCTGATGCGTCGAAAGCAAACGTATCTTTTCCAATGAACTGGTCCGACTGTCTAAATACCGCGTTTGGAATGTTAGAACTTCTGACACGTCGGACACTTCGCTAACATTAACATTGGAATGTTAACGTTAATGCTTAAAAATTCCAGATTATTAAAAAAATAAAACACCACGGTTAGCCTTTTCGGATTTCTGCCAAAATTCATATAACGTAACGTCAGTATGATCTTCAGAGTTGTAGTTCCAAATACCCGCTAGGCTTCTATAAAACCTATATACTTAATTTACTTATAGGTCTGAAATGACGTTGGGTTAAACTTAACATGATATTGAATTTTCGATGATCATGCGAATTAGTGTAAGGTTTACATCAGTACTCTGCAACGTCAGATGCACTTTGTAAACATGACAAGTCGCTTTAGAAGTACATACCATGATTGTATGATACATCCGAGCCTACACTTACATCATTTAATTATATATCCTGGATGATGCCATCAATATCCAAACTCAAATATTTCACAGTCTATTATGCAGCAACAAGCTGCAATTCTAATCAATTGGTATATCAAAAATCTATTTGTGTTATATGAGTTGCTTTCTATTTAAATCCAAGCAACCAGTTTACAATTGTTGATAATTGTTAGAATTTGAATGAATCTGAAAATAATGAATTGAGAGAGATATGAATGGTAAATTGTAAATTTTCTTTATTGCAGAGATGAGAAAAATGATTGTACAGTTCTCAGATATATATTGGATATCTTATATCAGGCTTTATATAAGCCGTTTACATAAAGTGGGCTTTGGGTTTTATATAAGACCCGTATTACCAGTATTACATTAAGATAAAGATAAGGGTAGAGGTTGCCTTATACTTCATTTCCCTCCCTCAAACCAATATTTGGTTTAGGGTTTCTTCTGTTGTTTTGGATCCATGGCGGCGACTGAGAACGATCTTGATTTTCTTCAATTTTCTGCAACAAGTCTTTATTTTGTTGTGAATTCTCCTTTCAATCTTTGAGAATTCTTAGCAACTTTAGACTTCCCTCCTGATCTGATTCTAGTATCCTCCATAAGTGACTTGCTTGCTGTAGTTACAACTACTCAAGGTGGTTTGATCTGAGTTTTCTTCTCCTCGTTGTAGGTCAAACTTCTGAGATCTACTTTGCTCTGTACTCTTAGTTCGGCTCGAAACTTCTGAAAGTTTCTTGCTGACAGAGCCTTGCTAAGTATGTCTACACGCTGGTAAGGCGAAGGTATGTGATTGACTTGTAGATTTCCTCTTTGAACTTGTTCACGAACAAAATATAGTTCAATTTCAATGTGTTTTGTTCGTGCGTGCAATATTGTTCGTTCGTGCGTGCAATATTTGAACTAGCCAAGGATACTACGGAGTAATGCCGTCAACTAGCACAAAGAATAAGGCTGTTGAGGAGCGACCATCTGTATAATTGCTTTGTGCGAGTACCGATAGGCCAGATAAAAATATAATTTTTCAACTCAAGAGGAAATCCGACATACCGATACAAACTCAAAGCTACTACACATGGGCTATGTGGGCTTCGGAAACAAATATAGAAATAAACATATCACAAATCAGTCACAGATAACTCATATCAGAAAGGTGGAAACAGATATGAATATATCACATAAAAGTGTATATCAAAGTAGTGCTCATACAAGATCCACTACATCACAAAAGAATAGATACAAGTGCTAGACAAAAGAATATGTATACATCAAGGAGTCAATATCTCAAATGTTTACAACCAAAACTACAAGCTAAGTAGTTAGCCAAAAGTCAAATTATGGCTCCAGATAAGAAGTCATGAGGAAGCACCTGTAATATCTCAGTCTGACCTGAGTGTTATTTAATAAGAAAATAATAAACGGATCAGCCTAGTTATAAATATCAGATAAAAATGAGATAGGATAAGAGATATAACAAAAACGTACGATGACCAAAAAGGTCAAACCATGACAAGTATACTTTAGAAAATCAACAAAAGTCATACAATATCTCAAGAATCTCATAGCATCAAATAACGAATGCCATATTCTTTGTTTTAATCACCAAGCCACGAAAATTGACAAATATATCGTTGCCAATCCCAAAAATTACTGAAACATAAATTCCGAAAATCATCAATTAGAAATCCAGAAATCACAAAGGGGATGGCCAATCCCAAATGGTAGCATGAGAACTCACCAACACATGTATCACAAATGAGATGCTATCCCATAAACTGAACATCGATGCACCTAGAAAGATATGCCCCATGCACAGTCGAACATCGATGCACCTAGAAAGATACGCCCCATGCATGAATAAACATTGACGCACCTAGAAAGATACGCCCTATGTAAAGTCTAACATCGACGCACCTAGAAAGATGTGCCCCATGCAAAGTCGAACATCGACGCATCTAGAAAGATACGCCCCATGCATAGACGAGCATCGACGCAACTAGAAAGATACGCCCCATGCTCTGACTTATTGAGCCGATTACTCCACGAATGTTCCAAAGACCATGGGTCGCTAGCCCATAAAAATGAGACGAAGCTCATTAGGACGAGGTACTGTCCCCCACGCGGACAAGGAGACATCGCAAATCGCTAGTCTAAACCATAAAATGATCATCATCGACCATCAAGAAGTGTCAATTACACTAAGCTAGTAAATATATGAGTTTAGCTTCATATCCCATAACCACTAGCTTAACTTAAATATTCACGAACAAATTGTGGATTTCCACTCGAAAATTGTCCCAAGGGTTTCAATCGAACAAGTCCAGAATTAACCGACAAGGTAAGCGCAAGCATTTCATGTCACTTGTTTTACTAAGCCGTTTAATTAGATTTCTCATACGAGTGAGGTAAAGGTTTGTATATACTAATAGATTAGAAAACGGTTTTATAAACAAGCTTTGTATTAAAAATAGAGTTCGAAATCATCTTTGTAAAAGAGTTTGATGGAAACCTTTGTATTTCAAAGTGACAAATTACAAAAACATGATTGCAGAAACAATCAATCATCAAAATTCACATATGAAGACATGAAGCAAATCCATCGAAATCGATACCGAATCCATCAAGTTGGATATTCCGAAAAATCCCTAAAATAAGTTATCAAATTCGATAATAAATGATAACAACAAATTGGATAATCACGAATTGATAAAAATTGGAATCGCAAGCAAAATAGGCATAATAAGCAAAATAGGCAAAGTAGGAGCAGGTCAGTCGACTGGCACTCTGAGAACAGTTGACTGGACGAGACCCTGGAAAACACTTGGGTTACAGATCAGTCGACTGGACTCAGAGGGTCAGTCGACAGGTGCCCGTTTCCTAGCATTTCCAGCCTTTCACATATAAAGGGCTAACTCTTTCAATTTGCGAACGAAGGAGCAACGGGCGCTAAGGGTTTACGCCAATCGGCAACCCAGCCCAATAGGCTCTTCAATACACCACCAAAAGCATGACCAAACATCAAAGTTATGATTTTTAAAGATTTGGCTTCAAACACTAAAAATTGAACTATTCACAAAACTAATCCAAATCAAAAGCAATTTCACATGAATAAGTGTTGGGAATTCATACCTAACAATCAAAGATAGTTATAGACATAGATGTGAGATAAAAATCTCACCTTTTACTCTAAACAATGAAGAAGAAGCTATAGAGCAAGGAAAGAACAATCACTCTTCAATTCTAACCCAAGAATCTTGAATCTAATCTCAAAAGAAGGACATTTCCTAAATTAGGTTTAGGAATTTCTGAAATTGAAGGTAGAATGAGTTGGAGAAGAAGAAGAGGATGCTTACCAATAGCTTCTCTTTGAATTTGGAGCTATAACTTGAATTTGCAAAGAACCTAGGTCTTAGGATTTCTGATTCTTTTTCTCTTCCCTCATTTTTATCTAAAGCTTGAAGGTATTAGGAAATGGAAGTGAATGAAGAGAAGTGGGGGTGGAGCTAGAGTTAATAGTTTAGGCTAATCCAAACCCAAAGTCCAAAGTGCAAAGGTCAAATTTTTAGCTAACTCCAAACATATCAATGGTTATACTCAAAAAGGTTGCAAACGCCATTTTAAACTCAATGGGAGTGTTCTCGAGTTCTAATTCGACTATTTGCAAAAAGTAGATTTTCAGACTATAACCCGACTAACGATGCTATATTTAAATAAAATATTTATATATATATATATATATATATATATACAATCATAAAATATGCAGGTTGTTACAGACTCCCTTCCTTAAAGAAATTGCGTCCTCGCAATATTTAAGAAGAAAATAAAAAGTAGCAACCACAAAAGCATATCAACACAAAAGAAATTTGAAATAAGAAGTTCACCATAAAGAGCACGAAAGAGTAAGCCCGAACGTGTTCGCTCGATGAATTCTCAGGATTCCCAAGAGCAATCCTTAAGATTCGAGAACAATAAACCTTCACAAGAGGAACATCTTTATTTCGAAGGCGCTCAACCTCCGAAGCAATGATGCAAATAGAATGTTGCTCATAAGTCAAATCTGGTGAAACTTCAATTTCCTCAAAAACACTAGGCTCAAGAGTAAAATCGAAATCCCTAAGGCATTTCCATAGTTGAGGGACATGGAAAACGTCATGAGTAGCAGAAATTTGAGCCGGTGCAATGACGTAGTACAATAACGATACGCCCGAGAAACTAGAAACTCGAATAATTGGGAACAACAGCGTAGTACAATAATGGTATGCCAGATGAACCAAAACTCAAATAATTCGAAACACCGACGCAGTACAACGATACGTCCAATGAACCAAAGTTCAAATAATTCGGAGCACTGACGCAGTACAACGATACGTCCAATGAACGTTGTACGTCCAATGAACCAAAGTTCAAATAATTCGAAACATCAACGCAGTGGAACGATACGTCCAATGAACCAAAGTTCAAATAATTCGAAACACTGACGCAGTACAACGATACGTCCAATGAACCAAAGTTCAAATAATTCGAAACACTGAGGCAGTACAACGATACGTCTCAATGAACCAAAGTTCAAATAATTCGGAACACTGATGCAGTACAACGATACGTCCAATGAACCAAAGCTCAAATAATTCGGAACACTGACTCAGTACGTCCAATGAACCAAAGTTCAAATAATTCGAAACACTGACGCAGTACAACGATACGTCCAATGAACCAAAGTTCAAATAATTCGAAACACTGACGCAGTACAACGGTATGTCCAATGAACCGAAAAGCCAGGACATCGATGTAGTACAATAATGGTACATCCGATGAACAGAAACTCAAATAATTCGGAACCTCAACGCAGTACAAACGGTACGTCAAATGAACCAAAAAGCCGGGACATCGATGTAGTACAATAATAGTACATCCGATGAACCGAAATTCAAATAATTCAGAACATCGACATAGTACAAACGGTACGTCAAATGAACCGAAAAGCCGGGACATCGATGTAGTACAATAACGGTACATCCGATGAACTGAAATCATACAATTCAAAACATCAACGCAATGCAAACGGTACGTCAAATGAACCAAAAATCATAAAAGAACATCGAACGCTAGTCCATAAAAGAAATGAGATGAAGCTCAATAAAATGAGGTACATCGAAACGTCCGATGAACTTGGTAAAAAGATCATTCCATTCGGACATCATCAAAGAAACAACCACTTGTTGCTCACGACTAAGGGAATTGGCAACACGATTCCCCTTTCCGGGAGTATATGAAGAATACCAAGATCATAAGATGTAAGGAACTCGAGCCAACGTTGTTGATGCAAATTAAGTTCCTTTTTGAGAGAATAAATACTTCCAAGACTTATGATCGAGGTGGAGAACAAATTTCTCCCCCAAAAGATAATGATGCCAAATTCAAAAATCGAAAACAATAGCACGAGCACTAGACCATGAGTGGCATACATAGTCTCGATAGGCTTTAATTGTTAAAAGCATAAGTGATAGCACATTCCCATTTGGAAGAGAACGACACCCAAACCAATACGACTCATATCGGTACAAACAGTGAAATCTTGGTTCCCTTCAGGAATCACAAGAATAGGAGTATCGAAAGAAAGAGTTCTTTTAAATAATCTACTTTCTTGAAAAGCTAAAACTTTAAAAATTACAATTATCTTTATGTAATAATCTTTCTAGAAAAATTTACTTTTTACAAGTCAATTTATTGTGTTTGACTGTATCATCAAAGCGTCTAGGAAGTTCCTATCGATAACGTTGATCAAGCGCATCGACGGAACTCTTAAAGCACTCAATGGTCAATACAATCACAAAATCATCTTCTATATGATAAATATATCTCTTAAAAACTTTATGAATATTCTTTGTTCGTTTCAAGAACAAAAATCCACTCATACTTATAAATAAATCCTATGAAAAAGATTTGCAAAATTTTAAATTGTTGTTTTCATCTAAAATCAAATAAATACAAGAATGGAGTCATCGAGATATTGGTAGAATACTCGATATATAAAATGGATGAAATAAGCTAGACAAACTGAACGACATAGTAAGCATTCATAAGAATCATGTGACGACCCGCAAATCCGTACCTTGAATATACACTAATCTCCATAGATTAATTCAAGATGAACAGAAATACGAATTCTCAATGTTTAAGAAAAAGAAAATGTAACGATCGTGATTTTTCGTTGCCGAAAAACCGAATAGTTATGGGTTTAAGAAAAAGAAAAGACAGAAAAAGAGAGAGAGGAAAGAAAATAGAAAGATAGAAAATGGAGGGAAAAGAAAATAGGAAAAGAGAACAGAAAGAAAATAGAACGGACAGAAAACAAGTAACAGAGGAAAAAGAAGATAGAAAATTTTTAAATAGAAGAAAAAGAGAATAGGGAGGAAACAGAACAGAAAACAACAGAACAACATCAGAATCTCGCAATTCGCAGCGGAACAACATATAATAATAAATGAATAATCTTTAAAACAAAGAACTATATCAGTTATTACATTACATCACATTTCATTACATCATATCATCAGAGTGTACAACAACAACAACAACAAACAGTGCAGCGGAAAAAGAAATACTATATAAGTAATACGCCATGCCATCCAGCTTGCCTCCAGCAACTCCAGAATATCCAGAATATCCTGATAAACCTTAACTCTTGACTGCCCGTGTGGAAATTGGTGGGCACCCAGAGTTTAGGAAGGAAAACAATAAACTCCGAGTCAGTCATGTGACTGGTGCGAGAACTCAAAACAGTTTATTTATCTTTAAAATCAAAATAGAGGAATATTTTTAAATCAATTCGCAATGCTTTTTAAAAATGAGATTACCATAAGGCCTCCCGCACACACACACAATGCAAACGCAGAATCGGAGGAGATTTCTCCTTATGATAGTCAAAGATGCTTGATACGCATTAAAAAGAACATTTTATATTATTACTAGTGTATAGTGTAGGAAAAATTCATTTCAAAAGTAGAATATAAATCTTAGCCAACATACGACCGTTATCGTATGCCTACTATAGCTACCATCCAAACAGTGGGGCGCCACCATAAGTGAATGATAGGTTCTACAACTAATACCGTACAAGTCACGTATTGTTTCTTTGGATTTCCAACGAATGATCAGGCCAAGTAACTTCCCATTGTCACATGAGAATGCCTCTGGATGGACATCCCCGAGAACCAAACCAGATCTCTACCAACACAAGGCCGGGTTACCCCTAACTGAGTAACAACTGACCGAATATGCCATCCCCCGGTCCTTTGGGACCTTTTCACCGAGCGCTCGCAATCAATTCACACAATCATAACAAAGTGTTTTCAACATGAGTAAGTATCTGGGCTCCATACCATGATACCACCCTTTTCCAGAAGGAAATGCACACATCCTAAAGGGCGCTACCCCTCATAACCTTGCTGCATCTTTCCTGTTTTGACCATTCACGGGGTGTGAGGCTCGACGAAGTCACGTCCACAAAAACATACTTTATACAAAAGCCATGCTTTGGGTCAACAAATGATCATAGAAATGATCACCAGGATAGACGATCAAATAAATGATCCTATCACAAATAATCAACACAATGATCATTTACAGCATCACTCAGCATATCACATTACCAAATTGGGAATATATCGCTGATAACTTCAACTATATAACCTCTGAGCTCGTACGTCTCAGAGAAGGGTGTTAAGCTAAAAGAATAAATTCTCCGCCACCAACAGAAATATATTTGAATGAAATCGTCTTTATATCTCAATTTGTAATGTCAGACATACAATCCATACAAGTCTGTTCCGGGCTCGAACAAAACCGAAGGCACTTACAAAGAAGTCCTTGCAATCCGGATATTCACAATCCTGATCGGATTCACCATCACATATGGAGATCTCTATACCAGGAGCTACCCAGTGCAAAGACAATCGATAGGTCATCCTATCGCTTTCACAAATACTCGGTCTTCAACACCGATCTTCAATGCTATTCACAACAACGTATCACATATTCGGAATGGGTTATACGATCCCATGGTCCTTTCCCGGTTAACCCGAATAGTGAGCGCTTATTCAAAAATAAGTGTGGCATTCACATTCAAACAAATCACATCAAATACCCATTCAAAGGGAAATATTGATAGTCGGTTATTGAACTATCAATGGATACGCACAACATCACCAGTTTCCAAATAATTTTCCAAATTATTTATTTTTCAAAATATCTTCACTAGATATATAATTTCAATACTTCAAAAATAAATCAATATTTATTTTTAATCAAATTCCACTTTCTTTTATAAATTCCATAGTGAATTTATATTTCACAATATCTATGAATATATGATTTTAATTATTCATTTTCAATTTATCTTCAAAAAGATAAATTCTCAACTTATTCACTTTGCATTGGAAAAACATTTCCATACTTACTTATTCATAAGTAATTCACAAATTTTATTTATTTTCAACACTTAGAAAATATTCAATATACTTCAATCGAAATTAAGTATATATTTCATTCTTTAAGGAAATCATTCTCTTAAACATATTTATTTGGGCCTAAACGAATGTTGCGTAAAACATTGTTACGACAACCCAAAATCACTAGTATAGGGATTCGAAATTAAAATAGATATATAAATCCCAATACTATTCAAAACATTTCCTTTCGGAAATCATTTACTATAACAACAGTGTTATAGTCCACTATTTCCTCCTATTTCTCGAAAACGTCTATTTCAACAATCAATGTTGAAATCTATGGTTTCGAATCTCAACATATCTTAAAACATCGTTAGGTCGTTTTAATTCTATTTAAAACATCAAATCTAAAATAATTTCTTTAACATATTATTCACTATTCAAAAACGTGAATATACTACGTTAATACATTTCATCCTTTCTATTCATTTTATTTTAAAGGATTATTCACAGTCAAAAATGTGAATATAACTCCATTAATAGGTTTCAACAATTTACTTATCAAAATAAGTCCTTTGTGAATTTATAAAACAACGTTTATAAATTCCATTTCTATTTATTTTATAACAACTTCCTTTTATAAATTCCTTTATTAATCTATTCGATTTATAACTCAATTATAAAACAAAGGTTCATATTATAAGTTAAATGCTTATAAAATGATTATTTTACCAAAATCGTTTCTTTGAACTTCATAATTATAAATCTTATAACTTATAAGATTCAATGATTTATTCAAAACTATTCTTTTAATAACTTTATAAAATTTATAACTTCACCGTTTATAATTCTATAAATTTCATTCATTTATAAAATTCATTTTCACTTCATTCAAACACTTATAAAAACTCGTTTTATAATGTCAATATTTCAATTTATAAATATCCATTTATAAATCTCTTAATATAAATCAATTTATATTATTCTTTAAAACGACTTTAATCTCCTTTATTATTTCACCATTTTGATTCATAAAATAATTAAATTTTATAAATCCTATATTTAAACTTTTCACAATAAATTCTAAAATCCAATTTAAACTATTTTATAAAATCATTAGCATCACATTCTCAAAAATCAGTTTTTAACTATATTTCTCAAAAATCATAATTTTTATAACTTTAAAAATTATAACGTTTATTTATTTAAAATGAATCAATTTCCAAAAATAAAGTATATTTTCAAAAATCACTTTAAAAATCATTTTAAAATCCCAAAATCTGGGTCCAATGATGCTACACACCAAATAGTCAATCACGACAACAACGATATCATATATCAATATGATAATCCATCAAATATCAAAATATCTGAAATCAAATAAAAGCTGTTGAGGAATCCAGTTGGATCCCTCCAACCTGTTTTCCTGCATCCAAAAACATTAGCACAATAACAATTTCGCTCCAGTACGAAATTATCGCGGTATATGGGATTTAAATATTATCCGCTTAATAACGGCGTAATAGGGTCTCATCCGCTAAACAAAAATGCGGGAAATCAATAACTCCAATATATACATATGCCAATATATATATATATATATATATATATATATATATATTGCTATTATATATAATACCAATTTCACTGTTTATGAAATATTCGCGGTATATGTTTTTAATAAATAACATCCGCTTACTAACGGCGTATAATGTCTATTTTAACAATCAATAGATAACAATCATCATTCAAACATGCAATCAAATATTTTAAATCTAACTATTTAAAATAAAATCGAAACTAATTCGATTGAGTGAGAAATTCTCACCTTGATTTTAAATTCGTTTTAGCGATTTATTTCGAATAAAATTAAACGGACGTTTAATCTTACCCAAAATTCTCACTAACTCCAAACGACTCCAATCCAATTTCATCGCGTAGTGCTCGTCCATACGATTCCAACGCATTTCGCGCGTTTTCGACCTCGTATGAAAAAGTTATGAATATTTGAACATTACACAAATTTTTATATAATAATCACAACATAATTAACTAATTTTTTTAACCTAAATTCTATTCTGGCCGTTAGATCCTATACCCTAGCATCCTAGCCGTGCACTCCTTCTCTTCTCTTGTCGTTCCTTCCCAGACAATAGCACACGTCCAAACCCATCAAACTCGAAATTTAGGTTTTAATTTTTCACCTTCCACGTTGAACTTTACCCCGATCAGGAACTTGCATTCGAAGGCCCCCAACATGCTCAAACTTCGGCCAGAATTTCATGGAGCTCGGCTGCGCCATTTGCACGAATTTCGAGAACACACGGCCATGAACGCAGGTCATTATCTCACGAAATACAACTCCATTCGCGATCTCCACTGTTGGATCTCTAGCTCTCTTCATGCTCTACCACTTCCTAGTTGGAAGTTTTTGAGATTATTGAGTGGATTGGAAGATAAACGAGGAAGAAGACTGTCACTTTCTGGCCATTGACAATAACAACGGCGGGTAGGGTTTTCTTTTTTTTTTCTTTTTTTTTTTGAGAATTTATGGTGTATTTATAGGAAAAAAACGAACACTATTCATCCCGGAAATTCCGAACTCCGATTTACGCGCCGTAACCACCGTTTCTAGGGTTTACCCCGCGTTTCAAACACAATGGAACAGGTTTCGGAAGCTAATTCGGACATCTGTGCGAGTTATGGCAATAAACGTTCAATTTAAATTAAACCGATTTAATCGATTTTCTAGGCGTTTTAATTCGTACCGGACAAACGGTAAATCCAATTGACACGAAATTTGAAACCTTATAATAATATCATATTACGGATCCGATGAAACTGGTTTCGTCAAAAATCCGAGACTTTTTGAAAAATAGCTATTTTAACTCGCCAAATTAATATTAAAAATAATTCGATGCGTTTCGAGCTGCCACGATCAAACGATAACTCCGATTGACACGAAAATTGAAATCCGGTAATAACTAACTATTACGGATCCAATGGAACTGGTTTCGTTCAATTCTGAGACTGTTCAAAAATTGACTATTTTCACTAGTCGATTTTAAATATTAAAATATTCAATTTTCACAATTAAACTTTTAATTCGATTTTAAAAGTTCTAAAATATCATTCTAACTCCAACATGATAAAATAAAATTTTACAAATCATTTTCAATCATATTTAACCTAATTTTCAATTATTTCCATAATTTAACATATTAAATTATCGATTCAATTATCCAATTAAATCCAATAATTCAAATAAAAATTTATTTGACTTATAAATTGACTTATTAATATTTAAAATTAATTAAATATTCAAATTTTAATTAATAAAAATTCTGGGTCATTACAGAAAAAGACAGAAGGAGAGAGAAAAGATAGAGAGAAAAGAAAATAGAAAACAAAAGAACAATATCAAAATCTCACAATCGCAGCGGAACAACATATAATAATAAATGAATAATCTTTAAACAAAGAACTATATCAGTTATTACATTACATCACATTACATTACATCATATCATCAGAGTGTACAACAACAAACAACATCAACAGCGGAAAAGAAATACTATATACAAATAATACGCCATGCCATCCAGCTTGCCTCCAGCAACTCCAGAATCCTGATAAACCTTAACTCTTGACTGCTCGTGTGGAAATTGGTGGGCACCCAGAGTTTAGGAAGGAAAACAATAAACTCTGAGTCAGTCATATGACTGGTGTGAGAACTCAAAACAGTTTATTTATCTTTAAAATCAAAATAGAGGAATATTTTTAAAGTCAATTCGCAATGCTTTTAAAAATGAGACTACCATAAGGCGTCCCGCACACACACACAATGCAAACGCAGAATCGGAGGAGATTTCTCCTTATGATAGTCAAAGATGCTTGATACGCATTAAAAAGAAACATTTGATATTATTGTTAGTGCATAGTGTAGGGAAAATCATTTTGAAAGTAGAATATAAATCTTAGCCAGCATAGGTACCATTATATTATGCCTACTATAGCTACCTCCTGAGGAAGCAGGTTCTACAACTAAAACCATACAAGATCGTATTGTTTCTTTGGATTTCCAACAAATGGTCAGGCCAAGGAACTTCCCATTGCCACATGAGAACGGCTCTGGAAGGACGTCCCCGAGAACCAAACCGGATCTCTACCAACACAAGGCCAGGTTACCCCTAACTGGGTAACTACTGACATGAGTATGCCATCCCCCGGTCCTTTGGGACATTTAACCGAGCGCTCGTAATCAACATCACACCAAAATAATAAGTGTTTCAACATGAGTAAGCATCTGGGCTCCATACCATGATACCACCCTTTTCCAAAAGGAAATGCACATACCCTAAAGGGAGCTACCCCTCATAACCTTGTGCATCTTTCCTGTTTTGACCATTCCGGGGTGTGAGGCTCGACGAAGTCTCGTCCACAAAGCCACGCTTTATACAAAAGCTGTGCTTTGGGTCAACAAATGATCATAGAAATGATCACAAAGATAAACGATCAAACAAATGATCTTATCACAAATGATCAACACAATGATCATTTCACAGCAACACTCAGCATGTCACATTACCAAATTGGGAATATATTGCCGATAACCTTCAACTACATAACCTCTGAGCTCGTACGTCTCAGAGAAGGGTGTTAAGCTAAGAGAATAAATTCTCCGCCACCAACAGAAATATATTTGAAAGAAATCTGCTTTATATCTCAATTTGTAATGTCAGACACACTATCCATACAAGTCTGTTCCGGGCTCGAACAGAACCGAAGGAACTTACAAAGAAGTCCTTGCAATCCGGATATCCACAATCCTCATCGGATTCCTCATCACATATGGAGAACTCTATACCGGAGCAACTCGGTGCAGAGTCAATCGACAGTTCATCCTATCGCTCTCGCAAATATCCGGTCTTCAACACCAGTCTTCAAATGCTATTCATAATGTCGAATCACATATTCGTAATGGGTTATACGACCCCATGGTCCTTTCCCGGTTAACCCAAATAGTGAGCGCTTATTCAAAAATAAGTGTGGCATTCAAATTCAAACAAATCACAACAAATACCCATTCAAAGGTAAATATTGATAGTCGGTTATTGAACTATCAATGGATATGCACAACATCACCAGATTCCAAATAATTTTCCAAATTATTTATTTCCCAAAAATATCTTTACAAGACATATTCAATATGTCAAAAATAAATCAATATTTATTTTTAAACAAATTCCCCTTCCTTTTATAAATTCCATAGTGAATTTACATTCCAAAATATCTACGAATATACGATTTCAATTATTCATTTTCAATTTATCTTCAAAAAGATAAATTCTTAAAATATTCACTTTATATTGGAAAACATTTCCATACTTACTTATTAAGTAATTCACAAATCCATTTATTTTCAACACTTGGAAAATATTCAATATACTTAAATCGAGATTAAGTATATATTTCATTCTTTAAGGAAATCATTCTCTTAAACATATTTATTTGGGCCAAAAAGAATGTTGCGTAAAACATCATTACGAAGTCCCAAAATCACTAGTATAGGGATTCGAAATTAAAATAGATTTATAAATCCCAATACTATACAAAACATTTCCTTTCGGAAATCATTTACTATAACAACAGTGTTATAGTCCACCATTTCCTTTTATTTCTCGAAAACGTCTATTTCAACAATAAATGTTGAAATCTAGGGTTTCGAATCTTAACACATTTTAAAACATCGTTAGATCGTTTTAATTCTGTTTAAAACATCACATCCAAAACATTTTTTTAACATATTATTCACTTTTCAAAAACGTGAATATACTTCGGAACCAATTTCATCATTTCTATTCATTCTATTTTAAAGGATTATTCACTATCTAAAATGTGAATATAACTCCATAAATAAGTTATAATAATTTACTTATCAAAATAAGTCGTTGCGAATTTATAAAACAATGTTTATAAATTCCATTCCTATTTATTTTATAACAACTTCCTTTTTATAAATCTCCTTTATTAATCTATTCAATTTATAACTCAATTTTAAACCAAAAGTCTATGATTTAAGTTAAACACTTATAACTTATAAGATTCCCAAATTTAGAAATATCAATTTACAAACCAAAAGTCCTATTCAAAAATCGTTCTTTGAAACTTCCCAAATTATAAATCTTATAACTTATAAGATTCAATTATTTATCCAAAAATATTCCTTTAATTACTTTACAAATTTTATAAACTTACTGCTTATAAAATTCCATTTATACTTCACCGTTTATAATTCTATAAATTTCATTCATTTATGAAATTCATTCACAATTCATTCTAACACTTATAAAAACTCGTTTTATAATTCAAATATTTTAATTTATAAATTATCAATTTATAAATCCCTTATATAAATCAATTTATATTATTATTTCAAAACGTCTTTAAAGTCCTTTATAATTTCACCATTCTCTTTGATTTATAAAATAATCAAATTTCATAAATCCTATATTTAAACTTTTTATAATAAATTCAAAAATCGCAATTTAAACTATTTTATAAAATCATTTACCTCATATTTTCAAAAATCAACTTTTAACTATATTTCTAAAAAATCATAATTTTTATAACCTTAAAAATTATATCGTTATTTATTCAAGATGGATCAATTTCAAAAATATTTTATAACGTATACTTTCAAAAATCACTTTAAAAAATCATTTTAAAATTCCAAAATTTGGCCCAGTGATGCTACACACCAAATAGTCAATCACGACAACAACGACATCATATATCGTATATGATAATCAACGAATATCAAAATATCCATAATCAAATAAATACTGTTGAGGAATTCAGTTGGATCCCACCAACCTGTTTTCCTGCATCCAAAGATGTTAGCACAATACCAATTCCGTTCCAGTACGAAATTATCGCGGTATATGGGATTTAAAATATTATCTGCTTAATAGACGGCGCAAAAGGGTCTCATCCGCTATATACTGCGGGAAAATCAACAACTGTAATATATACATATGCCAATATATATACATATATATATTGCTATTATATATAATACCAATTTCACTGTTTATGAAATATTCACGGTATATGTTTTTAATAAATAACATCCGCTTACTAACGGCGCATAATGTCTATTTTAACAATCAACAGATAACAATCATCATTCAGACATGCATTCAAATATTTTAAATATAACTATTTAAAATTAAATCGAAACTGATTCGATTGAGTGAGAAGTTCTCACCTTGATTTCAATTTTGTTTTAGCGATTTATTTCGAATAAAATTAAACGCGCGTTTAATTTTACCCGAAATTCTCACTAACTCCAAACGAATCCAATCCAATTCCATAGCGTAGTATTCGTCCATATGATTCCAACGCAACTGGTTTCGCGCGTTTTCGACCTCGTATGAAAAAGATATGATTTTTACAAGTTTCACGAATTTTTATATATATAATTTACAACATAATTTTTTTATTTTTAACCTAAATCAATTTCTGACCGTAGGTCCCTGCCTCCTTCAATCTGGGCCGTCCCCATATTTTCTTCCACACGTGTGAGAAAATCTCCAGGCAAATGAAAATCGCGACCAACCCATAGCCGCCCCCCTTCCCTAATTCACGCGACCACCACGATGACGTTCGCCTCGATCAAACAGCACCGTGACGCGCGCCCACGCCTGAGCCATCCTCGGCCAGAGACCACACCTCCCTAGTGCCCCCATTTCCTCGAAAAACGTGACCAAAGCCTGCCACTTCAAACCCAAGTTCGCGACAATCCAAAGCTCCATTTCCCATCATAGCCGTTCATATTGTAGAAAAGGACGTGCTCTTCATCTTTCATTTAGAAAGCTTCTCGAATCGTTGCACGGATTTGAAGAGATTGAGGAGAGAAAGGGGATAGATTTCGGCCGTTCGAAATAAATGCTGGCGGCTGCAGAAACTAACCCTAGCTTATTTTTTTTTAATTTGTGAAGAGATGGGCTATTTATAGAAAATCGAACGAAACACTATTCATTTTGGATTTTCCAAACTCCGATTCACGAGCGGTGACTGACGTTTCTAGGATTTATCCCACGTTCTGGACACAATGGAATAGGTTTAGAAAGCTAATTCGGTCATCTGTGCGAGTTATGGCAATAAACGTTCAATTTGAATTAAACCGATTTAAACGATTTTCTAGGCGTTTTAGCTTGCACCGGACAAACGGCAAATCCGATTGACACGAAATTTGAAACCATACAATAATATCACATTACGGATCCGATGAAACTGGTTTCATCGAAATCCGAGACTTTTTAAAAAATGGCTATTTTAACTCGCTAAATTAATAATTAAAAAAATTCGATGCGTTTCGAGCTGCCACGGTTAAACGACAACTCCGATTGCTACAAAAATTGAAATCCGATAATAACAAACTATTACGGATCCAATGGAACTAGTTTCATCCAATTCTGAGACTGTTCGAAAATTGGCTATTTTCACTAGTCGGTTTAATATTAAAATATTCAATTTTCACAAATTAACTTTAAATTCAATTTTAAAAGTTCTAAAATATCGTTCTAACTTCAATATGATATAATAAAATTTTACAAATCATTTTCAATCATATTTAACCCAAATTTCAATTATTTCCGTATTTTACATATCAAATTATCGATTTAATTATTCAATTAAATCCAATTATTCGAAATAAAATTTATTCGACTTATAATTTCACTTATTAATATATAAAATAAATTAAATATTCAAATTTTAATTAATTAAAATTCTGGGTCGTTACAGACTTCCCCCCTTAAAAGAATTTCGTCCTCGAAATTACCAAGTAAGAAAAATTACATAATCTATTAACTTTCCTAAAATCCATAGTTAAACTTCTTACAATAACTTTACTAAGTTTTCAAATCATACTTAGTTATCTTTTCAAAAATAAACTATATCATTTAACTTTCAATTCCAAATCAAAGTTAAAGTTTTCAAAATTTTCCAATTTTCTCAAATTTTTTCTAACGCCTTAAATTTTCGGAAAAATTGGCCATAGTATCCTTTGCGCGGCTCGATCCGAAAAAAAATGACAGTATATATATCACAAATATACATCTCATCAAGTAATGAGGCTTCCCGCGGGGAAAAAAGTGTAAAAATACGGTATGTAATCCGAGATATGTACCTTATATTTTATTAGCGAGCATATACTGCTAATATAGCGCGAAAGCGAGCTCCAAATGCGAAGCGAACGCGATCCGCACCTACTAAAACACCATGAGAAACATGTATATAGACAATAGTATCAATATACAACATATAGCAACATAATAACTATATATGCCAACATAGCAAATGCAGTAAAAGCAATATGTATTCAACCATCAACCAACTAGCATCCAATAAGCATTCATAACCAATAAATATTCATTCGTATTCTCATTAATATTCAATGAAATGGTTTTCAATTTAATCACATTTGATTCATTAACAGTGGATGTTTTTACTAACATTCATTTTCAATTAGTTTATATTCACTAATTCATATTCAAGTTGGTTCGCTTCCAAATCAAATTCAATTCTATTTAAGATTCACTTAACTTCCAATTGAATTTCAATTACTTTGGCTTCCAATTTCATTAACTCAATTTCATTAATACTTAATGAATTATATACAATCAACCAACAATCAAATAACAACCAATGTATATTAATTACAACCAAATTCTTTGCTTATATTCATTCATTTTGGTTTAACATCATCACTTTCAATTGGTTTAATTAAATTGATTTTCATCCAATTATTCAATTTCCAATAACATTAGATTTTAATGAATTAACACTTACATTCATTATTTCCTATCAACTCAATTTACAATCAATTGATTAACATTTAATCCATTCATTCAATTCAATTTCTAAAGTTGAATTTCATTTACATAACTCAAGTTCACATTTATCAGCTAACTTTATTAATTTACTTTGATACCAAAATCAACTTATATACACTTTAATAATTCTGAAAAATTATTTCTTCATATACAAAATATACTCAAGGTAAAATTATTTCATTTACCCAATTTAAAACAATATTATGTCGAATTGTTCTATTCAAATGTTTTTAACCCCTTCGGCATAGTTGTCGAGACCGTGCTGACGAAGGTTCATATGCCACTCAATAAACCAATCATCACAATATAAAACAATTTTATATATTCACTAACAAATACGCTCTCATAGCTATTATTACACTCAAACTCATTCTAGAGTACTACTGACTCTATCTCTAATGAGTAATACCCAACAGAACCATGGTTATCGCTTAACCATATGCTCTGATACCACCTGTGCCGACCCGCAAATCCGTACCCCTTGAATATACACTAATCTCCATAGATTAATTCAAGATGAATAGAAATACGAATTCTCAATGTTTAAGAAAATAAAAAGACAGAAGGAGAGATAAAAGATAGAGAGAAAATAAAATAGAAAACAACAGAACAATATCAGAATCTCACAATCGCAGCGGAACAACATATAATAATAAATGAATAATCTTTAAACAAAGAACTATATCAGTTATTACATTACATCACATTACATTACATCATATCATCAGAGTGTACAACAACAAACAACATCAACAGCGGAAAAGAAATACTATATACAAATAATACGCCATGCCATCCAGCTTGCCTCCAGCAACTCACCTTAACTCTTGACTGCCCGTGCGGAAATTGGTGGGCACCCAGAGTTTAGAAAGGAAAACAATAAACTCCGAGTCAGTCATGTGACTGGTGTGAGAACTCAAAACAGTTTATTTATCTTTAAAATCAAAATAGAGGAATATTTTTAAAGTCAAATCGCAATGCTTTTAAAAATGAGACTACCATAAGGCCTCCCGCACACAAACACAATGCAAACGCAGAATCGGAGGAGATTTCTCCTTATGATAGTCAAAGATGCTTGATACGCATTAAAAAGAAACATTTGATATTATTACTAGTGCATAGTGTAGGGAAAATCATTTCGAAAGTAGAATATAAATCTTAGCCAGCATAGGTACCATTATATTATGCCTACTATAGCTACCTCCTGAGGAAGCAGGTTCTACAACTAAAACCGTACAAGATCGTATTGTTTCTTTGGATTTCCTACAAATGGTTAGGCCAAGGAACTTCCCATTGCCACATGAGAATGCCTCTGGAAGGACGTCCCCGAGAACCAAACCGGATCTCTGCCAACACAAGGCCGGGTTACCCCTAACTGGGTAACTACTGACACGGGTATGCCATCCCCCGGTCCTTTGGGACCTTTAACCGAGCGCTCGTAATCAACATCACACCAAAATAATAAGTGTTTCAACATGAGTAAGCATCTGGGCTCCATACCATGATACCACCCTTTTCCAGAAGGAAATGCACATACCCTAAAGGGAGCTACCCCTCATAACCTTGTTGCATCTTTCCTGTTTTGACCATTTCGGGGTGTGAGGCTCGACGAAGTCTCGTCCACAAATCCACGCTTTATACAAAAGCTGTGCTTTGGGTCAACAAATGATCATAGAAATGATCACAAAGATAAACGATCAAACAAATGATCTTATCACAAATGATCAACACAATGATCATTTCACAGCAACACTCAGCATGTCACATTACCAAATTGGGAATATATTGCTGATAACCTTCAACTACATAACCTCTGAGCTCGTACGTCTCAGAGAAGGGTGTTAAGCTAAGAGAATAAATTCTCCGCCACCAACAGAAATATATTTGAAAGAAATCTGCTTTATATCTCAATTTGTAATGTCAGACACACTATCCATACAAGTCTGTTCCGGGCTCGAACAGAACTGAAGGCACTTACAAAGAAGTCCTTGCAATCCGGATATCCACAATCCTGATCGGATTCCCCATCACATATGGAGAACTCTATACCGGAGCAACTCGGTGCAGAGTCAATCGACAGGTCATCCTATCGCTCTCGCAAATATCCGGTCTTCAACACCGGTCTTCAAATGCTATTCATAACGTCGAATCACATATTGGAAATGGGGTATACGACCCCATGGTCCTTTCCCGGTTAACCCGAATAGTGAGCCCTTATTCAAAAATAAGTGTGGCATTCAAATTCAAACAAATCACAACAAATACCCATTCAAAGGTAAATATTGATAGTCGGTTATTGAACTATCAATGGATATGCACAACATCACCAGATTCCAAATAATTTTCCAAATTATTTATTTCCCAAAAATATCTTTACAAGACATATAATTTCAGTATGTCAAAAAAAAATCAATATTTATTTTTAAACAAATTCCCCTTCCTTTTATAAATTCCATAGTGAATTTACATTCCAAAATATCTACGAATATACGATTTCAATTATTCATTTTCAATTTATCTTCAAAAATATAAATTCTCAAAATATTCACTTTATATTGGAAAACATTTCCATACTTACTTATTAAGTAATTCACAAATCCATTTATTTTCAACACTTGGAAAATATTCAATATACTTAAATCGAGATTAAGTATATATTTCATTCTTTAAGGAAATCATTCTCTTAAACATATTTATTTACGCCAAAACAAATGTTGCGTAAAACATCGTTACGACGTCCCAAAATCACTAGTATAGGGATTCGAAATTAAAATAGATATATAAATCCCAATACTATACAAAACATTTCCTTTCGAAAATCATTTACTATAACAACAGTGTTATAGTCCACCATTTCGTTTTATTTCTCGAAAATGTCTATTTCAACAATAAATGTTGAAATCTAGGGTTTCGAATCTTAACACATTTTAAAACATCGTTAGATCGTTTTAATTCTGTTTAAAACATCACATCCAAAACATTTGTTTAACATATTATTCACTTTTCAAAAACGTGAATATACTTCGGAACCAATTTCATCATTTCTATTCATTCTATTTTAAAGGATTATTCACTATCTAAAATGTGAATATAACTCCATAAATAAGTTATAATAATTTACTTATCAAAATAAGTCGTTGCGAATTTATAAAACAATGTTTATAAATTCCATTCCTATTTATTTTATAACAACTTCCTTTTTATAAATCTCCTTTATTAATCTATTCAATTTATAACTCAATTATAAACCAAAAGTCTATAATTTAAGTTAAACACTTATAACTTATAAGATTCCCAAATTTATAAATATCAATTTATAAACCAAAAGTCCTATTCAAAAATCGTTCTTTGAAACTTCCCAAATTATAAATCTTATAACTTATAAGATTCAATTATTTATCCAAAAATATTCCTTTAATTACTTTACAAATTTTATAAACCTACTGCTTATAAAATTCCATTTATACTTCACCGTTTATAATTCTATAAATTTCATTCATTTATGAAATTCATTCACAATTCATTCTAACACTTATAAAAACTCGTTTTATAATTCAAATATTTTAATTTATAAATTATCAATTTATAAATCCCTTATATAAATCAATTTATATTATTATTTCAAAACGTCTTTAAAGTCCTTTATAATTTCACCATTCTCTTTGATTTATAAAATAATCAAATTTCATAAATCCTATATTTAAAATTTTTATAATAAATTCAAAAACCGCAATTTAAACTATTTTATAAAATCATTTACCTCATATTTTCAAAAATCAACTTTTAACTATATTTCTCAAAAATCATAATTTTTATAACCTTAAAAATTATATCGTTATTTATTCAAGATGGATCAATTTCAAAAATATTTTATAACGTATACTTTCAAAAATCACTTTAAAAAATCCTTTCAAAATTCCAAAATTTGGTCCAATGATGCTACACACTAAATAGTCAATCACGACAACAACGACATCATATATCGTATATGATAATCAACGAATATCAAAATATCCATAATCAAATAAATACTGTTGAGGAATCCAGTTGGATCCCTCCAACCTGTTTTCCTGCATCCAAAGATGTTAGCACAATACCAATTCCGTTCCAGTACGAAATTATCGCGGTATATAGGGTTTAAAATATTATCCGCTTAATAGACGGCGCAATAGGGTCTCATCCGCTATATACTGCGGGAAAATCAACAACTGCAATATATACATATGCCAATATATATATATTGCTATTATATATAATACCAATTTCACTGTTTATGAAATATTCGCGGTATATGTTTTTAATAAATAACATCCGCTTACTAACGGCGCATAATGTCTATTTTAACAATCAATATATAACAATCATCATTCAGACATGCATTCAAATATTTTAAATATAACTATTTAAAATTAAATCGAAACCGATTCGATTGAGTGAGAAGTTCTCACCTTGATTTCAATTTCGTTTTAGCGATTTATTTCGAATAAAATTAAACGCGCGTTTAATTTTATCCGAAATTCTAACTAACTCCAAACGACCCCAATCTAATTCCATAGCGTAGTATTTGTCCATACGATTCCAACGCAACTGGTTTCGCGCGTTTTCGACCTCGTATGAAAAAGATATGATTTTTACAAGTTTTACGAATTTATATATATATAATTTACAACATAATTTTTTTATTTTTAACCTAAATCAATTTCTGACCATAGATCCCTGCCTCCTTCAATCTGGGCCATCCCCATATTTTCTTCCACGCGCGTGAGAAAATCTCCAGGCAAATGAAAATCGCGACCAACCCATAGCCGCCCCCCTTCCCTAATTCACGCGACCACCACGATGACGTTCGCCTCGATCAAACAGCACCGTGACGCGCGCCCACACCTGAGCCATCCTCTGCCAGAGACCGCACCTCCCTAGTGCTCCATTTCCTCGAAAAACGTGACCAAAGCCGGCCACTTCAAACCCAAATTCGTGACAATCCAAAGCTCCATTTCCCATCATAGCCGTTCATATTGTAGAGAAGGACGTGCTCTTCATCTTTCATTTAGAAAGTTTCTCGAATCGTTGCACGGATTTGAAAAGATTGAGGAGAGAAAGGGGATAGATTTCAGTCGTTCGAAATAAATGGTGGCGGCTGCAGAAACAAACCCTAGCTTATTTTTATTTTTTAATTTGTGAAGAGATGGGCTATTTATAGAAAATCGAACGAAACACTATTCGTTTTGGATTTTACAAACTCCGATTCACGCGCGGTGACTGACGTTTTTGGGGTTTATCCCGCGTTCCGGACACAATGGAACAGGTTTCGAAAGCTAATTCGGTCATCTGTGCGAGTTATGGCAATAAACGTTCAATTTGAATTAAACCGATTTAAACGATTTTCTAGGCGTTTTAGCTTGCACCGGACAAACAGCAAATCCGATTGACACGAAATTTGAAACCATACAATAATATCACATTACAGATCCGATGAAATTAGTTTCGTCGAAATCCGAGACTTTTTGAAAAATGGCTATTTTAACTCGCCAAATTAATATTTAAAAAATTTCAATGCGTTTCGAGCTGCCACGGTTAAACGACAACTCCGATTGCTACGAAAATTGAAATCCGATAATAACAAACTATTACAGATCCAATGGAACTGGTTTCATCCAATTCTGAGACTGTTTGAAAATTGGCTATTTTCACTAGTCGATTAAATATTAAAATATTCAATTTTCACAAATTAACTTTAAATTCAAATTTAAAAGTTCTAAAATATCGTTCTAACTTCAATATGATATAATAAAATTTTACAAATCATTTTTAATCATATTTAACCCAAATTTCAATTATTTCCGTATTTTACATATTAAATTATCGATTTAATTATTCAATTAAATCCAATTATTCGAAATAAAATTTATTCGACTTATAATTTCACTTATTAATATATAAAATAAATTAAATATTCAAATTTTAATTAATTAAAATTCTGGGTCGTTACAAATCATAACGGGTGCGGAATGCGGTAAATGGAATGCTAACTCCTGCAACTCGTAACAAATGAAAATCGGTGGCAAGGTCGAGTTGAAAAGACCTTAACACCACTCAAAAGATAGCTTAGGTGATAACCCTAAGACAAGCTCAAAAAAATAAATACTGAAAAATTTCACAAACTACCCGAATGAGGAGAATAACATCATTCTCATCATGTGGGCTTAAAGAATAAAAATGATGTCATCAAATTGGAATCGAAATCACAAAGAAAAATAAAAATATGCTTAACAGATTAAGAATGTCAAAGATGAATAGTCCACTAGGGACATAGGATATTGCTTCATAATGATTAAGCCAACCCTTACAAAAATCAATTCCGAAGCCTAAGAAAAAAAATCGGCTCGGAAAGAAAAATCACATAAAAATAATCTCGACACCAAATCAAAGCAAACAAACTGAGTAATGCAGATCCACCAAACGGATTTGCAATTCTCAAAGAAGTCATCAAGCCCAAAATATTTTAAAGAAAATGAATCAACAAGTTCTTTTGATACAAAATAATGAGATGAACTCATATCAACAAGAACTCGAATAGGATGATCACAAAACAAATGTCGTCAAGGATTGAATGAAAAATACCTTGACCAAGAGAAGGGTTACTAGGCGTTTGCACAATACTTAACTTTCCCATCCCCTTGCTCAGAAGTTTAGGACATGCAGATAAAATATGACCTGGATTTATTCAATATTGACAAGTAATGGGTTTCAGACACTTATTTGCATAGTGTTCCTTAAAAATACAATTGTAGCATCCTCCACGATTAGGGATTGGAGTCTTTGCTACCAAAGTTGTTTGCCTCACTTTCTAATTGGGATTAGGGATCTTGAACTTAATATGCCTCTTCTTGGAAATCCCAATATCACTATCACTTCCTTTACTATCCTCTTCATGTCGAAGAGTGATATCCACAAGCGGATTGAAAGGAACTTCAAGTTTCAAAGGTAGAACCTTATCGGGGTTCTTATTCAAAGCACAGATAAACCTTTGATTCTTTACAAGATCTAGAAGCTGCTGGGCAGACATGAATACTCCATTTTGAGGAGTAGCACTTGATTGAGCGGCACTGGGTCGGTTAGATCTAACCATTTCTCTTCTTTAAGAAAGAAAGAAAGAAGAAGAAAAAGGTTAATCTCATAATGAATATCAAACAATAATGACTGATAAAACAAGGCATCATAAAAGAAAATAGGATAGAACGGGTCCTAAGACTCGGATAAATCCTAAGGCACGACTCCTAAGAAGGACTTAGGACAATGATCCTTGCTAGATTATTCTACATTGTTCCGAATTTTGGGTCTGCTACCATGCTGTGACGCACCACCTCTATACTCACACTAGCCAAGGACACTACGGAGTAATGCCGTCAACTATCACGAAGAATAAGGCTGTTGAGGAGCGACCTTCTGTATAATTGTTTTGTGCGAGTACCGATAGGCCAGATAAAAATAAAACTTTTCATCTCAAGAGGAAATCCGACATACCGATACAAACTTAAAGCTACTACACAAGGGCTATGTGGGCTTCGGAAACAAATATAGAAATAAACATATCAAAAATCAGCCACAAATAACTCATATCACAAAGGCGGAAACAGATATGAATATATCACATAAAAGTGTATATCAAAGTAGTGGTCATATAAGATCCACTACATTACAAAAGAATAGATACAAGTCCTAGACAAAAGAATATGTATACATCAAAGAGTCAATATCTTAAATGTTTACAACCAAAACTACAAGCTAAGTAGTTTGCCAAAAGTCAAGTGATGGCCTCAGATAAGAAGTCATGAGGAAGCACCTGTAATATCTCATTCTGACTCGAGTATTAATTAATAAGAAAATAATAAACGGATCGGTCTAGCTATAAATATCAGACAAAAATGAGATAGGATAAGAGATATAACAAAAACGTACGATGACCAAAAATGTCAAACCATGACAAGTATACTTTAGAAAATCAACAAAAGTCATACAATATCTCAAGAATCTCATAGCATAAAAAAAAGAATGTCATATTCTTTGTTTTATTCACCAAGCCACGAATATTGACAAATATATCGTTGCCAATCGCAAAAATCAGTGAAACATAAATTCCAAAAATCATCAATTAGAAATCCAGAAATCACAAATGGGATGGCCAATCCCAAACGGGAGCATGAGAACTCACCAACACGTGTATCACAAATGAGACGCTATCCCATAAACTGAAAATCGATGCACCTAGAAAGATACGCCCCATGCACAGTCGAACATCGACGCACCTAGAAAGATACGCCCCATGCATGAATAAACATTGACGCACCTAGAAAGATACGCCCCATGTAAAGTCTAAGATCGATGCACCTAGAAAGATGCGCCCCATGAAAAGTCGAACATCGACGCATCTAGAAAGATACGCCCCATGCATAGACGAGCATCAACGCACCTAGAAAGATACGTCCCATGCTCGTACTTATTGGGCCGATTGCTCCACGAACGGTCCAAATATCATGGGTCGCTTGCCCATAAAAATGAGATGAAGCTCATTAGGACGAGGTATTGTCCCCCACGTGGACAAAGAGACATCGCATATCGCTAGTCTAAACCATAAAATGATCATCATCGATCATCAAGAAGTGTCAATTACACTAAGCTAGTAAATATATGAGTTTAGCTTCATGTCCCATAACCACTAGCTTAACTTAAATATTCACGAACAAATTATAGATTTTCACTCGAAAATTGTCACAAGAGTTTCAATCGAACAAGTCTAAGAATTAACCGACGAGATAAATGCAAGCGTTTCATACCACTTGTTTTACTAAGCCGTTTAATTAGATTTCTCATATGAGTGAGGTAAAGGTTTGTATACACTAATAGATTGGGAAATGGTTTTATAAACGAGCTTTGTATTAAAAATAGAGTTTGAAATCATCTTTGTAAAAGAGTTTGATTATTTACTATTAGTATGGAAACCTTTGTATTTCAAAGTGACAAATTACAAAAAAAATGATCGTAGAAACAATCAATCATCAAAATTCACATACGAAGACGTGAAGCAAATCCATCGAAATCGATACCGAATCCATCAAGTTGGATATTCCCAAAAATCCCAAAAAGAAGTTAACAAAGTCGATAATGAATGACAATAACAAATCGGATAATCACGAATCGATAAAAATTGAAATCGCAAGCAAAATAGGCATAATAGGAAAAATAGGCAAAGTAGGAGCAGATCAGTTGGCTGGCATTCTGGGAACAGTAGACTGGACCAGACCTTGGAAAACTCTCGGATTACAGGTCTGTCGACTGGACTCAGAGGGTCAGTCGACTGGTGCCTGTTTCCCAGCATTTCCAGCCTTTCACACAAGAACGGCAAACTCTTTCAATTTGTGATCGGACGAGCAGCGGGCGCTAAGGGTTAACGCCAATCGGCAACCCAGCCCAATAGGCTCTTCGATACACCACCAAAAGCATGATCAAACATCAAAGTTATGAATTTTAAAGATTTGGCTTCAAACACCAAAAATTAAACTATTCACAAAACCAATCCAAATCAAAAGAAATTGCACATGAATAAGTGTTAGGAATTCATACCTAACAATCAAAGATAGTTATAGACATAGATGTGAGATAAAAATCTCACCTTTTACTCAAAACATTGAAGAAGAAGAAGCTATAGAGCAAGGCAAGAACAATCACTCTTCAATTCTAACCCAAGAAGCTTGAATCTAGCTCAAAAGAAGAACATTTCCTAAATTAGGTTTAGGAATTTCTGAAATTGAAGGTAGAATGAGTTGGAGAAGAAGAAGAGGATGCTTACCAATAGCTTCTCTTTGAATTTGGAGATATAACTTGAATTTGCAAAGAACCTAGGGCTTAGGATTTCTTATTCTTTTTCTCTTCCCTTATTTTTATCTAAAGCTTGAAGGTATTAGGAAATGAAAGTGAATGAGGAGAAGTGGGAGTGGAGCTAGAGTTAATAGTTTAAGCTAACCCAAACTCAAAGTCCAATGTGCAAAGGTCAAATTTTTAGCTAACTCCAAACATATCGATGATTATACTCAAAAAGGTCGCAAACGCCATTTTGAACTTAATAGGAGTGGTCTCGAGTTCTAATTCGACTGCTTGCAAAAAGTAGCTTTTCGGACTATAATCCGACCAACGATGCTATATTTAAATAATACACACACACACACAATTGTAAAATATGCGAGTTGTTACACTTTACTTTCCCAACAGTGTTTCTATAGTTAGTCACAGTGAACTTGTACAACCCGTTCAGCACATCACACTGCAAAAGTTTTTTACATGTTAGTATCTCTTTAACTAAGCAATATCTAGGATAGAATTCAAAGTATACATTATTATCATGTGCAAATTGAGAAACATTCATAAGATTTTTCTTAATTTTTGGTACTCTTAAGAGATTATTGAAATATAATTGCCTTTCACCTTTGATGTAGGCATTACAGATATGAGTGATCCCAATAGGCTTACCATCTCCCATAAATATTGACTGTTTACCCCTGTACTCCTTGTTGCCAAGATTTAAATTGTCAAGATTATTTGTCAAATGATTGGTCGCACCTGAATCTGGGTACCATGCATCATCTCGTACGTGTTCTGATCTTGCTGTTTCATCTTGATGTTGATTCATGTTGCCACTAGACTGTTTATTAGACTCTTGCTGAACTTGTGCTATGTTTGCACTGTAGTTCCCATTTCTTTGACTGTTTGAGTTTTGTCCTGGAACATAGTTGGCATTGAATGTAAAGTAACATTTTGGTGCAATGTGACCAATTTTCTCACAGATTTGACACCTTGGTTTGTTGTTATTGCTCCATCTCCCCCTGCCTCTTCCTCTGACAGTAGTGTCTCCCCTTTGATATTGCTGATTTTGATTTCTGTTTTTATTATTATTTGAGGCAAAGTTGATAGACATATCACTGTCTATTGGTTTCTTGAAGTCCAATCTTCCTTCTTGTGCAAGGAGGATGGAACTAACATACTCAAGAGATGGTAGGGTTTCTTAAGAGGATATTACTGCTACCACTGATTCATACTCATCACCTAAACCTGTTAGGATAATTTAAACTTGCTCTGTATTTGAGACTTTGTCTCCTGCAGCTTCAAGCATATCACATATGTTCTTGACTTTTCCCAAATAGCCCCTCATTGTTTGACTTTCTTTTCTGACATTTTGTAACTGTCTTTTGTAATGCATTACTCTGGTTGTAGATTGAGTGTTAAAAATTCTTTCTACTGTTAACCAGATTTCGTTAGCAGTTCTGCAACAAATTACTTGAGGCAGTAGTTTAACATTTATTGATGAAAGTAACCAAGAACCTGTGTAGTCAATGCCCCGCTATTACCTCGCTATAACCCCGCTATATCTCATAGCGGATTTTACCGTGATGATTTTTCCATATAGCCCCAAAATATAGCCTTTCCGCTTTAATCCCCGCTATTTCGGCTATATCCGGTTATCCCGCTATATTTTGCTATTTTCGCTATATTTTCTTTAATAAAATGAATTAAAAATTGCATTTATACATTATAAAAATTATGAAACTAATTTATTTGATTTAATTTTTAATATATTTTCAGAAATGAAAATACTCTAATATTCTACTAAATTCAATTATGTTATATAACAGTTTTACGTTTATTTAAAGTATATTCGCACATGTTTTTTGTTTAAATTATTTATGTATTAATTATAATTCAATTGAATGATAATTTTTTATTTAATCATTAATATATTTGTAAAAACATTAAGTATGAGTTTTGTATGCTATTTTAGAGACATCCGCTATATCCCGCTATATCCTCGCTGTATCCCCGCTGTGACTTTTTGCACCTCCACCGCTTCGAATCTACCAAACGCTTTAATTACACAACCAAGAACTTATAAGATTGTCTTGCCTTTGGTACTTTACATATTCTCCATTACTTACTGTTTTGTTTTCTGAGTCAGTGATGAATTTGGGTGGAACAGCAGCGGTGCCAAGAATAAATCCTTCCAAGCCATACCCTCTTGCTATAGTTTCAACTTGAACTTTCCAAAGAAGATAATTATCTTCTTCAAGTTGAGCAGTGATGAGTTGAAACTGGGGACTGATTGTGGCTTTCAGAAGGTTTTCTGCTGCAGCAGTGGCTTTTGTTGTGGATTGGATGCATTATCTGTAGTTTTTGAGTTTTCATCAGCCATGATGAAGCTTCTTGAATCAAGAAATACTTGAGAGGTCAGAAATCAAATAGAGCGATCAAGAACTTGTTTTTGAAGAATCTAGGTATGTTGCAACTGGGTTTAAATGATGATGCCTAATCTGATAAACTAGTGGTATGGCACTTGCCTCCTTTCTGTTTTGATGAGTTTCTTGAATTCTTGACTGATTTTCGACTTTTTCAAGTTAAGATTCGATCAGTGAGCGAGACTGAGTGTAGCCAGACTTCATTAGGCGAGGCACTAGTCTTTGGAGACAAATCTCATACAGCCCAAATGATGATAATATTTCCGATGGGTAACTAATCTCCAGATGATGAGGTTTCTCTGATGGAGATTAGTATTCTTTCTTTTTTGAGAATTTTAGTGCAGTTTTGCCTTGATCATGATCCGATACCAAGTTAGAATTTGAAGTGAATCTGAAATTGATGAACTGAGAGAGATATGAATTGTAAATTGTAAAGTTTCTGTATTGCAGAGATGAGAAAAATGATTGTACATTTCCCAGATATGTTTGATATCTTGTATCAGGCTTTATATAAGTTGTTTACATAAAGTGGGCTTTGGGTTTTATATAAGACCCGTGTTACCCGTATTACATTAACATAAAGATAAGGGTAGCGGTTGCCTTATACTTCATTTATAATAACACATTGATGACAACTAATGCAGCTGCAAAAGGAATTAATCTCATCATTGAGGTATCTTGTAATAACACACTTAACATGTGGAACACATTATGATAATTCATGAAAATTATCTTACGTGATCTTCTCTTCTTAAGATGATAACCTACATACGCATATAAACAAAATTGCATTGCGAAAATAATACCGATGATCTGGAAGAGAGGAAAAAGATCAACATATGTATCTAATAAATAATTATATGTAACTAAGAACTTTAGAACACACATTAAAAATGATACATATATTTTTCCAAGTCACAAAAGACTGAATAATACGATGTATAAGTATCTGTATTAACCATTGTTTCAGTAAGAGCTATAGCACAAAAATTGCATACCCCTTTTACACACATCGGAAATTCTAACTGATATACTAATACGAATTGAACAACCAATAACATTTAACTCTTATATTGGACCCACCTTATTATTATCATCGGGAAGTCAAAGAAGTGGTAAACATCTTCATCTACAACAACGAGAATATGGAGAATGGATCCAAGATGGAAGATTGATAGTACAACACTCCTCCATTAGCAGATCATACAACAATCTTTGTCTTAGTTTCTATTTCATCTTGAAATTTTCCTACATTTATGTACCTAAAATCTATATGAAATATGTTTAAACTAAATTTTATTTCTTTGTATTTGACTATATCATGTAACTTATGCGTTGTTTAACGCTTCAGATTGCACAACTTGATATTTATGCTTGATACAACTTTTCAAAATATGCCTATGGGATTTATCTCTCAAGTTCACAAGTAGGTGAGAACGAGGAAACAAGTTGAATGCAGGCCTGTAGAGTTGGAGATGTGAGGGATGTGATGCAGTGTAATCTTTGTTTGCCATTGTTGATGTGGCATTGTTTTTCAATCTACTATATGGATTATAGAGTATAATGAGGGACTCTGGCATTGTCTCAATATGAGGATCAACATATAAGATTTGGAAAATATAGGAGATATATTATTAGTTGGGTAGAATTTCATTTGATGTTGTGCCTATGTTTCAGGTGCTCTTTGTTACGGTACAATATGTGAACCATGCAAGTATAAGTTAGTAAACCAGTCCTAACTATTTGTATTATATTTCGATCAATAATAATATATTAGTATCTAAAGTTTTGACTTGTGATTTACTATTTTCTTAAATATTTACAATCATTCCTTTTTTAGCTCAAAATTTATGATGTTTATTTGACTATGTGACAATACTTGAACCTTCAATCGACTGGATTAAAACAATTTATTGAATTGCAAATTACTTTCCTTCATACAATGATAAAGGGAGTTATATGTGGTTGTGTAATAGGCCACTATTTAGTAAATGCTATTTTCTAACTATTTTAAACACAACTATTAAATGTTAAATAGGCGTTTTGAACAATAATGCGTAATAGTAACACTCTACCTGTTGTATGCATGTACACATCACACCAACATCTTCTTCATGCATAGTACCTTATATTTTAATATGTTTCTAATAAATCTTCCTATACTTTTAGATGTACTATTTGGTATATTTTTCTCCACGATCATACAAGTGCCACAGTAAATTCTGTGACGTGTGCAGACTATGTGCACTCTCAGGTATTATACAACAAAATATGCATTATGTAATATAATTTTTTCAACAGGTTCTTCTTTTGAAACACATGAATCCCTTCTTTATGAGTTTAATAATTCCTCTAGGGAATTATTTATATCATTACATGATAAGTAGTTTGGAACAATGGTTAGTATTCGAAGACCAGTATAGGATTTTGATTTCATACCCAAATTATTTAGTGATCGGTAAATGTTTAATGTTGCCATATAGGACAATGACATGACTTCCATTCTCACTCTAGATTCAACAACAATAACGTTTCCTAAGGCGGTTTGATGTTATAGCCCTTTGATTCTGATTGGATACTCAATATCTCACATATTCCACGCCCAATTACCGAGGGATCTACCATTTTTATTTTTACTACTTAGTAACTGAACATTGGCTTCTATTTCTCTGCATTTTGGAATGTAGTTCCAGATGTTTTATGAAAATTTCTAACGTTCCTTTCTCCTCAAATTGACCACACCACGCATGTGAAAATCACAGTTACAAAGTCAAACATAAAAGTTTTGGCATGGAAGTTGTTTATTAGGAATTTGACCTCACTGTTGCTCAGTACATCTACATTTTACCCTTTTTTATTTAACTTTGTACCAGTACGTAGTCTCCATAGTTGCATGCAAAGAAAAATCCATCAATGCCTTCATTTGCATTACTACATAAAATTCAATTTTGATCAACTGAAATGCCTCTTTCTTGTAATCTATCATCTATATCTGATATATTTATAATTTCTATGAGTGTTGTTAATGATATTTTTTGGTTGTTGGCTTTGTTCCATATAATTTTTTCCACATTACATATTGAAATGACTTCCGTAATTTTTCCTTCTTACTATAAAATTGAACTACTCATCTTTGCTTTTTGGCAAAAACCATAAATCAGGTTCTTTACTTTCATGGATTGTTACTTATATGCTCTTAACACATAATGCTTTTATTTTCCTCAACTGATATAGTTTCCCTTGGTTATTGATGATAGTTCTAAAGAATATTAAGCAGTGTTTGGTTTGTTATTTTTAGTTTTAGGCTTTCGTTTATACAAAAATACACATGGCGCATTTATATTGTCGAAAACAACCGATTTAGAAAACGTAGTTAACATACAAAACAGAAAACAATTTTTTTCCATGTTTTGAAAAATAACACGAGCACGTGAAACAATCCATTCTTCCGTCATCACTTTATCCCCTTCGTCTTCTCATCCGTCTTTCTTTCATCCATTCCGACGTCGCTTCAATGTTCTCATATTTGAGATACATATTGAAAATGAAAAACACAAAATTCTTTTTTAATCCAAACACTAGCTTAAATTTTCATCACTTATGCATATCAATGCCTGCATTCCTAATAATTCAAGCAATTAGACCCATTAAGCAATAGATCAATCCATAGGCTTGTGGACAAACCATCCACCTCTCTTCTATCTAACATACTTCTTTCCTTACCGCTAATCATAATTAAGTGCTTTGTAATGCATGGTGATGTTTTCTTTGCTTGAATATACCTAATCGACTCCATGATCTGATACCTATTCCTGGATAAGTGGCTCATGGGCTACCTCCATTGACATAACTCTAAAATTTCTTTTAGCTTATAAACAAAATTTAAGGAATTAGGGAAAAGGGCAGACTTTGGAAAAAATTAAAATTAGGCCGGAGGACATAAAGTTTTATTCTTAGACCGAAGAACAGATTGCTAGTTGTATTTAGCATTATATTCAACTTTAGCACTATACAAAATGCTAGTTATAACTAGCATTATGTTCAAGTTTACACTATATTAAATGTTAATTTTAACTGGCATTGTCCTTCAGCCAAAATATAAACTTGCTAACCATCGACCTAATTTTTTTCTATGTTTGCCTCAGTAACCTTTTTTCTTAAACAAAAAATGTACACCACAAGAAACAGGACAATTTCCGACGGCTCAAAACCGTCGACGGCTGTCGGAGGCCATCGGTGGCCGTCGGAAATAACTGACGTAAAAAATTCCATTGCTGAACAGGATTTTCGACGGCTTCCGACAAGCCTTATCATCACGTTTCCGATGGCTACAGTCGGCTAGCCAATGGCCCCCGTTTCCAACAATCGTATTCTGATTCAGATCCGGTATCATATTCTATGTTTTTTCCTCCCTACTCTTGAATGCTCTACCCAAAACGTTTGATTCATTATTCAGTGGTCCAAAATCAGTACAATCATCTGTTATTATTATGTCGTTGCTTTGCTCAAGATCTGCCTAAAAAGCCCGTTATTTTGAAATATTATTTCCATCAAACGTAAATCTTGCCTTTACTTTTAAAAATTGCTGACCAGTCTGCTTTATCTTTTTTTTTAGAGATGGATAAGGAGCGTTATAAACTTGGAATGGTTTTTTGATTAGTACAAAAAGATCGTACTTGTGATAATGCGATGTGCACTTTATTTCAATAAAATTATAATCCTTGTGCACATTAATTTCAGAACCTGGAACATTGCTAAATCAATTGCATCTAAACAGAAACACCTCCTTTGCGGGTCGTGAGAAATATGTCAGCTGGAAAATTTGAGTTAAAACACCATAAAAATCATTTATATGATTTTCTGGATAATCACTACCTTTAACGAATACATTTGTATTATTAGTTAATTTTTCTGCACCGTATTCTTTGGTGCTAAATTTATATCCATTGACGAAATATATTGGATATGTCTTGACATTTTTTTGGTCCCAACGCAAGATGTTTCAACCCTTCGTCAACCGCACAATTTCTCGGCTCATAAACGTACTTTGAAAACCAATCAAAAAATTCTTTACTGAGATCTCTGTGTGGAGATTCACTTTAATAAATACTTCATATATAAATAAAATATTGCATTAAACTCTATGTGCACATGCATTATGGAAATGAACAAATCATAAATTAATATTTTAGATTACTTAACAAATGGGGACTTAGAGTACTCCAGTCCGCAATCCAGGGACTTGGAGATTTTGAGTCGTTTATACCCGAGTCCGCAATCTGGGGACTTAGAGTACTCCAGTCTGCACTCCGGAGACTTGGAGATTTTGAGTCGTTTATAATCTGATCCGCACTCCGGGGACCCAAAGTACTCCAATCCGCACTCAGGCGACTTGAAGATTTTGAGTCATTTATAATCTGATCCGCACTCCGGGGACTCAGAGTACAGCAGCACGCACTCAGGGGACTTGAAGATTTGAGTCGTTTATACTCTGGTCCGCACTCCGAGGGCTCAGAGTACTTCAGTCCGCACTCCGAGGACTTGGAAATTTTGAGTCGTATATACTCTCATCCGCACTTCGAGGACTCAGAGTACTCCAGTCCGCACTCAGGGGACTTGAAGATTTGAGTCGTTTATACTCTGGTCCGCACTCCGAGGACTCGGAGCGCTCCAGTCTGCACTCAAGACTTAGAGATTTTGGGTCGTTTATACTCTGATCTGCACTCTGGAGACTCAAAGTACTCCAGTCCGCACTAAGGAGACTTGAAGATTTTGAGTCGTTTATACTCTGATTCGTACTTTGGGAACTCATAGTACTCCAGTCCGCACTCAGGGGACTTGAAGATTTTGAGTCGTTTATACTCTGATCCGCACTCCAGGGACTCAGAGTACTCCATTCCGCACTCAGGGTACTTAAAGATTTGAGTCGTTTATACTCTGGTACGGACTCTGGGGACTCAGAGTACGTCAGTCCATACTCCGAGGACTTGTAGATTTTGAGTCGTTTATAATTTGATCCACACTCCGGGGACTCAGAGTACTTCAGTCCGCACTTAGGGGACTTGAAGATTTTGAGTCGTTTACACTCCGATCCGCACTCCGGGGACTCAGAGTACTCCAGTCCGCACTCTAGGAACTTGGAGATTTTGAGTCGTTTATAATCTGGTCCGCGCTCCGGGAACTCAGAGTACTCCAGTCCGCACTCTGGGGACTTAGAGATTTTGAGACGTTTATACTCTGGTCAGCACTCCGGGGACTCAGAGTACTCCAGTCTGCACTTCGAGGACTTGGAGATTTTGAGTGCTCGAGCGCGTTCGTACGTCAAGCAGAATAATGTATTCTTTAGTTATTTGTCATTGCGTTATCATACACAGAAACATCGACAATCCATAGAGAAAATGACTTCAAGCTTTTATTAATGCAAATAAGCTAAATCGTCTTTTTTCATGCCATAAACTAGGAATAAAAACTTGCTGGAAATAAATGTAACTAAAATATGAAAGAAATGAACTAAGTGTAGTAATGCCGCAAATGTTCACTATTCCATGCTCGGGGGAGTGTCGCACCATCAACGGTCGCTAGCTTGAAAGTTCCTTCTCCAAGCTTCCGTTCAATGACGTATGGACCTTCCCATGCGGGGCTCATATGTGATGGAACTGGGAAAACTCGTTTCAAAATGAGATCCCCCACGCCAAAGATTCTCGGTTAGACTTTTTCATTATAATATCGAGCAACTTGGTGCCTGTACGCGGCCGATCTTAAATTAGCTTCTTCACGCTTTTCATAAATGAAGTCCAATGATTCCAGCAAGAGATCTTGATTTGACTCAGGGTCATAACAAGTTACCCGATGTGATGGAACTTCAAGTTCCACAGGTATGACAGCTTCCATGCCATATGCTAATGCGAACGGAGTGTGGCCAGTCGCGGACTTGTGGGTGGTTTTGTAAGCCCAAAGCGATGTTGGAAGCTCATCCACCCACTCGCCTCTAGCCTTTTCCAAACGTTTTTTCAATATGGATTTGATTATCTTGTTTACGGCTTCCACTTGTCCATTAGCTTTCGAGTGAGCAACTGCTGCAAACTTTTTCTCAATGCCATATTTTTGGCAAAATTCCTTGAACTCTTTGCTTTCAAACCGAGTTCCGTTGTCTGTAACGATGTTTCCTGGAAGGCCAAAACGGCATATAATATTTGGTACAACGAAATTAATGACCTATTCGGTGGTGATAGTGGCCAAAGGTTCTACTTCTGCCCACTTGGTAAAGTAATCGACTGCAACTGTCGTGTATTTTGCACCACCATTGGACAAGCGTAGGGAATCGACTATGTTGATCCCCCACATTGCAAATGGCCAGGGACTAATCTTTGTATGAGTTCCGTCGGCGGAGCTCTTGGGATTTTCGCATACTTCTGACATTTGTCACATCTTCTCACGTAGTCTCCAGTATCCCGATTTACAGTCGGCCAATAGTATCCATAGCGGAGGATTTTCTTTGCTAACGTCTGCCCTCCGGTATGGTCGCCACATTCACCTTCATGGACTTCCTTCAGGACTCGTTTTATCTCATCATGGGCAATGCATTGGAGTAAAAGGTTCGAGAATCCCCTCCGATGCATCACCCCATCTTGCATTACATAATGAGAAGCCTTGCAAACGACTTGTCGCCTTTCACTCCTCCCTTCGGGCACGACCCCGTGTAACAAGTACTGCTTGAATGGGGTCATCCATGACTCCTTCTCGATTTCTGTTTCTAACACGAAATCTACCTCCATCATGTTTATGCTCGGAACATGTAAGGTGTCAACGGGAAACAATCACATCTATTGCGCATCGCCAGTGCTTGCGAATTTTGCCATTGGATCGGCTGCTCTGTTTTGCTCACGCGAGACATGTGAAATATCACAATACTCGAGATTCGCTAGCAGCTCCTGAACTCGGACCAAATATGAGGCAAGTCTCTGCCCCCTTGCTTGGTAGTCTCCCCGCACTTGGTACACCACCAGTTGCGAGTCGCAAAAGATTTCAACCGATCTTACTCCCAGTTCTTTGACGAGTCTTAAGCCGGCTATCAATGCTTCATACTCAGCTTCATTATTCGTTGCTGTGAATTCAAGCTTCAAAGCGTAGCAAGCTGATCGGTTCTCAGGAGTTACAAGAACTATGCCAACCCCCGAACAGCGGTCGTTAGATGCTCCATCGGTGTACATCTTCCATCGAACGGGAGATATGACATTGCGTCCGTTTAATTCGTCTACCATGGAGAATTCAACGATGAAATCTGCTAGCGTTTGTCCCTGTATGGCCTTTCGCGGCAGTAAATAATATCGAACTGACTCAACTCAATAGTCCTTTTTAACATCCTTCCAGAAGTTTTCGGTCGTTGGAGTACCTGTCGCAAGGGTTGATCAGTGTAAACACTGATTGAGTGTGCCTGAAAATATGGGCGAAACTTGCATGATGCAATCACCAAGCAATAGGCTAATTTCTCGACCTTGGGATAATTCTTTTCTGCCCCCGTCAGACGTTTACTAACATAGTAAACTGGCTTTTGAAATCGGTCCTCTTCACGAACCATAGTCGTACTGATAGCATGCTGGGATACGCCAAGTACACATACAACAGTTTGTGGTCTATCGGTTTTGACAGTATCAAGGGACTTTCTAAGTGCTTTACCGGAGCTCGGAACGCTTACTCACAATCAGATGTCCACTCGAAATTTCTCTTTCCTTTCTTTATCACATCGAAGAAAGGAATACACTTGTCTATAGCTCTGGATGTGAATCGACTCAGCGCAGCCACTTTTCCATTCAAGCTCTGCACCTGCTTTTTGGTTCTGGGCACTTGTATATCTCGGATAGCTTGAATTTGCTTCGGGTTAGCTTCGATTCCCCACGCATTCACAATGAAACCCAGAAACTTCCCTGACGCTACGCCAAATGAACACTTCAAAGGTTGATCTTCATTCCATATCGCCCGAGTATATCAAACATTCCGCTAAGTCTCGGATGTGGTCGCTTGACTGCCGTGACTTCACGAGCATGTCAACTACATAGACTTCCATCGTTCTGCCAATCTAGTCTTTAAACATTCGATTCACCAGACGTTGATAAGTTGCTCCTACGTTTATCAATCCAAAAGGCATTACTACATAGAAATATAGCCCCACATCTGTGACAAAGCTGGTGTGTTCTTGGTCTGGAATATGCATCGGGATCTGATTGTATCCTGAACATGCATCCATAAATGACAACAATTCGTGTCCGATGGTGGAGTCGACGAGTTGATCGATTCTAGGTAAAGGAAAACTATCCTTCGGGCATGCTTTATTCAGATCGGAGTAATCAACACAAGTTCTCCACTTCCCATTCGCTTTTCTTACCAGCACAGGGTTAGATACCCATTCAGGGTAGAGGGCGTCGCAGACGAATCCATTAGCTTTGAGTTTGTCCACCTCCTCTTTGAGAGCCACAGATCTCTCCGGGTCAATTCATCTCCTTTTCTGTTTTACAGGAATGTGTTTTGGGTCTATGGTCAACATATGACTCGCAGTTGCAGGAGAAATCCCGCACACATCAGAGTGTGTCCAAGCAAAAACGTCCAGATTCGGCCGGAGGAAATCTGTAAGATCCTCGGCCACCGAAGGGTTGAGTTGTGACCCAATCTTAAGAACTTGTGATGGGTCGTCCCGGCTGACTAGAATGTCGATTGTCAGCTCAGCCGGTACTGCATTCGTTTCCTTGGGTTCCTCATCATCATCTCTCGTATTTATGTCTCTAAGGATCCAAAAATGCCGCCCGAGCCAGGGCTCGGGCATTACTAGTCGATCATTAATCTTTAGGATGCGGATGGAGCTATCCGCAACCTTTCCCTTCTCTCTCCGCTGAGCTTCTCTTAGTTCCTCCACATAACATGTGCGACCGGTCTCCTGATCGCCATGTACTACACCGACTCCTTTGTCTGTCAGAAATTTTAATGTCAAACACCATGGGGCCAGATCGGCCCTAACTCTGCCAGGGCTGGACGACCCAAAAATACGTTGTATGGAGAGTCAACATCCATTACTATGAACGGTAGGACTCACACTCTCCTACGCTCACCTTCCTCCAGTTCAACTGGTAACTCCATGTACCTCATTGCGTCGGTTGCAGCACCGTTAAAGCCGTGGATAGGGCTTTGCATGGTTTCAAATCTTTTGTTTTCATCTTCATTTGGTCATAAGCCTTTTTGAAGATGATGTTGATAGAGCTTACACAATCAATCAAAATTCTTTTCACGTAAGCTGACCCGATTGTTGCAGATACAACCATCAGGTCGGCAGTAGGAGCCTCCACCTTGTTCGCGTCTCGACTCCTAAACACTATATCGACGATCATCATGCGTTGTTGTTTTGTAGGGGTTCCATCTTCCACATTCGAACAACATTCATAATTTGCATGCCTCAAGGAGGTAGCATATCATTCTATTTCCTGTCAATTCTTGTCTATAGGATGAGGTCCTCCAACTATAGTGTTTATGATCAACCGACCTACGGTACAGGCAGCTTCCTCTGGGTGGCGTGAAGCAGGCCCGCGTCCGGGGTCTGTCGTTCCTTGCCTACCCTCTGGTGGGTTCTTAACAAACTCCTACAGCCTTTTCTGCCTGATCAACCTTTCTATGGCATCATGGAGGTGTCCACACTCCTTAGTATTGTGCCCGTGGGTCTTATGGAAGCGACGGTACTTCCTTGTCCATTTCTATTCTTTAGTGGACTCCTTTGGGCACGGCTTTCTATATTCAAAGGTGTTACAGGTTGATAGACAAATGTTTTCAAGAGAAGTATTCAGCGGGTGTATTCATTGTAGGTTGGAATCCTTGGCTTCCATTTCCCTGCTTCTTTTTTCTTTCTGGGATTTCTACTCCCGGATCCATTGGACTGCCCAGGCTTGTTCTGGACGTTGACTTGAACTTTTCCCGAACTATCGCCGGACTGCTTCACGGCGATGTTAGTTTTCACAGTCTCCTAAATAGGCCCTGGTGTCTTATCTCATCTCGTCCATTGAGCTTCCTCTCTCCGTATGAACTGGTGAGCTTTGGAATAGAATCGTTCCAACATAGTTGGGGCCTTTCCCGCCAACCAATCTCCAAACTTTGAGTCTGGATCTACACCTCGCATTACCGCTATCAAAATTGCATGGTCGTTAGGATTGCTAATTTCAGTATCGGCAACATGAAACCTCTGTAAGTATGCTTTCAAAGACTCTCCCGAAGCCTGGATTATGCCTGATAAGGACATCACGTCCTTTGGACGAGTAGCATGTATCCTGAACTGTTCAACAAATTTCATCGCTAACTCGTCGAAGCTGGATATAGATCGCTGAGGAAGCCGAGTAAACCACATAGTGGCGATTTCGGACAGAGTGACTGGGAAGCACCTACACTTAGTCGCGTCATTCGCCCTTGCCGAATCCATCATCCATTCGTACCTCATCACGTGTTGCCTAGGGTCAGTCTTCCCTTCGTAAGCTGGGATAGTCAACATATTGAATTTCTTAGGGTACTCAGCCTGTAGGATAATATCTGTGAAGGGAGTATGGCTCCTGGACACTCTCCAATCTTCGTTGGTCAAGCCTTGGTTCTCTCTAATTAACTTCCTGACCATGGCTGATAAATCTGGAGTTTGTATAGAGGGTGGGAGGTTGGGTTCCGCTCCGCGGGACCATGCGGGTTGATGTCCCGCCTGCTGACGGTCGGCCAAACGTGCGTCCTGAAGGCCAACTTGATTTGGGTCTTGATGAGCAGGGCTTCCGGTCTCTTCACGTGCCTGATCCCAGGTGGATCGATCGGTGGCGCCTGTCCATGCAATTTCTGTCTTGCAGCGTCTACGCCTAGGAGGTTCGTCGGCTGAGGTCGAGCTATCAGATGAACAATAAGGAGCAGGACTACTTCCAGCATTCTGATGCTGCTGCTGGGCAAGCTGAGTCATGAGATTAGTATTGGCTTGGATTTGCTCAGCAAGTTGCCTTCTACTTTCCCTGAGTTCTCTTATCAAGTCGTTGAACTCTATTCGGGAAACGACCTCCGCTTGTTTCTGGGTGGAGGTTCCTGCGCCTTGAATTGTTTGTTGATTGTTAGGTCCTATCTGCTATACACTAGAAGTTTCATTGACATCTATGTTGTGAGAAGCCGATCTAGTTCATGGTCTTCCCATGGTTGAGTTGTCAGTTGTAACTCTGAGTAGAATCAACTAATGTCTTGTGAATGATTTGGATCTCCTTCGGGGGATTTTTCAATCCAGTAGCTACAAAGTAGATCCTATCGTCCTGAGAATTCAATTCTTAGTAAAAGCACCAAAATGTTAGCACCAGAATTGGTCGCTAACACCCTTAAGAGATATTGTGTAGAGGGATTAATGAAGAAAGTAAAGTTAAACAGAAAATAGTATGCAAATTTAAATGCAGAAAGTATGAACACCAGATTTATAGTGGTTCGACGTAATTGCCTATGTCCACTTTGAGGTTAATCTTTATTGCTTTCCTTGATAATAGATTACAGATACAATCCATATATCAACTATTTGATTACAATTGTTAAGTAAAAAAGATAGGTCTTGAATGAGTCTTGAATGCGGCAGAGTCTCCCCGGCGTTCTCCAAAAAAGGTCCCTTTCACTGTGCCCCTGCCTCTCTATTTATAGACGAAGATGGGTTGGACTTTCCTGGTGGGCCAGGTAGCTAAGTATCTCGGCCTATAAAGAGTTAGCTTTGTGTGCCGATCCATAGATGTCGAGTGGCAAAATGCCGAACAAGGCATGAATGCCGAACGACATCTTCATGCCGAACGAAGTGATGCCCGACGATATTTTCATGCCGAACAAAGTGATACCGAACGATATATTTATGCCGAACGAAGTGATGTGCTAAGTGGAGAGTACAGGCCGATCGATAATCGAAGCCGGTCTAGATTGGATGAATGCCGAACATCCTTGGATGCCGAACGATCCTGAATGCCGAGCGAGGCATGAATGCCGAACACCCTTGGATGCCGAACGAGGATGAATGCCGAATACCTATGGATGCCAAATGATCCAAAATGCCGAACAAGGCATGAATGCCGAACACCTCTGGATGCCGAGCAGTATAGAATACCGAACGACTTTGCCATGTCGAACGTCCATAGATGCCGAACGGCACGTAATGCCGATCGATATACAATACCGAACGACTCTCAATGCCGAATGCCCTTGCATGTCGATCGTCCCATAGATGTCGAACAGTACTTAATGCCGAACGATATAAAATACCGAACAGCTCTCAATGCCGAACGCTCTTGCATGCCGATCGTCCCATAGATGCCGGTGGAACTCGAGTGCCGGACGAACCATCTATGCCGAACGACTCTGGAAGCCGACCCAGTATGTTGTGCCGAATGCTCGGGATGCCGAACGGTATGCGAATGCCGAGTGACTAGTTGCCTGGTTAAATCTTCAGGTAACAGAGACTGTCTAAAGAACCCCTAAGGATAGCTTCCAACATCTTATTTAAAACGCTAAAAAACAAGCTATTTACAAGTGCTCTTATAACGACCTTTTTGCTCCCATCTTTTGCAACTTTGTTCAACTAGTTATTAAATAGTTTATGCTATAATTTTTCAGTAAGAAGTAAACATAGAGTAACTAACACAACAACAAAGAAACCCTAAGGATGAATTTTGAAATCATAATAAAAATTGCCAAAAAGGGCATTTACAAAGTGATCATATACCAATGTTTTCGTGACTAACTTATGAAACATTTTTATTTCATTTTTTAAATTTCAAAACCATTTCCTCCCTATCCAATAAAATACTATAAGTTTAGAGCATAGCCAATTATATTGTTTCCAATATATTATCATATAACCAGCTAGTTAAAGACAAGGGATTATAACGTGCATTTATAGCCACCTTTCTTGCTTCAAACACACTTCAATTTCAGCCACAACCAAACCAAACACGAAAACACAAAGTCAAGACAACGTTACAAGTTTTTGATAATAATTGAAGGGATAATACTACATATAAAGTTGTGACTTGTTTTCCGATGCAAGGGGGCTAAAAGTGATAACTTATATAAGTTCCTTACTTTAACTTTATATTCACATAACAAACATATCTATACACAATATACACCACAATAGTGAGTAAACTCACCCAAAAGCCTATCTAACACCATGCCCAAGCACCCAAGAACACATGAACACTTTCTACCATCACCAAACAACAAAGGACACCACCTTTAGGACCAAAAAGCTCACGACCATGCTCCTAGCCCCATAAATTGCTCATGTCTTAAAATATTTTGGGTTATTATGCTCTTTTTCTTTATTCGTTTTTTTTTTTTTGCTTTTCTATTGTTCTATGTTGTCTTAGAGCCTTTGCCAATGGTTGAGAGAGTTTAGAGTTGATTTGATATTGTTTAGGAATTTAAAGAGAAGGAGAGGACGAAGAAGACTAAATTTTGTTCTTTATTTGAAAATAGATTTGTGAGGCTATTAGAGTGTATTCATAGAGTTTATTCAATAGGTTACTACCATATCCAAACCTCCTTGGAAGGTCACCAAGCATCCTACCTTCCATGTGCTGCTACCATAAAAATATCTCCTTACACATAATTATCTTCAACCCCCCACCATGACATCATTCCTACCCTACTAATCAACATTAGTTAGCCATAATACACAAAATATTTTTATTTTCTAATTGTATACACACTAAGATTCAAAGCGATTTTCAGTCACATTATCGATATTTCTTCAAACTATTTATTTTATAAACATATTTTGAATTTATTTTTTAAATTCATGTCTTGTTACTTAAAATGGGTATAACATGTTTATAAAATTAGTCAAATCACACTTAATTCAAGGTTCAAATATTTAAACAATTTAGATATTTAAATACGATCTGTTTGAAATTCTAGGTCGATACAAATATAAAATTTGGAATCGAGATTTAAGATAGAGTGTAAATGTTCAAAAAAAATATTTATATCGGTAAACAAAATTAAAAAGTTATTTTAGATATTATATTGAATTTAATTCGAGAAATTTGATTATTTTTGGATTTAATTGATAATAAAAAGAAGAATATCGACTTAAAATTTGAATTTGAAATTTGAATAATATTTTTGAAATCCAAAAGTGTTTGAAAATTTATTTTGATAAAATAAACAATATTTGTTGAACTTTGAAATTTATTCAGAAAAACAATCATTTTAAATTCTGACTTATTTGTGGTTCCATTAAAAGCGATTAGGGGTATGGTTATTTAAAAAAACAATCACTTTTAATTTTCCATAGACTAAAGGAATTTGGCCCATAAGTTACCCACCCCCTTCATCCTTATCCAACCCTTATCTCTTATCTTCATTTCCTAAATCCGTTTCCCCTATCATCTTTATCGCCCAACGAAAATCGGCTCGCATGAGAAAAAAAAACGCGTCATCAATCAGATCCACACACACGATTATGATAGGGAAGAACCGCATGTCCTTAGCGATGCGATTAGAGGAGGTGAAAAGGCGGTTCCCAACTGACGGTTTAGTGGTGTGCTTGGGAGTGAGGTGTGACAATAAGGAGATGGAGCATTGGATCGAGCGGCACGTAGGAGAAGTTGGCTGTGCGATTGAAGAGCAGTGGCAATGCTTGGACAACGCACATGATTTAGCAGGGGCCAGAATAGTTATGCAACAAGCCATCTTCAAGTCGAGACAAGCGAGAAGGGAGAAAACATTAAGGGCCCATTTGGTTTTATTTTGTAGTTTGAGTTTTTGTTTCTAACTTGCACTAAGAAATAGCAAAAAATAAGAGAAGAAGATTTATAATTCTTAGTCATTGTGACAACCAATGGACAACATAGGAGTTGGATTGTTCTCCGTTCTTTTGTTATCTCTTAAAACACGAAAAGCAAAATAAACTTGTTTTCTATTTTACATGTTAATTTCATTTTTCAAAATTGTTTGTTTTTCAACAATACATGCGACGGACACGCATTTATATAGACAAAAACACAAAACTAAAAACGACAAGCCAAACGGGGCCAAAGATTTTGAATTGTTCTTTTTGAAAGCATCGAACTGGTTAGTACAACCCTATATTGATTTACAGTGAGAATAATCTTCTACATTCATTTACTGTGAGTATAACCCTTATAGGTTTTACTTTAAAGCTTTCACCTTACTACTCTAATCACTGCTTACTCTACTTTGATCATTCAGCATAATCACTTTCGAATTATTAAAATGAGTATAGATCTCCTTCTAATTTCAATTCAAAATTCAATTATATGATTTGATGAATTAGTTACTAGATTAAACTATATTGTTTAAGTTAGTATAATAATAATCCTAATCTTTATTTTTCCATGAGCAGCTCGATTTTGCATTAATAGATTGCAAAATTATAGTGAATATAACCTCTCTTTGAACATAATTATACATATTCTGATTTATAGTGATTGAACCATGTCTCTTTCAAAATAAATCAAGCCAATAATTAATTGAAAACGAAGTTATATGATATAACTAAGTATCAATTCCTAATTGATATTGATTGAATTACATTGCATATAACTATATAAATCAAGTTTTATAGTAGATATATTATAGAGAAATAGGAATGATCGCCTTAGAATATTTGATCATAGGTTGTGAACAGTAAACAAATAAAAGCTTGTGGAGAAATATGAATCATAGCCTAAGAATATTTCATCATAGACCGTAAATAGAAAACAAATAAAAGGCTAACATTCATTATACAGTTGTCAGCTATACTAGGCGCTTAGCCTGTAATTAGGATGTAATTAGGCAACTATAATTTAGGAAACAAGTAACAACTCGTAGAATTATAATTTAGGAAACTAGCAATGATTAGTAGAATTAGGCTATATATACTCATGTATAGAAAGCTTATAGAATCATAAATTAGCAATAAAACTAATTATTCATCATATTCAATCTTCTTCTCAAAAATTCAATACTCAAATTTTCAATATGGTATTTGAGCAGGTTAGATGCTGATGCAAAAGTTCCGCAACAATATCAAATGCTAAAAATAATAAAGAACTACAGTTAGTTCAATATGTCTAAATCCGATAACACTTAACTCACCAATATCACACTCAGTGGAAACGAAAATTACATCCCTTGGTCCGGATCAGTAATCGTTGGCTTTGGAAGCAAAAGAAATTAAGCTTTGTCACTAAAAAATGGGAAAACCCCAAAGCAAAAAAGCCAACTGAGTAAAATCCTAAAGAGAAAGCAAAAATATAAGAATTAGAGACGACCTACCAATTAATCATGTTATGGTCACTCAACACTATTGAACCTTAGATTTCATACATACTCATGCAGTCCAGCACATCACTAGTGGGTTGGAACAAAGCCAAGAGAAGGTATGGTCAACAAAAAAATCTCTCTCATATCTTTAGCCTTAAATAGGAGCTAGCTCAAATTAAACAGAGGACCCAAAGTATAACGAACTATTGCCTGAAATTATGTCAAGATGGGAAGAGCGCAATGTCTACCTACACCAATAACAAACCCATTTGAAACCCAAAAAAGACCCGAATGAGAATTAATTTTTACCTACAGTGGGCTTCTGATCCAAGCAATGAATCGATCAGGTCTTAAGTCTTAGCATCAGATGATATGCCATATTTTAATGATGTAGTGACACGAATTGAGCAAGAGCGATCTCGACGAGCACTCAAGAACCCTAGGTAGTCGAAAAATCAAGAGAACAAGGCGTTTCAGCAAAAATACTCAGACGCTAGTTTCAAGGATACGACCAAAGGGAAGAGAGCTTTAAGCATCAAGTTGTGCGACCAGTGCAAGAAAGTAGGGCACAACCACTAGTTCATCCATCGCCACCTCCGATCGGTTAGAGAGAAGGTCGACAAAAGAGGTAAGTGAGGCAGTGCAAAAAAGGAGAATAAATTTTATGGTTTTAGCAAAGAAGAGGAGATAGAAGGGAATGGATCTGAGCTCAATGGAGTCAACCAAACAACAACCACGCTTCAACCGGATCTTCCATGGCTCAAACGTTGCAACCAAATCAACTGGTAAATCAATTAAACAATTTGCTATAGCAATAAAATTTAGATTTTGAACATTCTAGTGATATTTTTAACTCATCCAAAATCAACAACAATTTTAAAATTGCAAGTACATGTCAAAATACAAATAGATGGTTAACTAACTTAGGTGCTACTAATTACATGACATGGAATAAAAATAAATTAACCAATATTAAACCAAATGAAGACCCTCAACATGTATCTATTGCTAACAGAGATAAATTACAAATTTACGGTTTTGGTACAATAAATTTTCTTACAATAGATGTGAAAAATATTTTACATTTGGAAGATTTTAATTTAAATTTATTATCAATTAGTAAAATAACCCACGAACATAAATGCAATGTTATATTCTCAACATATAAAGTGATCTTTCAAGATCGAGAATCAGGGAAGAAGATTGGTGAGGGATGTTTGACAAATGTCCCTTTTTATCTTGATGAAAACACTAACAACTGTCACGTATCATTAAATTTAGCCGATGACGCGGGCGCTCGCGTGGTCAGGGTGTAGGAGGGTGGAGGCGGTAGCTTGGGGGCTTCGGGTTAGTAGGAGGTCAAGGTTCGAATTAAGGCGGTAGCACTTGGGTATTTGCGAGGCCGGCAGTGGTGGAGTCTCAACGAGAAGGTCGCAAAGTAGGGTCGCGATGCCAGAGTTCGGCGTGGGTTTGGCGACTGGATGCAGGAGGTATAATTTCATTTTTTAAATTTAAATATATATACATAGAAGAAAGGTTAATATAAAAATAAATATATATACACACATAGATTCACAGGCATGTTTTAATCTAATCATATACAGGAAAACAGTGAGATATATATATATATATATATATATATATATATATATATATGCAGCCTATTTTTCTTTTTTCTAGTTAGAATATATGTGTGTGTGTGTATGTATAAATGCAGTGATAGAAGAAAATGGTATAAACATAATATATGTATATATATATATATATAAATACACAAACATGTTTTATTATATATAAAAGTAAACAGAAAATATATAAAGGTACGTTTTGGAAGAAAATATATAGGAATTCTAAAATGTTTAAAGTATATATTGGAGTGTTCGATATTCCCACATTATATAGAGGATGAGACCCCATGCACCCCGCATAATAGCGGATGACCCTGTATACTGCGATATCCCGCCTTGAAGCGGGATTGGTATTTTATTTGTTGACACATTTGTGGATGTATGGAAATAGGTTGGAGGGATCTAACTGGATTCCTCAAAAATGTTGAATCTTACTTTCATATTCAGTTATATGGAATGTTGAATAATTTTGTGATATATTATGTTGACAAATTAATTTATTTGATGTTAATATATTGCTGGATATATTGTGGAATTTTAAAAATATAAATATTGAATTTTAAAAGGGAAATGAAAAAGAAAAATTTAAGGTAAGAAATTTATAGTAAAGATGGATAAATTTAAAATGACAAGAGTCTGGAAAAAGTAAAAAGTTTATTTTTAAATCCTATTAAATAAATTTCGGAATATGGAAAAGAATAGAATCATGAATAAATGGGAATTAAAGGATTTTAAAAAGCAAGGACTTAAGCAATATTGATTTAAGTACAAATATTACTAGACCATCGTTAGGAGGATGATGAACATTCTAAGTGAAATGCGTCCTAAAAAGGTAACGCATAACCTCAAGCCTCATCAACCGAGAATGGCTAAAACAGGGGAGGTGCAGAAAGGCTAAGTGGGTAGCACCCAATTAGGATAAGGTCATCCTTGTCTAGATGTCTCTTTTTTATCATGCTTAGTGGGCGGTTGCTGGTCCCAACCATGGGGTGATCTTATTCGGACTATCCAGTAAGGGGTAGCTTCGGTCTTATGTTGCAGGAGAACGGAAGTGGCCCTCGGTACGCTGATCTAGGCTAGGTACTATGATGGGCGGCACCCTAGTAGCCCTGCCATTGTATGGAATCCAATCTCCAAAAAGCGCCTGTACGGTTTTGATTGTGCCCTACTATTGCTGGAACGTGAGATGCAAGCATTTCAGCTAGATTCTATCACCACGCCATAGATGGCCTATTGCAACGAAAATACAAGATGTTGCTAGCTACAATGTAACGATAGCTATGCTGATTTTTGTCTATTATAACATTAGCTTCAGGATGTTAGCATAGATATCAATACTATGTTGCAGTAGCTATAGACTTATAAAAATATCATAAAAAATGAGTGCGGGCTGAAATAATTTTTAACGCGGAAAGCAAAAAAAAGCGGCAAAAGTTAACAAAATATTGAAGGGTTTCACTCAAACACTTAACCCTAAAACTGCTTCGTATACTTAATTCCCCCAATCGACCGCCCTCCAAAACTACTGCTTTCATGAAAACCCTAATTCCCCACGCCAAATCGCTTCTCATATTTCATCAACTTGCATGACGGCCTTCACAAATCCATTCTCAAATACGCAGTTACCGAATCCAACTCCTAAATTGTATGAGCAGTTGAAGTAATACTTCTCCAATCCTATGCCCAGGTACATGTTTCGTGTTCTAATTTTTTTTATGTTAACTGAAATTCGTGTTATCAAGCTAACAAACCCGGAAAAGATAGACGTGTTTAAGGATTGGTTATCATACATTTTATTTTGTCGATGTTAATGGAAAAACCATCTTAAACCATACATGACATTGTAGTGTTTGGATATATATGTTGTACACTTTGACAAACTGCTCAGTAAAGTTTTTGTGATGATTTGAAAGCGCTGTTTAACTGAGATAATATAATGTGTTTTCAAAGAGTTCTTTGTTTTTATTTGTTAAGATATATAATTAAAGGCTGGCCGTGTTTACTGGAATACATGTCATTAACATATTCTAAGGTTCCTTTGATTAAAGGCTATTTTTTAATAAGCGCAAGCAACCGGCTAGGAAATACACATATCTGAAGCTGTGGAACATTTTGTAGTTTTTTCATTGTCTTCTAATCTTGGTTCATGCATAAACTAATGTTATTACCACCTTATTGAGCTGATTTTTGGAATATGATATATTTTTATGTAAATTTAGTAAGATTTAAATTGTATAACTGACCAAATGTTTATGCTGCTAGTAAATGAATTGCAAAAATATATTCACCTTGTACAGTATGACCCACAGTAGTATCTAACAGGAGATAGGGTTGATCTTGATCGGCATTTGATAGGGCTGGATGTCAAATATCTATGGTCCAAAAATTAGTTTAATACATCGGCAGTTGATAGGGTTGGATGTCAAATAGGGTTGGATGTAAAATATCAACAACAGTTGTTTAATCATTGTAATTTACGGATAGGAAAAAACATAATACATAGGCTTTTTTCATTGTCTTATAATCTTGGTTCTTGCAAATATGAAGTTGTGGAATTATTTTATAGTTCAGTAAACATATTTACCACATAGTGCTACAAATTTGTCATCTGTTCGATTGCAAGTGAAGGAAATAGTCATTTATGTGCAAATGTGGTGTTTAGATCAGTAGCTACCACATCACATGTACTCAGATCTAAAGGTATTGAGTTTAGATCTATGAACTTGAAGGTTTGCATGTACAAAGTTTGGTCTTGATTAGCTTTCGGAGGCAAGATATTACTAGAAATTGGTGAGAAATACCAAATACTCCATAGCTTAATCTTATTTAAATCATTTGAATTAGTTCTAACATCTGACGATTCTTGCGAGGTATATACGTGATTTTATTTGGATAAATGACTGCTGCTAGCCTAAAATCCAATGAGTTGAGGGTCTTCATACCGCCACACTGAATTCAGAGAGGTAAAATTCTCCTCCCATCCTCATTTTCCTTCCAAAATATCATTCTCATACCCATATTATGTTGTTTGTTGTTTGACATTGGGTTATTTTGTATCATGCCTTTGTTGATTTCTTGGCCAAACTCATACTACAACACTTTGAAGTGGCTTTTGAAGTTATCTACAATAGGCCGTTGGAGGGAACACCTGTGCTAGATTGTTGGTAGCTTTTTGTGCAATATATTAAAGAAGGATGATAAGTGATGAAGCTATTATGGAGTTGCTTGAGAAAGTCATGAAGCTGCTTCCATATATTAGCGATAAAGATCCATTTGCAGAGTTTTATAGGCAATTTACAGTTATTTAACTCAATTTCTTCAAGTTTCTTGTTAAAACTTAATCTATTGATGGGAAAAAATTTCCAACAGGAAGAAGCTCACATGAAGATGATCATGAGAGGAGCATTTGGACGAAGCTAATACATCAATGTGGAGGGAAATTTACTTCTAGGGTGGAAGGCATGGTGTATCTTTTGACATGTTATCTTAATCTTCCTTCTGAGATTGTAAGAAGTCTTATTCTTACAGTGTAACAACCTGGTATTTTCAGCCATTCGCAGCCGCACATGTCGGACTTGAATTGCTCAAAATACCGCATTGTAAATAAATTTGGAGCAAATGAAATACAAATCACAGAATCACAGACACAGAACAAACAGAATACCTCGCAGCAGAATATAAAATACATAGTAGTTCATGAAGCTACTACGATAGAGTCTCAAACCAAATACATAATACAGTCTGAAAACAACATAATAGAAATCCCAAATACATAGAAGTTCACTAATACATGAGATAAACTAGAATTGCTGAAACAGAAAGTAGATATAAATGTAGATAAGCAGAAACTCCAGCAATGACCAGCTCCAGAAAGAGAATCCAAAGCTGTGAATACTCAGGCTGACCCGAGCGTAAAGTAAAACACAAAACACTCGAGTCAGGACAATATATACTTATATAATGTAAATCAAGTCAAGTGAACTATAGTAGAAATGCACCATAACTTAAAGGATGCTTGGGATCGCCCATCCTTTAAGGATCAGTTAAACCATAAATTAAATACATCCCGTGGTTAAAATTTCAAAATAGTATTATATTTCGAAACAAATTGCTTCATTTTAAATCGTTAAAATGAAGATATTATATTTAATAATTAAATTATTAAATTTTCAAAATTTTAATCTTTCAAAGTTCATTCATTCACTTAAATTTATTAAAACAATGAAAATTCAACTTTCGTCGCATTTAGAAAATGCTACGGAAAGTCACACTTAAAACAGTTCAATTTAACGAAAGACAACATTTAAAATGCTGTAATAGGGTTCCATTAGTTTCAAATAAACTTAGTTAAATTCAACCATTATAACATTCACAAAAATTCTATAATAGCCTTTAATTAAATTGAGCCATTTGGTTCATTATTATCAACAACAGCATTTACAAATGTTGCATTATCCTTTACATTACAATTAACAGCATTTTAGAAATGCAGTAAATTAACTTCAAATATTCAGTATAATTTCACAAACAATTATATTTTTATTTAAATCATTTTTAACTTATAAAATCATATAATTTCACTTTTAAAACAATCATTCAACATACCCTTATATTCATGATTTTATAAAGTTAAATCTCTATTCAAAAATCAAAATTTAATAGTAATTCACTTATTAAATTCCAACATTTAAATTTTAAATTCATTAAATTAAATTTGACTTAACACTTCGGTTTAAATTTTCAAATATAACTCAATTTCGTTTTTATTTACTTAACTTAAAATTCACTTTTAAGCCAAATTCACAAATTTCCAATTTTAGTTATATTTCAAAATTTCAACTTAAGTATTCATTCATTTCACATTTTAACTTAATTCAAAAATAATTAATATATTATAAAATCATTTTAAATTCATTTAATTCAAAATATCATAAATTTATCATATTTTCATATTTAATTTAAATTCCATTTATCACCAAATTATAATTTCCAAAATAACTTACATTTCAGATTTTCTAACTTTATCATTAATTTATTTCACTTATAAATTTTCAGAGAGTTAATAATGCTTTACAAAAATCATTTTTAATCAAATTGAAATCAAAATATTATAATATTTACATTTCTAAAATATTTTAAATTTTTTAGAAAAACATATTTTAACAACGGGTCTGTATTTCATTTTCTAGCATAGGTAAAGTGATACGGGTAATATATCATTTCAACCTGTAATTTAAAAAGAAAACCCGGGTTTGATCATTTCATACCCGCAATCCCAAGTAAATGAAGATAATCATTCAGGCCTATCATTTCAGCACATAACGATTTTCTCCTATTCTAAAGTCCGTTCGGGTATGTATCATTTCAACCCATGGTGATTCTAATCTAAAGGGAACTTGCAGTGTGATAAACTGATAAAAAATAATAGAACAACATAATATAACAGTAACATATGACATAATAGTTGTTTAAGCATGGGTGAACATCATAAAATCATAACATAGCAGGTGTAACATAATAATGCATTTTACAGATTCAAAAGGGGTCAATTTACTAGTTATATATATACATATTGTCTGGTGAGAATAACTCACTGGTTTGAGCTGATGACCCAACGACGAATTGCACAAACGGGATCTACCTAAGCACAAAAGCATGACACAGATTCAAATAGAGGAGTCAAATGTCAAATTCCTTGGATGCACGTCAAACAAAAACAATATAACAACGATGAGTTTCAAATCAACTACGATCAAAACTATGCTAGAATAACTGCACAGAATCAAATAGAAATGTTTGCACTTGATTTTAACCTTTACTAGGCTCAGCCGTAAGGGACAATGGCAAGTGTTTGGGTCATATTATGGTGGGTATGGGTCGGCCTAAATGTCATTTGTGATGGTGCCAAAGTGGATGAAGGGAATAACACACATAAGCATGCATATACATGTGTTTTAGTCATGGATTTGGGCTCGGCCAAGGCTCCAAGTGTCACGGCTAGAGGAGTGGGGTCCACTATGATGGTGTGGTCGTGGGTTATGGAGGTGCTGGAGGTGGTGGTGGTGTAGTGTAACGACCCGCAAATCCGTACCCCTTGAGTCAACACTATTCTACAACAATCAACTCAAGTTGTACAGAAATACGAACCATTTGGGGTAAAGTAGAAGAGGTACAAGAAGAGAATAGAAAACAACAACAGAATCTAACCATCGCAGCGGAATAAAAATATAATAGATAATAAATGATCTTTACACAAAAATCAAATATCTCTGTTTATATATTACATCATCATAGTACATCAATCACAACTCAACATCAATATCATACAAATAGATACACCACAACTCGACATAGCGGAAAATATATAAAAACAAGTAAGAGAGTACGTATCAGCATCCAACTTGTCTCCTGAGCCCCACAGCATCTCCTGTATCCTATAATACTCGGTCTGACCCGAGCATTATAGTTAAATAACACCCGAGTCAGTCTGGAATACCAGCGTGAGAAAATCACACCCAATTAATTATTAAAGTTTCAAAAATCCTTTGAAAACAAAAGCATCTCGTAAGACCACGCCACAAATAAACATGTCGGGTTTTTACCTTACGATAGCTAAAATGATTTTTATAGAAATCCTCTGATATTATAATAGGGTGTATATACAAATACTTATAAAATAGCCGAAATCGTTACATTCATCAAATTCCAGCTACGAGCCACAGAATGGTTAATACAAACAAAACTCGTACAAGGCTCGTAGGGAGAATGATTTCCAACCAATGACTAGGCACTGGGGCACCACCTGTCACAGTACGGGGCCTAGATCACTGTACCGAGGAGTATGCCCGCTCTCCTGCAACACAAGGGCATGACTATCCCTTATTGGATAATCCCGAGTGAGGTCACCCCACGGTTGGGATCAGCAACCGCCCACTAAGCCGAAATAAAAAGGGACATCTAGACTGAAATGACCTCACCCTGCTTGGGTGCTACCCACCTAGCCTTGCTGCATATCCCCTGATTTTCAGTCATTCCCATTGATGAGGCTTGAGGCTATGCGTTACCTTTTATAGAACAAATCCCTTAGAATGCCCATCATCCACCTGACGATGTTTCGCAAGCATTCATCCATACAAGTCTGTCCCGGGTTCGAACGGAACCGAAGGCACTTTTCCTACTACATCCATTTTAGAAATATCCTCAGGATTAGTAGCGACTAGCACTTGCACTCCACTGCTGCATCTTTGAATCCAAAATCGTTTACACGAAACGTACAAACCGGATCGAAGTGATTTTCGAGGAATAAATCTCGATCCCGGTCTCTTCGAAACGATCAACGTAGTTGGCCAATATTGGTAGTCGGTTATTTAACTATCAATTCATATTCACAAACATCCATCAAACAATAAATAATTTCCCAAATTATTTATTTATCTCAAAGATATCTTCACAAGATATATTTCTATTTTCAATCCTTTGAAAACAGTTTCAAAACCATCTTTCCTTTTAGAATAAACTTTCTCAAATATTTTCTATCTCCTTTGAAATTACCAAGCACAAAACTAAATTTTAAAATAATCTAAAACACTTTACTTTGAAATATATACTTTTAAAACATTTAAATTAAACTACTTTAATAATTTGTTAAAAATAAATCTTATATGAATATTTGAAATAAAGTTACTTAATAAAATATAAATTCACTTTTGAAACAAAATATTAAGTCACTTTTTAAATAATTACTACTATAATAGATTTGAGAAAATACTTACTTTAGAATTTAAATATTATAAATAATAAATTTTTCGAAACTTGCTTCCTTTAAAAACAACTTCAAAACATTTAATTTATATTTAAAAATTTACTTTAAAAAACGTACTTGGTTATCCAGAGAAAATTCTAACTTCAATCACTTAAATCAATTTCCAAATTGATTTCCAATTCATTCCATTTGAAATAAATCTCTTTACTTAGTTCATTTCAAAATTTATTAATTATAGGTTTTATTATTATTGTTATTATCCACCGTTTGATTTTAAATCCTTTAACGGAAATATACAAATTTCAGATTTTTCCCAATTTCTTCTTTATTCTTCTTAAATAATTTAAATCCTAAATTTAAAATAAATGTTTTGTTCCTTGAAACAATAACATTGAAGTTTAAGTTTCATTAACTTTCTGTTTATTTAAATTTTCCTTCCCATACTCAAGATTTATTTATTAAAATTTTACAGTCACTTATTTCATTTCCAGTTCATTCATAAATTTATTCAACTTTCTATAATTATTTTACTTACAATTTCACTCCTTTTATTTTCATTCCCAAACTCAAATTATATTATTTGGTAATTCATTATTACCTGATTATAACAATCAAGCCATAGCATTCAATATTTCTACATAATTCATTACAGGATATCAAATACTCAGAACAGAGAATATTAAATAGTTAAATAAAGTTTAGGGGTCCAGTTGGATCCCTCCAACCTGTTTTCCCTGGATCCACAGATGTTAGCACAATATAAAATGCCAATTCCAAATATATACCACATTACAGCACATAAATCAATTCAACCATTTCAAATAATTATTTAAATTTAATTATTTAAATTTAAATTTAACTAAGTGAGATTTACTCACCTTTGCTTCTATTTGCAATCCATTCCCATATTGCCTTGGTTTCTTGATTTTTAACCTTGAATAATCAATGGATGTCTTGTTAATATTCGAACTAATTGAACCATTAATTCCGTTTAATTTTAAACAACTAATTATTCATTTTTAAACTAATTCTCCTTAGATAAATTATTTTTAGTAACTAAAATAAATAGATAGGTTAATTAACCAATTTAACCAAATTATTCCCCCTAATTTAAATTTTAGCTTTAAATAAAAATATGTACATATGTGTACCCATTCCATTTTATTATTATCATTTTTGAAACAATCTATACTCTAATGATCTACCTTTCTCTTTTCTTTATAAACTCCATATAACATTTCTTCAAAATCCCTATATTTCTATAGTTAACAAATTTCCAAATTATAGTCACTGTTGTTCAAACAAAAATGTAAAATTACCGTTTCGGGGAAACAATGTTTATTGCTTATTTTTATATAAAAAAACACCTTACAGAATCTCAAGCACCAAAACTGGATCTACCCACGCCTTCCCACGACTTCAGCTAACGCCTCGCGATCCAGACCCTCATGTTGATGTGCCTCCCACCTCACCATCGCAAGACCCAAGTCGACGTCGTTGCAACCTTCAACGAACCCTAGATCTGAAGCGATCACTTTGGCGACTGCAACCACGTGAGCACCCTCACTACAGCGTGACCCCGGGTACTCGAACGCGACCCACCCCACCATGCTGCGACCCCACATCGATGATTCGAAAATTTGGGCATCAAAAGGGAACGCGGAATTAATTCCTGAGCTTGCTTTTTGCAATTTGATTGAATTTGTATTTTCGTTCGAATGAACCGAAGAGAGGAGCAAGGCAAAACTCACGATTTAATTTGAAAAGGAGGGAAGAAAAATTTCTGAGATGAAGAGACCACAGGCGTTCATTATTATCATTCTTTTTTTTCTCTTGATTTGGAATCTCGCTTGAAACTGAACTGAAGAATAAAGAAAAAGGTGCCGAGATTAAAGGAAGAGGAAGGGGACACGATATGATGTTGAAAAGGAGTTTGCGTGCCTAAGACAGTTTGCTACAGTGTTTGAGAATTGATAGAATAGCAGCTGGTGTTGACCAAATATAAGTGTACATTTAAATTGAATTTAATATAGAATTCAATTCATTTATAGGTCGTATGCTCACACAACAACTCCAAACACTACTAAATTTGAAATCCGGTAATAATACAATATTACGGATCCAATGGAACTGGTTTCGTCGAATTCCAAGACTATGTCTCGGAAGGCTATTTTAAATTCAATTTAAACAATATAAAATTTCTAAACCGAACAAACCACTGCTAATTTCAATTTTACAACTTCTATTATCCTTTGTATTATCAATATAAATTTTACAAGCCTTCAAATTATTTTTTTGAGGCTTAAAGTTCTAGATTCAACAATTTACCCAACTTTACTTATTTAATTTAATAATTCAATTATAAATTAAATTGTGATATTCGTAATTCAAGTTAAAATTACTCTATTGAATATTTAAAATCAATTAAATATCCTGATTTTAAATGCTCAAAAATTCCGAGTTGTCACATTCCTCCCCCCTTAAAAGAATTTCGTCCCCGAAATTACTAGTTAGGAAGAATGGTCCAATACCCGTTTACTTTTTCCCCAAAACCAAACGGTTCCTAACAATTCAACATCTTACCAACTATCCTCTTATAAAAGACCCATTATTATTCTTATTAACTTCTCAAACTTTTCCCTAATTTCAAATTATACTATTTGTTTGACCACTCAAGTTTCAATTTAAAACCAAATTTTGAATTATCAAAATTTTCCAAAATTTTTCTAACTCCCTAAATTTCCGAAAAATTTCGCCAGCGTCTCCTTTGCGCGGGTGACTCGGCACAACTACAAAATGGCTCTACGGCCTCTCAAATCCAAAAGAAAACAAAAGGCCAAGTGGCTCAATCCAAAAACCCAATCAATTTTCATACCAAAATTTAAATACATACATTTTGTTGGGAAATTCATATTTATCTTCTGAAATCAAAATCAATTCCCTTTTCCCTTTATATTACCTGCATATCCTGCTTAGTACTAATATCCAATCACAATATCCCAAAACATTCTATCGATTTCTTACAAAATGCCAATATCTATTCATTCCAATATTGACTTAAATTATATTAGTAGTATCAATTTTCACTTAAGAATTCACCATTCCCTCTTAAGTTAGTATAAGTATGAAATATGTTCCTTATATTTATTTCCATCTTACCACTTCAGTTTATATTTATTCCCATTCAAATCGATTTTTCATTTTCATATGAACGCAATTTATTCTTAACTCTGCATATATAAATTTTATTTGTCATTTATTACAAATTCATGTCATTACTTTAAATTGGTTTCATTCACTAACTTATTTTAGTTTCCAATTTGAATTTGTTTATCGTTAACAAAATTTTCCAAAATTTTCAAAAATTTTCTAACTCCCAAAAATTCTGAAAATTTTTGGCAGAGTCTCCTTTGTACGAAGGAGCTTTTGCAATTTGACAAAATATATAAATATATATACATCGACCCATATGGTCGGAAAAACCAAAAACAGTTCATATTTCCTATTTTATTGCGTAGGCGTACCTTATTTAGCATTTTAAGCAAGCGGCTTATAATTTTTAGCAAATAGCACAACCAAATCCAGCCACACGGCTTCCAGGTACCTATACTTACTCAATTTAAACATGTAAGTGCCAAATATATGAAGTTTAACAGCATATCACTTATTTGCGATAGTTAAAACATATGAATTCTAAAAGAAATTCACACCACACATTTTTTTCGTAAGCAATTTTTTTACAGTTTTCATACCAATTCCACTGTTCTAATTAATTTACAAACCATTTTCATTCAACTTGAATGGTTCTCCATCCATTCGTATACCACTTCATCAATTTGAATGGTTTAAAACTCAATCGCTTAGATTTAATTTATTCTAAGCAAACTGAACTCATATTTAATTCAATTGCTCCCAAAATCAAGTCATTTTACTTCTATCAATTCATTGGATTTTAATTACTCCTATTTGCATCCAATGACAATTTATTCTATGCAGTTCAACGAGATCTATGTGAATAAACAAGTATTTATGTTTTATAACCAATTTAAATTGATTTCTACTCAATTTATACTTAATTCTATTTCATTTTTAAATTTATTCACAGTCCATAAGTTCTCATTTTCAATGCATTTCAAATTTGAGTCCATTCACTTGTATTTCATTCCATATTTGTTTATTCCAAACTATTTATTTAGCTCGACAACAATCCAGGCTATTCCATTCAATAACTATTTCTCAACCCATTTAAACCATACTTCATTTTGAGTTTGGATTTTATTCAACACTTACTTAAGTCAAAAACTTAAGTTCATTTCCATTTCTTTTTATAATAAGTTCTACTTCCATCTTTCATTTGATTCTTGTTTATTCTATCCATTTATTTATTCAACATAATTAGTTTATCCACATTCACTTAAACCATTCTAGTAAACTTGAAACATTCTATTTTCCTTATTGTCTCAAGTTATTTCAATCCTTTAATAATTTAAATGGTTTGCCATTATTTATTTAAGAATTTTCATTCCATTAAATATTATTGGTAACTTACCGGATTTTATTTCGATTAAAATTTATTTTTACTCAATTTAAATTCATTCCAATATCATTTAACTTAGTTTAAGTTGAATTAAATTCAATGGTCTTCCATCGATTAGCTTAAGTTAATTTACTTCAATTTATTCAAATTATATACTTAAGCTCATTTTCATTTTACAAGTAAAGTTTTCTCTTTTATACTCAACTTAACTCAATTGATTACAAGGCCATATCCAATTTATTTCCACTTATTCGATTCCATTTGCATATTCAAACCATTACTATTTTAATCCATTTACATTTATATTTGTTCGACACATTCCCAACTATATTTAATCTGTTAACACTTCAAGTTAAATTTTAATTTATAACTCAAGTTCTGAATCCACTATCCATTTTCAATTTACCACCCAATTTCATGAACTCACAATTCAATTACATTCTCAATTCATTTATTTAACTGCAAGGCCACTTTTAATCATATTTCTTCACTAATAATTCAAGTCGAATTTGATTTATAACTTGAGTTTTATTTTCCAACTTCATAATTACTTATTTTGGATTTTCTATCCCAATTTTCAATTTATAAGTCATAACTTATTATTTTACACATTTCCATTCATTCTAGGTTTGAATATATTCTTCTTTTATTTTTAACTCAAGCCTTATGCTTATTTACAACCCAAACATATTTTATTTTATGGATTTTTAATTCTTTTACACGTTATTCTTACTTATTTATTTCAATCCAATCCTTAACCAATTTATTTCTTATCCAACTTATTTCCATTTATTCAAGTAAAAATCTGATTCCATTCGATAACTCAATTGTATTTTTATTCCAATTCAATTCTATTTTAAACTCAGATTTATTTGACTCAATTCGATTTTAACTTAATCCGAATACAACTGGATATTATTTCCAGCCTATCCAGTTAATGTCAATCGGGTTAAATTTTATTTTTCCAATCCAAGTTAACTTCATTTCATTTTTAATTTACATTCCATTATTCAAAGCTTATATTTCCTTCATGATTTAAAAATCATCTCAATTTATAAGCTTACAATTATCTCATCAGGATTTTTAAACACCCGACTTTGGTTTAGAATCATCTTGAAATCTCCAACCTCTCAAATCTCATTTCTCAAAAACTTTAAACCAATCCTGGCTTTTATTCCCAACAAATTTCCTTTAAAATTTCAAAAACAACTAGCTTTTCTGAACGAATAAATTTTTGGCAGCAATCTGTCATTTAGAAACTCAAAAATGAACATCGATGATGCTGCAGTCATCACCGAAGTTATTTTCCAGCTACTGAAGTGAATTCAATGCTATATCTCTTTCCAAAATTTATTTGAAACAATTTCCTTTCAGAAATACCCTAAAAACATCAATGCTACAATTTATCTTCAAAATACTTCCAAAATTTCTGAGGTTTTAAAGTTTCAAATTCTATTTTAAATTCAAATTTAACTATAATGCATTTGTGTAGTTTATGCTTACATAAATTTCCATTTGATTGTATTTTAATTCATAAATTACATTTATAATTCATATTTATAAATTTCATTTTATAATGAATTTATTCCTTCAAACTTTGGTGATATTTTCAATTTCTAATTAAATTTTCACTTAACAATGATAATACTTTAATATTATCATTTCTGACATCCAAGCAACCATATATTAGCTAAATAGTTTACAAAAACTTTCTTTATATCGAAAATATATTTTTGGGTAAAATTATTTCATTTACCTACATTTAAAACAATACCGTGTCGATTGTTCTATTCAAGTGTTTAGAAACCCCTTCGATACAGTTGTACAGACTGTGCCGACGAAGGTTCATATGCCACTCAATAAACCAATCAACACAATATTAAAACAATTTATATTCACTAACAAATACGCGCTCATATATATTAATACGCTCAGACTCGTTTTAGGTTACTATAGACTCTATTTGAAATGAGTAGTTCCCACCAAAGCCAAGGTTATCACCAACCTAAGCTCTGATACCAAGTGTAACGACCCGCAAATCCGTACTCCTTGAGTCAACACTATTCTACAACAATCATCTCAAGTTGTACAGAAATACGAACCATTTGGGGTAAAGTATAAGAGGTAGAAGAAGAGAATAGAAAACAACAACAGAATCTAACCATCGCAGCGGAATAAAAATATAATAGATAATAAATGATCTTTACACAAAAATCAAATATCTCTGTTTATATATTACATCATCAGAGTACATCAATCACAGCTCAACATCAGTATCATACAAATAGATACACCACAACTCGACACAGCGGAAAATATAGAAAAACAAGTACGAGACTACGTATCGACATCCAGCTCGTCTCCTAAGCCCCACAGCATCTTCTGTATCCTATAATACTCGGTCTGACCCGAGCATTATAGTTAAATAACACCCGAGTCAGTCTGAAATACCAGCATGAGAAAATCACACCCAATTAATTATTAAAGTTTCAAAAATCCTTTGAAAATAAAAGCATCTCGTAAGACCACGCCACAAATAAACATGTTGGGTTTTTACCTTACGATAGTTAAAATGATTTTTATAGAAATCCTCTGATATTATAATAGGGTCTATATAAAAATACTTATAAAATAGCCGAAATTGTTACATTCATTAAATTCCATCTACTAGCCACAGAGTGGGTAAAACAAACAAAACTCGTACAAGGCTCGTAGGGAGAATGGATTTCCAACCAATGACTTGGCACTGGGGTACCACCTGTCACAGTACAGGGCCTAGATCACCGTACCGAGGAGTACGCCCGCTCCCCTGAAACACAAGGCCGGGACTATCCCTTACTGGATAATCCCGAGTGAAGTCACCCCGCGGTTGGGATCAGCAACCGCCCACTAAGCCGAAATAAAAAGGTACATCTAGGCTGAATTGACCTCACCCTGCTTGGGTGCTACCCACCTATCCTTGCTGCATATCCCCTGATTTTTAGTCATTCCCATTTGATGAGGCTTGAGGCTAAGCGTTACCTTTTATAGAACATATCCCTTAGAATGCCCATCGTCCACCTGACGATTTTTCGCAAACATTCATCCATACAAGTCCCTCCTGGGTTCGAACGGAACCGAAGGCACTATTCCTACTACATCCATTTTAGAAATATCCTCAGGATTAGTAGCGACTAGCCCATGCACTCCACTGCTCCATCTTCGAATCCAAAATCGTTTACACGAAACCTACAAACCTAGTTGGCCAATATTGGTAGTCGGTTATTTAACTATCAATTCATATTCACAAACATCCATCAAACAATAAATAATTTCCCAAATTATTTATTTATCTCAAAGATATCTTCACAAGATATATTTCTATTTTCAATCCTTTGAAAACAGTTTCAAAACCATCTTTCCTTTTAGAATAAACTTTCTCAAATATTTTCTATCTCCTCTGAAATTATCAAGCACAAAACTAGATTTTAAAATAATCTAAAACACTTTACTTTGAAATATATACTTTTAAAACATTTAAATTAAACTACTTTAATAATTTGTCAAAAATACATCTTATATGAATATTTGAAAATAAAGTTACTTAATAAAATATAAATTCACTTTTGAAACAAAATACTAAGTCACTTTTTAAATAATTACTACTATAATAGATTTGAGAAAATACTTACTTTAGAATTTAAATATTAGAAATAATAAATTTTTCGAAACTTGCTTCCTTTAAAAACAACTTCAAAACATTTAATTTATATTTAAAAATTTACTTTAAAAAACGTATTTGGTTATCCAGAGAAAATTCTAACTTCAATCACTTAAATCAATTTCCAAATTGATTTCCAATTCATTCCATTTGAAATAAATCTCTTTACTTACTTAGTTCATTTCAAAATTCATTAATTATAGGTTTTATTATTATTGTTATTATCCTCCGTTTGATTTTAAATCCTGTAACAACCCGGATTTTTTGTATTGATTAATATCGTCGCTAGACGATTAAATCTGGTTGTTGATTACTGATGGAAGTTTTTAATCAGTAGAAATTCTTTTACAATTTTGTTAAAAGAGTATACGGACTTTAAAAATCTTGGCCCATTGTTTTCTTTGTTGTTGTCGTGTTACCTCAACCATTTACCCGTCCCCCATTTATTTTATTTTTATTCGAAAACCCTAGAGTTAAACGATCGAAAGAAAATAAAAATGGCGACTTGATTTCAATCTTCTCGTTCGTTCTCCCCCGTTCATTTCAAAATTTTGGGTTAGTAAAAATTGAGGCTTCGTTCTTCTCGTGCCCTCTTCATCTTCTTGGGGCCGCCTCTAATTAGGTCAAATTCGAAAACGAGGTGAGTGATTTTAAAATTTTCACTCACATCTAGTTTAACTTAGTATTTTGCTTTGCGTTTAATTTGGTTGCATCGCTGATGGTTTTAATTCACTCGAGTTCTTTGCAGTTGCTTTGATGTGGTTGTTTTCTCGGTTTTAATCAAATTCATATAAAAATGAAACTTGCGAGTTTTGACTGATTCATGTATATGGCTTTGATGATTTTGAGATGTTTGAACTCCTTAGCCATTATGGCTTGACTTTCCTTTTGACTTCGGTCTGATGCTTGTGTTCATCTGGAAATTTGCGATGTTTTGCTTCGACCTTGAGTCGATAAATTTGATTTATGTGAAGCTTGCTATTTCAATTACTTTAAATGCGTGATTTTTATCACTCTGACAATTGAACTCTGGTTAGTGAGGTTTGTTATTTTAAGTCATATCTGTGCGTTCATGAATGTTCGCATCGACTTGTTTCGTTCGGTGGTCTTGGGGTACTGCTTCCTGTCATGTCGTAGTGATGTTTGAATTGTTTTTTGTGCTGATTGAAATTGTATTTTGGTTCTGGAATTTTATGTTGCCTTGTTGACATGTTGAGTTTATTGCACCTCATGTTAGCATTGGCTAGTCTCGACTTCCTTCTGGTAGCCATTGTTATGTTGAGTTGCACCATCCACACTACATTTTGATGTTCACCTGACATCACTTGTTTAAACACAGTAGTGCTCCTTGTATTCTGATTTATCTGCCTTTGTTGGTCTTTGTGACAATTGCAGTGGATTATGTAGTTTGAGTTTTTGTTTGTAAAACCTGAATCTGTACTAGATTACTGGTTGTCACCTTTATATCACATGAGAATGTTATGCAGTTGTCTTCACCGTAATATGTCTACAACCTGATGGCACTGTGCCTTAGCCTTGTTTATGCAGCACCATACATCAGTTGCATCCATTGGATTGTTGGCATACATATCACTTACTTGACCCTTGCATAAGTTCTCCGATATATGTTTGAACTGGCTGCTCCACTTGCTTAGTGCATAATTGAATTTGTAGTCTGAGTGGGCTGGTTCATTCATGTTGTTATCCTTTCATCATCATTGTTTTGGGTTTTTGAACATTTGATGTTTAGATTGCGTGCACAATTCATGTGTTGCCAATCTGGGTCCGTTGTAACTTGTTGTTCCACTGCTGCATTATATCTGGGCTTCCTCAATTGTACTCGAGGCATGGAGTTATGAGTTTCATTTTGATGGCACTGTACCATTCAGTTTACTGTTGCTTGAAACATGCCATCCACTTCATTTCACTGTTGCATATATGTGTGATCCTATACGCATATTGCTGCACCACTGTTGTCGTCTTCACTTGCTACTTGTGAACTTGATTTTTGTCTCTACTTAGGCTGGTTGCTTTGCATATTTTCTTCAATATGCAGCCTGGTCGACATGTATGTTGTCACTACCCACTCTGATCTATTTCACTATCATGTGTATATATGTACACATTGTCCATTGCCATTCTGCTATGACCATTGAGGCAGTGGCATTGATGTTTGAATCTTCGGTTGCTTTTGGATCACTGAGCTGTTGTATCACTTATTCACATATTTATTTGTTGTTGACATGTGCATTATCTTTGTCTTTGTACCTGTTTGCAATTGTAGTTTCATTGTGACATTTGCTTTGTATTTGCTTCTGTACAGTGAGTTGAACCTGATTCTGGGTTTGACCTTGTGCTCGATTGTGAGCTTTTATTGGGCTTTTGTGTATTTCATCACTGTATTGGCGAGGCAGTGCATGCGTGCGTGCACTGCAGCCAATACAGAATCTGACGTTTTATATTGATTGATTTCACTTGATTTGTTGATTTGATCATTTTGTTATTGTCTAATTATCTTTCAGATAATTAGATTATGAGTTTCTAATTATTTAAATAATTAGATTTTGTTGTTAATTTTTGTTTAGGCAATTCGGATGTTTTCTAAATTATCTTCATCGATATTCTTTTCCTTTATCCTTGTTGATGATTTAAATCTGTTGATTTATTGTTTAACACTATTACGTGTTATATTTACCGTTATCCGATTCTCTTCTAGAAGGGTTGGATAGACGGAATTTACTGTGACTGTCGTATATTCATATTTAATTATTATTGCTTCTGTGCACTAATAACTGAGTTTGAATTAGACTGACCCATGTATTATTTTCTTTTGAATATAATACTTGGGTCAGACCGAGTATTTACAGGTTGTTGATATCTTACTTTGGGTTGCTGCTAGAGCTATGAAGTCTCTTCATATCTTTTGGAGTAGTCGTAGTCACATAGAGTAGTCAGTGTATTTGTATAGGATGTTGTATATTCATGTATATTATTCATGATAATGTACTTGTATATGTAACTTCCAGAGTCGACAGTTGTAGTTGTATCATATGTATTGTATCCCATGTATTGTAACTGACATCAGTTATATATATATGAGACTTTTGTTTTATCTGTGTTCCGCATTTATATTATCTGTGTTATTACTTTATATATTGTCCTAAACTATTATGAACCATCGTAGTTCGTTTTATACTAGAATTGGGTATGTCGATGGGAGTAATTTAAATATGAGATGAAAAATAAAAATATATACCACTCCTATCGAGATAACCAATACTAGTGTACGGCCTAACTATGGATGGCGCTCCTATCCAGCCTTATTCTTCGGGATAACAGACAGTATTTCTTTTAATACTCTTTGTTATTGCGAGTATAGAGGTGGGGCATCACAGTTGGTATCAGAGCTTGGGGTTTATGGACATAATATAAAACATAACTTAGATGAAACATGTGTTGCAACTATTAGTCAATGTTTTATATGTGCTTTGAGTCAAAACTAAAGTTTTGAAATTTTGATAAATTTTTAAATAGCTTTATTTAAAAATAAAAGTTGATTTGGGTTTTGATGATTGATTGATTTGTGCTTTGTTTATCAGAGTGCGCAGCGAAAACAGTGTGACTGCTTCGCTGAGTACAGATGATAATTATTTTGATTTAAAAATCAAAGTATGAAATTGAAATAAATTTCATTTGTTGTTTACATAGCTGTGTTTATTTTGTTTTCTTTAAAATTTCGAATCCGATTTGAGGATTCGAAGCGATTGCAGCTATGTGGTTTTGTTGAAATTTTGCTGGTTTTCTTTGATGCTAATCACTTGTTGATTAGATTTTGCTGTTTTGAATTATCTTCATTGAAGATATATTCGAATGATTTCTTTGTTCATTTTGTAGTGTACGTGCAAAATTCAAGCTGCACGTTACTGCATTAATTTTACGTTGAACCGATGCTTGGTTATGAAACGTATTTTGTTGTCGTTATTCTTATAACGGGCTTTTCACACCAATGCTATATTTTGAAGCACGGTGTTTTGTTGACATATTTCAATGAATGAAAATTCACTGATATTATATTTTGATGCAAATTATTTTGATGAGATTTTGACATTTAAAAACTACTGTCGCCTTGACTTCAATAACTGTCAAATTTTAAAGTGGATTTTCAAGCGGCTATCCCGCAATGCTGATTTTGAGATTAGTTTTATGTTGTTTTGAGAAGTACCATTTTCTTGTTGAAATTGCTACTTATGTTGCTGATTTAATCACGTGGTTTTAAAAAGCGTGTTAAAATAAAAATTGTTTTCAAAAATTTTCAGTTTACGTTTTCAAAAGAATGAGAAAGAGATTTAAATGATTCAGCAAAATCGAGGACTATGAACCCTTTCTTTTACTGATTCACTTAATTCCGGACTTATTCGTTTGAGAATGTAGATTAATACTTTTATGAAATAAATGAAATTGTTTTCGGAAGTTTTGCATTTTGCGCTTTTAAAAGAATGAGGAAGCGATTTAAACGTTTCAGCAAAATCGAGGACTATGACCCCTTTCTTTTACTGATTCGCTTAATTCCGGACTTGTCCGTTTGAGAATGTGAAATGTTATTTTTGGAATACACGATTTTGCACTTTCAAGGAAACGATGAAGAGAATTAAACGATTTAGTAAAACATGTGGTTATGGGACATGTGCGTTTGCTATTTTGGTTAATTCCGGACTCGTTAATTGAAACATTTGTTGTTTGATGATTTTGATGATTTCACACGTTCAAGGAAACGATGAAGAGAATCAAACGATTTAGTAAAACACGTGGTATGGGACATGTGCGTTTGCTTTTTCGGTTAATTCCGGACTCGTTAATTGAATATATATTGGACCTTCGGGTCAGATGTTGGACCTTCGGGTCAATACCAGTACCGGACCTTCGGGTCATATGTTGGACCTTCGGGTCATTTGTTGGGCGCCAAACTATGTTGGGTACTTGGTAGGCTTCGGCCATATGTTGATGCACGTGCGGCGTAGCTAAAACTCGCCATCTGATGGGATCGATCCACCTTTTATGTTGATTTTCTAGATCATCTTAATTGATTTCTAGATATTTGTTGTTTCCAATTATCTGCAGGTAATTGGATATTTGTTGATATGAGTTCTGATTATCGTTTTTGATAATCGGATATTTGTTGATTTGATTATCATTTTTGATAATCGAATATTTGTTGATATGAGTTCTAATTATCGTTTTTGATAATTAGATAATTGTTGATTTGATTATCGCTTGTGATAATTAAATATTTGTTGATTTGATTATCGTTTTTGATAATCGGATATTTGTTGATTTGATTATCGTTTTTGATAATCAGATATTTGTTGATTGATTATCGTTTTTGATAATCGAATATTTGTTGATATGAGTTCTGATTATCGTTTTTGATAATCGGATATTTGTTGATTTGATTATCATTTTTGATAATCAAATATTTGTTGATATGAGTTCTGATTATCGTTTTTGATAATCGGATATTTGTTGATTTGATTATCGTTTTTTGATAATCGTATATTTGTTGATTCTGATTATCGTTTTTGATAATTAGATATTTGTTGATTCTGATTATCATTTTTGATAATTAGATATTTGTTGATTCTGATTATCGTTTTTGATAATTAGATATTTATTGATTCTGATTATCGTTTTTATAATTAGATATTTGTTGATTTGAGATTTAATTATCGCTTGAGATAATTAAATATTTGTTAATTTGAAATTCGATTATCGTTTTTGATAATTGAATATTTGCTAATTTGAGATTTGATTATCGCTTGAGATAATTGAATATTTGTTGATTTGAGATTTAATTATCGCTTGAGATAATTAAATATTTGTTGATTTGAAATTCGATTATCATTTTTGATAATTGAATATTTGCTAATTTGAGATTTGATTATCGCTTGAGATAATTGAATATTTGTTGGTTTGAGAATTCTAATTATCGTTTTTGATAACTAAATGTTTGTTGTTTTCTGATTACCGTTTAGGTAACTAGATATTTGCGGTTTTGTGATTTGTGATTTGAGTTTCCTTATTTTCTTTGTCGATAATTAGATATAGCTGTTTTGTGATTTCTACATTCTAATTATCTTATTGATAATTGAATATTGCTGATAATTGCATTTATCCAGTTTAGTTGTTTTCTGATTATCTATTTGATAGTTAGATTTTGTTGAAAATTATGAATTTCTTTTATTGAAATTAAAAGATTTCTTTGGCATTTGAATTCTCTACCTTTATTTTTCTAGCTTAACCAGTTTATGTTAGAAAAATAATTGTTAGTGACGACTTTAATTATGAAAATTGCGGGGACGCAATTTCTATAAGGAGGGGAGTCTGTAACAACCCGGATTTTTTGTATTGATTAATATCGTCGCTAGACGATTAAATTTGGTTGTTGATTACTGATGGAAGTTTTTAATCAGTAGAAATTCTTTTACAATTTTTTTAAAAGAGTATACGGACTTTAAAAATCTTGGCCCATTGTTTTCTTTGTTGTTGCCGTGTTACCTCAACCATTTACCCGTCCCCCTTTTATTTTATTTTTATTCGAAAACCCTAGAGTTAAACGATCGAAAGAAAATAAAAATGGCGACTTGATTTCAATCTTCTCGTTCGTTCTCCCCCGTTCGTTTCAAAATTTTGGGTTAGTAAAAATTGAGGCTTCGTTCTACTCGTGCCCTCTTCATCTGCTTGGGGCCGCCTCTAATTAGGTCAAATTCGAAAACGAGGTGAGTGATTTTAAAATTTTCACTCACATCTAGTTTAACTTAGTATTTTGCTTTGCGTTTAATTTGGTTGCATCGCTGATGGTTTTAATTCACTCGAGTTCTTTGCAGTTGCTTTGATGTGGTTGTTTTCTCGGTTTTAATCAAATTCATATAAAAATGAAACTTGCGATTTTTGACTGATTCATGTATATGGCTTTGATGATTTTGAGATGTTTGAACTCCTTAGCCATTACGGCTTGACTTTCCTTTTGACTTCGGTCTGATGCTTGTGTTCATCTGGAAATTTGCGATGTTTTGCTTCGACCTTGATTCGATAAATTTGATTTATGTGAAGCTTGCTATTTCAATTACTTTAAATGCGTGATTTTTATCACTCTGACAATTGAACTCTGGTTAGTGAGGTTTGTTATTTTAAGTCATATATGTGCGTTCATGAATGTTTGCATCGACTTGTTTCGTTCGGTGGTCTTGGGGTACTGCTTCCTGTCATGTCGTAGTGATGTTTGAATTGTTTTTTGTGCTGATTGAAATTGTATTTTGGTTCTGGAATTTTATGTTGCCTTGTTGACATGTTGAGTTTATTGCACCTCATGTTAGCATTGGCTAGTCTCGACTTCCTTCTGGTAGCCGTTGTTATGTTGAGTTGCACCATCCACACTACATTTGATGTTCACCTGACATCACTTGTTTAAACACAGTAGTGCTCCTTGTATTCTGATTTATCTGCCTTTTTTGGTCTTTGTGACAATTGCAGTGGATTATGTAGTTTGAGTTTTTGTTTGTATAACCTGAATTTGTACTAGATTACTGGTTGTCACCTTTATATCACATGTGAATGTTATGCAGTTGTCTTCACTGTAATATGTCTACAACCTGATGGCACTGTGCCTTAGCCTTGTTTGTGCAGCACCATACATCAGTTGCATCCATTGGATTGTTGGCATACATATCACTTACTTGACCCTTGCATAAGTTATCCGATATATGTTTGAACTGGCTGATCCACTTGCTTAGTGCATAATTGAATTTGTAGTCTAAGTGGGCTGGTTCATTCATGTTGTTATCCTTTCATCATCACTGTTTTGGGTTTTTGAACATTTGATGTTTAGATTGCGTGCACAATTCATGTGTTGCCAATCTGGGTCTGTTGTAACTTGTTGTTCCACTGCTGCATTATATCTGGGCTTCCTCAATTGTACTCGAGGCATGGAGTTATGAGTTTCATTTTGATGGCACTGTACCATTCAGTTTACTATTGCTTGAAACATGCTATCCACTTCATTTCACTGTTGCATATATGTGTGATCCTATACGCATATTGCTGTACCACTGTTGTCATCTTCACTAGCTACTTGTGAACTTGATTTTTGTCTCGACTTAGGCTGCTTACTTTGCATATTTTCTTCAATATGCAGCCTGGTCGACATGTATGTTGTCACTACCCACTCTGATCTATTTCACTGTCATGTGTATATATGTACACATTGTCCATTGCCATTCTGCTATGACCATTGAGGCAGTGGCATTGATGTTTGAATCTTCGGTTGCTTTTGGATCACTGAACTGTTGTATTACTTATTCACATATTTATGTGCTGTTGACATGTGCATTATCTTTGTCTTTGTACATGTTTGCAATTGTAGTTTCATTGTGACATTTGCTTTGTATTTGCTTCTGTACAGTGAGTTGAACCTGATTCTGGGTTTGACCTTGTGCTCGATTGTGAGCTTTTATTGGGCTTTTGTGTATTTCATCACTGTATTGGCGAGGCAGTGCATGCGTGCGTGCACTGCAGCCAATACAGAATCTGACGTTTTATATTGATTAATTTCACTTGATTTGTTGATTTGATCATTTTGTTGTTGTCTAATTATCTTTCAGATAATTAGATTATGAGTTTCTAATTATTTAAATAATTAGATTTTGTTGTTAATTTTCGTTTAGGCAATTCGGATGTTTTCTAAATTATCTTCATCGATATTCTTTTCCTTTATCCTTGTTGATGATTTAAATCTGCTGATTTATTGTTTAACACTATTACGTGTTATATTTACCGTTATGCGATTCTCTTCTAGAAGGGTTGGATAGACGGAATTTACTGTGACTGTCGTATATTCATATTTAATTATTATTGCTTCTGTGCACTAATAACTGAGTTTGAATTAGACTGACCCGTGTATTATTTTCTTTTGAATATAATACTTGGGTCAGACCGAGTATTTACAGGTTGTTGATATCTTACTTTGGGTTGCTGCTAGAGCTATGAAGTCTCTTCATATCTTTTGGAGTAGTCGTAGTCACATAGAGTAGTCAGTGTATTTGTATAGGATGTTGTATATTCATGTATATTATTCACGATAATGTGCTTGTATATGTAACTTCCAGAGTCGACAGTTGTAATTGTATCATATGTATTGTATCACATGTATTGTAACTGACATCAGTTATATATATATGAGACTTTTGTTTTCTCTGTGTTCCGCATTTATATTATCTGTGTTATTACTTTATATATTGTCCTAAACTATTATGAACCATCGTAGTTCGTTTTATACTAGAATTGGGTATGTCGATGGGAGTAAATAAATATGAGATGAAAAATAAAAATATATACCACTCCTATCGAGATAACCAATACTAGTGTACGGCCTAACTATGGATGGCCGCTCCTATCCAGCCTTATTCTTTGGGATAACAGACAGTATTTCTTTTAATACTCTTTGTTATTGCGAGTATAGAGGTGGGGCGTCACAAATCCTTTAACGGAAATATACAAATTTCAGATTTTTCCCAATTTCTTCTTTATTCTTCTTAAATAATTTAAATCCTAAATTTAAAATAAATGTTTTGTTCCTTGAAACAATAACATTGAAGTTTAAGTTTCATTAACTTTCTGTTTATTTAAATTTTCCTTCCCATACTCAAGATTTATTTATTAAAATTTTACAGTCACTTATTTCATTTCCAGTTCATTCATAAATTTATTCAACTTTCTATAATTATTTTACTTACAATTTCACTCCTTTTATTTTCATTCCCAAACTCAAATTATATTATTTGGTAATTCATTATTGCCCGATTATAACAATCAAGCCATAGCATTCAATATTTCTACATAATTCATTACAGGATATCAAATACTCAGAACAGAGAATATTAAATAATTAAATAAAGTTGAGGGGTCCAGTTGGATCCCTCCAACCTGTTTTCCCTGCATCCACAGATGTTAGCACAATATAAAATGCCAATTCCAAATATATACCACATTACAGCACATAAATCAATTCAACCATTTCAAACAATAATTTAAATTTAATTATTTAAATTTAACTGAGTGAGATTTACTCACATTTGCTTCTATTTGCAATCCATTCCAATATTGCCTTAGTTTCTTGATTTTTAACCTTGAATAATCATTAGATGTCTTGTTAATACTCGAACTAATTGAACCATTAATTCCGTTTAATTTTAAACAACTAATTATTCATTTTTAAACTAATTCTCCTTAGGTAAATTATTTTTAGTAACTAAAATAAATAGATAGGTTAATTAACCAATTTAACCAAATTATTCCCCCTAATTTAAATTTTAGCTTTAAATAAAAATAGGTACATATGTGTACCCATTCCATTTTATTATTATCATTTTTGAAACAATCTATACTCTAATGATCTGCCTTTCTCTTTTCTTTATAAACTCCATATAACATTTCTTCAAAATCCCTATTTTCTATAGTTAACGAATTTCCAAATTATAGTCACTGTTGTTCAAACAAAAATGTAAAATTACCGTTTCGGGGAAACAATGTTTATTACTTATTTTTATAAAAAAAGCACCTTACAGAATCTCGAGCACCAAGACTGGATCTACCCACGCCTTCCCACGACTTCAGCTAACGCCTCGCGATCCAGACCCTCATGTTGACGTGCCTCCCACCTCACCATCGCAAGACCCAAGTCGACGTCGTTGCAACCTTCAACGAACCCTAGATCTGAAGCGATCACTTCGGCGACTGCAACCACGCGAGCACCCTCACTATAGCGTGACCCCGGGTACTCGAACGCGACCCACCCCACCATGCTGCGACCCCACATCGATGATTCGAAAATTTGGGCATCAAAAGGGAACGCGGAATTGATTCTTGAGCTTGCTTTTTGCAATTTTATTGAATTCGTATTTTCGTTCGAATGAACCGAACAGAGGAGCAAGGCAAAACTCACGATTTAATTTGAAAAGGAGGGAAGAAAAATTTCTGAGATGAAGAGACCACAGGCGTTCATTATTATCATTCTTTTTTTTCCTCTTGATTTGGAATCTCGCTTGAAACTGAACTGAAGAATAAAGAAAAAGGTGCCGAGATTAAAGGAAGAGGAAGGGGACACGATATGATGTTGAAAAGGAGTTTGCGTGCCTAAGACAGTTTGCTACAGTGTTTGAGAATTGATAGAATAGCAGCTAGTGTTGACCAAATATAAGTGTACATTTAAATTGAATTTAATATAGAATTCAATTCGTTTATAGGTCCTATGCTCACACAACAACTCCAAACACTACTAAATTTGAAATCCGGTAATAATACAATATTACGGATCCAATGGAACTGTTTTCGTCGAATTCCGAGATTGTGTCTCGGAAGGCTATTTTTAAATTCAATTTAAACAATATTAAATTTCTAAACCGAGCAAACCACTGCTAATTTCAATTTTACAACTTCTATTATCCTCTGTATTATCAATATAAATTTTACAAGCCTTCAAATTATTTTTTTGAGGCTTAAAGTTCTAGATTCAACAATTTACCCGACTTTACTTATTTAATTTAATAATTCAATTATCAATTAAATTGTGATATTCGTAATTCAAGTTAAAATTACTCTATTGAATATTTAAAATCAATTAAATATCCCGATTTTAAATGCTCGAAAATTCCGGGTCGTTACATGTGGTAGGTGGTGGCTTGAGGGATGGTTAGGTGAATGAGAGTGGTGCTCGGTTAGGTTAGTATGAAGGGTGTTTTGAAACTTTTGTGGATATGCATCACCAAGGGGGTTCATGGCTTGGGTAGTTGGTGAGGAGGAGGTGGTGGTGGTGTGCCATCAGGTGGTGGAGGCGGCTAGGCAGCAAGGTAGCATGGCCGAACCTAAATGGAAGAGAAAGTGCAAAGAAAATTCAAAAGGAATAAGCAATATAAGTGGAAAAAAAGAGATAAAGAAATATATTTTTTTACCAACTTCCCAAGCATGTAATGGCCGAAATTTTTTTCTCAGGATGGAGGAAAGGAAGATACGTGAAATGAAAATGAATTAGTCAGCTGAAATGTGTTGAATTATGCCAAAATAAATGAAGAGTTGTGAGGAAAATGAAGAGGTGGAATTCAAAAGGGCAAAAGGCAATTCAAAAGTCAAAAACTCTTCGTATATCCTTATTTAATTTATATAACTTTATATTTCTGGAAATAATAATAATACCGGATAAAATTTCAAAAATTATCAAAATATTAAAATTTATATAATATTTATTAATTATATAAAGTTAAATTAAGAAAAATAGCTAAAAATAGTGAACTAGACTAGAAAATTTGAAATTAAATAGAATAATTTTTAGAAAATTCATATGAGCTTGTAAAATATTTTTAAACATAAATAATAACATAAAATAAAAATACATTCACAAAATAAATATATAAATTTTAATTAAATATAATTTAAATGAAGAAAATAGCAGAAAAATAGAAAACAGCCTTTAAAAATAGGAAATAAATACAGTAAATTTTGGAAAATTTTTATTATCACTTTAAAAAAATTAAAAGACAAGATATACATAAAATAACATATTAACACCTATTAAAGTAACATATAACATAGAAAATATGATTTATATAATTTAAAATAGACAAAATTTCAAAATAAAACAAATTATACTCAAAATTGAAATGTACATAACTTTCACAAATTAAATCTGTTTTCAACGAAACGAAAAGCGGTATTCAAGTTATTAAATCTATTTTCATAATAAAAGATAAAATTTAAGAATTTAAATATTTAAATTTGAAATTTAAAAGTCAAGGTTTGACCAGTTTGAACAGAAATTCATCTTTCAGTAAAATATCCAATTTATACCGGTTTGAAATTATAATTCACATAATGATAAACACCTTCATTTAAAAATGAAATGTTTGAAATAAAATAAGTTTAAAATAATTTCAAAATAAAACAAAGTCAAATATTAAAATATATGAAAAATCTAGGGTTTTAACATATAGAGTTGTACTAAGGGCCCACTATTGTTAATTCTATCAGAACTAAACAATTTGATTCTGTATTAACGAAAACTGAACATTTCTATGTAAGGTCTATGCCAAACGGACAATTTTAATTGTAAAGTCCTAATTAAATAATTATCTATAAAACCATCTGGTTGGATAATGTGTCATTGCATATAAGAAATTTTATCAGTCAAAAGTCAAGCACCGAAGGCTTTCAAGGATTTATTCCTTGGGTACTTGCTATGTTCTTGGGAAATTTGTCCCCAAACCCATTGAGTTGGTTGTTACAACTTATCAGGTCCCTACTATATCTCATTTGTTACGTAAGAAGACTTTTCAATTTGTATTATCAAGATGAGGTCGTTGTTGTGTGTTAACCATTTGTAACTGTTTGTATTTTGCAGGTTGCAGTGTTGTTGCTATTTAACCACACGGGTATGTTGAGTTATACAGCGATCACTACACAGTTAAACTTATCGGATGGTGATGTGATCAGATTACTTCACTCCTTTTCTTATACTAAATATAAAATTCTTATTAAAGAGCCAAGTACTTTGATTTTGTTGCACTTGCTTATGTGGTCAGTCCTATATGTTTTCTCCACTTTCTTTTATTTAATAAATATGTACATATATGTATGTAGCTCAACGAGTGTTCTATGCAGGCAACATGAAATTTAGCAAATAAAGCACTTTGCATTGTCCTGGTGGAACATTTGCTAGAACCGGTAAGTCTGTAGACTGTAAGTACCTATAGGCTATGTATATTTAATTATTACTATAATTAGACGAACGTATACCTCTTAAGCTAAATAGATTTTTTTTTCAAATTATAGCTATAACGACCTGTATTTTACGTATTAAAGGATCATAAAATATTATTTTTAAATTAATATTAGGTCATATAACTTTATAACTTTGGGAAATGTCTATTAGTCACATTTCTTATCTTTAGCATTTCTTGTATTTAACATTGGGTTTCACAAACACTGCGTTACATGCCTTTGTAACAGTTTAGACCAATTTGCATTATTTTTGCAGTTAGCTAATCCAATTATTATCGAATCAACAAGAACTTCAGTGATGGCGACTGTCTGCATTGGTGCTGGGGATCTTTGTGCGACCGTTTACAGTGATGCACTGGAGGCATTAGAGGCACTAGAGGCACTGATGGTACTGGAGGCTCGCAAATATAAATGTACTGTTAATAAGTAGAATTTAGTATGTACTGGCTGTAACTATGAATACACTGGCTATGTTTTTAAGTATGTTTGTTATTTTATACTTGACTAAGTAAAACTTGTGTTGCTGGTTATTCTGAAATGAAAAGTTCTTTGTTACAGTGTAATGTTGCCATTAGATATGTTATAATGTTGCAGTATAATGTTGCCATAGATATGATATAATGTTGCAGTAGTATAATGTTGCAGTACATTTCCAATTTAAATTGCAAAAGGTGTTGCCATAGATATGATATAATGTTGCAGTAGGTGATGTTAAATGCGGTAATGAACTGGCAAAGTATTGCCATTGGATGGTAAAAGTGTTACCATAGATTAATGAATATGGGCCCCACAACAGGATTCCGTAAAGGTGGGCCACATAATTAGTGGGCCCCACAATGTGGGCGCTCATGTTGGGGTCCGGATTGTGGGGTCCACCTTTTTGGTAAATTTGGTACATGGGGCAACAACAGAACCGATGTTCCCCCAGGGCCGCAAAGATGTTGCCTTTGACTCTAGGGTAACGTGGCAAAATGCATCACCGAGAAAGTGTTGCCTTTCCCCTTTTTTAGCCTACAGCAACATTTTTTGGCACTTCCTGCATCACTTCTTGGGTGTTGAAGTATGCAATCTATGGCGTAGTGTATCTTACTTTCTGTAGACACTATTATAATATCAGAAGGAATTGATAAAAATATTTTGGTTATCGTAAGGCAAAAACCCAGCGTGTTTTTTTGTGGCGTGGTCTTACGAGATACTTTTGTTTTCAAAGAATTTTCAAAAAATATAATAATCCAATTGAGTGTGGTTTTCTCACAGTGGTTTTCCAGATTGACTCGGATGTTGTTGTATTATGACGCTCGGGTCAGACCGAGTTTAATAGATCCAGGATAATATGCTATGGAGCTCAAGAAGCGAGCTGGATGACATAGACGTATCTTCGTACTTGAAGTATATTCCGCTGTGTAAGGATAGATAATAAGCTTTCCAAAGTGATGGATGATTGTTGTACTCTGATAATAGTATGTATATATAACAGTACAGATTTCTTTGTATTTAAAAGCTGTATTATATATTATATTTTGTTCCGCTGCGATTGTGAGACTCTGATGTTATTTTATCTTCTTCTACCTCTTTCTTCTTCTTTTACTCCTAGTTATTCGCTCTTTCATACACTTTGAGTTGAACAAGGAAGAATTATTATCAACTCAGGGGTACGGATTTTCGGGCTGTTACACAGAGTTTAGCTCCCTACTTCCTAACACCAATTGTTATTTCATTTTATGTGTGGGTGTTGTTACCAACACTACGCTCGTAGTTAAGAGGTGATTATTTTTATTTGCAATCCGCCAAATTTAAAATTGTTATGTGGTTTACTCATGCCGTACAAATAATATACATCCTTTCCTATTATTTATTTTTAACTAATCTTCTTCTTCTTCTTCACTTATATTTTGTACTAAGTTTAATTTAGCTTTTAGTAATGGTGAGAACAAATCTTTTGCTTCCAGACAAAAACACCTTCATGTTTTACCTATCATTTAATTTAACTTATAATCATCGACAACCAAATTAACATGTAAAATGGTAGAATTAAAAAAAATACTCGTTTGTTTTGTTAAACAAAATCTACGTTACAGATGCTTTTTTGGGTAACAGTGTATCTTATTTCCTTTTCTTTTGAAATTTCATCTGCAGATACGTTTAATATTTCCATTGATAATTGATTTGGATTACAGACAAAAGTGGAAGAACAGTGAAGAATAAAGGAAATTAGGGTAAAAATAAAGGAATAAATTGGCCAACTTACAATATAATTATACGTGTGGGCTATTTTTGCTGGTACTCCTCATAGTAAAAAATCTTTTTCTTAAAGAATGGTCCCCACTTAACCATAAGTCAAGTGTCAATAACAATACTCCTTAAATATTTCAAAACCCAAAAGTCGTCTCTCTAATACCCTAAACCAAATTTAACTTGTTTTAAAACATAACAAAAATCATATAACATAAAAGATAAATCATAAATAGAATAATAAAATTTATTCTGCCAATAATATTTAGACAATAATATTTAGGATGATGAAGTTTTAAATAAATTCTTACTTGATTGTTTAAAATATGGTTTGCCAAATCAACTTGCATGCCTTTTGACGTTTGATCGGTCGGTTTCTTCCATATTTTCACAATCAGACACTTTTTAATGAAACAAAAAGTGCATTCTCAGTTCCATTTATTAACCAAAATATGAGAAAATATTAGGGTTAAAATCACATAAACATTGTACGGTAAAATATTACAATTCAATATCTTACATTGAGATTTTCAGTTACAACATCATCAAACTTAATATCCTTCAAGTTTTTGTTAGTCATGAGATCATTAAATACATAATAAAATAATAATAATAATAAAGCCCTTAACAAAATATCTAAGATTGACGTGTTCAATAAAAATAGACTTTAGGAAATAAAAAGTAAAATAAGCTCTTTATGTTCATTAAAATTAGGATCATTCCACTTAATATTCAATTGGCTTCGTCTTTCAAACAAAAAGAGAGATATTTTTTGGCTTTAAAGTTTGAAATATTTATTTTCTAATGTTTTAAGACAATGTAATTGAGATTTTTTGGGGGAGATGAATAGACAACGGTTATTTAGGGATGAATGAGAAAATAGACTTTCGTGGCTGTGATCATATGAAGAAAATTAAACGTAATAAATTTTTAATGGTAGCCAGAAGAGTTTTCTTGGATTCCAATGGTAGCATACAAGACAAAAAATCCTAACTATCAAGACCGCTCAACTCCATCCTCTACGTTCATTCAAATTCAATAGAAATGACTTAGATCCGTTCAAAAACTAGAATCGAGTCATGTATTCTTCAATTATTTTTGATCTCAAATGCAACTTGTTTTTCGTGATCAATTAAGGTAAAGATCATAATTTTTTAACGTGTTACTATCCACACACACCTTATTAACACTTTACACACATTTATCCTCCCATCCACATCACACATCCACCCATACCACCCAATATTTTTTCCCATTCATGAATCAATTTTTTTCCTCTTCAAAAAAAAACGTAAAAATGTCACATTTACTTTCTTCTATAATCATATCTTTTATTTTAATTCGTTATAAATCTTCTACGAATTAGTTCTGTATCTGCAAAATCATTGCTACAAACTATTAAATTGGAACACCTAACGTCATCTATAAACAACGTATTAAATGAGAAAAATAGAATAATAGTAAGGAATTTGTAAAAAAATTCAAAAATTAGGTAGATTCATTAGCAATAAGTTCATAAAAAAGACGAAGAAAAAGGTACTTTTTCTGAACAATTATGTAAACGAGCATGACGATCAAAATTTACGGGCTTACAAACTCGATCAAACCTAGAACCATGTTTTTTAAATAAAAATTAATTTTAAGACTTATATGTTAGAGGAAGCAAAAATTAAATTGAAATTAACTGCTGACTTGAATAAAAACATCAACAACAAAGACATTAAATACAACCTTCAAATTAATGAGATAACAACATAATAAATTCCATTCATATTGTGATAGGAACAAAACTCCCTTCTTTTGATTTAAAGAATTTCTAAGAAAACATTAAAATAAGTTTTTCTTGTATTTTTAATTTGGATATGCTCTGCCATTAATTGAAGATACAAGAGGCTATTATTAAATATGATAATTAGGGATTAATTGTTTTTATAAGCTTCGATTTGTTACGCCAAACCATTTTCTCGTTTCATCGATCAGTTTTGCATAACCAAGTGAAATGGGTTTTTGAAGTGTTTTTAGTAAATTAATTTCAATGCCGCTTTAAGTGGTTTTAGGTATAGCTTATGTGTGTGTGCCAAATAGCAACATCCATTTTTTATTACTTCATTATAATTAGATAATTTTAGCAAAACTTTTTTCAAAACCATTGATCTATGATGATGTGTGAATGTTTTTATTTTAATTGCTTCACATCGCCTTCCTCTTTCCTTTCACCATTTCATCTTATTTTTTCTTACTTTTGCTTTTCTTGAAATGTTGATTCACTGCTCTCTGTGCATAAACATCACGTCCTAGTTATTTTCCTTCTTTTCTTCATTAACTAATTAGCATTGTTTCGCCACTTATAGCCCATTAATGACCAAACCTAATCCACCATTAGACTCAGCCATGCAACACGATCCTACCGGTAACTTGTATTCTAACCGTAGCACATCCGTTCAAAATATGGATTTGGAGAAGACAGTGTCATTTTTTATTTTCACGATCCGAAAGCAAGACGAAAGATAGTCAATTTGTTTGTCTCACTTCCATCTACACCTTTTCTTTTGGTTGCATACTCAAATTCGTCTTAGATTTTGAGATATAGTTTCGATAAAGAATAGGACCTGCCCATATAATTTGTTCACTAATACATTCCATAATTTTACACACCTAACAGAATATATTCACTAATTGAACCATGTTTGGCCACTCGTACACATGATTATTCAACTACTTGGACCAATATAATATTAAACTATGTGACAAAACATATTCATTATTATTACTAGTGTTAGTATATTATATCTTCTACTGAATATATGCAGCAAACTTTGATCGTTGTTATATATTTTAATATTTTATCCTGAGTGTAACTGACCTCTGATTTGAATATATTTTTAGTACAATCTCAAAAGCCTACAAAAATTGTAAAAATTTATGACATGCATTGAAGCAATGTTAAGACACTGTGTATATACGCAAATCACGAATCATTCCAATAATACGTTGGTGAAATATATTTAGTTGCTTACAGATATGCTTCAATATCAGGATATGTAATTCTTTATCTTGTATTTTTTTGGCCCATGCTATGATATAAAATGAACCGTGTCCACATAGCTCCAAATATAGATTCTGGTTTGTAATCAGGCCCTGCCCAAGGGTAAGGCAGGCGAGACATTTTCACAGGGCAACAAAAGTAGAAGTCGGAAAGAAGGGCAAAAGTTGAGGAGGAACTGTTTATAATTACAATAGACGGGGCAACACTTTTCTATTGTATGTATTGTATAGGTGGTTACTACCATATATTGGACTGATTGGTGCAAGATCAATTCTCATCTTCCATATTTTTTACGGCTAAATTTTTTTTACCCCTATTTTTCCTAAAATTCTCAGCTAGGGCAACTAAACATGTTAGGCCGGCACTGTTCGTAATGGACTAGGCTTTTTTTAATTATAATTTTATTTTTCCATACATCATTGACGATAAGTCCTGATCATTAAATATGCCATGTGTATACAACACATGGTTAGGAAGTTAACTAAGAATATGCTCACTGATTTATAATGAACTTTTAAATAGTGATACATGAATCTCTTCATGTATATGTACATGTATGCATGTATGTGTAATTTAAGTTTATTTTTGATTTAATCTATTTGAGTTTATTAATATTTTTATTTTATTAACAGATATTTTTTCTAACCACCTACACGTATTTTAAAGAGTAGTTAAAGTTAAACTTCTACATGTTGTATTGGGTATTTCATTATACAAAAGCAAATTCATTTTTATCTCAGTCCCACACCTAATTCTATTATAAATGGGGAATATCTATCAATAGTTAACATGCTTAGTTGGGTTAACAACAAGGTATGAATGGTATATAGGAGCTAGTCCGGGAAGCGTGTGAGCCTACGTGAATTTCCAAAACGCACTTCGCACGCACCCACGCTGTTCCAGTTTCAAAAAAGGTGCCTTTGTCTCAATAGCAGTCGAAAAAGTATTGAACGATATTGTCTATTGTTGATTTTCTTTTGAATTTTAAACTAACATTACTATTCATTTTAAACAGTTGCGACAGTACCAGAGGTCTCCTGCTCCTCTATGTATACTTCATCCCTTAGAGCATTCCCAATCGGAGGGGGTGAGAAGGGTCGATTGGCAACCGACCCCAAACTCACCCTCAACCGAAGAAAAATAGGCGGCTAAGAAAATATTTCCTTAGCCGGCTAAAAAAAAACAGGCTAAGTTTATATATTTTCTTAGCAGGCTTTCTTCTGGCTTGTTAAAAAAATATACAATTTAGTTGGCTTTCTTTAGCAGGCTAAAAGAAAGCCAGCTAAGAAGCAACACTCCGGGTTGTTTTGGCAACCTTTCGGGTTGCCAAAGCAACCCAGAAAGCCACAACCGACCCTGCATCGGGGATAGGTTCCTTCCCAACCGTGACACGGTTGGAAGTGCTCTTATCTTTCAAAAAAATACCATGCTCTCTATCAAATAAAATAATTTCTGCATCATGGTACTACCACTCACGCTCGTCAACATTGCACATCACTGCATCATCAGTTGACGTCATGCGCCCTTAGTCACCATCCCGCATCTTCTTGGTCGCGTGCACAAGCACAGCCAGCATCGTTGCAAGCTCGAGCACCAATCGTCGTGCCCCTTTCCTCGTTGCGCTTGTGCATCTTCTTTTCTTTCTTCGGTTTTGATTTTTGAACGGAATAGGATTAGTGCTCAAGAGATAAAGTGATAAACGAGTTTGGATATGGAAGTTGGGCAGATCGGGAATGTATGAACTGTGAATTTATGGTCTATGAAGATGGAAGGAGATAGGCACCATTGTCCCAGCGGTAAAGCGATTTGGCTTTGGTGCTAGAGGTCACAAGTTCGAAACTTATGTAGCATGATTCGAACGTTTATTGACATGTGATATGTTGTTAGAGTGATTTGTTGTATATAAAGTACCATTTCAAAATAAAATAAAATAAGGAAGGAAGGTTCAAATTTTCTTTTAATTCATTTTGAAACCCTTAACTACTCCACTACTCAATTCTGTTATGGTAACGGTAAATTTACCATTTTCATACCATTATCAGTCAATAGGTTACCATTTTAAAGTAAAGTAGGTATAGCAGCATAATCAGTATGGTAATGGTAAATTTGACAATTCTTACGGTAAAACATCAGTAATGTTTTTTCAAAACCAACTGTAACGGTAATTTATCCATTCATAATACATTGGTATTCGTGTAAGATGTTGTAGTACGGACATTTAGAAGTAAGAAAACAGTTCAATATATTTCAAAAATTATCTTAAATGATGATAAATACACTTTTTTATGTCCACTATTAAGTGACCCAATGAGATATATATAATGAAGCATCATTCAGTGTAAAAATATATCAATTTGTTATTTTTCTAGATAAATGGTAATTTACCACTACTAGTGTAACGGTTACAGTTTACCGGTATACCAGTCATCGGCATACCAGTTAATTAACAACGGTAATAGCAAAAATAATTTTTGTTTACTAGTAAAAACGGTACAGTAACGGTATTTACAGAATGGTAATAATAACCATTACCATAACAGCCTTATTAGCCGCTATTCCATCTCTGGTTAAAGTTCCGCTAGAGGCATTTTAGTCCAAGTTTGATTTAATTTTTATAACGATTTTTCTTTTTGAAAAATATTACTTTTCAATTTTCAATAATTATGAAATGGCTGTTTTATTTCCAAAACAAATTTCTAAATTCCAAAAGTATTATTCATTTTTTGAAAATAAATTTTCAAACAACTTTTAGATTAATAAAGCACAATTTCTAATTTTAAATTTGGATTTTAAATCAATATTTTCTTTTTATTCTCAAAAAAATCTAAAATTTAAATTAACTCAAATGAATTCAATAAAATATCCACTTTAAATTTTTTCTTTTATTCTAACTTCGGAACAGGATGTTACTGACTCCCCTTCCTAAAGAAATTACATCCTTGCAATTTACTGGGGAATAGTGTATTTTATTTGACTAATAATATTAACTACAAAATGTAAGATACACGTTATTTGTTTATTGTGCTTTCGTTGCGCCACTTTCACAAAATCTCGTATAATATATTGCTTATTCGAATTTATTTCGTTGACATAATAGATAAGATAATTGAATTTTTTTATTTCATTCAAATATTTCTTATAATATTATAGACATAGCGATCAACATATGTATAATTTCAGTAATTCCTATGAAAAATTTCATAAATTCGAAAAAATATCAAATTTTCACAAATTTTCTAACTGTCGAAATTTAAAAATATTTCGACAAACAGCTAATTTTTTTTTTTTTTGAACTAAATGAATATACTATGGATTTTGATGAAATTTACATATAAAATGAGAGTAGAAACATAATTTTTGATAGGACTGTTTTTAGAAGACCGAAGGTGGAACGAAGGTAACTAGCAAAACATATAAATATAAGAAATATATTATATACGTTATATTATTATTATTATTTTATTTTTTATTCCTTTTTTCTTCCTACGCATGAAAACGTGCGCACATTCCTATTTTCCCCCTCCATGCATGGATGCACACTTCCCTTTCACCTTTCACCATGTCATCTTCTTTTCTCTTCCTTATGCTTTTCTTGAAATGTTGATTCACCGTTACCTGTGCATGAATGTGCACATCCTACTTTTTTCCTTCTTTTCTTCATTATTTAATTGGCATAGCTTCTTTCCCTTATAGGCTATTAGCGACCGAACCGTACCCTCCATTTCAATCAGGTACGCAATACGATTCTACTGGTAATTTGTGTTCCAACCGTAGCACATTCATTCACAATACAGATACGAACATTACCATATTATTTTTAATTACCACGGACTTCGAAAACAAGACGAAAGATAGTTGAATTGTTAGTCTCACTTTCCTCTCCCCTATCCCTTTTGGTTGCATATTCAAATAGATTTTGAGATACATGGGACAGAAATTTCAACGGAGAATAGGATCTGCCTACAAATTAGTTTTATATACCTAATAGAATACATTCACTAGTTTGAGTATTTTTTATTATAATCTAAAAAATGTACAAAAAGGTAAAAATTGATGACATACAATGAAGCAATGTTAAGACATAGTGTATATACGCAAGCCACAAATCATTCCAATTATACAGTAGTGAAATATATTTGGTTGCTTACGAATATGTTTCACTGTCAGGGTCCATAATTTTTTGTCATATATTTCTTTTCGCCACGCTATGATATAAAATGGAACGTGTATGTCTTTATAAATAGATTCTGGTTCTTAGTGGGCTAGTGTTTTTTTACATATAATTTTTTTAAATATCATTGACGATAAGCATTGACCATTAAATGTCATACGTATACAACATACGGTTAGGAAGTTAACCAACGGTATGCTCACTCATTTATAATGGACTTTGAAATGGTGATACACACATATATACTTATATATAATTCGGGTTTATTTTTAATTAAATCTATATGAGTATATCAATAATTTTACTTTATTAATAAATACTTTTGTTAACCACTATAAATATTTTAACGAGTAATTAAAGTAAAACTGCTATATGTTGTGATGTGTTTGGTATTCAATTGAACAAAAGCAAATTCATTTTTATTTGACCCCACATTGCATAATTTCTATTATAAATGGGGAATATGTACAGATGGGTAATGTGCCTATTAGTTGAATTAGCAACAAAGTATAAATGGCATGGGTAAGGTTGAAAAGTGCGTGAGACTACTTGAATTACCAAACGCACTTATCACGCAATTCGCACACATTCGCACAGTCCAAGTTTTGGAAAGGTGCCTTAGTCTCTACTACTGTCAAAACTATTTCGAACGGATATTGTCTTTTACTATTTTTCTTTTGAATTTTAACATAACAGCTTGTTTTAAATAATCGCAACCGTACGAAAACCTGTTCCTAACTTAATTGTACGTTTTTATGTAACATGTATGCATGCTAAGCTGCATATGTTTTCAGTTTGGTTGAAACTGAGAACAAGATGCATTTTTTATCATAGGTTTATGAGAAGAGATGCCATAAAGCAGCCGTTAGCTTGTTCAGAATCGCTGTCTGTTTCATTGTCAGATGAATCATCCGATTCTGAATCATGATAGAAATGTCATTAGCCTCTTCAATAGCTAAGACATTTCGTTCCTATTGATCTATTAAAGACTTTAAAATTTTAGAGACAATATCAAAATCTAAAAAAATTTCTCCTACCGCCAACAGTGAATAATGTATGTCTTGAAGTCTAGAAACATGTCGTTTATAGTTTCATCTGGCCTCAATCTGAAATTTTTAAACTGATTTTCAAGCATAGAAATCTTGCTTTGTTTAACTTTCCTTCATGTGCCACTTTAGGAGTTCTCCAAATTTGATAAGCATTTGTGCAGATGCTAACTCGGTTGAATTCATTTTTGTCCAAGGCATAAAATAAATATTCATAGCTTTTGCATTTGATATAGCATCTATCTTTTGTGTATTTGAACATTCTACAAAGGGTGTAGTGGGTATAGTGTATTCATTTTGAGTAATATTTCAAGTATCATATCTATTTGCTTGCATAAAAACTCTCATTCTAGTTTACTAGTAATTATAGTTCAAACCATTAAATAGAGGTGTTCGTGCAGTGGATTAACCTTCAACAAAACTTGTGTTAGTGTTATTTTTCATATTAATCTATGTATCAACACTACAACAAAAATAGCATATTACAACTGTATTTTTACAACTGCTAAAAAATGGCAGTTGTAATAAAGGTTTTTTACAAATCTTTTTTTAGAAAGTTGTATTAAACTTATTTTTAACTACACTTTTATTTTTTCAATTGTAATAGATAGTTACAATATTTCTTTTTTGGTAGTTGTAATAGATACCTATTTTTCACAATATTCCATTTTTATTAGTCGTAAAAGATGCCTATAACAACCTTTGTCTTTTGTCAATTGTAATAGATATCCATTTTTAACAACTCTTTTTTTGGTCAGTTGTAATATATGTCTATTACAACCTTTTTCGTTTACCCATTGTAATAATTAATTAATAATTATACTTACATAATAATACTTAATTATTACTAATAGCGCTTAACAATGAATAATTTTTTATTAATAATTACTATTAAATAATAATAATTAATATGAAAATATGAATAATTAATATTAATAATCACTATTTGATAATTAATAAATAATAATTTAAATAATTAATAAATAATAATATTTAATAATAACCTTAAAAATCAATAATAATTAATTCTAATAAAATAATCGCTATTAAATATACTTACTAATTAATAAATAGTAATCAGTTTTCAAAAATTAATATTAAATGTTTAATAACTAATAGTCGACAACATATACATAATGATTAATAATTAAATAACCAATAAAAGATTAATAAAAAATAATCAATAATTGATATATTAATAATCAATAAATAAATAATAAACAATTAATATTTTATTAATAATTTATAATTTATAAATATTAATTACTATTAAGTAATAATTACTATTAAATAATAGTAACTAATAATTAACGTATAATAATATTTTTATAATAAATAAAATTTAAAAGTTCAAAATCAATATTAAATAATAATAAAAGTTAAAATTAATATTAAATAAAAAAATTAATTAAAATAATAATAATTAATAAAAAATAAATATTAAATACATAATGCTTAAAAAAATTAATATTAATGTATAATAATTAATAACTACTATCAAATACTAAAAAGTAATAATTAATTTTAATATCAAATAATTCCAATTAATAATTAGTAATTAATAGTTATTTAGTAATTAATAATGAATAATTAATTAATAATTAATAAATAAATATTAAAGATTAAACTAATAATTTATATATAATTCACTATTAAATACTAGTAATTAATAATAAATTTTATATAATAATTAATAATTAACATTAATTTTTTAATTATATTAAATAGTAAATTACAATCGTTGTATCCACTAAAATACATGAAAAATCAATTATTTTTGACTAAAACCAGATGAATAATTATTAGATGCGGATGTGATCATATTTGAATTCGTGTTCGAATATCTGATAATTTTTCATATTTCGAACACAAACAAGGATGAATTGTAAAATTGTCAGATATTCCTTTCCCTACGTTGGCTCCAACACCAAATTTTCCTTTGGCTCCAACTTTTTCTTTATCCCCGCTAATATTTCTTTCCCAAATCATTTTTCACTCTTGCTTCCCCAACTAAAGAAACCCTAGCTCTTAAATCGGAACAAGAAAGACCGCATCTCCAAGCACGCCACGAGCTTCGCTGTCGCTAACTACTCCGCTACAAGCTACTCCATGGGCGCCACTGATTTCCTTATATTTCTCCTAGATATTAGTTCATATATCATATCTTGGTCGCCAATTTATGATGCTATACTTCTAACTTCCCAAAATATATTTACTCAAATATTTTCTTCTCGTTCATTATATAAACCCTCAATTACCTCCATAAATGGTGTGTTATTCATATGCATTTTCATGTACTTTTGTGATTTAAGTCGGATCTTCCAGGGGTATCTTTACATTCTCGTCTTTAGAGTTATGCTCATTCGTTTATTTTATTGTATTTTCTCATTCTATTCTGTTTTTGTATGGGTTTCTGCTTGACTGCTTACTTTTTTATGTCCTATTCTATATTATTTTGGCATTTGCTCTTAGAAAATTAGTTAGGATCATACTTTTCTATCTGATCAATTTCTCATGGATCGCATTTTGGATCCTTTATTTGTGTTATTCCCATTAGTTTATTATGATCCTTTATCGGGGGACATCAACATATTTAATTTGTACTTGGTCAACCTAGTTTAGAATTTTATATTAAGCAAAGCCCTCTTCTTCGATTTTCGATTGTTTGCATATCCTGAAACTATTGACTTTTTATTAAAATATCCTTTGCGCCAGGAGATTTTTTTTCAATTTGTTCCAAGTCATGCTACTTCGAATTCTTTCAAGTAGTACTTACTACAGTTTGCAGCTTACAGATATTTGAAATTACAGTAATAAAATCGAAATGAAAGCTAGAGCGAGAAGTAAACACAGGACGGAACAATGAATAGAAAAGGAGAACCTGCTCTCGAAGCAAAGACAGGCAGATGGAAAGCTTGCCCTTTCATTCTTGGTATCTTACTTTTCTTACCAATAATTTCATTTTATTAAGTACAGTAATTTGTAACAATATCATTGCTATCTGAAGTTAATGAATGCTGTGAAAGATTGGCCTACTACGGAATGAGCATGAATCTGGTGAACTATATGAAAGAGTATCTTAACAAAGAAAGCAGTGTTGCTGCAAATGATGTCACTACCTAGTCAGGCACTTGCTATTGTACTCCTTTCCTCGGTGCGTTTCTTGCTGACGCCAATCTTGGTCGACTCAAGACCAGACCCGGCCCTTCCCCAAAGCGGGGGAAGCAACCGCTTAGGGCACCATTTCACCTAGGGCCCAAATTTTTTACCGATTAGCATACAGACATAAAAAAAACGTGGATGTCAATCGCGATTCGCCCAAGCGTTCCCGTTCATCTCGTTGTCTAGGCGCAAGCGCAGCAGTCTCCGCTCCATCCTCAAGGCTCCAGCGGGCAGCGGATCGGCTCATCCAAGCTCCAACAGCCAGCGGTTCAAAGTTAAAGAATTAGGGCTTCTTGATTTGACATCTCATCGATCTCGAGTTGGGGAAGGGCCGGCTCCAGCCTCCAGCGGCACGGCAAGATGTTCTCATAGTAGGTTCTAATAATTATTTGATAATTCAATTTAATTATTTACAATACACAGCGAATAGATTGATAGCTTCAAGTCTCACTGCTTTGGACTTACAAGCAAGATTAAATGATTATTTTAGAGTTTAATGCTATCTTATTTCAGTCATTTTAATCCTTCTAACGTACTTCTTATGGGGATGGTTACAGTCTGTTTCACCTGAGTTGCTCAATTGCCAAAATTTAAAGCTTGATGTTCTAGGAACTTACCTTGCAGGTAACCTACTCTATTTCACTCTTGCAGTATCTGTTTTCTTTGGTTTGATTTGTACACTTAAATCAGTATGTATATAGTTTTGTGTTAATGGACCTTAGTCTTTATGTAAAACACAGGCAAAACAATTGATATCCCATTTCAATCGACTCTTGTCTATTTCAATTTGATTCTCAAATTCTAAGTCAAAACCTATAGAAAACTACACCTATAGAAAATCAATTACCTATATGAAATTCCTAGTTTATCATTTAAACCTATAGAAAATAATACTTGGCAAAGTATAGTGAAAATCAGATGCTAGCAGTTTACTTAGTTCTAGCATTTAGTTTTCTAAAATTTATCTCCACTGCCAAAATACAAAGAACACTAAAAACTAATATTCACGATATAAAAAGTTAATTTGGTATTCGCTACCAACTAGTTTGGATCGACTTATACAAGTTGTTTTTTTTTTTGCTTTTTGAAAGCCAAGACCTATTCATTTTGGCTTTCAAAAAGTCAAAAAGCGACCTATATAAGTCGATCCAAACGAGGCGTACGAAACAAGTCCATGATTTAATGCATAAAACTGATAATTTGGTATTTGCTAAGAAGCAAGCACAGTAAAAAAAATTGTTTGCCTATGTTTGTGTCCTTGGAAACCTTTTTGATATGCTGTCATTTGTTCTATCTGCCTGCTATATAGTGGTCAATTTTTTTTGGAACGCAATTGTATTTTGGCATGGTCTGAGTTGGATGAACAAGTGCTTTGCATGGTTTGAGTTCGATGAACAAGTGACAGTGCACCGTGTTAGTTTTTCTTTTGACACTTTCATACTAATGGGTTATACTATAATAAATTATTACTTCAGTCGATATTTTTGTTGCCATATAAATGAATACAAAGTTTCTTCTGTACATCAATTTCACTAATTTGATAATTCAATTTAATTTGATAATTGTTTGATAATTCAATTTAATAATTTACTGTACAAATTCAATTCAATTTACTTAATGGTCATAACATCAGATTCTTTATAAGGGCCTTGTTTTCACTTTTGGCTTTAGGTATCAAAACTCATAGGACCGGCCCTGCTCATGACCACTTCCCTCTTCATGATGATTTACATTGCCGTAAGTCACTCGCAAAGAATCTATTACTATTATATTTTTTAATTCCTAGGTAAACAAAACACCATCTGTGTAATTAATGGCCCAGGAAAGAGATTTACTGTAGTTGAGATTAGATCCTTGCATATTTACATTGACATCTTTGTGGTTTGACTTGATAAGTCGGTATTTATCTCTGTTATAATTTTGAACATTGTTGCTTCTACAATCAGAAATTTTTGAGGAGTTTACATATAAGATCTTCCATGGACTAGCTAAATTTAACGAGGTAAATATACTTTTATCTTAAAATGACAGATAATTTATACATTCAAATGACAAATTTCGATTGGTAAGTTTACCTAGTTGTATCTATCCACTACACTTGATAGATAAATATAACTAGCAAAATTCGAAGAACCTAAGTTTGAGCACTATGGCTTGGTCTTGGACAGTGTAAAGGTAAAATTATGTCCTAACATATAACACTAACTTGTGAAATAATAGCCACATTGTGGAATTTGTTAAAATGAGTGCAAATCTTGGCCGTCCAATTGATGATGTTGTACTTAAATCGGTATGTAATGATACTATATCATGATGAAGTTTTGTGGTTAGCCCAGTTTAATCCGAGTGCAACCTTTTCAATATTTATATGCAGAAAATGGGCATGAGAGGTGGTGATGAAGACTTCGATGTAGATGTTGATCTCTAAGCTGACAAGGATGGTGGTTAGTGACTATTTCTCACTCTGAAGGATTAAAAGTTATATTGCTTTTGAATAGTCCAACGTCACAGATTGTTAGAGTCGTATATAATTTCTATATGCTGCCATATTTTACCATTTGTTGCTAACATAGTTTGATGTTGTTAACTCCTATGGTCAACGATTCAATAAGAAAACGACTCAAGGTGGGCAGCGACTCAATGGACAAACGACTCAGTGAGTTATCAACCTTACGAGTTAACAGATGCACGACTCAACGAGTCAAGAGGATGGACGACTTAAGTGACTGACGACTTAACAGTTTAAGGGCTTAACAACCTAAAAAGTATAACGGCTTAGGGACTTAGCTGGTGGCACGACCTATCGACTTAAGGAAGCTATGACTTAACGGCCTAAGAGAGTAGACCGACTCAATACCTTAAGGAAGTAGCCGACTCAGAGTACTTCACGACCTACGACTCAAGGTGTGGACGACCTAACAGTTTAGCGAGTTGAAGGACTTACGACATAGAGAAATCTGTGACTTAATGGCTTAGCAGAAAAGGGATGCTCCACGACTTAAGGCATCCATGACTTAAGGTTCCTACGACTTAAGGGGGTACACAGTTTACGACTCAAGAAGGCCCACGACTCAAGGACTAGACGACTTAACGGTTCAAGAGAAAGCACGACTTAAGAAGGAAGTGAGCTAACGACTTAGAGCTATCTGCGACTTACGAAATAGCATGTGTCGTGAGCGACTTAAGCAAATGAGGCGTTGCTCCTTACTTAACGAAGTAACCTCTTAACTCGTATACGATTCAGGACTTCGGTCATTATCTGAAGGGAACAGGCTCAACAGTTAACTCGTATACGACTCATAACCTAGCTCGAGTCGTCCACGACCTAAGGCTACTAGATGAAAGTTCAACGCTGCATCAAGAGAACCAGTGGACTCATTTGCGACTTAGATAATGACTCGTGGGCGACTTAGGACTTGTACAAATGAACTTTTGTGAGACCATGGATATGGGCCAGATAAGTCGGCCACGACCTACCATGAGTCAGTCACGACTCACGACCTAGGGGGGGATTTCCCCTATAAATACCAACCTACCTCAAGCATGGAGGGGACTTTTGGCCGATCTCTTGAAGCGCCAATACTCTGTTGAATTCTCGACTCACTCAACACTTCAAGTACGAAAGACATCTCAACTAACTTTGAGAGGAAATCTAACGCAATCTACATGGATTTAAAGAATTCTTCTGCATCAAAGTTCTAGTTGTCTGTCTCATCGGAATTGTGATTGAAGATTGCTGTAAAAGTTGTAATCAATTCAGTAATAAAGAGAGTTAAAGTGGATGTAGGCTTACCCTAAGCCGAACCACTATAAAAACTGTTGTTTTTTCTGCTTTTTCTGCGATTTCTCTACTTGTTTGTAGTTCCCGTGTACACGGGTGGTGCTTTCACTCAACTTCAATCTACACCGGGGTGTTAGCGTCTGATTTTTATGTTAACATTTTTGGTGCTTTCACCGAGAATTGAACTCAGAAAACTTCCACTATTACTCCGCGAAGGATTGTTGAAAGGATTTCTTGTAAAACCAGAAGTTTATTGGAAATAATGGCTCTTGGGAGAAAACGAAGTTCTGTAAGATCCGACAATGTTCAAGAGAATACTTCTACCTCTCCTCCTTCAAGCCAAGCAGCTCCAACTGTTGGAGTTACTCGAGCAGAGTTGGACGCCGTAGTTTTGGGATTGAATCAGCAATTGAATGCTCAGAATGCGCAGTTGGGAGCCCAGAATGCCCTGATCTTAAGTAAGTTGAACGATGTACTTGGGGCAAATCGTAAATCGGTTAATAATGATGGGAACCCTACTGTGGGAGTTCAGGATGTTGAAGGTAACGTTTCTCAAAGAGCCGCAGACCCTGTAGAAAGGACTCCTCTTCAAGCTGGAGGATCAGGGCCACAGCCGACCCTCCGTGAACGATTGTCAAGGCAGAATTCAGAGAGAGTGGCTGATGTGTGCCCTCCAGAGCCTCTAAATGATGAAGAGTATTTTTCGGGTATGGTTCGTCAAATCATGAAAGAAAGTATGCGAAGAGATGAAGACGAGAAAGAGCGGGGATTTGCTCCAAGCAAAACTCCATTTACTGAAAAGATCTTGAAGGCAGAGTTCCCAAGGAAATTCGTTCCCCCTACTATTCCAGCTAACAAGGGGACGAGTGATCCAAACGAGTTTCTGTATAAGTACGATTGGCATATGACTGGGGCATGAGCATCGGATGAGATTAAATGCCGATATTTTCCAGTATATTTAGAAGGGGTGGCTCTGCTTTGGTTCACCAAGCTACCGGTTCGATCCATAGACCAATTCTCCGATTTAACCCGAAAATTTAAAGAACAATTCAGGTTGTATGCGTCAAAGGCAAAAGATATAATGTCACTGTCCAGCCTAGAACAATCACCCGGAGAACCCATCAAGTCTTTTTTGAACCGTTTTAATATAGCTTTAGCCGAGGTAGACAACGCGAAGCCCCGAATGATCCTAACATACTTAATGCGGGCCGTCGACAAGTCAAGTGAATTCGGGATGTGGCTTAAAATGAAGGAACCAAACTCACTCGAAAAGTTTTATAAAAAGGCCGATGAATTCATACGCCTAGAGAATCTCTCGATGTCAGGAAAAGCAGTGGTGGCTGAAGTCAAGAATAACGATGTCATCTCTAACAAGAGAGGATTTGGAAACCATAAAAGGGAAAGTGACGAAGGAAAGAAGCAGGGAAATAAGAAGAGACCTCGACGTTTTAATCTTTCAGATTTCACTCCCTTAACTGATACACCGGAAAAAATCTTCTTGGCAACAAAGGACTTTGTCAAATATCCCAAACCACCTGAGATGGGGAGAGGTGCAGTGCAAAATGGGAAATTCTGTCGATTTCACAACCAACCCGGCCACGATACTAACCAATGTCGCCAGTTAAAAAATGTGATTGAAGAATTGCTGAAACAGAATAAACTTCAGCAATATGTAAAGAAAGACGGAATTGACCCAACCTCGTTCACTCAGGGGCCACCATGTCCTGCTTATCGATCCAGCACAGGCAACGGAACTACAGAGCAGGAATTCGAGAAACTGGTCATTGACTGACATATGAATCACAAGATCATGGAATGACATTCACTTACACCCATATTTTACTTAATAGCATTGCTTAAGCCTGTAAAATGATTATGGATGTATAATTCTCGTGCTGTTAACCACTGTAAAATTGATGTGACTCGGTAATGAGCAACTATAAATCTTGTGTTCCTTAATGCTGTAAAAATGCCTGTATCATTTCGATATTCAAATATTACTAAAATGTCAATTTAGTATTGCAGGTTATCAAAGTAAAGCTTTCTCATTCAACACATCATAAAGCGAAGCGATCCCTACAAATCACGGAGTAAACAAATGACAAGTCATAAATGTTCCGAATTCAAATATTTCGAAAGAAGTGCAATTTGCAAACGATTGAGGATTCCATCAAAGAGGGCACCTTCCTAATAGGAAGGTTTCAAACCTTTGCTAATCAACCACGATCGTTTGTGTAAACGAACATCTGGTGAAGCAGCTTGCATCTGCCCCGTGAATTCGCTCAGCAATAAAGCATAATTTTCTAGCGAAAAACAAATGAGAGAACGGGACATGTACTTGAAGTGATTGCGAGGAATTGCTAACAAGCGCAGGATATAAAGACACAAGAGCCAACGCTACTCTTCAGAGTCCAAAGTACTCTTTAGGGTCCAAATGCTTCTCTTCGGAGACCCAACGCTACTCTTCAGAGTCCAAAGTACTCTTTAGAGTCCAAGTGCTTCTCTTCGGAGACCCAACGCTACTCTTTAGATTCCAAATGCTACTCTTTAGAGTCCAAATCAAAGACCTCGAGCGGGCTTAACCAGAAAAAGAGAGGTCTTTCTCGATACAAAGTTGCGGAATGATCGGTCGATACACTCCCGTGAATCCGTCCAACCGAGAGAAAGAAACTCCAAACTTCCAGGCAAAAGCCCTACTCAGAGGCACACGTTTCACCGAGATTGAAATAAAACTTCCAGGTGTTGAAACGTTAAAAGCCCTCTTCGGAGGCCCATTTCACCACAGTTGAAATGCTAAAAGACCTCGAGCGGGCCAAACCAGAAAAAGAGAGATCTTTCTCGATACAAAGTTGCGGAATGATCGGTCGATACACTCCCGTGAATCCGTCCAACCGAGAGAAAGAAACTCCAAATTTCCAGGCAGTAACCCTACTCAGAGGCACACATTTCATCGTGATCAGTCGATACACTCCCGTGAAATGAAATGTGAAAATCCCTCTTCGGAGGCCCGCTTCCCAGCGAACAGGGAAAAATAAAAGCCTCTCCCAAGGGGCAGAAACAAAAAAGACCTCTTCCCAGAGGCACAACCAAACAAAAAGACCTCTTCCCAGAGGCAGAAACAAAAAAGACCTCTTCCCAGAGGCAGAAATAAAAAGACCTCCTCCCAGAGGCACAATCGAACAGAAAGACCTCTTCGGAGGCACACGTTTCACCGAGATTGAAATAAAACTTCCAAGTGTTGAAACGTGGAAAGCCCTCCTCGGAGGCACAACTCTTCGGAGGCACACGTTTCATCGAGATTGAAATAAAACTTCCAAGTGTTGAAATGTGAAATAGCCCTCCTCAGAGGTACAACTTTCCAAAGAAGCATTTTGTCAGAAATGCAAAGCAAAGATCAAAGCCCTCCACCGAGGCGCAATTTAAAAGAAAAAAGAAGGAAGCCCTCTTCAAAAGCACACTTTAGCTTTCAAAGGAAGATTTGTTCTTTTATTCTTGGAAATATTCTTCCTCAAAAAGAAGTTAAAGTGTCCTTCAGAGGCCCGCTTTACCATATAGAAGAATTCACTTGGTAAAAATGTGTGAAGGCACAAAAGAAAAAGTGATATCTTCGAAGGATGAAGCGTAAAAACTTATATGGAGGGAGCTGTACTCTATTTTTAACGAAATAATATTCCTCCAAGTATGGAATAACTATTCTCCAGAAAATAAGAGTACAAGTCCCCTCAAAGTATAAAATATTGCAACGAGCTTATGGTATAGGGGCGACACGGTATAGCTACATACAACATGGTATAGCTACATACAACATGGTATAGCTACATACAACATGGTATAACTACATTGGCAAAATTACGCTCGAACAACATACCACAAGCTCACTGCAATATCATATAAAGAAACTTGTACAAAAAAGTGAATAGTAAATGCATTCTCAGATACAGACAAAAGTTTGTACAAACAAAAAGAATCATTTTATTCAACACTGTCAAAATTTTGTACAGGTTTCAAAATTAAAAGAAAAAAGAAAGGCGGAGGCCGGTACCCGCACAATCTCCGGCCAGTACATGCAAAAAGCAAAAAATAAAGATAAGTCGAAGCAGGACCCCTTATTTCTTCTTGCTACCACCCTTAGAGCCTTCACCTGAGCTAATAGGCAGCTTTTCAGGATGGCTTGGGAGAGTCGGGGATGAAGGAGAAAGGGTTACTGCCGGATCAACTTTCGTTTCCTCTTTAGAAATAAGGATGCCTTTTCTTCTCTTCTTCGAAGTGGCACGCTTCCTCTTTCTCCTTGAAGAAGACTCACTTCCCGGAGTTACAAGATCAGAAAATTTTATGTTATCAGAAGTAGTTCGCTCCAGAGACTCATCGCCTTCTCCAAGCCCCTCTCCCCCATGTTCTTGAGAAGCAATAGGATCATCTAAGCCATGAAGAGCTTCTATTTGCTCCTCTTGCGACCCGGGTTGAGAGGCGGACGGAGGAGTGACCTGGAGAGCCGAAGGAGGAATAATTGGAGGAGGGGAAGCTTGAACAATGCTCGGTGCTTTCTCTACAGAAGAAAAGAAGTTAAAGTCAGTAAAGAGAGGAGATAAAGGCTCATTGAGGTTCAGAAAATAGTCGAGAAGCTCATCGAAATCATAAGAAGCAAATGAGCAGTCTACTTGGGCAAGATTAACAGTAGAGTTACCTGGAGAAGTTGGCTTCCTGATATCAACCTCATAAGCCTGTGCTTCGGCACTCTCTTCACCTTCATCTCCACCGTATATACTTGTGATCTCAGTTGTAACTTTGGCCAGGGATGGAGAATGAGAGCTGGAGCCAATAATGTCGATTTCAGACGAAGGATAAGGTTGGAATGAAATAGTTGAAGTAGTTTTTCCTAACCGTTCCCCTTCCGCCATTTCAGCTCTTAATTTTGCAAGTTGTTCCTTTCCTTTGGCAAGAGCAGCGCGAGCATCGTCATCCAAGTAATGCTCCTCAAGAGCTGATTCGGCAAAGTCAACACCTTTACCGCCAAGCATGTCAAGTGCAGCCTCCCACACTTCAACCAGTGTAACTTCATATTTGGGGCCTAAAAAGGCGAGACTACCGTGCCCCAAGATGCTGTGTAGGTAAAAGTCAAACAGTGTCGAGCTGATGTTGGTCTTTGTTGCCTCATGAGATTCTTCAGCTGCAATTTTACCGGCAACGGCCTCATCGCGCTCTCTTTCAGTCTTGGAAAGTTGAAGTTTTAGCATTTGAATTTCCCCCTCCTGAGAGTCGACTTTCTCCTGTAACTCTGTAACCTCAGCACGATACCTTCCCGCTATTTTCTGCTCAGCTTCAAGTTGTGCCTCAGCATGTCGCTGAGCTGTGTGAGCATCGCGAACTTGCTTCTGAAATACTTCTTCTTTTTGAGTATATGTGGTAGAAGAAGTAGCAAGCTCTTGTTTAAGTTCCTCAACTTTCGCTTCAAGCTCTTCATTGTAAGTAGTGATGCTCCTCATTTCGGTATCATGCTGCTCAAGAACCTTCTGCCATTCGGCCTTATCATTCTCCATAGTAAGCATGGCTTCTATATGCGCACGGTTGACCCTTTGAAGCTCGTCAACAAGCTTTTGCCAGTTCGACATCCTTTCAATATCAAGCCTGACGGCATCGAGATTTCGCAGCATGGCAGGCTCGTCGATAGGGATCAAGTCAAGATCGAACCGCACTCCCTTCAGGCACCAGTACGGGAACCGGCTTTGCAGAGTAGCCGGGCCTGATCCAACTTGGAATTTAGGCCTTCTGATTATTGTTTGAATGTCTGTCTTCCCGAGAGCGGGAGAGCCAGAAGGAATGTCAAGTGAGACGGGGGCAGTGACCTTTTCAGGAGTTGTAGAAGTATGCTTCTCACCGTGTCGAGCACGCTTGCTTGGGTCCTCAACCATATGGCTTTTTCCCCGGTCATCATGGTATTTTCTCTTGTGGGAATCGTCACCTTTATGGGAAGAATCATGGTGCTCCTCCCTTTCTTTTCTCTCATAACGCTCTTCTTGAGCCCTTCTCTCCTGAGCCTTTCGAGCGGCTCTCTCTTCATCGGTTTCTCTGTGAGCGGGAAGGTAGCGCCTATAATCATATTGACTACGCCTCCTGTAGCGCTGAAAGTCGTCATAGTAGGAGCTGCTGCGTCCCATCGGAGAATCTGAAATAAAAGAGAAGAGACAAGTCTTAAAAGTTTTCAGAGAAAAGAAGTGTAACTTTAGAATCTTCAAAGTACAGAGAGTTAGGAGTATAAAAGTGCCGAAAGATTCTAAGTGTGTGTGATGTGCAAGCTACGCGCATCAAACTACGAACCACTCTTTGATTGCGGAGTAATCGTAGGGGTAGTAGTTAACGTCAACTCTTGGCGACGGAGCTTGTTGCAAAGAAGAAGTCGCTTCCACTACTGAAGAAGAAACCCTGGAAGTGACAGGGTCGTCTTTAAAGATCTCTTGTGAGGTGGCAAAGAGGTCGCTCATGTAACGACCCGTATTTTACGTGTCGATAAATCGTAAAATTTACAGGTCGTTAGTGTTGTTTGTCTTATCCCTAGCCTAAGTCATATGGGAGGTTAACTCGTGTAGGCAACTTGAGCTTAGGTCGTGTGAGAGTTAGGTCGAGTAGAGCGACCTATGGGTTTGATCGAGTTAGCGTGTTAGGGGATTGAGTCGCGAACGACTCATGGGATGAGTCGTGACCGACCTATAGGATAGTTGTCGAGTTAAGAAGTTGGCGAGTTAAGGGTATGGCCGACTTAAGGAGTTAGCGACTTAGGGGCTGGGACGAGCTAACAAGTTAGCGGGTTAGTGAGGATAGCGTGCTGGCGAGTTAGTGGAGTTAACGACCTAAGGGGGTTAGGTCGTATGGTTGTTAGGTCGGAGGCATTTTGGAGCGACCTAAGAGTGTTGGGTCGATTTGAGTTAAGTCGCATGAGCGACTTAGAGTTAGGGTTGTTGTTTTGGTTAGGTCGGCTCGTGCTTGAGTCGTGTGTGTTAAACCGCGTATGTAGATAAGTCGCGTGGGAGACTTCGTGTTAAGTCGGTTGAGCGACTTAGTGTTAAGTCGCGTGGGTTACTAGGTCGCTAAGGATGTGTGAACGACTTACGAGTTAGGTCGCTATGTCGCAAGCGACTTAAGGATCCGAACGAGTTAAGTCGTAGGACCTGATGAGTCGAAGGACGTAAGGTCGGTTGAGTCATGTGTGTCTTAGGTCGTAAGTCGTTAGGGGCGGCATGGTTTTAGGTCGGCATAGAAATAGGTCGGCACCGACTTAAGTTAGGTCGGGGATCTTTAGGTCGGCAACGACTTAAAACCGAGCACGCGAGTTAAGGGCCAGGCGACCTAAGGGGGTGATCTGCCTATAAATAGAGGGCTTTGGCTCACTTTTTGGCACCGGTTTTTGAAGCGACGAAGTGCTGCCATTTTGGAAACTCGACTACAACATTTCTTCATCTTCTTTTCTCCATTCCAATCTAGTTCTAACATCCATCCAAGATCGAAGATCGAGATCGAAGATTCAAGGACCAAAGTTGAAGATCTTCATCCGTTGAAGCGAGACTTCATCGTTTCAAGCGGGATTTCGACGAATCAAGCTTGGATCTTCGCTGTCCAGATCTGAAGTGATTAGTTTTTGAAGTGTTTGAGTGATTCGGTGAGTGGTAGTTATCTCTCACGCGGACCCAAAGGAGTATATTGGATTGGTGGTTTGTTGGAGTGTTGTAGATAGTGATTTCATACATTTTCCTTAGATCCAAGTGTAGATCCATTACTTATGAAGATGTTTACTTATGCAAGTTCATTCATCTAGTTGTAGAGACAAAACCCATGATTTATATTTGTTAGATCTATGCTAAAGACCCATGATTCATGTATGTTAGATCTATGCTCATTTATTTACGAAATTGCCATTGTAATTATAAATGCCTATTTAGATCATGTTTGATTACTTGATTTTCTATGTAGATCTTGTTGAATGATTGATTACTTGGATTAACGTTTGATTTGATTGATTAGTTGATCTATTACTTGACTTGGACAAGTAAGGTCGATGGTGATTCAAAAGCTAAGTGGAAAGGCTCTTGAATGGTGAAAGCTGCCTGTAGCATATGAAGCGGATGTGGAAGCTCATATGGATGGATTCGATGATGTGGAACCTTGCCATAATGCGAGAAGGCAAAGCATGATATTGAGATGGGACTTTGCTATGATGTGATGTGGCAAGGCATATGTTGAGATGGGACGGGTCATGATGACGTTCCAAGCACGGGTCATGACGACGTGCAAAGCTATAACTCGGTGATGCGGTCCGAGTTGGGATGGATAATGGTTAGCTTGAGAGGCGCTTGAGCTAGTATGGAAAGAGTCGTCAAGGAGGATGACTAGGAGGCTAAGATCTCATCGTTGTTGAAGGTTCTAGCATACTCAAAGCAAGGGTACGTTGGAACGGGTCACGATGACGTTCCAAGCACGGGTCACGATGACGTGCTAGTACTCTGGGCTGATGCGTTCGGCTTAGGCACGGGTCATGATGACGTGCGGAGTTATGTCTAAAACCGGGGTCACCATTAGCCCTTGACAGGTGGTCATTCAACTAACGGTGAAATCAAGGCAAGAATAACAGTGATAGCCAGAGTCATGGATGTTTGGTTGTATTATCATTCGGTCTCAAGAGCGGTGTTTTCTGGGTGCTTATCTGATCTTGGTTTAGGCCTTGGGGGTTTGTATTTGGAAAACATCGTCATTGGCTCGAGTGATTATTGCTTTACCTTAATTATCTGCTATGTTATGCTTGCTTCTTCTTAGTATGTGTCTGGGGGCTATCACTGTAGAAAGAGGTGGAGTGGGATGGTTTGGTTCCTATTCCTTTTATCCCTTATGCTCTTTTGGTATGTTTGATAGTTGATTTACTGCTCACTAAGACTTTGTCTGACTCAAGGTTTTATGTCTCCTCTTATTACCTTGGGCTGTTCATCCATGTTGGGATGGGCAGACTAGGTAGCAGGTGACAGGTGCTGTTCTTGGAGATCTACGTTGATGATGACGAAGACGAGCAGGAGGCTTTTGCATATTATTTCCTATTATATGTACTGGGTGTTCCGCTGCTGTATTTGTTTGAGTGTTATGTAGTGAGGCTTTGATGTATGGATGATTCATATGTTTGTATAAAGCTATTATGATTAGATGATGATATTCTGTTCTATGGGAGCTTCACTGTATTATATTTCTCTATTGTATTTTATCCATGCGCTGTGAGTTTTACGATAGAGGTTCCGCTGTTTTAATTTACCCTGACTATCGTCCATGGCTTCCTGGCACACCTTTCAGTGCACTATTCTCTTGTTTTGGTGCGGGGGTCATGGGCGGTCGTCACATTTGGTATCAGAGCTTTGGTTAATCGATTTTTAGCCAACGCTCGTTGACGTAACTGCGTATGAGAGACGTAATTGTATTTTGATGAATGATTACTGTATATAATATAGTAGTTTAGAAGGATTTGAACTCCTTATGCAGTTGTTTCTCAAGGTTTTCTAAGTCATTCCTTTTTGTAGATATTAAGGATGAGTCGAAGGGGGAGACCAACTGCTAGGGATGGCCGTGCTGCTAGGGAAGCTGTTGATTATGCTCCTATGTTTGAGGCCATGATGACTTCGATCATGAGAAGGATACCAGCCTCGGGGCCATCAGTAGATGTTGGAGTTCAAGTTCAAGCTCCAAGACCAGTGGATTTTGCTAAGCTTTGCAAGGACTATACTTCTCTTGGAGGAAAAGCTTTCTTGGGGACGGAATCGACCATTGAAGTGCAGAGATGGATTGATGCTTGTCAAAGGATTTTTGGTGATTTGGGAATTGAGGATGCAACCAAGAGGAAGCTTGCATCAAGACAGCTTCAGGGAAGAGCTGTCGATTGGTGGAATTCCATCACCATCGATACTCCAGAGGAAGGGATCACTTGGGAGCAATTCCAAGTCAGATTTGAAGCCAAGTTCATCTCTACGGCTCAGAAATCTGTTTTGTTTAAGAGGTTTGTGGAGCTCAAGCAAGGTAGGAGACCAGTTCTTGAGTGTATTTCTGAGTTTGAAGCTTTGTCCAAGTATGCCAGATCGTATATTGATCCTCCCTACCAGAAGAACGAGAAGTTTGTGACCGGTTTGGACGCTTATCTTGGAAGGCAGTTAGTGGATCATTTGGACGATCCGTTTGAGAAGCTTGTGGAAAAAGCTCTTAGGCATGAGAGTTTGTTTCCCAGGGAAGGTTCTGTTGTTGCTGTAACCAAGGAAGGGTCTAAGCCGCAGCAGGGTGGAAATAAGAAGAGGAAGCAGCAGCAACAGAAGGGAAAGGATGGCCAGAAGAAGTTGAAAGGCGAAGTGACTTGCTACAACTGCCGACAGAAGGGTCATCTCTCCCGGGATTGCAAGAATCTAAAGGTGCAGTTGAAGTGCCACAACTGTGATAAGCTGGGACATATCAAGAAGGACTGTCCAGAACCGAGGAAAGATAGGCAGGTTGTGCAAGCTTATGCTTTGGGAGCTGTGCCGTCGTCTTCAAAAGCTCCTATTGCTGAAGAGAAGGGGAAGAGTGTGGTGGTTCAAGGTACTCTTTCTATTTGTGGTGTTCCAGTTAGAGTGTTGTTTGATACTGGAGCGTCGCATTCTTTTGTTTGTGATGATTTGGTAGGCCGGTTAGGTTTGAAACCGGATATTGTTGATAGGCCATTGGTTGTGACTAATCCAGTTAGGGGTTCGTCATGTTTGTGTATGATATGCCGTGGCCTAGTTGTGTCGAGTCATGATTGCTCGTTTGTTTGTGATTGCTTTGTTCTGAACTTTACGGGGTTCGGAATTATTTTGGGTATGGACTGGCTTAGGAAGTATGCGGCAAGGATTGATTGTGAGAGGCTGGAGGTGACAGTCGGAAATGTGAAAGAGCGAAAGGTTGTGATACGATGTAAGCATGAGGAAGGCGTCTTCATGAGCTTCATGTATTCGCTGGTTGTTCCACGGGATGGACTGTCGTCGGTGCCTATTGTGAATGGATTTGAGGACGTCTTTGACGAGGTCAAAGGGTTACCGCCGCATAGGGAGATCGAGTTTCGTATCGATCTAGTTGAGGGAGCCAGACCTGTTGTGATGCCTCTTAGGCGGATGGCGCCTAGGGAGCAGCAAGAGTTGAGGGTGCAAGTTGATGACCTTTTACGGAAGGGATTCATTCGGCGTAGTGTGTCCGAATGGGGTGCACCAGTTGTGTTTGCAACCAAAGCGGATGGATCGTTGAGGTTGTGTGTGGATTATCGTGAGTTGAATAAGGTGACTAAGAAGAACAAGTATCCATTGCCGAGAATAGATGACTTGTTTGATCAGCTCCACGAGGCTAAGGTGTTTTCTCAGATGGATTTGGCAACGGGATTTCACCAGTTGAGAGTGGCGAAGGATAGTGTGCCGAAAACTGCTTTCAGGACACCATCCGGGTTTTATGAGTGGCTGGTAATGCCGTTTGGATTGACTAACGCACCGGCATATTTTGTGGATCTTATGAATAGAGTATTCAGAGATCAGTTGAACAAGTTCGTACTTGTGTTCGTAGATGATATTCTGATTTATTCCAGAACTGAAGAAGAGCACAAGACGCACTTGCGTTTGGTTTTGGAAATCTTGCGGAAACATCAGCTGAAGGCTAAATTTTCGAAGTGTCACTTCTGGAAGAATGAAGTGAGATTCTTAGGCCATGTTATTTCTGGAAATGGAATAGCGGTTGATCCCGCTAAGGTGGCGGCGATCCAGGATTGGGTTAGACCTAAGAATGCATCTGATGTGAGAAGTTTCCTTGGATTAGCAGGATATTATCGACGGTTTATTAAAGACTTTTCCAAGATAGCTGCACCATTAACAGGATTAACGAAGAAGAACCAAGTGTTCAGATGGGATGACAAGTGTGAGCAAGCTTTCGTAATCCTAAAAGAACGACTGACAAGTGCTCCTGTTTTGACTATTCCAAGTGGGAATGATGAGATGGTGGTTTACACCGATGCATGTGGTACTGGACTGGGAGCAGTGCTAATGCAGAAGGGTAAAGTTGTTGCGTATGCAAGTCGACAACTGAAGCCGCATGAAAGGAATTATCCGACTCATGATTTGGAGTTAGCGGCAATTGTGTTTGCTTTGAAGATGTGGAGACATTACCTGTTGGGAGTTAGATTTGAGTTGTTTACAGATCATAAGTCGTTGAAGTATCTGTTCTCCCAAAAGGATTTGAATCTTCGGCAACAACGATGGCTAGAGTTTTTAGCATCATATGATTTTGGTATAGCTTATACTCCGGGAAAAGGTAACGCAGTAACTGATGCGTTGAGTCGAAGACATGCGGGATTGGGAGCCATGTTTTCGGAATGGAAGAGTCTCGAGTATTTGGCTGGATTTGATTTCGGGCCCAGATGTGAATTGGAACCTGAGATGTTGGCAAACTTATCGATAAGGCCTGCTCTGGTGGAGAGAATTGGCGAGAGCCAAAAGCGAGACGATAAGCTTGTCAAGATTATCCGAGATTTGGAATCTGGATTGGACCCAGGAAAGGATAAAGGATTCGAAGTCGATCGAGAGGGTTGGCTTCGGAAGCAAGGACGACTAGTTGTTCCCGATGTAGATGGATTGAGAGATGAAGTTCTTAGGGAAAGTCATCACTCGAAGTTGACAATTCAGCTTAGGAGGAAGACGATTACGTTGCTCAAGATACAATGGAGTGACGATGTTAACGACTGTACATGGGAGGAGGAAGAGAGGATGAAGGCAGCTCATCCCGAACTCTTCGAGGTATGGCCCTAAAGTGTCGTGACATCTCATGAATTTGTAGCTTGTTCTAAGTCTTAGAATTCTGCATGCTAGGTTAGAATTGGATGCATGGTTTGTTGATTGCTATGGATGGTAGGCATGCAGAATAGCTTTGATTGCTGTTGTTTGTTTGGGATTTCGGGGGCAAAATTCCTAAGGGGGAGAGAATGTAACGACCCGTATTTTACGTGTCGATAAATCGTAAAATTTACAGGTCATTATTGTTGTTTGTCTTATCCCTAGCCTAAGTCGTATGGGAGGTTAACTCGTGTAGGCAACTTGAGCTTAGGTCATGTGAGAGTTAGGTCGAGTAGAGCGACCTATGGGTTTGATCGAGTTAGCGTGTTAGGGGATTGAGTCGCGAACGACTCATGGGATGAGTCGTGACCGACCTATAGGATAGTTGCCGAGTTAAGAAGTTGGCGAGTTAAGGGTATGGCCGACTTAAGGAGTTAGCGACTTAGGGGCTGGGACGAGCTAACAAGTTAGCGGGTTAGTGAGGATAGCGTGCTGGCGAGTTAGTGGAGTTAATGACCTAAGGGGGTTAGGTCGTATGGTTGTTAGGTCGGAGGCATTTTGGAGCGACCTAAGAGTGTTGGGTCGATTTGAGTTAAGTCGCATGAGCTACTTAGAGTTAGGGCTGTTGTTTTGGTTAGGTTGGCTCGTGCTTGAGTCGTGTGTGTTAAACCGCGTATGTAGATAAGTCGCGTGGGAGACTTCGTGTTAAGTCGGTTGAGCGACTTAGTGTTAAGTCGCGTGGGTTACTAGGTCGCTAAGGATGTGTGAACGACTTACGAGTTAGGTCGCTATGTCGCAAGCGACTTAAGGATTCGAACGAGTTAAGTCGTAGGACCTGATGAGTCGAAGGACGTAAGGTCGGTTGAGTCATGTGTGTCTTAGGTCGTAAGTCGTTAGGGGCGGCATGGTTTTAGGTCGGCATAGAAATAGGTCGGCACCGACTTAAGTTAGGTCGGGGATCTTTAGGTCGGCAACGACTTAAAACCGAGCACGCGAGTTAAGGGCCAGGCGACCTAAGGGGGTGATCTGCCTATAAATAGAGGGCTTTGGCTCACTTTTTGGCACCGGTTTTTGAAGCGACGAAGTGCTGCCATTTTGGAAACTCGACTACAACATTTCTTCATCTTCTTTTCTCCATTCCAATCTAGTTCTAACATCCATCCAAGATCGAAGATCGAGATCGAAGATTCAAGGACCAAAGTTGAAGATCTTCATCCGTTGAAGCGAGACTTCATCGTTTCAAGTGGGATTTCGACGAATCAAGCTTGGATCTTCGCTGTCCAGATCTGAAGTGATTAGTTTTTGAAGTGTTTGAGTGATTCGGTGAGCGGTAGTTATCTCTCACGCGGACCCAAAGGAGTATATTGGATTGGTGGTTTGTTGGAGTGTTGTAGATAGTGATTTCATACATTTTCCTTAGATCCAAGTGTAGATCCATTACTTATGAAGATGTTTACTTATGCAAGTTCATTCATCTAGTTATAGAGACAAAACCCATGATTTATATTTGTTAGATCTATGCTAAAGACCCATGATTCATGTATGTTAGATCTATGCTCATTTATTTACGAAATTGCCATTGTAATTATAAATGCCTATTTAGATCATGTTTGATTACTTGATTTTCTATGTAGATCTTGTTGAATGATTGATTACTTGGATTAACGTTTGATTTGATCGATTAGTTGATCTATTACTTGACTTGGACAAGTAAGGTCGATGGTGATTCAAAAGCTAAGTGGAAAGGCTCTTGAATGGTGAAAGCTGCCTGTAGCATATGAAGCGGATGTGGAAGCTCATATGGATGGATTCGATGATGTGGAACCTTGCCATAATGCGAGAAGGCAAAGCATGATATTGAGATGGGACTTTGCTATGATGTGATGGGGCAAGGCATATGTTGAGATGGGACGGGTCATGATGACGTTCCAAGCACGGGTCATGACGACGTGCAAAGCTATAACTCGGTGATGCGGTCCGAGTTGGGATGGATAATGGTTAGCTTGAGAGGCGCTTGAGCTAGTATGGAAAGAGTCGTCAAGGAGGATGACTAGGAGGCTAAGATCTCATCGTTGTTGAAGGTTCTAGCATACTCAAAGCAAGGGTACGTTGGAACGGGTCACGATGACGTTCCAAGCACGGGTCACGATGACGTGCTAGTACTCTGGGCTGATGCGTTCGGCTTAGGCACGGGTCATGATGACGTGCGGAGTTATGTCTAAAACCAGGGTCACCATTAGCCCTTGACAGGTGGTCATTCAACTAACGGTGAAATCAAGGCAAGGATAACAGTGATAGCCAGAGTCATGGATGTTTGGTTGTATTATCATTCGGTCTCAAGAGCGGTGTTTTCTGGGTGCTTATCTGATCTTGGTTTAGGCCTTGGGGGTTTGTATTTGGAAGACATCGTCCTTGGCTCGAGTGATTATTGCTTTACCTTAATTATCTGCTATGTTATGCTTGCTTCTTCTTAGTATGTGTCTGGGGGCTATCACTGTAGAAAGAGGTGGAGTGGGATGGTTTGGTTCCTATTCCTTTTATCCCTTATGCTCTTTTGGTATGTTTGATAGTTGATTTACTGCTCACTAAGACTTTGTCTGACTCAAGGTTTTATGTCTCCTCTTATTACCTTGGGCTGTTCATCCATGTTGGGATGGGCAGACTAGGTAGCAGGTGACAGGTGCTGTTCTTGGAGATCTACGCTGATGATGACGAAGACGAGCAGGAGGCTTTTGCATATTATTTCCTATTATATGTACTGGGTGTTCCGCTGCTGTATTTGTTTGAGTGTTATGTAGTGAGGCTTTGATGTATGGATGATTCATATGTTTGTATAAAGCTATTATGATTAGATGATGATATTCTGTTCTATGGGAGCTTCACTGTATTATATTTCTCTATTGTATTTTATCTATACGCTGTGAGTTTTACGATAGAGGTTCCGCTGTTTTAATTTACCCTGACTATCGTCCATGGCTTCCTGGCACACCTTTCAGCGCACTATTCTCTTGTTTTGGTGCGGGGGTCATGGGCGGTCGTCACAGCTCAACCCTTCGAAAGTGTCGTCCCTGCTCTGCCTGACAGGGCTGGTTTTCTCGGCTTCTTCGCCAAATTTCTGTGAACGTTGGGGAGATCCCTGAGGCTCTTCTTCCTCAATGACTGGGGCAAGTGCGGATTTGCCAGATGACCCCACAACATCGACAGTAGTAGAGCACTTCACCAGAGAGGCCTCGGAGGCAGGTCCTTTTGGTATGGGTTCGTCAGAAGAAACTCGGGCATCTAATGCTTTAGGTGGGGAGTCCGGAATCTCATAGGGGTGTGTGGATTGAGAAGGGTGAAGAAGTCCGAACTGGTGAAGGAATTCGTCGTTTAACAAAAATTTCATATCCCGCTCTTCAACCGGTACAGCTACAAGCCTCTCCAGAATTGGCTTGTGGCTGGGATCTCTAGAAGGAGGAGGAAGCGCTGAAATGAAAAAATGAAGTTAACACTTGGCAATTCGGACTTCACAAAACTCAGAGTATAGAAGAGGAAGATGTAAATGATCTTACTTCCTTCTCTCCACACAGCATAAAACCCCGGGGGGCAACAGACATAGAAGAATTGAGTTAAGAACCCATGGGCAGTGTCAGGGAGGCCAACGATCAATTTACGATTTCGTGCGCTTCTCACGACGGTAATAGAAGGATGATCCTTAGTCCTAGTAAAGGAGCATAGGAAGCAGATCTCGTCAAAGCTTGGAAGCCGGTCAAATGTTCTCCTAAATAGCACGCACAACCCCATCAGAATGGCATAGCCATTGAGATGTAGCTGGAATGGGGAGATAGTTATTCGAAGAAGAAGATTCTGGAGAAAGTTGTTGAAGGGAGGAATGGCCCCGCTTAGGCACATTTGCTGGTTAACCACTACAAAGCCAGTAGGCGCCACATCAGCAGTGTCACTTTTCTCAGGAAGAATGGCATCTGCTTCAGCAATGCCAAACTGACCACACAACTGACGAAAAGCTTTGTACGACAAGGTGGTAGGGGCTCTTTCTGGAGGATTGACTAATGGAGCTAGAATAAGAGTGGCATCTCCAGCCTGGGCTGTGATATCCTCTTGCTAAGAAGTCATTCTACACAAGCAACTGGATATTCAAATATGAAGGTGCACGTTTCCTAAAATGTGTGAAGTGTTGTGTAAAATCAACAAAGCAATAAGCGAATAAAACTGGAATGAAAACTAGCAAGAATTTGTCAGTTATAAAGTCCAGGGTTCGTTGTTTTAAAATATGAAAGAGAAATGTAGATGCAAACAAATCAGTTCAAGATAGCAATGCTTTGCATTAATATTTCACTTTAGTTGATTGGTTCACAACATTTCATACAGTATGTTTAAGTTGATTACTCTATGTTGACTAATCTGTCATTTGATATGGGCAGTCAGTGGCAGTATATTCGTCCCAATTTTCTGTAAATAATATATTGAACAGATTGTTAGTTAATGCAAGACAAAAGTGGTCTGTGAAAGAATGCAACAAAGTTTAACAGTTCAAAGTCCAAACAATTCAGTATTCAGGCAGTTTACTTCATCAATTCAAGTTAAAGTTCAAGTCAGAATTATGCTTCATGATAGTTCGAAGTGCTAACTCGCCCCCGACCTAAAGAATGCGGGACAAGTTAAGTTAGGTCATTTGTGTTCTAAGTCGTTAATGCCTTAAGTCATTGGTTCTTTAAGTCGTAAAGCGTGTTGAGGAGAAAAGGCTTCGGTTCAAAGTGATGAGATTTCTCTAAGTCTTAGCTCGGTCGCGACTCAAAGCTTATGTCGTATCTAGTTAAGTCGTTCACAAGAGTTAAAGGCTAAGCTGCTTATGTAACCTAAGAGTTAAGTCGTTAACAGGACTCAGAGGTTAAGTCGTTCACATGATCTCAAGGGTAAGATTACATTATTCGAACCAAGGAGGTCAAGGCAGTCCAAATTTGCTTAAGTGATAGGTCGTTTACACGACCTAAAGGATAAGCCGCAAAGTTTCTAATCAAGGTAATAAGAATCCTGCTAAGTCCTAAGTCCTAAGTCGGTTGATTCGGAAAAACCAGTTAACTCCTATCCAACCAGATACCCGTTAACACCATCAACCTAATATCTGCCCATCTTCCCTAAACACCTAAAAACTCCGTCATCTCCTCCAAGTTTCCGAAAAACTCTGCTTCACCCACAAATTCGACAACCAGTTGATCTGTGACCTAATAACCCATCATCCTTCAATATCATTGAATCACCAAAAGACGATTCAAACTATCCCAGATCCATCATGGATCTAACACATCACGGTGTTCTCGTAATTAGGATGCCAGCGTATCTGATAACTCCTAAAGACTGGTTATGATGTGATTCACAGTAAGGCGTAACACATTAAATTGGATTAGGGTTGGAAAAAAGGAGGAAACGCGTTTCCGAGATGGTTGTGATTGAGTCTTGACTAAGATTACTTACGAAATTTGATAATAAGGATGGATTGTCGATCAACTAGCTTGGATTCGCCTTCGGAAAGATGAGAAGTCGTTAATGGCAGAAAAGGATGATAAAACAGTAAAGTGAGAAGGAAGAGGCAGCTGGACGACTTATATAAAGATAGGGGGGAAGGTTGAAAGGCAAGCGAGTTAACGAGCCTCTTTGAGTCGTTCACGACTCAGGAGCTAGATCGAAGCACACGACTCATGACTTAAGCGTGCACTTCGAGGGGCAAATGTTAACTCCTATGGTCAACGTTTCAATAAGAAAACGACTCAAGGTGGGCGGCGACTCAATGGACAAACGACTCAGTGAGTTATCAACCTTACGAGTTAACAGATGCACGACTCAACGAGTCAAGAGGATGGACGACTTAAGTGACTGACGACTTAACAGTTTAAGGGCTTAACAACCTAAAAAGTATAACGGCTTAGCGACTTAGCTGGTGGCACGACCTATCGACTTAAGGAAGCTATGACTTAACGGCCTAAGAGAGTAGACCGAGTCAATACCTTAAGGAAGTAGCGGACTCAGAGTACTTCACGACCTACGACTCAAGGTGTGGACGACCTAACAGTTTAGCGAGTTGAAGGACTTACGACATAGAGAAATCTGTGATTTAACGGCTTAGCAGAAAAGGGATGCTCCACGACTTAAGGCATCCATGACTTAAGGTTCCTACGACTTAAGGGGGTACACAGTTTACGACTCAAGAAGGCCCACGACTCAAGGACTAGACGACTTAACGGTTCAAGAGAAAGCACGACTTAAGAAGGAAGTGAGCTAACGACTTAGAGCTATCTGCGACTTACGACATAGCATGTGTCGTGAGCGACTTAAGCAAATGAGGCGTTGCTCCTTACTTAACGAAGTAACCTCTTAACTCGCATACGATTCAGGACTTCGGTCATTATCTGAAGGGAACAGGCTCAACAGTTAACTCGTATACGACTCATAACCTAGCTCGAGTCGTCCACGACCTAAGGCTACTAGATGAAAGTTCAACGCTGCATCAAGAGAACCAGTGGACTCATTTGCGACTTAGATAATGACTCGTGGGCGACTTAGGACTTGTACAAATGAACTTTTGTGAGACCATGGATATGGGCCAGATAAGTCGGCCACGACCTACCATGAGTCAGTAACGACTCACGACCTAGGGGGGATTTCCCCTATAAATACCAACCTACCTCAAGCATGGAGGGGACTTTTGGCCGATCTCTTGAAGCGCCAATACTCTGTTGAATTCTCGACTCACTCAACACTTCAAGTACGAAAGACATCTCAACTAACTTTGAGAGGAAATCTAACGCAATCTACATGGATTTAAAGAATTCTTCTGCATCAAAGTTCTAGTTGTCTGTCTCATCGGAATTGTAATTGAAGATTGTTGTAAAAGTTGTAATCAATTCAGTAATAAAGAGAGTTAAAGTGGATGTAGGCTTACCCTAAGCCGAACCACAACTGTTGTTTTTCTGCTTTTTCTGTGATTTCTCTACTTGTTTGTAGTTCCCGTGTACACGGGTGGTGCTTTCACTCAACTTCAATCTACACCGGGGTGTTAGCGTCTGATTTTTACGTTAACAGATGTAAGGAAAGTAATCAAAATTTGTGCAACCTATTCACTTAACAATTTGATTGAATACTTATGAAGATGAGGAAATAGTTTACACCAAATACTTATGCAGAAGATGGAGTTAATATAGTCTGAAAGTACTGCAGGCGGCCATTCTTTACCGGTGAAGCATGAATTTTGTTTGGTCCTATTTCAAGCAAATGTTATTTGATTTATGCTTTAATTCTGTTTTCATCTATAGCTTTATTTAAATTTTGTTTGAGCTAATTTTGGTATTTTACCGCGTATGTCGATTTAGTGTTCATGACCATTGAAGGTCACAACAGGAAAATAAAAAATTGGTTCTGTGAATGTTAAAATGAATAAAATTTATGTATTCCAGATACATTTCTTAAAGTATTTAAAGTCCTATAATAAAAGTATACCAAGTCATTAATTATTTTAACTTCTATTTTATGCCATCACATGCTTGATATCAAACCTATTTATGTGCTGCAGTTGTCGAAGCTATTAGGGTTGCATAAGGTGATGGATGTGATGACCTATGCTTCTTCTACCACTCTGGATCCACCGCGTGCAAAGCCGTCGAAGTTGTCAAAGTGACCAAGATGTGGTATGAGTCCAATTGTCGGAGTCGACAAAGTTCGATTCTACGTGCAGATTATAGACGATAATTGATACCTATAATTTGGATGTGTTTTTTGATGCAAGTAATGTCTATTTTTTAATTAGTTGTTTGAATCAATTTAATAATAAGACTGTAGTGTCTGGTTGTGTTGTTGAGTGATTGTGGCCCTGGAGAGAATGCTCATATTTTGTAATTTCCTCTTTTTTTGAACTAAATGAATATACATTGGATTTTGCTGAAATTTACATATAAAATGATGGTAGAAACGTTATTCAAGATGATAGAAATTTATTTTGATAACCGAAGGTGGAATGAAGGTAATTTGAGGCAAAATGATGTGGAAGAATGATTGAAATCCTACGAGTTCGGACTATGACTCTCCTTTGTACGAAGGACATTTTGAACAATTAGAATATGATAAAATAAATATACATCGATCAAAACATGCTCGATAGAAATTTATATGTCAAAAGTTGCCACACGGCATATAATCCACAATGTATATAACTATTTAAGTGAAAATATGCCTTCTTTTTAGCACATCAAAGCTATTTATTAAATTTTATACGAGCAAAAGCGAGTTTGCACCACAATTCACTTTAAATTGTCTTTCGTACCTATATCAACTCAAACTAATATTAAACCATCACATATATAACTTTTTAGTCAATAAGCTATGAAATTTTGTCATAAAATACGATTATCATGTTTCTATGATTTTGTATGTTTTTCATCTTTGTTCCTCTTATTAATGTATCTATATTAATAGTCAAGTATTATGCCAAAACATACTTGTACAATAGGCATGTAAAATAGATAAAATGGATGCAAAGTCAAATGAAGATGGTACAGAAAAATACAAAATTGTAATACTATAGGAGCAATCTAAATAATCTAAATTCTTCAAATGTTGGTTATCCTTTTCTCCATTATTTATTTATTTTCCTATTTTTTATTACCTCTACCAGCATTTCCTACTAAGGGTGCATTCTCGACAAATGGTAACGACACACTTGGACGGGGTATCTGAACGGTGAATTTGGTTGAACGGAGAATGTGTTTGACGATGCAAACAGGGTATTTGTGTGGAGTTTTTGAATAGAGTATTTGAAATGTGATTTTTAATTTAATCATTTATAGTTAATTAATTATTTGCTTTATTGTGTCATATGAATTTAATTATTGTAAATAATAATAAATAAATTGCTCGATTTCATTAAAACAAACTAATATATTTTTAAATTCAAATACACGGTAAAAAAACAAACTAAAACCACCGACGACCACCACACAATAAATCCAACTAGTACATCATAAATCCTGTAATGACCCGCCTTTTTGGACAGTTTAAACCGACGATCAAATACACATGCCGATTCCAAACCATTCAAAAGGGCAGATGGTTATTGGGGTAAATAAGAAAAGAAAAGAAAGAGAAATAAAGGAAATGAAACAACACAGAATCTCGCAGCGGAACGATAAAATATAGTAGTCAAATAAACAGTTCATGAAGCTGTTTACTATACTTTGACAATTATTTATACAAAATTTATTAGAGTTATACATATACAACAGAATAATTAAAATAATGCAGCAGATAGCATGATGCAAGGGTAATAATAGTAATACCATACCAAATCTTCGTCTTCATCCTCCAGAGTAGATCTTCGAAAATCTGAAAAACTCAGGACTGACCCGAGCGTAATGAAAAGACAAAACACTCGAGTCAGGACTAAAATATCCTTATGAAAGTTAAATCAATCGTAAATAAATATGAGTGTAACGGCGTCAGAGATGTTTACAGGGTTTGACATCTCATATCCAGTGTCAACGTGCGTGCAATAACTCAAGAGATGTTACGGGATTTTCCATCTCTTAAGGATCCGTTAAACTATCTACTATGAAGTAATGTACGCTAAGTAGATAATGCCTATCAGTAATATAAAGTATCAAAATAGCGTTAAGGCGTTACCATAATCCCCCTTAACACTTTTTTATAATCCCATAGTCTATACAGCACCGTAAGCCCCACCGTAAACTGGTGGTTATCAGAGGGTACCCCATAGGTATAACACAAAACAAAACGTAGTGGTCGCGAATAGGATAATCAGTATGACAAGGTACATGAGGCGATACCAATTAGGGTACTAGTAGTTGCGTGATCCGGACTGATGTTAGCATAACCAACAGCTACCCTAACACCGCGAAACAACACTCCCAAATCAAGGGGTGAACCCAAATCGAATCACAAATGTATTAGATATGGTATCGAAGAAGTGTGTCCGCTAGAGGTGGCTAACCTCAATGGCCCGCCGCGGCTCCTGTTTTAGTCATGTCAGGGGTCATCCAATAATCGTTCTCTTTCTTCAGTCAACGCGTTCACCAAACCATCCACTTCATTCTAGATCAACACTCCGCGTATAATAGTTATTAAAGTGGTGTTCGGTATCGACAGAGAGTATGTCCATATCCGATCCCGGTCTCTTTAATAACTACGTATTATTACACTGTTGGCTCTTTTACATTTCAAATCGTTTCATAATTTATATCAAAATATCATATTCGCTTCAAAAATCAAATCCAATTCAAATATCATCGTATCTATTCAAATGTAAGATTCCGTTCCAAAGATCATTTTTCGCATCAATATCTCATTTCGGTTTCAAAATCATTTCGAATTTCAATTTAGGTTGCAACTTCATTTAACCCAATTCGTATTTAAATTCAAGATTTAAATACAAACATTTCACCTTATTGACCAGCTTAGAATTTTAGAAAAATAGTTTTAAGTAGTTTAAAAATAGTTTAAATAATTAAAATACTTAAAATACTTAAAATCTTAAAATGGATTTGAAATAGATAAATTAGTTTAAAATAATTTAAATTGGGTTAAGTAGATTTAAAATAGATTAAAATAGTTTAAGTATTCGAAAAAGGTTTATATAGCAGAGTAATTTGGAAAACAAAATAAAATAGCTTCAAAACCAAACCATTCAATTATAACTTCCCAATTCAAACAAATTTCAATTTCCGTTTTACCGATTCAATTTCAATTTCAATTCAAATCAATGTCAACTTTGACTTCAAATTAATTCAATTTTACATTCACCTTCAATTTATTCAATTTCAATTTATATTGATTTTTAGCTTGATTTTTCAAAATATCAATTTATAATACTTAACAAAATTATCTTTCAATATTCAAATTTAAAACCCAATTACAAATATGATTCAATTTCAAGCTCAATTTCAAAATATCTTTTATATCTCTTTTACTTAGTAATATTCAAAGCTCGAATTAAGGTTAAATCTTTAAACAAATCAATTTACGAAATTCAATCATATCCCGATTTTTAAATTTCAAAGTCTCCACTTTAATTTTTTTAACAATTTCTTTTAACCAAATTTTATTTCAACATTCCAAACTCAATTTTCGATAAATTCTATTTTTATAAATTGATTTCTATTTATAACTTTTAAATCAAAACATTTAAATAAATTTCAAATCGACGATTTTAAAAATTATTAATTTAGCCAATTCGGTGTCCGTATATAATTTTCTATCCTATGGCCAAGTAATTTTTTTTTTCAATTAAATGTCAGGGATGAATATATATTACTTAAATCAAATCACAGTTTCATATGTATGCATAACATGATATATATAAGCAAATAAACATCCAAACATTTAAATATCAACTAATAACATCCATCGAAATACATCATCCAATAGACAAAACAATTCATGGCAATTTCATAGTTATCAATGTCAGGTAATTCAATCGCAATTCAATTTTAATTTCAATTTAACTGTCAATTTAATTTCAACGGTTAATTCAAATGACAATCAATAAGACTATTAAATTCTATCAACCAACGACAAATAAAATTCATAACACTTCATAATGCCAAATTTAACTAGCATAAAGAAATTTAGTACGTTGTGAGCGTTATAAAATACTCACCTTGATTTCAATGCAGTTCCAGCGTTTTATTTCGAATAAAATTAAATGAGCGTTTAATTGTACCTGAAATTTCCACTAGCTCCAAACGATTCCAATCCAGCTCCATAGCGTAGTGCTCGACAATACGAACGCAATGCAACTTGTTTCGTCCGATTCCGACCTCGTACGAACAAGATATGATATTTTAAAGGCTACACGAATTTATAATATAATTAAATTACAATTTTAAACCCTATTGCAAATCTCAGCCGCCCATTCCAAAGCAACCAGATCCAGGCCGCTACCCCTTTCTTCCTCACGCGTCTTGCTCCAGTAAAACGCACGCATACACGAACCCAAGGCCGCCCAAAAACCCTAATACTCGCACCCAATACAAACATCTTCAACTTGATCAGGATACACCACTTCGAAGCCAACGTCGAATGCTATCATTGGCCAGAGCACGCCCAGGCTCGGTCCTCCCTGGAGCACGCAATACGAGGCCGAACGGCCATGGTTCCCGCCCCTATTTTCGTTGATTCTTTGCTCCATTCACGATCATTACCGTTGGATATGTAGTTCGTGATGTGCTCTACACTTTACTAGTTGAAGGTTTCGCGAATTGCTTTGTGGATGAGGAGATCGGAGGGGAAGAACGAAACTAATTTCTGGCCGTGAATATGATAATGGCGGCTGTGTATTTGAAACCCTAGTTTTTTATTTTTTGCAAAAGAATGAAATAAAGGGCTTATTTATAGAAATTTATCGAACACTATACATCCCGGGTTTTCCGAACTCCGATTTACGCGCGGTGACCGGCGTTTATAGGGTTTATCCCACGTTCCGGACACAATGGAAAAGGTTTCGGAGGCTAATTCGATCGTATGCGCGGGTTACGGCAATAACGATAAATTTTAAATTAAGCCGATTAAACGATTTTCTAGGCGTTTTGGCTCGCCCCGGACAAACGGTAAATCCGATTGAAATGAAATTTGAAATCTTACAATAATATCATGTTATGAATCCGATGAAACTAGTTTCATCGAAATTCGAGACTATTTGAAAAATGGCTATTTTAACTCGTCAAATTAATATTAAAACAATTTCGATGCGTTTCGAGCTGCCGCGGTCAAACGACAACTCCGATTGCTACGAAAATTGAAATCCGATAATAACTAACTATTACGGATCCAATGGAACTAGTTTCGTCCAATTCTGAGACTGTTCGAAAATTGGCTATTTTTCAGTCGATAACTAAATATTAAAATATTCAATTTTCACAAATAAATTTTAAATTCAGTTTTAAAAGTTCTATAACATCACTATAACTCCAATATGATAAAATAAAATTTTACAAATCATTTTTAATCATATTAAACCCGTTATTCAATTATTCAATAAATTCCAATTTCAAAATCTTATTAACTCCATTATAATCCCGATATATCTTACATTCACTTTGGAAACAAATTTGAATCATATTAAATCAAATTTCAATTATTCACTCCATTTTCATATATTAAATGTCAATATCAAATTAATCATATCAAATTCGAAATTTAATTATTCAAACATTTGTAATAATAAATTTAGTTAAATTTGATTATTCTTAAATCACTATCTTTTGAAATATTCAAAACGAACTTAAAAATTTAGCTTTTGAAACGAATTAAAATTATAGAACAACAATTTCCATTATATGGTTATTTGATTCCCATTATCAAATTATTCAATAAATTCCAAATATTAAATTTAAACAATTTCGATTATCCAATAATTCATTATCTTTTGAAATATTGAAATTGAACTTATAAGAATCAACTTTTAAAACCAATTCACAGTTTAGAACACTATTTCCATTTTAAAGTTATTAAATTATTCAATAAGTTTTAAATATTTAATTTAAACAATTTACCTGTTCAATATTCAATATTTGATTTTAAATAGATTTCACTTATCAATCAATTACTCTATTATGCCCAATGAATTTCAACATTTATTATCCTATTCAACTATTGATTTCAAAGGCATTCACTAAGAAGCATTCATTTTTCATTACCTGGATAATTATTGTTGCAATTCATTCCAGTTATTATTATTCCAAACGAATTATAAAATTTTTTTCTAACATAAAATCGCGAAATCTTATTAAATTAGCTATTTTAATTATCGAAAATTTACGGGTCGTTACAAATCCTGCTGCTTCTTCATCAGTAAATTTTTCCACACTATTCAAATTTGTGGATTCGTCTTGAAAATTAACATAAGCTCCCGCCATTTAATAGTTATAATAGTAAATTATATTATAATAAAGCTGCACGCCGTTGCTAAAACGGTCTGTATGAAATAAGGACCACCCAATGTCATGTTCGCTCGAGCTGCCCTGCTCGTCATGTCTACTACGTCTAGGTTGTGGAGTGTCACGGGCTACCCAATTGGAATAATATTTCATGTCACTAGTGATGAAAGTCTGAACTGTTGGATTATGATGTATCAAATATCCACAATACTTCATCAGTCAAGCGTTCTGTCCAGCAAAAATTCTATGAAGAAATCTATGAAACTTTTCGGATGTTCATAAAGCATTGCTATGAGGAAGCAAGAGCAGAAAATCTATGCGACATGCTGAAAATTAAAAATTACAAAATATAGCAAAACAATTGATTGAAAAATATATGTTATATACTAAACAAAATAGCACCGTAACATAAAAATACCTAAAATAGTACCCGAGATGTGCTGTAGAAAACGAGGAATAAGAGTGTGTTGTTATGTGCTGGTTTTGAGATGGAGTCGGTGGGGTGGGTTAAATTGGGGAAGGGAGAGAAGAAAAGAAGGAGCCGTTAGTGGGAAATGGCAAGAAGCATCTGATGCGTCGAAAGCAAACGTATCTTTTCCAACCAACCGGTCCAACTGTCCAAATACCGAGTTAGGAATGTTAGAATTTCTGACACGTCGGACACTTTACTAACATTAATGTTGGAACATTAACGTTAACGCCTAAAAATTCTAGATTATTAAAAAAATAAAACATCATGCTTAGCCTTCGAATTTCTACAAAAATCTATATAAGGTAACGTGAGTATGAATCTTCAGAGTTGTAGGTCCAAATAGCCGCTAGACTTCTATAAAACCTATATACTTAGTTTACTTGTAGGTCTAAAATGACGTTGGGTTAAACTTAAACATGATATTGAATTTTCGATGATCATGCGAATTAGTATAATGTTTACATCAGCACTCTACAACGTCAGATGCACTTTGTAAACATGACAAGCCACTTTAGAAGTACATACCATAATTTTATGATACATCCGAGCCTACACTTACATCATTTAATTATATGCCCTGGATGATGCCACCAATATCCAAACTCACATGTTTCACGGTCTATTATGCAGCAACAAGCTGCATTTTTAATCAATTTTGTACATCAAAAATCTATTTATGTTATATGAGTTGCTTTCTATTTAAATCCAAGCAACCAGTTTACAATTGTTGATAATTGTTAGAATTTGAAGTGAATCTGAAAATGATGAATTGAGAGAGATATGAATTGTAAATTGTAAATTTTCTTTATTGCAGAGATGAGAAAAATGATTGTATAGTTCTCAGATATATATTGATATCTTGTATCAGGGTTTATATAAGCCGTTTACGTAAAAATGGGCTTTGGGTTTTATATAAGACCGGTATTACCCGTATTACATTAAGATAAAGATAAGGGTAGCAGCTGCCTTATACTTATTTCCCTCCCTCAAACCAATATTTGGTTTAGGGTTTCTTCTGTTGTTTCAGATCTATGGCGGCGACTAAGAATGATCTTGATTTCTTTAATTTTCCTCAACAAGTCTTTATTTTGTTGTGAGTTCTCCTTTCAATCTTTAAGAATTCTCAGAACCTTTAGACTTCCCTCCTGATCTGATTCTAGAATCCTCCTTAAGTGACTTGCTTGCTGCAGTTACAACTACTCGAGGTGGTTTGATCTAAGTTTTCTTCTCCTCGTTGTATGTCAGACTTCTGAGATCTACTTTGTTCTCTACTCTTAGTTTGGCTCGAAACTTCAGAAAGTTTCTTGCTAACAGAGCCTTGGTAAGTATGTCTACACGCTGGTAAGTCGAAGATATGTGATTGACTTGTAGATTTCCTCTTTGAACTTGTTCACGAACAAAATATAGATCAATTTCAATGTGTTTTGTTCGTGCGTGCAATATTGGATTTACTGCCATGTACACAGTGCTTTGATTATCACGCCATAATAATGGTTTGACTGCTGTGTTGATTCGTAGTTCCTTTAGTAGAGATTGTAGCCAAATTATTTCCACAGTAGCACTTGCAACACTTCTATACACCGCCTCTGTGCTCGATCTTGATACAGTGGTATGTTTCTTTGAACACCATGACACTGGGTTATCTCCAATATAGATGTAGTACCGTGTTACAGATTTTCTATCATCAATGCCTGTAGCCCAATCTGCGTCTGCATATGCTGTGATGTTTAAATTGTTGCATGCTCTTAGCATTAAGCCAAAATCTGCAATTCCTTTAAGATATCCGAGAACCCTTTTTACTTCTTTCTAGTGCTCATCATGCGGTTCCTGCATAAATTGTGAAACTTTGTTAACACTGAATGATATATCTGGCCTAGTAACAGTAGTGTATTGTAGTGCTCCTACAATACTTCTATATTGTTTAATATTTAATATGGATTCTCCTCTATTTTTAGACAATTGTTCATTACTGATCATAGGAGTGGTTTGTGATTTTGCCTCATGCATTTTTGACTTGATAAGTATCTCTCCAATATAATTCTTCTAACCTAGCAATATCTCTATATCTGATTTTATGTTAACATCTATGCCTCGAAAGTAGCTGAGATTGCCAAGATCTTTAATGGAAAATTGCTTGTTAAGATATTGTATGATGCTTGTGATTTTTGTTGTATCATCACCTGTTATGATCATGTCATCAACATATATTAGAATATAAATAATATGATTATTGTAACTTTTGACAAATAAAGAGTTATTAGATTTGGTAGACTGATAGCCTAGAGAAGTTAATGTAGCCTTCAGTCTATCAAACCATACTCTTGGTGCTTGTTTCAATCCATATATGGCCTTATTTAACTTGCAAACTTGATGATCATTCTATCTATATCCATATGGCTGTTCCATGTAGATATCTTCTTGTAGAATGCCATTTAAGAATGCATTGTTAACATCCAGTTGCCTTACGTCCCAGTTTTTGCTTACGGCAATTGTAAGCACAACTTTGATGGTTGTTGGCTTTACCACAGCTAAGAATGCTTCACCGAATTCAAATCCATACTGTTGAGTATATCCTTTGGCAACTAGTCTTGCCTTATATTTGGACACTGTTCCATCTAGATTTTTCTTCAGTTTATAGGTCCATTTGCATCCTATTATATTTTTGTTTGTTGGAGGATGCACAAGATTCCATGTTTTATTCCTCATTAGTGCTTGATATTCTCCATTCATTGTTGTCTTCCGGTTTTCAATTCTGTATGCTTGCTCAAATGACTCAGGCTCTTCATTGTTGTTGCTGTATAGATTTTTGGCCTGAATATTCCTCTTTTGGATCTTGTGATCATGTGATGACCTATTCTGGTTGGTAATTCAATATCTGTTGATGTTGAATTATCATCTTCACCAGTGTTGTCTTGAGATTGTTCTTGAAATCTGTTAGTGTCGATTCCTTGACTTTGATTGCTTGATGTAGTGGGTGACTGTACAAGTATGTCAGGCGGTTCCTATGTTCCATGACCTGGTTCAGGCAACACAGTGTGTTGTGGTTCAGAGATACCTACCTCGTTGAGATTCCATGTCTCAGAATACACAGTATATTTGAGATAGATGTTCTTGGATTATATATCTTCTGAGTAGTTTAAATATTTGCAAAAGCAAAAGAGTATATCTTTTCATTGAACACTACATGTCTACTAGTAAATATCTTTCCTGAGTTGTCCAAAGATTTGTAACCTTTTTGCTTGGTTGCATAACCCAGAAATGTACAAGGATGAGATATGAAATCTAATTTATATCTATTGTATGGTCTTAGATAGGGAAAACACAGACACCCAAATGTTCTAAGACTATCATAATTGGGTTTAATTCCCATGAGTTTTTCAACTGAACCCACTCCATTTTTAGTTAGGAGTCTATTGATTAAATATACTGAAGTACTAAATGAGTCAGGCTAGAATTTCAGGGGCAAAGATGCCTGAGCAAGTAAAGTTATCGCTGTTTCTATTATGTGTCTGTGTTTTCTCTCGACTAGACCATTTTGTTCAGAGGTATATGGACATGTGATTCTATGTATTATACCTCTGTTTAAGAAAAATTTGTCAAGTGACTTATATTCACTACCACCATAAGTTTGAACTACTTTAACTTTATGACATGTTTGTCTTTTCAGCTTCAGCGATAAAATGTATGATAGCATTATAAGTTTCTGCCTTTGTTTTCAGAAAATATATCCATGTGTATCTAGTGAATGCATCCACAAAAGATATGTAATATCTATAGCCATAGTCAGAACTGATGGGTGCAGGACCCCAAAGATCAATTGTAACTAGTTCTAGTGGCATTTTATATTCAGTAACAGAGTCAGCAAAGGGTAATTTGTGGCTTTTACCCATTAGACAATAAGTACAGATATATGGTAAAGCAGGATTACTAAAAGAGACTTTAATTTCTTTCAAAACCATTTTTACAACATTTATATTGGGATACCCCAACTTGTAATGCCACTGATCAAATACACTTTTATCGTTTTCAACATATGATATTTCACAGTTATTGCTACACTTTACTTTCCCAACAGTGTTTCTGCAGTTAGTCACAGTAAGCTTGTACAACCCATTCACTACATCAACCTGCAAAAGTTTTTCACCTAATAGTATATCTTTAACTAAGAAATATCTAGGATAAAATTCAAAGTACACATTATTATCACGTGCAAATCGAGAAACCCTCATAAGATTTTTCTTAATTTTTGGTACTCTTAACAGATTATTGAGATATAATTGCCTTTCACCTTTGATGTAGGCATTACAAATATGAGTGATTCCAATAGGCTTACCATCTCCCATAAATATTGATTATTTACCTCTGTATTCCTTGTTGCCAAGATTTAAGTTGTCAAGATTATTTGTCAAATGATTGGTTGCGCCTGAATATGGGTACCATGCATCATCTTGTATGTGTTCTGATCTTGCTGTTTCATCTTGATGTTGATTCATGTTTCCACTAGACTGTTTATTAGACTCTTGCTGAACTTGTGCTATGTTTGCACTGTGTTCCCATTTCTTTGACTGTTTGAGTTTTGTCTTGGAACATAGTTGGCATTGAATCTAAAGTAACATTTTGGTGCAGTGTGACCAATTTTCTCACAGATTTGAGACTTTGGTTTGTTGTTGTTGCTCCATCTCCCCCCGCCTCTGCCTCTACAACAGTGTTTCCCCTTTGATATTGCTGATTTTGATTTCAGTTCTTATTATTATTTGAGGCAAAGTTGATAGACATATCACTGTCTATTGGTTTCTTGAAGTCCAATCTTCCTTCATGTGCAAGGAGGATGGGACTAAAATACTCAAGAGATGGTAGGGTTTCTTAAGAGGATATTACTGCTACCACTGATTCATACTCATCACCTAAACCTGTTAGAATAGTTAAAACTTGCTCTATATTTGAGATTTTGTCTCCTGCAGCTTCAAGCATGTCACATATGTTCTTCACTTTTCTCAGATAGTCCCTCATTGTTTGACTTTCTTTTATGACATTTTGTAACCTTCTTTTGTAATGCATTACTTTGGCTGCAGATTGAGTGTTAAAAATTCTTTCTACTGCTAACTAGATTTCATTAGCAGTTCTGCAACAAATTACTTGAGGCAGTAGTTTAACATTTATTGATGAAAGTAACCAAGAACTTATAAGACTGTCTTGCCTTTGGTACTTTACATATTCTCCATTACTTACTGTTTTGTTTTCTGAATCAGTGATGAATTTGGGTGGAATAGCAGCGGTGCCAAGAATAAATCCTTCCAAGCCATACCCTCTTCCTACAGTTTCAACTTGAACTTTCCAAAGAAGATAATTATCTTCTTCAAGTTGAGCAGTGATAAGTTGAATCTGGAGACTGATTGTGGCTTTCAAAAGGTTTTCTGCTGTAGCAGTGGCTTGTTGTGGTGGGTTGGATGCATTATCTGAAGTTTCCGAGTTATCATAAGCCATGATGAAGCTTCTTGAATCAAGAAATACTCGAGAGGTCAGAAATCAAATGGAGTGATCAAGAACTTGTTTCTAAAGAATCCAGGTATGTTACAACTGGGTTTAAATGATGATGCATAATCTAATAAACCAGTGGTATGGCACTTGCCTCCTTTCTGTTTTGATGAGTTTCTTGAATTCTTGACTGATTTTCGACCTTTTCAAGTTAGGATTTGATCAGTGAGAGTGACTAAGTGCAGCCAGACTTTACTAGGTGAGGCAATAGTCTTTGAAGACAAATCTTATAAGGCCCAAATGATGATAATATTTCTGATGGGTAACTAATCTCCAGATGATGAGGTTTCTCTGATGGATATTAGTATTCTTTCTTTTCTGAGAATATTTAGTGCAGTTTTGCCTTGATCAGGCTCCGATACCAAGTTAGAATTTGAAGTGAATCTGAAAAGATGAACTGAGAGAGATATGAATTGTAAATTGTAAATTTTCTTTATTACAGAGACGAGAAAAATGATTGTACAATTGCCAGATATATTTTGATATCTTGTATCAGGCTTTATATAAGCTGTTTACATAAAATGGGCTTTGGGTTTTATATAAGAACCGTATCACCCGTACTACATTAAGATAAAGATAACTGTAGCAGCTGCCTTGTACTTCATTTATAATAACACATTGATGACAACTAATGCAGCTGCAAAAGGAATTAATCTCATCATTGAGGTATCTTGTAATAACACACTTAACATGTGGAACCCATATGATAATTCATGAAAATTATCTTACATGATCTTCTCTTCTTAAGATGATAACCTACATAGGCATATAAACAAAATTGCATTGTGAAAATAATACTGATGATCTGGAAGAGAGGCAAAAGATCAACATATGCATATAATAAATCAATATATGTAACTAAGAACTTTAGAACACACATTACAAATGATACATATATTTTTCCAAGTCACAAAAGACTGAATAATACAATGTATAAGTATCTATATTGACCACTGTTTCAGTGAGAGCCGTAGCACTAAAATTGCATACTCCTTTTACACACAACAGAAATTCTAACTGATATACTAATACGAATTGAACAACCAATAACAATCAACTCTTACATTGGACCCACCTTATTATTATCATCATCGAGATGTCAAAGAAGTGGTAAACATCTTCATCTGCAACAACAACAAGAATATGGAGAATGGATCCAAGATGGAAGCTTGATAGTACAACACTCCTCCATTGGCAGATCATTCAACAATCTTTGTCTTAGTTTCTATTTCATCTTGAAATTTTCCTACATTTATGTACCTAAACTCTATATGAAATATGTTTAAACTAAATTTTATTTCTTTGTATTTGACTATATCATGTGTAATTTATGCGTTGTTTAACCGCTTCAGCTTGCACAACTTGATACTTATGCTTGATACAACTTTTCAAAATATGCCTATGGACTTTATCTCTCAAGTTCACAAGTAGGTGAGAACGAGGAAACAAGTTGAATGCAGGCCTATAGAGTTGGAGATGTGAGGGATGTGATGCAATGTAATCTTTATTTGCCATTGTTGATGCGGCATGGTTTTTCAATCTACTATAAGAATTATAGAGTATGATGTGGGACTCTGGCGTTGTCTCAATATGAGGATCAACGTATAAGATTTGGAAAATCTAGGAGATATACTTTATCAGTTGGGTATAATTTCATTTAATGTTGTGCCTATGTTTCAGGTGCTCTTTGTTACAGTACAATATGTGAACCATGCAAGTATAAGTTAGCAAACCAGTCCTAACTATTTGTGTTATATTTCGATCAATAATCATATATTAGTATCTAAAGTTTTGACTTGTGATTTACTGTTTTCTTAAAGAGTTGCAATCATTCCTTTTTTATCTCAAAATTTATGATGTTTATTTGACTATGTGACAATACTTGAACCTTCAATCGATTGGATTAAAACAATTTATTGAATTGCAAATTACGCTCCTTCATACAATGATAAAGGTAGTTATATGAGGTTGTGTAATTGGCCAATGTTTAGTAAATGCTATTTTCTAACTATTTTAAATACAACTAGTAAATGTTAAATAGGCATTTTAAACAATAATGCGTAATAGTAATACTCTACCTGTTGTATGCATGTACACATCACACCTAACATCTTCTCCATGCATAGTACCTTATATTTTAATATGTTTCTAGTAAATCTTCCTTTCCTTTTAGATGTGCTATCTGGTATATTTTTCTCCACTACCATACAAGTGCCACAGTAAAAAAAAAATATGATTAAGTAATCGACGCATTATGTGACGTGTGCAGACTACGTGCACTCTCAGGTATTGTACAACAAATATGCATTATCTAATATAAATTTTTCAACAGGTTCTGCTTCTAAAACACATGAATCTCTTCTTTATGAGTTTAATAATTCCTCTAGTGGAATTTTTTATATCATTACATGACAAGTAGTTATGGTCAATGGTTAGTATTCGAAGACCAGTAAATGTTTAATGTTGCCATATAGGACAATGACATGACTTCCATTCTCACTCTAGATTCAACAACAATTAACGTTTCCTAAGGCGGTTTGATGTTGTAGCCCTTTGATTCTGATTGGATACTCAATATCTCACATATTCCGTGCCCAATTATTAAGGGATCTACCATTTTTATTTTTACTACTTAGTAATTGAACATTGGCTTCTATTTCTCTGCATTTTGGAATGTAGTTCCAGATGTTTAATGAATTTTTTTAATGTTTCTTTCTCCTCAAATTGACCACACCACGCATGTAAAAATCACAGTTACAAAGTCAAACATAGAAGTTTTGACGTGGAAGTTGTTTATTAGGAATTTGACTTCACTGTTGCTCAGTACATCTACATTTTAACCCTTTTTTATTTAACTTTGTACCAGTACGTAGTCTCCGTAGTTGCATGCAAAGAAAAAGCCATCAATGCCTTCATTTGCATTACTACATAAAATTCAATTTTGATCAACTGAAATGCCTCTTTGTTGTAATCTATTATCTATATCTGATATATTTATAATTTCTATGAGTGTTGTTAATGATATGTTTTGGTTGTTGGCTTTGTTCCATATAATTTTTTCCACATTACATATTGAAATGACTTCCGTAATTTTCCTTCTTACTATAAAATTGAACTACTCATCTTTGCTTTCTGTCAAAAACCATAAATCAGGTTCTTTACTTTCATGGATTGTTACTTATATGCTCATAACACATAATGCTTTTATTTTCCTCAAGTGATATAGTTTCCCTTGGTTATTGATGATAGTTCTAAAGAATATTTAGCAGTGTTTGGTTTGTTATTTTTAGTTTTAGGCTTTCGTTCATACAAAAATACACATGGCGCATCTATTGTCGGAAACAACCGATTTAGAAAACATAGTTAACATACAAAATAGAAATAATTTTTTTTTGTGTTTTGAAAAATAACACAAGCACGTGAAACAATCCATTCTTCCATCATCACTTTATTCCCTTCGTATTCTCATCTGTCTTTCTTTCATCCATTCCGACTTCCCTTCATTGTTCTCATATTTGAGATACATATTGAAAATGGAAAACAAAAAATTCATTTTTAAACCAAACATTACCATAAATTTTCATCACTTATGCATGTCAATGCCTGCATTCCTAATAATTCAAGCAATTAGACCGATCAAGCAATAGATCAATCCATAGGCTTGTGGACAAACCATCCACCTCTCTTCTATCTAACATACTTCTTTCCTTACCGCTAATCATAATTAAGTGCTTTGTAATGCATGGTGACGTTTTCTTTGCTTGAATATACCTAATCGACTCCATGATCTGATACCTATTCCTGGATAAGTGGCTCATGGGCTGCCTCCATCGACATAACTCTAAAATTCCTTTTAGCTTATAAACAAAATTTAAGGAATTAGGGAAAAGGAAAGACATTGGGAAAAATTAAAATTAGGCCGAAGGACATAAAGTTTTATTCTTAGACCGAAGGACAAATTGCTAGTTGTATTTAGCATTATATTCAACTTTTGCACTATACAAAATGCTAGTTATAACAAGCATTATATTCAAGTTTACACCATATAAAATGTTATTTTTAACTAGCATTGTCCTTCAGCCAAAAAAATAAACTTGCTAACCTTCGACCTAATTTTTTTTCTAAGTTTACCTCAGTAACCTTTTTTTCTTAAACAAAAAAATGCACACCATAAGAAACAGGACAATTTCCGACGGCTCAAAACCTTCGACGGCTGTCGGAAGCCATCGGTGGCCGTCGGAAATAACCACGTAAAAAATTCCATTGCTGAACAGGATTTCCAACGGCTTCCGACAAGCATCATCATCACGTTTCCGATGGCGACAGTCAGCCAGCCAACGGCTCCCGTTTCCAACAATCGTATTCTGCTTCAGATCCGGTATCATATTCTATGTTTTTTCCTCCCTACTCTTGAATGCTCTACCAAAACGTTTGGTTCATTATTCAGAGGTCCAAAATCAGTACAATCGTCTGTTATTATTATATCGTTGCTTTGCTCAAGATCTGCCTAATAAGCCTTTTATTTTGAAATATTATTTCCCTCAAACGTAAATCCTGCCTTTATTTTTAAAAATTGCCGACCAATCTGCTTTATCTTCTTTAGAGATGGATAAGGAGCGTTATAAACTTGGAATGGTTGTTTGATTAGTACAAAAAGATCGTACTTGTGATAATGCGATGTGCACTTTATTTCAATAAAATTATAATCCTTGTGCACATTAATTTCAGAACCTAGAACATTACTCAATCAATTGCATCTAAACAGAAACACCTCCTTCGTGGGTCGTGAGAAATATCTCAGCTGGAAAATTTGAGTTAAAACACCATAAAAATCATTTATATGATTTTCTGGATAATCACTACCTTTAACAAATACATCTATATTATTAGTTAATTTTTCTGCACCTTATTCTTTGGTGCTAAATTTATATCCATTGACGAAATATATTGGATATGTCTTGACATTTTTTTGGTCTCAACGCAAGATTTTTCAACCCTTCGTTAACCACACAAATTTTCGACTCATAAACGTACTTTGAAAACCAATCAAAAAATTCTTTACCGAGATCTCTGTGTGGAGATTCACTTTAATAAATACTGCATATATAAATAAAATATTGCATTAAACTCTACGTGCACATGCATTATGGAAATGAATAAATCATAAATTAATATTTTAGATTACCTAACAAATGGTGCAACCTCAGCACAATTAAGAAGAATATAGGTGTGTGCTACATGAAGATCTCTACAGTTTAACCAAACTTCTACACATTTTCCAATATAGGGAAAAATGGTTATCTTTTTTCCTGTTCAGTCATCCTACTTTCCATTATAAACACAATAAACACTTTCATTTCATAAATTATTTCATTTTAAACGATTCAACAAAATTTTGACAATACTTCCCTTTTGTTTCCTGCATTGTACACAAATACGTGTACACAGGAAACAAAAAAGAAAAGTTACGGTAAATTTATGTGATCCGTCTGAAAAAAATTATGTACAAAATGTAATTGTTTATTGTGTTTATAAATTATCCAATACAGGGACAAATCTAACATGTATTGTACTAGATGAACATAAAGGGTCGTTTTATGAAAAAAAAGATATTTATATAACGATCATGTGCAACACCTATCAGACGGGGATGTAAAAAAAAGTAGTTTATAAAAAAGAATATCTAATTTTATATATTAAAAAAAAATTAATTTAACACATTTATTCCACGTATTTTAAAATAAGGTTGCTTCAATATTGTTGTCATTTTCCAATACATCCAAAAAAAATTTAGACTCGTGCATTCATTATTGTTATATATGTCAAGATGTTATACAACTCATGTCTTATTCCAATTAACACAACACAATGGTAGAAACAACACATATATAATGGTTTACACATACATACACAATCACAAATTATACAACTTACGATAACATATGAAATACGTGTACCATGGGATACTATAATCCATTATTAGGCTATTGGAAACAATTACAATCACTATTCAGCCCTAATTTATCAAATTATGCAAATCAAGATTTAGGGTAAAAAATATATTTTTCGCCAAAATAAGAGATTATACCTGAGATTGAAAGCAATAGAGTGTGATTAGGCAGCCGTGGAGGATCCGGAAGCTTGAAATTGGAGATTGGAAACTTGAAATTGGGGGTTTAGGGATTTTGATTTGGTTTCTTACGTTCAGCAAATGAGAAAGAAAGGCTTCGGCCTGACCTGTTAATCGTAAATTTGCGACTGCTTCCGACGGCCAGGACGAACCATCGAAAAAAGGCCGTCGGAAGCCATTGTCACAAGCTATCGGTATACTAGCCTTTTCTAGTAGTGTATAACCTTAAACCTTCTTATGCTCATCATTAGTCAAGCAAACAATATCCCATTTAACTTTACTTCTTTTGCCCTCCATAAAAATTCCAAACATAACCTATTAATTTTATCAATGGTTCCTTTAAAAATTCAGAAATGAGCAGCCCAATACACAAAAATAGTAGTTACTGTAGACTTAATTAGTTCTAGGCTTCCCACTGGACATAAAAGTTTATATTCCCATCCTTGTACCATCGAAAAAAGGCCGTTGGAAGCCGTCATCACAAGCTATCGGTATACTAGCATTTTCTAGTAGTGTTATAACCTTAAACCTTCTTATGCTCATCATTAGTCAAGCAAACAATATCTCAATTAACTTTACTTCTTTTGCTCTCCATAAAAATTCCAAACATAACCTATTAATTTTATCAATGGTTCCTTTAAAATTTCAGAAACTAGCAGCCCAATACACAAAAATAGTAGTTACTGTAGACTTAATTAGTTCTAGGCCTCCCGCTAGACATAAAAGTTTATATTCCCATCCTTGTACCATTTTCTTGAATCTATCGATGAGCTAATTATAAGTTGAGATTTTTATGTATTGGATGGTTGAAGACAGTCCTAAATGTTTCATAGGAAATTCTGGTTGCTAAATTTGTTAAATATTTACAATATATTCAACGTTGTTCGAAGTTAAAATAGATTTTAGGAATTTGACATAGTATTTGAATTGGAAATTCAAATGTATGAATATTTTCATGACTTACTTTTTCTACTCATAAATATCGACACTAATATATCCACAATATTCACATGCCGAACATCCAAGTCCAGAAATACAGATTGTTAGATAAAATAAAAAGAACAAGAAAAAACAAACATCTGAATCTCACAACAGAATGATAACATATAATATCAAAAAAATAGTACAAAGTGTCACTTTAAGATACATATTATTTTAGAGTTACAATCTTATGTACTATCATCAGCTCGGACAGTTATAATAGTTGTCCTCACAAATGCTAATATATACTTACTAGTAGTGTAGTAGAAATAGTAATATTACGATAGGTGAATGCATCCAGCTCATCTCTAAGAGTACCAAAGAACATCAACGAAAAATACCTTTATCAAACTTCTTGAAAGAGCATATAAGGAATTAATGGAAAGATAACTCAATGAGTTAGACATAAGTTTGATGTGAGAAACTTAAGAAATGCGCGTACAATATATAACGGTAACTTTTATGATCAACCAAATCACCAAAATGGTTTTCCCCCTAAAAGAACAAACCATCTAATAAGTACATATGACAATATAATACATTATGTATAGGGTGTATAATATAAATAAAAAAATAGCTATGCTACATGTACAAACGGAACAATACTAATTAAACAATCAAAATCGCTAAGGTGCATTGGCATATAGATTTCCACTAGATGTGCCCTCTGTATGTTGAGCACGGACCTCCTGACAAGGGTCAAAATAACCTTATGAGTAGAGTAGATCTCTAGATAAAACATACTATAAGATAAACATAGCTAGTTCATGCCTGTAACATGTGATACAGTATATCATCACCCCCGCATGCATATCTATAGGCGTTTCCAAATATAGAGCTGATATCTTGTATTCTAATCGTTTCCAAGCTTTGAACTAGTTCTCGAATTTGGTGGCATGTTCGGCAACGAGGTGCGACAATAAGGAGATGGAGCGCTTGGTCGAGTGTGCATGTAGGTGAAATTGGTTGCACGATTAGAGAGCAACGGCCGTGCTTAGGTGAATGCGCTTGGATAAACAGGGCCATAATAGTTACGGAGCTAGCCATCTTTAAGATGATGCTAGCTTGAAGGGAGAAAACATTGGGATTTCGATTAGTTCTTTTTGAGAGTATCGATCCGGTTTGTATGATCTTATCTTGATTTATAGTGAGAATAATCTTTTCCCTACCGTTTCAATCACTTCTCATTCCCATTCAGCATTCAATATAATCACTTCCGAATTTTAAAATTTAAGTATAAAACTCCTTTTTATTTCAATCTAAAATTCAAATGTATGATCTGTTGAATTAGTTGTTGGATTAAATTATAATATTTAAGTGAGTATATTTATCCTTATCTTTAATTTTTTTTAAGTAATTCGATTTCATATTAATTGATTGCAAAATTACAATGAATATAACCTCTCTTTGAACATAACAATATACATTATAATTTATGGTTGACTATGTTATCAATGAATGTTGACTTGAATTATATATGGTAGTCGAAGGTTACATTTTTGTTTGCTGACTGAAAAATAAATAAATAAGTAATACGCAATATACAATATATTATGATGATTGATTTGAATAAATATTTAAAGCAAGTATGGTATGTAAAAGAATTTTATTTTGAAATATGTTTGAACATGTTTTTGGATTTTACAAAGAAGGAATATTTTATACTGAAATACATAGAAAAGAATTTTTGATAGATTAAATTACTCGAAATATTTCCGTACAAAATGATTTGAACTATTTTGACATCAATAGAATTTGAATTTAAGCCTATATTATTTTCAAGTGGAAAATATGAGATTTCGATTAAAAATTGAATTTAAAATCTTATATGAATATTTTTATTTAGACTTTCAAGCAGAAAAGTTTTTTTTATAAAATAAAGATTGAATTATTTGGTAAATAATTTGAATTTGAATTTAAACCATAAAAGTTGAATGGTTTATTTAAACAAGCTTTTATATAAAATGTATTTTGGAGAATTATTCGTAAGCAATTTTATAGATTTTGTGTGAAATGAACGAAAGGTATTTTGATAGTATATTTACTACTGGGAATTTCCCAATTTGAAGAAAATAAAATTATGATTTTGTGTATTTCCTATTTGGAAATGGTTTTGATCATTTTACCTTTTAAAAGGGATTGCTATTTGTTTTATAATCTGTTTGGATAGTATTGCTTTTGATATCGCTAAAAGGTATTGCCTGAGCCTTCATTGTAGGAGTTGGATTAAAAGGTTCCTTTCCCGGGTGTCGATTGTAGATGAGCAATATTATGATTTTTTTTTATGATCTGTTATGATCTATTTTGATTAGCATTCACCTTGTGATGATATATTCATTTAAACTAGATTTTGTGAAAGCGTATTATATTTTGAGATATAGTTTTGATGAAATTATCGGGTATTTGGAACTGGTTTTGATAAATGGAAAAGTGGTAATTATAAATAAAGAAAAGAGGAAATACTATTATAACTCATGCTTTGGAATGATATTTTAGGATAAATTAGATGTTTTAAATTGATTTGTATTTATAAACTAGTAGAGCTATGTTTAAAAAATTCACAATCATTATGTTATTACTTGAGCTTGGTTACACTCATGCTAGGTTTCTAGCCTGACTCAGAGTTTTGTGTTGTGACAACTTCTTGAGTAAGACCAAGGTTGCTCTACATGTTCATATTATTATTATTATATATGTGCGTTGTGGTCTATGATATGGAGATGGAGTCGATAACAATAGCAAGCATTTACTCTGTCTATATTGAAATGACTTAGTATTGGTCGATTGATGTAATGTGTTGTGTGTTGTATATTTATGGGATGAGTCATATATGATATAAAATTTATTCGTTTTATTCATTTAAATTTTTTTAGTTGGAAAAATTTACTTGTGTCCCTAATGCTTCCAGTTCTAGAACTCGTGAACGTGTCTTATGTCGTGATAAGAAATTTGTTATTCTAGATATATTTAGGTAATTGAAACATTTTCGTGCCAACCCAAAGTAGAATATGAGAGATCGTTCCTTCTGTGCACATTAATCGGAGTTACTGGATGGTAAACTCCCTTTGATAAGCCACTAAAGCCAGGCTATCTTAATGGTCAACTAAAAGTAAAAGACTCTAGCTAGAGCATATCCAATCAAAATAAATGTTATTATTGAACATAGGATTTTGAAGTTGGAATAGACAGTTGTACGCGAATATTTATGGAGCTTTGGCATAATTAAATTCTACGTATTGAAAGTGATACAGTGAGATGAAGAGAACATGTGTATATTGACTGAACTTTCCATGCCTATAATGAATTTATAACTTGTATAAATAACATACTATTATTTATAAATACCTTAGTGTCAAAGCAAAAAAATTGAAAAGAGTTTCAAGAAAATTGCTTGCTTTTCATGAGGAATTTGCTTAAGTATTTTGGTAACCAAATCATGAGCTTTAGGCATATATTCAATCATGAAAGTGTAAGCAATGTTATTCGTAATACCGTTGTCTCTATTGCTAGCATCTCGAAATGGATGGTTTCCTTTTGCGATGCAAAAGAAAATTAAACATTCTAAGTCGAATGTCAGCAAATATAATATGTTAGCCATGGAAAAGAAGTTATGGAGCCTTTCATCCAAAGTCCTATAATTTGATGAAACATAGATAACATAATTATTTGTTATATATCATTTTGTGTAAATATGATATCCTTTCCTATATCACAAATAATTATATATATTTACGTTTCTCTAGATTATGTGACATCTGGATAGAAGGCTCGTGAACTTCTTTTCCATGATCGACATAATATATCAACCGGCATGTTAAGAGGCAATAGTATTAGGAATGACCATGCAAACACTTTCGTGATTGAACATATACCTGAGGCTTATTACTTGGTTACCAAACTGCTTAAGCACAGTCTTGATGAAATTTATGTAACTTTTAGAAATACTTTTCAATTATTTTATGATTTGACATTAAATATTAGTATATTATTCGTACCAGTTGTAAAATTCCTAAATACAAGGTTAGTTCAGTCAGTATGCCATTTTCAATTGTGATGTTGATCATGACAATCGTCCAAATCTAGAAGATAACATAGTTAGACCAGACTGAGTAACCACCAACTATCTAAATTGAATTGTGGTATTGTCACGTTATAATTATGCTTACAATATTGGACTATTCTCTATAATTTTTTTATTTACACAATTACTTACAATATTGCCTTACTATTCCTAATGCTTAAATTAGAGTCAAACGTTGTCTATGCTTGCTCACTAACATTGGATTTTAAGAACGTTTGGTCAATTGGGTGAATAAATTAGTACTTCGTACCTAACTACATTTAATTCTCACGGCAGAGTTATATAGTAAAATGACATATACTACGTCAATAATACGGTCATAGTTTATTGATCATAGGAAATAAAGTAACTAATATTTAATATAAATATTAGGAAAATATGTAACCTGAAAGCATGAGTCATAGCTTTATTCATTCCATTACCCTTTTCTTTTCCTGTAAGGATGAAATCTTTATATAGACATGTACAACATATATGTTTAGTCAAATGTGTAAGAAAAAAGTTCTCAACTAGTTTTGCATAATGCCTTTTCCAATGCACCCTAGCACGACTCAAGGGATTAGGTCATTATTGCATAAGAAAAGACTACCTACGCACCCATTAGGATTAATCAAAGGTAGTTCTATTTCTATACTTGTACATTCTCTTCTCATGCCATGGAAAATGATAGCACACTAGAATAATTATTGTTAGCACATCCACACTACAATATACTCACATCCATCATTATTGTCATAACATGATAACACAAAATATGGAATAATATTTGTTAACCCCGTTTCGCCCACGAGTTAAGAAGCCCACGAGTTAAGGAGCTAACGACCTAGCAATGTGAATATAAAATTATTTTTAAAATTATTTTTAAAAATTATTTTTATATAAAATAATTTTAAAATTGTTTTAAAATTATTTTTAAAAATTATTTTTAAGATGAGCGCGTATTTGTTAGTGAATATAAAATTATTTTTATATTGTGTTAACTTATCGGTTGAGTGTTTATGGATTATGGACAATGTGTGTGACGTCATGTCATCGATAAGGGTTTCTAAACTCTTAAACAAGATAAACCGACACAATATTGTTTTAAAATAGGGTAGATGTAATAATTTGGCCCAAATTATTTTTATGTATAAAAAAATATAAAATAAAAATATTTTTTAAATTATTATAGTATACAGTTGCTTTGTTGTTAGGAAGTGATAATATTAAATTATTATCGTTGTTGTCACGGTAATTGAAAATAAGGAAATAATGGTATAACCAAAGATTTGGTGATAAATTCATTTAACAAATGAAATTTATAAATGTGTATTATAAAGTGATTAAAATTAACATGAGATAAAATTCCAAAGTAATATTTGAACATGAATCAGAAGGATTTGGTATTTGAAATTTTAGAAATTAAATTCCTTTGGATTTGAAAATGATTTTCAAAAGTTTTGGAGGAATAATGTTGATATTATTTTAGAAATATTTTTGAATTGGATTTGAAGTCTGGTGGGTTTGGAATCAAAAAAATTAACATTGGAAAGAATAAAAGCATTGAACTCTTTTTGGTCGCTATAAAATATCTTCGGTGATGACTGCAGCATCATCGATGTTCATTTTCGAGTTTCCAAAAGAGGAATTGCTACCGAATGTTGTAAATTGGAATTGTTTGCAAAACTGAGTTGGTTTTAAAATTCAAAGGAATATTGGATATACTAAAGGGTTTTGGGGTACACTTGATTTCAAAAATAATTTTGAAATATTTAAGTAATTTCATTAAACTCTAGGAGTTTAATTAAAATGCCTATAGAATATAAATGGCCTGATAGCTTATAAAATTTGAAATTTGTTGGGATAAAATTCAACTTGAATAAGGAGTTATGTTAAGGTGAGTATGACAATAAAGTAAAGTGATAGACATACCAATTAAATGAAGTAAATGAAATAGAAGTTTAGAATTTGAACTGAATTGGGATTTAGCTAAATTAAGTTAATTAAAGGAGAGCTTTGAGGAAATGAATCAAAGTAGGCTTAATAAAATGGTCGTTGAAATAAAATTTATTAAGATGGAAATAAATTTGTGAATGAGTGGATATAAATCAAAATAATGTGAATAAAAAAGGAAATGGATTTAGCTAATAATCAATCGGGATAAACACATAGGATGTACGTATATTATCTTATTTGTATGGCAATTTGATCCAGATTCAAGCACAGAATTTCGAGAATAATTATATCAATCCGAGTTGGGATTTTTCACTCGATTTTCGACGGTGAACTCTGGATATGGATTTTTGATTGGTTTTGAAATTCTCTATCATATTTTAGGATATGCAAGGAGAATGATGGTTTCTGACCAATGAACCAGATCTAAGTCCGCACCAGGAAGCCGGGTGGACGATACTAGTTCGAAAGTGAAATTGTGTGATCGAGTGAGCGATCAGAGTTGGTATTACGTACGCATAATATATGTGCATCGTGCGACTTTACTAAATCAAATATTGAAACTTTTGTAAAGGAAAGTGTAAAATGATTTTGAATGTTGTAATTGGAAATTATTGTTTAGTAGGATATACAGGTGTTTAAAAGCAAAAGGAAATTGGGATTTTTGATTCAGAAGATAAATGAAATTTGCTTGTCAAAGGTATGTATTTAAGTTTCTGTATGAAATTTTATGATTTTCTTGTCTAGCCACTTGGCGTTTTGTTTTCTTCTTGAAATCTGGGGGTCCGTAGAGGCATTTTGTAGTTGTTCCGAGCTAGCCGTGGAAAAGAGACGCTGGCAAAAGATTTTGAAAATTTAGGGAGTTAGAAATTTTTTGAGAAAAGTTTGATAATTTAAAATTTGGTTTAAAATTTAAATTTGAATTGTTGAGTAAGTGATATTGGTTGGAACTTATGGACGAGTTTGGAAAGTTAGTAAGAGGGTTAGTGTGTCTTCAATATAAAAGATTGTTTGGGAAGTTGTTAAAACTGTTTCTTTTGGGAATAGTGACAGAATTATGGACCATTCTTCCTAACTAGTAATTTCGAGGACGAAATTCTTTTAAGGGGGAGGAATGTGACAACCCGAAATTTTAAGATATTTGAAATTGGATTATTTAATTGATTTTAAATATTTGGAAGTTAGTTTAACTTGAATTTCAAATATCACTATTTATTTGGCAATTAAATTATTGAATTTAATAATTAGAGATTGGGTAAAATATTTAAATCTCTAGTTTTAGGCTTGTTAAAAATATTTCAATGGTTTTTAAAATTTAGATTAATAGTACCGAGGATAATGGAAGCTTTAGAATTGAATTTGGAAGTGTTTCGTTAAGTTTTGAAAGTATATCGTTTAAATTGATATTAAAAATAGCCTTCTGAAGCACAGTCTCGGAATTCGACGAAACATGTTCCAATGAGTCCGTAATAATGTATTTTTATCGGATTTCAAATTTCATAGCGTTTGGAGTTGTCATGTTATCGTACGATAGGTAAACGCGGTGAAATTTATATCGAAAATTTAATATAACAACCGGGTCAAAAAAAGCTATCTTCTCCATATGAGTGCATTAGGACTCGAAAACTTTTCCATGTGTTCGGAATAAGGGTTTAACATTATAAACGCCTAGCGGCACGCCTCGATAGGAGATCGAGATTTTAGGCTTCATTTTCTGAATGTTTTAAATTTAAAATTTAAAAATAATACATATATATGGTTTGACTGGTCAAAGTATTCACATCAAAACTTTTTAATTTCAATTCAAAAACACGGTAGCTAGTTGTTCAAAGCATATTAACATTGAAACGTGTCTCCATGCTTTTTTATCACACTCCAAATGTCCTATTCGAAGAAAAGAAAGGCAATACGTTTCACTCAAGATTTTAATGGCTGAAACAAATTTCTTCTTTTCAAACTCAGCCGCGTTTCTTTCCTCCCCTTTCCATTCTATCTGTTCAACCTAATCGATTTCAACGCATTCTTCGTTCGAGCACAAACTCGAGTCTTCAAGCAGGGGAGTTCGCAGGGTCGAGTCACCACGATTGGAGGAAATCGCGAAGGGTTGGGATCGAGGCTTCGTGATTTGCCTAGCGTGTGGCCGCAATCAATCACGATGGATAGAGGAGGAAGTGATGTGGTTTTAACTTCTAGGGTTTCGCTCGCGATGCTGGGCGAAGCGAAGACGAAGTCGATTTTGGGGGCGACGAGGCATTCGTTCGCGGAGGATCTAAGCGATCGAACTGGGGCTCGCGATGGGCAAGGTAGGCTCGTTGGTCGAAGACACGCGTGGGCAAGGCTTTGGGCGACGGGGCGAAGTCGTGGAGTGGGCATCGCGGTTTCGATTCGAGCAGTGAGGTATCGTCTTTATTTTAATTTAAAAAAATGAGTGTTTCATGCAGGAAAATAATATAAAAAATAAAAAATAAAAAAATATAAATAGGAATTATATTAAATTTAATGTGTGTATATATACATATATATTTATAGATAAACAAATAAAGAAAAATATATATAATATTTATAGTAGGGAAAATATTTATTTTTGGTTATTTACTGAAATGTGTGTGTGTGTGTGTATGTATATATATATATATATATATATATACATACATACATACATTTTAAAAATATATAGGACTTTTAAATGTTGTAGGGTTTATAAAAACGCAGATTTTAAAATATATATAGGTTATTCTAGTATATGTAGATTCAAAGAAAAAGTAAATATACATATTCAAATTTTATCACTACAAGTGTTTTAAAATATGTATTTAGTGCAGTTTATGTATTTATTAAAGTTATTTGATTTATCTTAGTTACTAAAGATAATTTATTAAAGGAAATTTAGTTTTAAATTAGACTTTTAGTAAATTAATTTTTAATTGGAAATCAAGTGTTCAATTAATATTAATAAACTGTATAAAATGTTTATACAAGGTCAAAATCCGAAAGGAAGCAAGACGGGTTGGGTCGGATTACAAAACAAAAATCAAAGGTGAGTTAATCTCACTCATTTGGATTCTGTTTAAATTTAAATAGTAAAATTTAAATTATTGATTGATTGCTTGAAATATCTGGATGTGATAGTATATATATAGTAGTATATACAGTATATATTGGAGTGATTGGTTTCCCGCATTATATAGCGGATGAGACCCTATGCGCCCCGCATAATTGTGGATGACCCCATATACCGCGATATTCCACCTCGAAGTGGAATTAGTATTTTATATTGTGCTAAGATCTGTAGATGCAGGAAAACAGGTTGGAGGGATCCAACTGGATTCCCCAAAATATTTAGGTTGTTTTAATATTCTGTTATATGATTATTTGATAATTTGTGATAGATTATTTTGGATATTGAAAATATTGGATGTTATGGTTTGATCGAATAATTTTTGGATATACTGAGTTATCAAAATATATAGATGGGATTTTTGAAGGAAAATAAAGGAGAGAATTTCTATGTAAAATAATTATAGAGAATTTGGATAAAATAAAGAGTGAATTGGAAAAGTTTAAAAGTTGATTTTTAAATTCTAATAAATAAATTCGAAGTATGAGAATGGAGATTTTTAATATATGGGAATAAATGAATTTTTAAACTTAAGTGATATTATTTAAAAGAATAAAAGGTTTATTTTAAATTCAGAATTTAAATGGTTTAGGAAGAAATAAAAGAAGAGTTTTGAAATAAATATGAAATTGGTATTTTCAGTTTAAACAAGATTTTAAATAATAATAAAGAAGTCAAATATGAAATAAATGGGTTTTAAAATAAAATTAAGTAAAGGAATTTATTTTTAAATGGAGTAAATTTTGGAAATCGATTTGGAAATTAATTTAATGTTTGAAGCCGTGTTTTAAAAGAAGGAATTTAGAAGTGGAATTGGTATTTTATATTTTTCCAACATCTGTGGATGCAGGGAAATAGGTTGGAGGGGTCCAATTGGATTCCTTAAAATATTTAGATTGTTTTAATATTCTGTTATATGATTATTTGATAATTTGTGATAGATATATTGGAAACTGAAAATATTGGATGTTATGGTTTGATTGAATAACTTTTGGATATACTGACTTATCAAAATATATAGATGGGATTTTTGAAGGAACATAAAGGAGAAAAAATTTAAGTAAAATAATTATAGAGAATTTGGATAAATTAAAGAGTGAATTGGAAAAGGATAAAAGGTGATTTTTAAATTCTAATAAATAAATTTCAAGTATGGGAAAGGAGATTTTTGAATATATGGGAATAAATGAATTTTTGAACTCAAGTAATATTATTTAAAGGAATAAAAGGTTTATTTTAAATTCAGAATTTAAATGGTTTAGGAAGAAATAAAAGAAGAATTTTGAAATAAATAAATATGAAAATGGTATTTTCTGTTTAAATAAGATTTTAAATCATAATAAAGAAGTCAAATATGAAATTAATGGGTTTTAAAATTGAGTAAGTAGAGGAATTTATTTTTAAATGGAGTAATTTTGGAAATCGATTTGGAAATTGATTTGGAAATTGATTTAGTGTTTGAAACCATGTTTTAAAAGAAGGATGAGGCTATGGAATTTATAAACGAGGTTTATAAAGTGAAATAAGATATTAGTGGATATTTGGAAGTATAAATTCACGATGGGAATTTATAAAGGAACGGGTAAATTATTTTAAAAATAAATAGTGGTTTATTTTTAAAGATGTGAAAGAAAAGTGTATTTCCCTGAAAAGCCAAGTACGTTTTCAAAGTAGATTTTTAAGTATAAGTTAAAAGTTTTAAAGTTGTATTTAAAGAATGTTATTTAAGAATTATTATTTAAGTTGTTTAGAATTTTGAAAGTAAATATTTATTAAATTAGTTATAGTAGAGATTATTTGAAAAAAAGTTAATTGGTATTATGATTTGAAAAGATAATCATCTATATTTATATTTTATAAAGTAGTTTTATTTTAAAGATAGTTCGGCTAAAGTTTTTATTTGAAAAACTTATATAGAATTTAATAACTTTTATTTTAAGATTTGTTTTGGCTTAAATTTTAAATGAGTAATTATTATAAAATTTCATAACTAGTATTTCAAATAAAGTGTTTTAAATAGTTTTTATTTTAAATATTTTAAAAGTATATTTTTGGACAAAGTGATTTAAATTATTTCAAAATCTAAAGTATTTAGACTTGATGATTTTCAGTGGAATAAGCAATTGGATAGAAATTTAATCCGCGAAGGGAAAGGTGATTTAGGAATTGTTTCCAAAGGATTGTAGTGTAGAAAGATATCTTGCGAAGATATTTCAAATAATACATAATTTTGGAAAATTATTAAGACCGATGGTTGCTTGTAAATGTTATTTGATAGTTAAATAACCGACTATCAATATTGGCCAATACGCTGATCATTTCGAAGAGAAAGGGATCGGGATTAATTTTTCAAAAACCACTTCGATCCGATTTGAACGTTTTCATAAGGAATACAAGAGCTTGGAGTTGTAGATGGAGCAGTGAAGTGCAAGGGCTAATCGCTACTAATCCTGAGGGTGATTCCAAAATGAATGTAGTAGAAGTAGCGCCTTCGGTTCCGTTTAAAACCAGAACGGACTTGTATGGATGAATGCTTTCAGAACATCGTCAGGAGGATGATGAGCATTCTAAGTGAATGTGTGCTAAAAAGGTCGCACGGCCTCGAGCCTCATCAACCGGGAATGGCTAAAACAGGGGAGGTGCACACAAGGCTAAGTGGATAGCAACCAATTAGGGTAAGGTCATCCCTGTCTAGAGATCCCTTTTTATTCGACTGTGTGAGCGATTGATGATCCAAACCATGGGGTAATCTTATTCGGACTATCCAGTAAGAGGGTAGCTTCGGTCTTGTGATGCAGGGGATCGGGTGGATCCTCGGTACGGTGACCTAGACCACATACTATAACGGGAAGTACCCCAGTTGTAACGACCCAATTTTTCGACACCCAAAAGTTGACATCGATACGTCCACTGTATCAAATGTCGCGCAGCCGAATGCCGAAAAACCGAACTGTTAGGGTTAAAGAAGAAGAAGATAGAAGAAGAAACAGAAACAACAACAGAATCTCACATTTCACAGTGGAACAAATGTAACAGATAAATGAATAATCTTTAAAACAGAGGACTATATCAATTTATACATACATCATCAGAGTTTACAACGACACAATGCAAACACTGGCAGTTTGTATAACTTGACTCACATGGAAAATTTACTTTGCACCAACCATACGTAGCGCACACTACATAGTATAAATGGTACGCTTCTCCATCCAATTTGAACTCCAGATCCCCACGGGATCTTTTTCTGACTTCGCTCTAGCATAACTGATAACCTGACTCTAGGCTGACCATGTGCAAAATTATGGGCACCCATAGTTTAGAAAGGGAACAATAAACTCCAGGTCAGTAATGAAACTGGTGTGAGATCTTAAAACCAGTTATTTTCACAAAGAAAATAAAAAGAAATCTGCTATGCATTTGGAAAATGAAACTACCATAAGGCCTTCCCGCACACACACAATGCAAGCGCACAATTGGCGGAGATTTCTCCTTATGATAGTCAAACATGATTGATATGCAAAATCTCTTTGATATTATCATTAGTGCATAGTGAAAAACATTTGCAAGTATAATATTAATCTTAGCCAGCATACGTGCCATTATAGTATGCCTACAATAGCTACCATGTCAAATGGCAGGTTCTATAACTAAAACTGTACAAGGCACGTATTGATGATTGGATTTTCAATAAATGGTCAGGCTAAGGAACTTCCTGGGCCACATGGATACGTCTCTGAAGGGACACCTCGATAACTTAACCAGCTCTCCGCCAATACAAGGCCGGGCTACCTCTGTAACTAGGTAACTACTACACGAATATGCCATCCCCCGGTCGTTTGTGACCTTTATCCAAGGATCCACAACCACAAAGCAACAACCACAAAGTATAATAAATTTGCAGCTACAACATAGATAAAATATCTGGGCTCCATACCACGATACTACGCTTTTCCAGAAGGAAATGACATACCCGCACGGAGCGCTACTCCCAAATAACCTTGCTGCATCCTTCCTGTTTCGACCATTTTCGAGGAGTGAGATCCGACGAAGTCTCGTCCACAAAGCTACACTTTTCAAAAAGCCATGCTTTGATCAACAAATGATAGCCAGCACTTCGTATGCCACATTACCAATTTGGGAATATATCACTAGTAACCATCAACTACATAACCTGTGAGCTCGTACGTCTCAGAGAAGGGTGTTAAGCTAAGAGAATAAATTCTCCGCCACCAATAGAAATGTATTTGATAGAAACCAGCTTTACATCTCAAAGTGTAACGTCAGACATACATCCATACAAGTCCATTCCACGATCGAACGGAACCGAAGGCACTTTAATGAAGCCCTTGCATATCTAGATATTAACTAATCACGTCGGGAATCCCCATCACAAAGGGTGATAAATTCTCTATACCGGAGCAACCCGGTGTAGAGTATTCGACATGTAATTCTTTCGCTTTCGAAAATACCCGGCCTTCAACATCATCCTCAAATGCAATCTGAAGATGCAATCCCATTTCGTCGTATCATTATTCGAAACGGGTTTTATGACACAAAGTCCTCTCCCGGCTAATCCGAATAACGAGCGCTTATTTTAAAAATAAGTGTTATATTTAATTTCAAACAAATCACAACAATGTTCAGTTTGACCTTTTCAACAAAAGATCCAACGCAAAGATTTGATGTGGTTTTCGAATATCCATTTGGAATTCGACCCCCGGTCGCATCGAAATTCAAATGCTATATAAAGGCCAATATTGATAGTCGGTTTCTTAACTATCAATCAAAATTCACAAAAATTGCTAGATTTTAATAATTTTCCCCAATTATTTATTTTCAAAATATCTTAGCAAGATATATTTCACACTGCAACCATTTGAAAACAAATTTCAAATTACTTTCCACATTTCAATCCTTTGAAAACAAATTTCAAATCATTTTCCACATTTCAATGCTTTGAAAACAAATTTCAAATCACTTTTTCTTACGTGAATACATTTCCAAATATTTATTCATTTCCATTGAAAATCTACCAAGTTCGAAAACTTTAAATAAATTAAATTACTTATCCAAACATATATACTTGGAAATAATTAAAATAAAAACTATTTTTAAAACATCTTATTTTGAAACATTAGTTGTGAAATTTTATACTCATATCTCACATAAATCTCAAATCCAAAATAATTTTAAAATAAAATTATTAGATAGAGTATACAACTTGAATAACCATTTTCTAAATCAAACATCTATTAAATCTTTGAAATTAACTAAATAAATCTTACATTAAAGATTTAAAAAATTATTCAAAAATAATTCCTCCAACCACATCCTTTTAATCAATTTCTAACACTTTTAATTTATACTTATAAAGCAATTTTACAAAAACATACTTGGCTTTCCAGGGAAATACACCTTCCATTTCAAAATGGTCCATTTAAATCAATTAATAAACCCTTCTTGATTTATTTTAATTTATCTTTCAAATCCATAAATATCTTTCAAGCTTTTAAAAATAAACCAATATTTATTTTTAAAACAAAATTTCCCTTTTCCTTATAAAATTCCCATTGTGAATTTAAATTTCCAACTATCCACTAATATACAATTTTCAATTCGATTTCCAAATATTCACTTTCAACACCAAATCAAATTCCAAATTGATTTCCAAATTTATTTTCAAAACACAAATGAATTTCAAATTGATTTCCCAAAGATTTATTTTCAAACACAAAATCAATTTCAAATTGATTTACAAAGATTTATTACATTTTAAAATAAATTTCTTTATTTATCCCAAACTATTTAAAATCCGAATTTTTAAATAAATTCTTCAACTATTAAATAATATTGTTTAAAATCTTTTATTAAAAATCTTTTCCCGTATTTTTGGAATTAATTCGATAAGATAACAAAAATTAATCTTTTACACTTTTAAATTCCTTCTTTTAATTTATTCCAATTCCCGAAAATAAATTTTACTATTAACTTTCAACTTAAATTTTAAAAATCCAATTTATTTATTTCCGGTACCCTATGATACCAAAAATCTATTCGGCTAAACTATAGCCTTCAAAGATTTCAATCACGAATATAATCACACACAGATTATAAATAATCAACAAACAATATTGAAACAAATTCAAATATTTAAGGAATCCAGTTGGATCCCTCCAACCTGTTTCCCTACATCCACAGATGTTTGCACAACAATTAAATACCAATTCTACTTCAAGGTGGAATATCACAGTATATGGGTTTAATATAATATCATCCGCTATTATGCGGCGCATAGGGTCTTATCCGCTATATAATGCGGAAAATCAATCACTCCAAATACATATATAATACCAATTCCACTTCGAGGTGGAATATCGCGGTATATGGGTTTAATGTAATATCATCCGCTATTATGCAGTGCATAGGGTCTAAACCAATACAACTGATAATAATTTATCATTCAAGCACACAATCAATCAATTTTAAATTTAACTATTTAAAATTAAATCGAAAAATCCGATTGAGTGAGAAGATCTCACCATTGCTTTTTATTTCGCAGTCCATCCAAATTAGCTTGCTTTCTTCACGGTTTTGACCTTGTATAAATATTTGATGATTTAATTAATATTCGAAATAAATTGAACAATTCAATTTCCATTTCATAAATTTAATTAGAACTAATGATTTAATTTAACTAATTATTTAATTCAACTAATAATTTCCCTTAAAAAAATCTTTTAGTAACCATAATAGATTAAATAAGTTGATTCAACAAATAAATCTCCAAAACACATTATTTAAAAATAAATTGGTCGATTTAAATGTATATTTATTTTCTTTTGAAACTATATTCTTATAAAAAATAATCTATATAGTTTTTAAAAAAATCGGATTTTATGTAAACTGCTCAACATTTAAAAATTTCCAATTTCCAAAACCTTATCTCTACATACATTTATATATGCCTTCCTCTATTTATCTATGTATATATTAATATAGGTATGTATATACATATTTATACATTTATCTTAATATTGTACTTCTCTTTACTATATAAATTCACAAATAAATAAATCTTTAAAAATAATAATAAATAATTTTCTTAATATACCCTACTGTTATTACGTGTTTCTCACCGACACAATTATCCTAATACAGTAATATATTAAAATACTCGAGCTACCTGCTAACCAAATGTCCTGCACGCGCCCATGCCTAGGAACACAACCCTAGACTTCACGCACCACTCGCAAATGTAGCCTCCCCAATGCAAGGCTCTGCATCCAACTAGCTCGAATCAATCGCTCGACTCCTTGCTTCCTTGATTGACACTATGAGCCTCACCATCAATCGAATTCGCATCAGAGAATGGAAAGAGCAGCTTTGACCTTGAGGACACTCACATGCGTGCTCCACCAGTTGTCGCGAGCTCGACCACATGTGGCTCACCATCATCGGTCATAAAATCCAATAAGAACACGACCCTGGCTTTCGCCCCCAATGCACGACGCCAGCCAGTCGCTTCGCAATGCCAAAGAGCGACGATATCGTGTAGGGTTCACGTGATTGAAAATCTAGAAGGGCAAAGACGAGCATTTTTTCCCTTTATAAGAATCGATTTGAAATTTTGGAGATTTATATTTTCGAATAGATGTTCGATCATTTTTTTCTTTTGATTTGAATTCGTTCTGGCGATTTTTATTTTTGATATGACCAAAAGAAAAGGCTCGGCCTTTCTTTTACCTATTTTTTTATTTGTTTGCAATGTGCTTTAAATTCTATTGCATGAATGAAAATGTTGCTTCTTTTGTACAGGTGTTGGAGTGAAAGAAACTGATGCAAAATTTATCTTATAAAACAATTATCATATTTTACATTTAAATTTAAATTCAAATTGCTCCGTTAAACGCAACTCAAAATCTCAACCTCCAATTGAGGCAAGCCGCCAGACGTTTATAATGTTATGCGCCTATTCCGAACGCAATGGAAAAGCTTTCGAGTCCAAACAAGATCATATGGAGAAGATAGCTTTTCGAACCAATTAAACATTGAATTTTTTTATTTAAATTTCAGCGCGTTTGCTATTCATACGGCCAAACAATCACTCTAAATGCTGCGAAAATTAAAATCCGATAATAATATAGTATTAGGGATCAAACGAAACTGGTTTCGTCGAAATCCGAGACTGTGCCTCGGAAGGCTATATTTAAACATCGATTTAAACGATATAAATTCAAAACTGAGCAATCTACTTTCAAACTTAATTCTGAAGCTCCCATTATCTTCAGTATCATCAACATAAATTTTCTTAGCCTTGAAAATATTTTTAAACGGCTTAAAACTGAGGATTCAAATATTTTTTAACCAAATTTCCATAATTAAATTCAATAATTAAATTGTCAAATTCATGGTTAAAATTGAATTTCAAGTTGAAATAACTCCCAAAAATTTGGAATCAATTAAATATTTCATTTTTAATATGTTCAAAATTCTTGGTCGTCACATCCTTCCACTCTTAAAAGAATTTTGTCCCAAAATTGCTAGTTAAGAAGAATGATCCTTAACCCGTTTATCATTTTCCTAAAACCCAACGGTTTTATTAAAAACAAATTTTTTATTAAAGACCCAATATCACTTCAACTAACTTTCCAAAACCTTCCATAAATTCCAAACAACATTGTTTTCTTAATAATTCAAATTTAAATTCAAATTTTAAATTTTCAAAATTTTTCGAACTCCCTAAATTTTCGAAAAATTTCGCCAGCGTCTCCTTTGCACGGCTAGCTCGGTATGACTACAAAATGGCACAACGGGCCCCCAGATTTCAAAAGAAAACGAAAAGCCAAGCGGCTAGACAAAAAAATCATCAAATTTCATATAGAAATTTAAATACATACATTTTCGAGCAATTCAAATTTATCTTCGAAATCAAAATCCCAATTTCCTTTAAATCACCTGTATATCATACTAGCAATAATATCCAGATTACAACATTCAAAACCATTTTGCACCTTTCTTTAAAAAGTTTGAATATTTATTTTATTCAAATCCGTACGATGTACTTATATCATTCGTAAGAAATATCAAACTCGATCGCTCACACGATCACAAAATTTCACTTTGGAACTAGTATCGTTCACTTGATTCCCTAGTGTAGCCTCAGATCTGGTTTCTTGATCAAAAACCGTCATTATCCTTTCATAGCTGTAAACTATGATAAAGAATTTCCAGAATCAACCAAAAAATCATATCCAGGTTCGCCGTAAAAAATCGAGTAAAAAATTCTAAATCGGATCGATATAACTATCTCGAAATTCCGTGCTCGAATTCTGGATCAAATCACTATACGAATAAAATAATATACGTACATTCCACGTATTTATTCCAATTTATTATTAGCTATATCAATTTCCTTTTCTTTTATTCACATTGATTTTCATTCACTTGTTCACATTGATCTTTTCCCAATTTCCAGTTTATCCTTTATTCAATTATCAATTTAGGATAGTTTCTCAACTTCAAATTTTCAATTTTAGAATATTCTATACACTTCTTATATTTATTTTCAATTCACCATTTTGGTATTTATACTTTTATTTAAACTGGATTTCCAATTCCATGTGAATTTAATTCAGTTTTAACCATATTTTCTTTGTCATTCCTTCAATTAGTTTCACTTACTAGTTTCATTACAATACTTCGCTTTATTTATCACAAATCAAATTCAATTCCAATTCCTGTTCTTTTTACTTACAAATTTGAAATGAATTTCAACATCCAATTTCACTTTCATTTAGTTGCAACTGTAAATTTATTTGTTCACATACAATTTTATTTTCCACCTTAATAAATTTTATTCCATAACTATTTTTATCAGATTCCAAAGTTTTTCCAGCATTTCAAAATCATTTTTTGAAATCAATTCAAATTATTTTTTGTTTCCAAAACCAAACTTAGTTTGCAAACAACTTTTATTCAAAATAATTCGTCCCAATTCCCCCCGGCAACTCGAAAATGAACATCGATGATGCTGCAGTGATCACCAAAGTTATTTTCCAACGACCGAAAAGAGTTTAGAGCTTTTTATCCCTTCAAAGACATTTTTCCAAAACCTTTGGAAAACATTTTCAAATTCAAAAGGTATTTAATTTCCAAAATTTTCAAATTTCAAATCCTTTCAAAAACATTTCAAATATTCCTCTGGAATTATATTGCAAATTATAAATCACATTTACAATTCATATTTACAAATCCCATTTGAATATGGATTTTATTTCTCAATTTTAATATTATCATAATAGATTAAATAACTTGATTCAATAAATATATCTAATAAATTGGTAGATTTAAATGCATATTTATTTTCTTTTGAAACTATATTCTTATAAAAATAATCTATATTGTTTTTAAAAAAATCGGATTTTTATGTGAACTGCTCAACATTGAAAAATTTCCACTTTCCAAAACCTTATCTCTACATATACATATATATACATCCCTCTGTTTATCTATGTATATATTAATATAGCTATGTACATACATATTAATACATTTATCTTAATATTGTACTTCTCTTTATTGTATAAATTACATATATATAAATCTTTAAATAAATAAATAAATAAGTTGCTTAATATACCCTACTGTTATTATGTTTTTCTCACCGACACAATTATCCTAATACAGTAATAAATTAAATTACTCGAGTTACCTGCTAACCAAAAGTCGCACACATGCCCAGGCCTACGAACATAACCCTAGACTTCAGGCACCACTCGTAACTGTCGCCTCCCCAACGTGAGGCTCTGCATCCCACTAGCTCGAATCGCTCGACTCCTCGCTTCCTTGATTGACGCTATGAGCCTCACCATCAATCGAATTTGCATCAGAGAATGGGAAGAGCAGCTTTGACCTTGACGACACTCACATACGTGTGCACCAGTTGTCGCGAGTTCAACCACACATTGCTCACTATCATCGGTCACGAAATCCAATACGAACACGACCTTGGCTTTCGCCCACAATGCACGACACGGGCGAGTCGCTTCACAATGCCATAGAGCGACGATATTGTGTAAGGTTCACGCGATCGAAAATCTAAAAGGGCAGAGACGAGCATTTTTTCTCTTTATAAGAATTGATTTGAAATTTTAGGGATTTAGATTTTCAAATAGATGTTCGGCCATTATTTTTGTCTTTTGATTTGAATTCGTTCTAGCGATTTTTATTTTCGATATGAGCAAAAGAAAAGGCTCGGCCTTTCTTTTACCTATTTTTTTATTTGTTTGCAACGTGCTTTAAATTCTGTTGCATGAATGACTAATGTTGCTTCTTTTGTACAGGTGTTGGAGTGAAAGAAACTGATGTAAAATTTGTCATATAAAACAATTATAATATTTTACATTTAAATTTAAACTTAAATTTAAATTGCTTCGATAAACGCAACACATGATACCATGCTGTGACGCCCCACCTCTATACCCACGCTAGCCAAGGACACTACAGGGTAATTCCGTCAACTAACACGGAGAATAAGGCTGGTTAGGAGCGACCATCTATAGCCTTGCTCTAACTATCTATTGAATACATCGACAATAATCACACCAAACAGATCGACATATCCAATGAATACTTAAAACAAAACTATAGGTGGTTGAAGGATCTATCAGAACAGAATATAACAACTCAAATGTAATATACATCATAGAACAGTCGATCATCATATACACATATACTGATACATAACAGAGTATACAAAATAATACATGTCAAGTGGTATAGCAAACCACAATATACAGACGAATCAAAAAGAATACACATCAGAGTTACAACAAAAAGGACTACACAAAAAGCTTTAACAAAATGGAACAAGCTGAATAGTCCACGCGGAAGCAAAATAGGCTAAGTCTAAAAGCACCTAACCTGAAACATCTCGGTCTGACCCGAGTATAAAATACACGGGTCAGTCTAGCTAAACAAATCAGTTAGATAAACTGAACAACAATATACCTGCAAGGTTACAAGGTATAACAAATATCTCTAAGGAGATATCACAATCATCTAACAAAAGATGAATCCTATGATAACAAAACAAGCCTCATATCATAGGCAACATAGAGAAACAAAGGATACAATTATCCCAAATCAAGCCAAAAAGGCAAATAAAAAATACCAACGAAGGTAATACAAGTTCCACAAGGTAATCGCTACATATCATGCGGCTCAAAAAGACCAACACCGAAAGGCGATACCTAGGGAATATACATATGAATGAAAATATCATAAAATTTGCTCGAGCTCAGTACTGTACAAACAAGGATCCATGAGGCCGAAGACTCCAAACCCAATATCACCCATGCGGCTCATAACGACCAACATCGGAAGCGATACTAAAGGGCAACCGAATATCACCCATGCGGCTCATAACGACCAACATCGGAAGCGATACTAAAGGGCAATAAACTCGAAGGCACAAACCCGAAGGCAACATACCCGAAGGCAACATACCCGAAGGCAACAAACCGTAGTGTTGAAGGTCGGAGACCCAGTACTGGACACCACTAACTGGCGGAATGTGTCATAACTCTCAAAAAGGAATCCGAAAAGTGGTAACACGAGTCCCATAACCACTCGTTCGCACTAAACGGTTTACTATCCGTTAGTTAATTTCACACTCAAAGCAGTACAAAGTTCACCTCATATCATCGGTAAACCAAATCCGAAGGTTAAAACGATCAATTGAATAGGTCAGGGATTAATCGGAAGGATAAACACAAAGATTCATGGTCCGTGTTTTGCCCAACCATTTAATCACTCTTCCACTTCGCTCAAAGTGAGAAATTGTGCGTGTGTTTTAAATAGAAATTATTAATCGGAGAAGGAAACTTTTAATACGATTTAGAGGGATTATTTATGAAAACCCGTGAATGAAGTCAAAAATAAGTTATCAAAGCCAAAGATGCAATGACAACCACCAAAAACCAACTTGAATCGATAAAATTTGGAAAACCAATCAAAATGAGCAAAAATAGGCAAAACAGCAAAATAGGAGCAGGTCGGTTGACCGGACTACAGGGCTCGGTCGGCTGGCCAGATGTAGAAAATAATAAAAAACTCGGGATAGCAGATCGATCGACCGGCTACAGGGCTCGGTCGGCCGAACTGCAAATTTCTGCAGTTCCTGCCCTTTCTCCTCTAAATGCAAACTCTTCCAAAACGCGACCATTCGAGCAATGGACCTAAGGAGCCTTAGCCAATTGATACCCCAACTCCATTAGATCTTCGATTCGCCATCAAAAACATGCTCAAACATCAAAGTTAGAATCTTTAAAGAATCGAACCCAAACACTAAAAATATGGATATTAACCAATTCAATCCAAACCAAAAGCAAGTGCATATGAACAAGTGCTAGGAATTCATACCCAACAAAGATATATGTAAACATAGATGTGAGATAAAAATCTCACCTTTTATCTCAAAACAAAGAAGAAGAAGCTCAAACACAAGAAGGAGACTAACTTCTCTTCACTTCAACTCAACTAGCTTCAATCTAAAAATAAAACAAGTATTTTCCTAAGTTTAGGTTTTGGAATTTCTGAGATTGAAGAGAGAAGGAGATAGAGAAGATGAAGAGGAAGCTTACCAATGTCTTCTCTTTGATATTGGAGAAAGAATCAAGTTTGCAAAGAAGAAACTAGGGCTTGCAATTTCTATTTCCCTTTCCCTTCCACCATTTTCAGTTTTTCTTAAGTTAAAGAAATGAATGAGGGTGAATGGAGAGGAGAGGGCTGAGTTAGGTTAATAAACTAACAAATGGGCTGAACCCAAACCCAAAGCCCAACAAGAAAAAGTTGCAAAATTCAACTTACTCCAAACATATCAAAGCTTATACTCAAAAAGGTCGCAAATGCCATTTTGGAACCAATGGAAATGGTATCGAGCCCCAATTCGGCCATTTGCAGAAAGTAGCATTTCGGACCAAAAAAATCCGACTAACGACGCTATATTTAAATATAAAATCGTTAAATATGCGGGTTGTTACAGATCTCCCCTCCTTACAAAATTGCGTCCCCGCAATTCCTAGAGACGATATTTGTAACAACTACATACATATAACATTCAAAAGAAAAGGAAATAAGCTTGAGACCAAAAGACATTCTCACCGTTGCTAAGCGAAGATAGAAAACCTGGATAAGATCGCTCGATATACTCTCTGGTTTCCCAAGTACAATCATTGGGACTAGCGGACCATTGAACTTTAACGAGCGGTACGTCCTTGTTCCGAAGGTGTCGCCCCTCCGTGTCAAGTACGCGAATAGGTTGCTGTACAATAGATAAGTCCGGTGAGATCTCAAGCTCTTGTAAATCAGGAGAAGCGATAACAGAATCCGACTCCCAAAGACACTTCCGAAGTTGAGAGACGTGAAACACATCATGAATGCCAGATAAATGAGCTGGAAGTGAAACCCTATAAGGCACAGGGCCAATACGTTCAGTAATAGAAAATGGTCCTATAAAGCGAGGAGCCAATTTCCCAGTCGTATTGAAACGCATAACCTCCTTCAAAGGAGAAACGCGAATAAAAGCAAGATCACCAATCGAGAACTCGAGAGGCTTCCTACGGCTATCCGCGTAGGATTTCTGGCGGCTCTGTGCCTCTTACATTCTCAATCGAATAAAATCAATCTTCTCGGAAGAATCACGAACAAAATCTGAACCAAGAATAAGTTTCTCCCCAGATTCCAACCAACCTGAAGGAGATCGACATGGCCTTCTGTATAAGGCTTCGAAAGGAGCCATACCGATACTAGACTGAAAACTATTGTTGTAGGAGAACTCTACAAGAGGTAGGTGATCCTCCCAACTACCACCGAAATCAAAAATACAAATACGGAGAAGATCTTCCAAGATACGATTCACCCGTTCAGTCTGTCCGTCAGACTGCGGATGATAAGCCGTGCTAAAATTAAGCTTTGTTCCTAAAGCTTGCTAAAGACTCTTCCAAAAATGACTCGTGAATAAAGGATCACAATCACTCACAATAGAACTAGGAATACCGTGAAGTCTCACGATTTCCTTGACATATAACTTAGCCAAATGCGAAGCAGTCCTATTAGACTCAATAGGGACAAAATGAGCAGACTTGGTGAGGCGATCAACAGTAACCCAAATACTAGAATGGCCCGATCTCGAACGAGGTAGGCCGTCAATGAAATCCATAGAAATCTGATCCCATTTCCACAATGGAATCTCTAGAGGCTGAAGAAGACCCGAAGGACGTTGATGTTCGGCCTTAACACGCTGACAAGTTATGTAATTACTCACATAACCCGCCACATCGCGCTTCATGCCTTCCCAATAATAAAGACGATGCATATCCGCATACATCTTACTACTACCAGGATGAATGGTATACTTAGAACGGTGACAATCATCAAGAATGTCCTGCCTAAGTGCAAAATCAGAAGGCACAAAAAGATGGTTCTTCTTGCGAAGACACCCATGAGAATCAATGCTGAAATCCCACAACATCTCATCACAGGATCCAGACTCACAAAGCTGAATAAGATGCAACAAATCAGGATCACGCCGCTGAACATCGGCAATACGATCCAACAAAATAGGTCGAGCTCCCAAACTAAATAATAGAATAGGAGAGAGTCAAAAGATGAACCTCGATCACGAATTTCACAAAAAGATAGATTCTCAAGAATATCCCATTCGGCAAGCATCATAAAAACAACAGCCGAATGTTTGCAACTAAGCGCATTAGCAACACGATTACCCTTTCCAGGGGTATACTGGATATCAAAGTCATATGAAGCAAGATTTCTTAAGATACTTCTTAAGACCAGAAACAAAATTCAAATTCTTCTTATAAGAAGTGCTGATGAATTCAAGACCATACTTAGATAAAGCCTCGAATGATGCAACATACTCAGAAACAGAAGATTTCCCTTGCTTCAACTCAAGTAAGCGACGGGTCAATAAAACTTTTTCAGATTTAGGAACGAACTTGAGTTCAAATCGCTCCCGAAACTGAGTCCAAGAAAGTGTAGACTCGTCAATCTCGGCTACAAGAAGCTCATACCAATCAAGAGCACGCTCTTGTAATAAGCTAGAAGTTACAAGAACTCTATCATGGTCAGAAAGATCCATACAAGAGAAGATACGCTCGCACGTGCGAAACCAAGCTTGGACTTCAAGAACGGACTCGGAGCCTTTAAACGGCTTTCCTCCAAGATGAGCAAAATCATTGCACTGGCGTGCAAAGGCAGACTTGCGAGGTGGAGACACTCGAGGAGGAACTAGAGGCTGAGTGCTCCTAAACAACTCCAAAAACTGATCGGCAGACATATAAACGCCATCCGGATGTGAGCCACTGGATTGCCCAACATCCGAACGTCGTCTCCTGCCTCTTCCAACCATACGCTGAAAGTAAGATAAGAACAAGATTATTCACAAGGTAGATAATTCATTATGGAATAGTACGGAATAATATGCATTCCTAGACGTTTTCCCCAAATTCTATCTAACCTTTGATAAAAGAAGGAATAGAAAGACACGATGATTCAAAGATTTGTATCACTTGTACACTTTGATGTACCGTAATATGTGCATCTATTCTGTGTTTATCATATTTTATTCTGAACTCAGCTCTGATACCACGCTGTGACGCCCCACCTCTATACCCACGCTAGCCAAGGACACTACAGGGTAATGCCGTCAACTAACAAGGAGAATAAGGCTGGTTAGGAGCGACCATCTATAGCCTTGCCCTAACTATCTATTGAATACATCGACAATAATCACACCAAACAGATCGACATATCCAATGAATACTTAAAACAAAACCATAGGTGGTTGAAGGATCTATCAGAACAGAATATAACAACTCAAATGTAATATACATCACAGAACAGTCGATCATCATATACACATATACTGATACATAACAGAGTATACAAAACAATACATGTCAAGTGGTATAGCAAACCACAATATACAGACGAATCAAAAAGAATACACATCAGAGTTACAACAAAAAGGACTACACAAAAAGCTTTAACAAAATGGAACAAGCTGAATAGTCCATGCGGAAGCAAAATAGGCTAAGTCCAAAAGCACCTAACCTGAAACATCTCGGTCTGACCCGAGTATAAAATACACGGGAGAGTCTAGCTAAACAAATCAGTTAGATAAACTGAACAACAATAAACCTGCAAGGTTACAAGGTATAACAAGAGATATCACAATCATCTAACAAAAGATGAATCCTATGATAACAAAACAAGCCTCATATCATAGGCAACATAGAGAAACAAAGGATACAATTATCCCAAATCAAGCCAAAAAGGCAAATAACAAATACCAACGAAGGTAATACAAGTTCCACAAGGTAATCACTACATATCATGCGGCTCAAAAAGACCAACACCGAAAGGCGATACCTAGGGAATGTACATATGAATGAAAATATCATAAAATTTGCTCGAGCTCAGTACTGTACAAACAAGGATCCATGAGGCCGAAGACTCCAAACCTAATATCACCCATGCGGCTCATAACGACCAACATCGGAAGCGATACTAAAGGGCAACCGAGTATCACCCATGTGGCTCATAACGACCAACATCAGAAGCGATACTAAAGGGCAACAAACCCGAAGGCACAAACCCGAAGGCAACATACCCGAAGGCAACAAACCATAGTGGTGAAGGTCGGAGACCCAGTACTGGACACCACTAACTGGCGGAATGTGTCATAACTCTCAAAAAGGAATCCGAAAAGTGGTAACGCGAGTCCCATAACCACTCGTTCGCACTAAACGGTTTACTATCCGTTAGTTAATTTCACACTCAAAGCAGTACAAAGTTCATCTCATATCATCGGTAAACCAAATCCGAAGGTTAAAACGATCAATTGAATAGGTCGGGGATTAATCGGAAGGATAAACACACAGATTCATGGTCCGTGTTTTGCCCAACCATTTAATCACCCTTCCACTTCGCTCGAAGTGCGAAATTGTGCGTGTGTTTTAAATCGAATTTATTAATCGGAGAATGAAACTTTTAATACGATTTAGAGGGATTATTTATGAAAACCCGTGAATGAAGTCAAAAATAAGTTATCAAAGCCAAAGATGCAATGACAACCACCAAAAACCAACTTGAATCGATAAAATTTGGAAAACCAATCAAAATGAGCAAAAATAGGCAAAACAGCAAAATAGGAGCAGGTCGGTCGACCGGACTACAGGGCTCGGTCGGCTGGCCAGATGCAGAAAATAAAAAAAAACTCGGGATAGAAGGTCAGTCGACCGGCTACAGGGCTCGGTCGACCAAACTGCAAATTTCTGCAGTTCCTGCCCTTTCTCCTCTAAATGCAAACTTTTCCAAAACGCGACCGTTCGAGCAATGGACCTAAGGAGCCTTAGCCAATTGATACCCCAGCTCCATTAGCTCTTCGATTCGCCATTAAAAACATGCTTAAACATCAAAGTTAGGATCTTTAAAGAATTGAACCCAAACACTAAAAATTTGGATATTAACCAATTCAATCCAAACCAAAAGCAAGTGCATATGAACAAGTGCTAGGAATTCATACCCAACAAAGATATATGTAAACATAGATGTGAGATAAAAATCTCACCTTTTATCTCAAAACAAAGAAGAAGAAGCTCAAACACAAGAAGGAGACTAACTTCTCTTCACTTCAACTCAACTAGCTTCAATCTAAGAATAAAACAAGTATTTTCCTAAGTTTAGGTTTTGGAATTTCTGAGATTGAAGAGAGAAGGAGATAGAGAAGATGAAGAGGAAGCTTACCAATGTCTTCTCTTTGATATTGGAGCAAGAATCAAGTTTGCAAAGAAGAAACTAGGGCTTGCAATTTCTATTTCCCTTTCCCTTCCACTATTTTCAGTTTTTCTTAAGTTAAAGAAATGAAATGAGGGTGAATGGAGAGGAGAGGGCTGAGTTAGGTTAATAAACTAACAAATGGGCTGAACCCAAACCCAAAGCCCAACTAGAAAAAGTTGCAAAATTCAACTTACTCCAAACATATCAAAGCTTATACTCAAAAAGGTCGCAAACGCCATTTTGGAACCAATGGAAATGGTATCGAGCCCCAATTCGGCCATTTGCAGAAAGTAACATTTCGGACCAAAAAAATCCGACTAAGGACGCTATATTTAAATAAAACATTTAAATATAAAATCGTTAAATATGCGGGTTGTTACACTCAACCTCCAATTGAGGCATGCCACCAGGCGTTTATAATGTATATGCCTATTTTGAACGCAATGGAAAAGCTTTCGAGTCCAAACTCGATCGTATGAAGATAGCTTTTCGGACTACTTAAAACATTGAATTTTTTATTTAAATTTCAGCGCGTTTGCTATTAGTACGGCCAAACGATCACTCCAAATGCTATGAAAATTAAAGTCCGATAATAATACAATATTACGGATCCAATGGAACTAGTTTCATCGAAATCCGAGAATGTGCCTTGGAAGGGTATTTTTAAACATCAATTTAAACTATATAAATTCAAAACTGATCAGTTCACTTTCAAATTCAATTCTAAAGCTTCCATTATCTTCAGTATCATCAATATAAATTTTCTAAGCTTTGAAAATATTTTAACCGGCTTAAAACTGATGATTCAAATTTTTTTAACCTAAATTTCCATAATTAAATTACATAATTAAATTGTCAAATTCATGGTTAAAATTGAATTTCAAGTTAAAATAACTCCTAAATATTTATAATCAATTAAATATTTCATTTTTCATATGTATAAAATTCTGGGTCGTCACACCAATAGCCCTACCATTGGTGGAAATCCATTTTCCCTACGTGACATTACAGTTTTGTTTGTAGAACCTATTATGCTGAAATTTAATGAATGTTGTAACGACCCTCAAATCCGTATCCCTTGAGACAACACTATTCTCCAACAATCAACTCAAGATGAACGGAAATACGAACCATTTGGGTTAAAGAAGAAGAGGTAGAAGAAGAGAAAACAGAAAAAACAACAGCATCTGACCATCGCAGCGGAATAAAATATAATAGATATTCAACAATGTTTACACAAAAGAAAACTATATTTGTTTATACATACATCAACAGAGTTCAACAACATCAATAACATACAACTGGACACACAGCGGAACAATAATCAAGTATGGAAGTACGTATCTCCATCCAGCTCGTCTCCTGAACTCCATAGCATCATATCCTGTATCCTATAATACTCAATTTGACCCGAGCATTATAGTGAAATAACACCCGAGTCAGTCTGGAATACCAGCATGAGAAAACCACACTCAAATTGATTATTAAAGTTTCAAAAATCCTTTGAAAATCAAAAGCATCTCGTAAGACCACGCCACAAATAAACATGTTGGGTTTTTACCTTATGATAGCTAAAACACTTTTTATCAAAATCCTCTGATATTATAATAGGGTCTATTTACAAATACTTAATAAAATAGCCGAAATTGTTACATGATTAAATTCGATCTACTAACCACAAAGTGGGTAATAAAAACAAAACTCGTAAAAGGCGCGTAGGGAGAATGGATTTCCAACTAATGACTAGGCACTGGGGTACCACCTGTCACAGTACCTGGTCTAGATCAGCATACCGAGGATCACTCCCGACCCCCTGCAACACAAGACCGGGACTACCCCTTACTGGATAATCCCGAGTAAGATCACACCACGGTTGTGATCAGCAAGCGCACCACTAAGCCGAAATAAAAGGTACATCTAGACAGGAATGAGGTTCCGAAAACATTCATCCAAACAAGTCCGTCCCGGGTTCGAACGGAACTGAAGGCACTATTCCTACTACATCCATTTTGGAATTATCCTCAGGATTAGTAGCGACAAGTCCTTGCACTTCACTGCTCCATCTTCGACTCTGAACTCGTTTTCCATGAAAACGCACAAACCGGATCGAAGTGGTTTTCGAAAAATTAATCCCGATCCCGGTCTCTTCGCAACGATCAACGCATTGGCCAATATTGATAGTCGGTTATTTAACTATCAATTAACATTCACAAACATCCATCAAACATAAATAATTTCTCTAATTATTTATTAACCTCAAAATATCTTCGCAAGATATATCTTCATTTCCAATCCTTTTGAACACAGTTTCAAATCATCTTCTTTTACGGAATAAAGTTCCTAATATTTTATATTTCCACTGAAATCACCATGTACAACACTAAGATTTTAGAACAATTAAAAAAACACTTTATTATAAAATATACTTTAAAATATTTAAATTAAAAACTACTTTAATACTTTATTAAAAATATATATACTTTAAGAATATTTAAAATAAAGCTACTTTAGAAAATATAAAGCTAAATTTCTCTTTTAAAACAAAATACCAAGTCACCTTAAATAATTACTACGATAATAGATTTGAAAAATACATACTTTATAATTTAAACATTTAGAAATAATAAATTTTATAAAACATGCTTTTTTAAAAACAACATTAAAATTTTTAATTTATATTTAAAAATTTACTTTGGAACGTACTTGGCTATCCAAGTAAATATACTTTTCTTCACATCCTTTAAATATAAGTCATTGTTTATTTTTAAACAAACTTACCCATTCCTTTAATAAATTCCCGCCATGAATTTATTCTTCCCAAATATCCACTGATATATTTTACTTTACTCTTATAAACCCAGTTTATAAATTCCATAGTCACATTCTCCTTTAAATTTTCAATTTCAAACACTTGAATCAATTTCCATATTGATTTCCAATTTCCTCTATTTTGAAATAAATTCCTTCTTTATCTATTTCAATAAATTTAAAACTTGGATTTTAAAATAAATTCTTTATTCCTTTAAATAATGTCACTTAAGGTTTAAAATTCATTATTTCTCTGTTTATTTAAAATGCCCTTTCCATACTCGAAATTTATTTATTAGAATTTGAAATCACTTTTATTCTTTTCTAATTTATCCTTTAATTTATTCAAATTCTCTATAATTATTTTACTTAAAAATTCATTCTTTTATTTTCTTTTCAAAAATCCAATTCTATATATTTTGATAACTTAATGTACCAAATGTTCAAGCAAACTATAGCATTCAATATTCCAATATAATTCATCACAGAGTATCAAATAATCATAACAGGGAATATTAAATAATCTAAATAAATGCCGAGGAATCCAGTTGGATCCCTTCGACCTGTTTTCCTGCATCCACAGATGTTGGCACAATACCAATTCCACTTCGAGGTGGAATATCGCGGTATATGGGATTAATGTAATATCATCAGCTATTATGCAGCGCGTAGGGTCTCGTCCGCTATATAATGCGGGAAATCAATCATTCCATGATATATTATATACTATAATATAGCACATCAAATCAATTCAACCATTCAACCAATTATTTAAATTTAGTCATTTAAATTTAAATTAATACCAGACGAGTGAGATTAACTCACCTTTATTTGTTTGCAATCCAATCCAAACCGGCTATTCCCTCCACGATTATAGACCTTGTATAAACAATTACAGTTTATTAATGTCTTAATTAACAATTTAATTAACCAATGATTTTATTAATATCTGAAGAAGAAAAAAATCTACAAATAATTTATCATTTAATAAAGTAAATTGACCAAAAATTTAATTTAAACAAATCATTTGGGTTTTAAATTAATTTCCCCTTTTAAAAACCCCTTTTAGTAACTATAATAAATTAAATAGGTCAATCGTATAATTTTATCACCAAATCCCTTATATAATCTATTTCCAAAATCTTATATAAATTTCTTGTATCTATATATATATATATATATATATATATATATAAATTTTAAACTCTGGCATTTTAAAACTAAATAGTAAACATTCTTTACTGAAAAATAATTTATTGAGTTATATACATACATATGTTCTGATAATAAATAATGAACAAATCGAATTCCAAGAGTTTTAAACTTATTTAACTAAAATAAAATTTAATTACGTTACTGTCATTATTTTCTTTTCTATTTTTTTTCATATTCATATATGTGTTATTAAATTTAAATTGAAACATATACCTCACTTCCCTTGACAGAGCACAAACCCAGACATTGACAACTCCTCCTTCACTATCTCGACTTCGACAAACCCCCAATTTCCCCCCTTTGACTCAAGAACCTTTCTTCCCAAAGCCCTAGCTTGCCGACCTGCCAATGACTTATCATCGCGCCCCTCCACCCGTACGTCGCCCTCACGAGCAGCCGAAACTTTCCACGTGCGCGCGAGCTCTTTCGCGCTTCCCCACCGAAGCCTCAGCATCGCCGAGCTCGAGAATGGCTCGCGAGAGTGCAAGCAACACACGCAACCTGAAATTCTTGCCGACTCCACCCTCCCTATCGCGTTCGCTACCTAGAGATTCTCCGCTTGACGAAGTCAAGCCATCCAGCCTCATACTATACGCCGCTAAGCGCCACCGCTATTAGGCCATGCGTGTGCACGTTCGAGCAAGTCGCATCGAGCAAAGACTCTTTTTTTCCGATTCGATCTTGAGAATGATGAACTGGAGAGAAGGAATTAGCCTCATGATTTTTTTTAATTAAAATCAAAGAGGAACGTAAGTGATATACGGCCGAGTAAACATCATGCTGGAGAAGGCAAGGCGTTGACTCATCAGACTAAAATATTGTTTAATTACTAATATCTGACTCTACCCCGCTTGAAACTTTGAACTGCTATGGAGGCATGCCACTAGGCGTCTATAATATTATATCTCTATCCTGAACGCAATGGAAAAGGTGTTGAGTCCTAACTCGATTGTATGGAGAAGATAAATTTTTAAACCAGTTATTATATTAAATTTTCGACAAAGATTTTAGCGCGTTTATATATATATCGTGCGGCCAAACGGTCACCCCAAACACTGTGAAAATTGAAATCCGATAATAACATAATACTGCGGATCTAATGGGACTAGTTTCGTCGAAATCCGAGACTGTGCCTCGGAAGGCTATTTTTAAATTCAATTTAAACGATAAAATTTCAAAACTTAACCAAGCATTTCCAAATTCAATTTTAACACTTCTGCTATCTTCAGTACTATCAATATAAATTTTACAAACCCTTTAAATTATTATTTTTACAGGCTTAAAACTCCAGTTCAACATTTTACTCAACTTCAAATTATATAATTCAATAATTTAATTATCAAATAAATAGTGATATTTGAATTCAAGTTAAAAATTAACCTTTAAACATTTAAAATCAATTAAATATTAAGATTTCAAGTGCTCAAAAATTCCGGGTCGTCACATTCCTCCCCCCTTAAAAGAATTTCGTCCCCGAAATTACTAGTCAGGAAGAATGGTCCAATACCCGTTTACCTTTTTCCCAAAACCAAACAGTTTCTAACAACTTCCCCAAAACAATCTTTTTATTAAGAACATCCTACCACTGTTCCTAACTTTCCAAACTTCTCCCATTAGGTTCCCACCAATATCATATACCCAACCATTCAAATTTCAATTTAAAACCAAATTTTAAATTTTCAAAATTTCTCTAAAATTTTCTAACTCCTAAATTTCTGAAAAATTTCGCCAGCATCTCCTTTGCGCGGATAGCTCGGTGCAACTTCAAAATGTCTCTATGGGCTCTCAAATTCCAAAAGAAAACAAAACGCCAAGTGGCTAGATCAAAAACCCAATCTAGTTTCATACAGAAATTTAAACATATTCCTTTTTTGTCGAGCAATTCAAATTTATCTTCTGGAATCAAACCCAATTTTCCTTTCCCTTTATAATACCTGCATATCCTACTTAGTAATAGTATCCAATCACAACATTCAAAACATTTTATTGACTTCGTTACAAAATGTCAATATACATTCCATTCAAGCCGTAAGATGTACATATATTTCTATTAAATCTTCACTCAAATGCTTATTCAATGTATTTTCCTGATGCCCATCTTACTTAAGATTTTCACCATTTCTTCTTAAGTTCAATATAAGTATTTATACGCTTCCTATATTTATTTTCACTTCACCACTTTAGTTTATATCTGCTTCTATTCAAATTGGTTCTCCCATTTCCATATGAATTCAATTTATCTTCAACTCTGAATATTGAATTTTATCTTCCATTTATACTGATTCATATCATTATTTTAAATTAGTTTCATCCACTAATCTATTTCAGTTTCCAATTTGAAATCGTTTTGTCGCTAACAAAAATTTTCCCAAAAATTTCAAAAAATAATTCTAACTCCCAAATTTTTCGGAAAATTTTGGCAGAGTTTCCTTTGTACGAAGGAACTTTTGCAGTTTGACAAGAGATATAAATATATATACATCGACCCACCCGGTCGGAAAAACAAAAACAATTCATATTTCCTATTTTTATTGCGTAGGCGTACCTTTATTTAGCATTTTTAAGCAAGCGGCTTATTATTTTAGCACCTAGCGCGTCCAAATCCAGCCAAACGGCTTCCCGGTACCTGTACTTACTTCATTTAAACATGTAAGTGCTAAATATATGCAATTTATTAACATTTCACTCTTTAAAACAACTACAATTCATGAATACTAAAAGCAATGCACACTAAACACTTTTCATAAGCACTTTCAATGTTCTAACATTTATTTTAATTGCTTACAACCAATCACCCATCGTTTTACTTAATCCGAAAGGTTAACAACTCACATGCTTACATTCAATTCATTTTTAAGGAAAAAAACTCATATTCAATTCAATTGATTTCAAAGTCAATTTTATTTCACTTCTATCAATTCATATAATATTATTTAATCTCGGTTTCGTCAAACTACAATTTATTTCTACGGAATTCGACTATATTCATGTGAATAAATAATTACTTAAGCCTATAACCATTTTAAATTGATTCCAACTCATTTTATATTTAATTCCATCCCATTTTAATTTATTCGCCAACCTTATATATTAAAATCATTTCATTGAGCTTGACGACATTCAATTCTTATATTAATAACCACTTCCCGAATTAATTTAACCTAAACTTTTATTTAATGAACTTTCATCATTACTCGAAGTTGAGCTTCTAATTATTTTTAACCTAAGTTAGTTTACTTCAATTTATTCCAACTTCAAAACTTAAGCTCATTTCATTTGCGAATAAATTTTCTTTTTCACTTTAACTTATCAAATCTCATTTCTATCTACAAATTTATTTGATTAATTCTTTTGTTTTGTTCGTTTCAAATTTAAATTTCCAAATTCAATTCATTCACGACTCATTTAATTCAATTAGCCATTCTCATAATCCACTTACAATTCCAAGTTGAATTTCTATTTATAACTCGGGTTTCATTTACAAATCCATCATTAACTCAAATTTCAACTCTTATTTATCCAACTAGTGTTCCATTTCTAGATTTTATAATTAATTATCAAATTGGCTCACTTCCAATTTACAATTCAATCTTTGATTTTTATCTTCAAAAATCACTTTATTACTTTACTTGAGTTCAATCTAATTTATAATTCGAGTTTAGATTTCTATTTCACTTTCCAAAATACCAAATACATTTTTATTTTGGCTTATTCCTTCCAATATTCAATTTCAGTTCATTTACTTACAATTATAAATTCATTTGTTCATTCACAAATTTATTTTCATCCAATAAATTTTATTTTCAAACATTAATTATTTTTAGTCCATTTGAACTAATTCTACACCTCATTTTACACAATTTCAAATCAAACATTATCCAATATTCAAGTTTCATTTTTAACTAATAACTTTTATTTCATTTACCTATTTCCTTTAGCCTACTTAGATTTATTTCCTCACATTCACTTTTTATTTAACTTGGTTTAGTTACATTCTAATTTTATTCAAATTTTAAGTTTTTATAAGTTCTCCAATTTATTTATCTTCTGTTTGCTAACTTTTTTATATAAGTTTCCAAACTTATTTAACATTCCATAATCATTTTAAATAAGCTTCCAGAGTTTCATCCAAACATTTCAAACCAACTCCAGAGTTTTAAAACATTACTAAAATGTTAAAAATTCAATTTTGTAAACATATATATCTAAATCAAAATATTCCTTTGCATTTTCAACATCAAACCCAATTTCACAAACAAACATTAATCCAAAACATCCAGGTAGCAATCCCCCTCTTTGGAAACTTGAAAATGAATACCAATGATGTCGCGATCATCATCGAAATTATTTTCCAACGACCAAAAAGAGTTCAATTCTTTTATCACTTTAAAATCCCTTCAAATATTTTTAAATTCCAAATCTCTCTAGATTTCAAATCCGATTCAAAAATATTTCTCAAATATATATTATTTTTCCCGACTTTTTGAGAATCATTTTCAAATTCAAAGGAATTTAAATTTTCAAATTTTCAAATTCTAAATCCTTTAAATTTATATTCAAACATTACTTTGGCATTTTATCTTATTTTAGTTATTAATCACACTATAATTCACATTTATAGTTTGCATTTACAAATCTCATTTGTATATGAATTTGTTTCTCAGTTTTTAATTATGATTTCAATTCCCTATTCAATTATAAATCACATTTACAGATCCCATTTGTATATGAATCATTTCTTAGCTTTTGGTTATGATTTCAATATCCTATTCAATTTGCACATTAATGATAATAATTTAATACCATCATCCCTAACAACCAAGCATCCATATCTAACTATCGTAATTTACGAAAAATTATTCCATTTATATATGAAAATAATTTGGGTAAAATTATTTCATTTACCCTATTTAAAACAATACTGTGTCAGTTTATCCTGTTTAAGAGTTTAGAAACCCCTATCGATGACATGGCGTCCTACATATCGACCAGAACCCATAAACGCTCAACCGACAAATCAACACAATATAAAACAATTTTATATTCACTAACAAACACACTCTTATCTATTAATACGCTCAAGCTCAATCTAGAGTACTATGGACTCTATTCTATGAGTAATTCCCACAAGAGCCAAGGTTATCACCAACCTAAGCTCTGATACTACTGTAACGACCCACAAATCTGTACCCCTTGAGTCAACACTATTCTCCATCAATCAACTCAAGATGAAGGGAAATACGAACCATTTGGGTTAAAGAAGAAGAGGTAGAAGAAGAGAAAACAGAAAAAATAACAACAAAATCTTACCATCGCAGCGGAATAAAATATAATAGATATTCAATAATCTTTACACAAAAGAAAACTACATCTGTTTATACATACATCATCAGAGCACATCATTAGAGTTCAACAACACCAATAACATACAACTGGATACACAGCGGAACAATAGTCAAGTATGGAAGTACGTATCGCCATCCAACTCGTCTTCTGAGCTCCATAGCATCATATCTTGTATCCTATAATACTCGGTCTGACCCGAGCATTATAGTGAAATAACATCCGAGTCGGTCTGGAATACCAGCGTGAGAAAACCACACTCAAATTGATTATTAGAGTTTCAAAAATCCTTTGAAAATCAAAAGCATCTCGTAAGACCACGCCACAAATGAACATGTCGAGTTTTTACCTTACGATAGCTAAAACACTTTTTATCAAAATCCTCTGATATTATAATAGGGTCTATTTACAAATACTTACTAAAATAGCCGAAATTGTTACATGATTATATTCCAGCTACTAGCCACAAAGTGGGTAATACAAACAAAACTCGTAAAAGGCGCGTAGGGAGAATGGATTTCTAACTAATGACTAGGCACTGGGGTACCACCTGTCACGTTACCTGGTCTAGATCAGCATACCGAGGATCACTCCCGACCCCCTACAACACAAGACCAGCGCTACCCCTTACTGGATAATCCCGAGTAAGATCACCCTACGGTTGTGATCAGCAACCGCACCACTAAGCCGAAATAAAAGGGACATCTAGACAGAGATGACCTCACCCTGAAATGGGTGCTACCCACCTAGCCTTGCTGCATTACCCCTGATTTTCAGTCATTCCCGGTTGATGAGGCTTGAGGCTAAGCGTTACCTTTTTAGAACATATCCCTTAGAATGCCCATCGTCCACCTGACGATGTTCCGAAAGCACATCCATACAAGTTCGTCCCAGGTTCGAACGGAACCGAAGGCACTATTCCTACTACATCCATTTTGTAATCATCCTCAGGATTAGTAGCGACTAGCCCTTGCACTTCACTGCTCCATCTTCGACTTTGAACTCATTTACCATGAAAACGTACAAACCGGATCGAAGTGGTTTTCGAGAAATTAATCCCGATCCCGGTCTCTTCGAAACGATCAACGCATTGGCCAACATTGATAGTCGGTTATTTAACTATCAATTAACATTCACAAACATCCATCAAACAAAAATAATTTCTCCAAACTATTTATTAACCTCAAAATATCTTCACAATATATATTTCCATTTCCAATCCTTTTGAACGCAGTTTCAAATCATCTTCTTTTACGGAATAAAGTTCCCAAATATTTTCTATTTCCACTGACATCACCAAGTACAACACTTAGATTTTAGAACAATTAAAAAAACACTTTATTATAAAATATACTTTAAAATATTTAAATTAAAAACTACTTTAATACTTTATTAAAAATATATATACTTTAAGAATATTTAAAATAAAGCTACTTTATAAAATATAAAGCTAAATTTCTCTTTTAAAACAAAATACCAAGTCACCTTAAATAATTACTACCATAATAGATTTGAAAAATACTTACTTTAGAATTTAAACATTTAGAAATAATAAATTTTCTAAAACATGCTTTTTTTAAAACAACATTAAACTTTTAATTTATATTTAAAAATTTACTTTGAAACGTATTTGGCTATCCAGGGAAATATACTTTTCTTCACATCCTTTAAAAATATTCATTGTTTATTTTTAAAAATTTTTACCCGTTCCTTTAATAAATTCCCACCTTGAAATTATTCTTCCCAAATATCCACTGATATATTTTACTTTACTTTTATAAACCCAGTTTATAAATTCCATAGTCACATTCTCCTTTAAATTTCCAATTTCAAACACTTGAATCAATTTCCAAATTAATTTCCAATTTCCTCCATTTTGAAATAAATTCCTTCTTTATCTATTCCAATAAATTTAAAACTTGGATTTTAAAATAAATTTTTTATTCCTTTAAATAATGTCACTTAAGGTTTAAAATTCATTATTTCCCTGTTTGTTTAAAATCCCCTTTCCATACTCAAAATTTATTTATTAGAATTTGAAATCACTTTTATTCTTTTCTAATTTATCCTTCAATTTTTTCAAATTCTCAATAATTATTTTACCTACAAATTCATTCTTTTATTTTCTTTTCAAAAATCCAATTCTATATATTTTGATAACTTAATGTACCAAAATGTTCAAACAAACTATAGCATTAAATATTCCAATATAATTCATCTTAAAGTATCAAATAATCATAACAGAGAATATTAAATAATCTAAATAAATGCCGAGAAATCCAGTTGGATCTCTCCAACCTGTTTCCCTGCATCCATAGATGTTAGCACAATACCAATTCCACTTCGAGGTGGAATATCGCGGTATATGAGATTAATATAATATCATCCGCTATTATGCAGCGCATAGGGTCTCATACGCTATATAATGCGGGAAATCAATCATTCCAGGTATATTACATACTATAATATAGCACATCAAATTAATTCAACCATTCAACCAATTCTTTAAATTTAATCATTTAAATTTAAATTATTATCAGAGAGTGAGATTAACTCACCTTTATTTGTTTGCAGTCCAATCCAAACCGGCTATTCCCTCCACGATTATAGACCTTGTGTAAATTGTTCCAGTTTATTAACATCTGAATTAATAATTTAATTAACCAATGATTTTATTAATATCTGGAAAAAAAATCTACAAATAATTTATCATTTAATAAATTAAATTGACCAAAAATTTTATTTAAACAAATCATTTGGGTTGTAAATTAATTTCCCCTTTCTAAAACCCCTTTTAGTAGCTATAATAAATTAAATAGGTCAATTGTACAATTTTATCACCAAATCCCTTATATAATCTTCTTCCAAAATCTTATATAAATTTCTTGTAACTATATATATGTATATATTTTAAACTCTGGCATTTTAAAACTAAACAGTAAACATTCTTTACTGAAAAACAATATATTGAGTTATATACATACATATGTTCTGATAATAAATAATGAACAAATCGAATTCAAAGGTTTTTAAACTTATTTAACTAAAATAAAATATAATTACCTTATTGTCATTATTTTCTTTTCTGTATATATATATATATATATATATATATATATATATATATATATTCATATATTCATATATGTGTTATTAAATTTAAATTGAAACATATAACTCACCCCTTGACAGAGCACAAACCCAAACATCGACAACTCCTCCTTCACTATCTCGACTTCGACAAACCCTCAAATTTCCCCCCTTAGACTCAAGACCCTTCCTTCCTAAAGCCCTAGCTTGTCAACCTGCCAATGACTTGTCATCGCGCGCCTCCACCCATATGTCGCCCTCACGAGCAACCGAAACCTCCCATGTGCGCGCGAGCTCGTTTGCGCTTCCTCACCGAAGCCTCAGCATCGCCGAGCTCAAGAATGGCTCGCGAGAGTGCAAGCAACCCACGCGACCTGAAACTCTTACCGACTCCACCTTCCCTCTCGCATTCGCTACCTAGAGATTCTCCGCTAGACGAAGTCAAGCCATCCAACCTCATACTATTCGCCGCTAGGCGCCACCGCTAGTAGGCCATGCGTGTGCACGTTGAGCAAGTCGCATCGAGCAAAGACTCTTTTTTTTCCGATTCGATCTCGTGAATGATGAACTGGAGAGGAGGAATTAGCCTCGTGATTTTTTTATAAAATTGAAATCAAAGAGGAACAGAAGTGATATACGGTCGAGAACACATCGTGCTGGAGAAGGCAAGGCCTTGATTCGTCAGTCAAAAATATTATTTAATTATTAATATCTGACTCTACCCCGCTAAAAAGTTTGAACTCCTATCAAGACGTGCCACTAGGCGTCTATAATATTATGCCTCTATCCCGAACGCAATGGAAAAGGTTGCGAGTCCTAACTCGATCGTATAGAGAAGATAACTTTTTAAACCGGCTATTATATTAAATTTTCGACAAATATTTTAACGCGTTTATATATATCGTACGGCCAAACAATCACCCCAAACACTGCGAAAATTGAAATCCGATAGTAATACAATATTGCGGATTTAATGGAACTGGTTTCGTCGAAATCCGAGACTGTGCCTCGGAAGGATATTTTTAAATTCAATTTAAACGATACAATTTCAAAACTTAACCAAGCACTTCCAAATTCAATTTTAACATTTCTACTATCTTCAGTACTATCAATATAAATTTTACAAACCCTTCAAATTATTTTTTTACAGGCTTAAAACTCCAGGTTCAACATTTTACTCAACTTCAAATTATTTAATTCAATAATTTAATAATCAAATAAATAGTGATAATTGAATTCAAGTTAAAAATTAACTTTTAAACATTTAAAATCAATTAAATATTCCGATTTCAAATGCTCAAAAACTCCGGGTCGTCACAAATGTAACAATTTCGGCCATTTGAATAAGTGTTTGTATATAGACACAACTATAATATTAGAGAATTTTATAAGAAATATTTTGGTTGTCATAAGGTAAAAACTTGACATGTTTATTTGTGGCGTGGTCTTACGAGATACCTTTGATTTCAAAGGAGTTTAAAAAGTTTAATAATCCAATTGAGTGTGTTTGTTATTTAACTATAATGCTCGGGTCAGACCGAGTTTAAAGAATAAAAGAAAGGATCATGTGGAGCTTAGAAGACGAGCTGGATGGCGAGACGTGTCACACGTATTTGTTATATACTCCGCTGTATCTGATTAACTACATAGTCAATTTTGTGAGGATAGGTTATGATAACTGTCTAGTAGCGTGTTATGAATTTTGTTGTACTTTGATGATGTAATGTATAAACAGATATAATTCTTTTTGTTTAACGATTTGTCATTTATCTATTATATAGCGATCCACTGCGATTGTGAGATTCTGATATTGTTTCAATTTCTTCTTCTACCTCCTTCTTTTTTAACCCTAATGGTTCGATTTTTCGGCATTTGATACAGTGAACGTATTAAGGTCGATTTTCGGTGTCGAAAAATCGAGTCGTTACAACATTGTTTGAGTGGACTCTTGTTCGTCGCCTTCATCATTACGAGGAACATTTTCAAATAATATGTTCACATGGTCAATGAATTAGTGAGAGAAAAAGAATGAAGCTTCTTTTTCGATGTAAGATTTACATATCGAACCTTCAACTCATGCTTTTTGCCTTACTTTTTTCTTCAAATGATTCAACTGTCTATGCAAAATATATTTACATTAACTTTAACTTCCGAATATAATTAAATTAATATGAAACATATTTCATACCCCTCAAATGGATATATCCATCCATATTGCACAGGACCTCGAGGTCGTGCTTCAAATGAGAGATGAACAGGTAATTGTTTCAATACATTAAAAAAACCTAGCTGAAATATTTTCTTCAATTTGCAAAGCAATATAGGAATATCTTCTTCAATTTTACGTAAATGTTGCACTTTTAAAGTAGTCGAAAAAAGCTCTTTGTAAAACAGACCAAGCTCCGTTCTTACCTTCCAAACTTTTATGGGTAATAGTCCTTTGAATAGAATAGGTAATAAATTTTCCATCATTATGTGATAGTCATGGCTTTTCATTTCGCTCAATCTACCTTTTTAAAGTCAACACATCTACGAAGATTTGTTGAAATCCCATCAGGAAATAATAATCCTTCCAAGCATTTTAACACAACTTTAACTTGATTATTATCTATCTCGTAACATGCTTTGGGCTACTATCATTTGGTTTCATATGAAGCTCAAGACGTTTGCATAATTCTTGTATATCACATCTTGATTTCAAATCGTCCTTAGTCTTCCTCTTGACTTTCAAAATTGTGTTACAAACATTATTAAAGACATTTTTATCATTGTGCATCACATAAATATTATGAAGAAGAAGATCCTTCTAATAAGGCAACTCGAAAATTATAATTTGTTTGCACCAATTATGAATAGTCGATTTGCCTGTAATTTCTGTTTGCACCCCAGTTTCTTATACTTTGGATAGTCCCTTATAAGTTTGTATATGTCTTCTCTTGACCATATTTTTGTTGGTTGTCTGGTTTCTACTCTATTAGCTAAAAAAAAATTTCTGTCTCCTCTAAGGGGATGATTGACATGGAGAAAACATCGACGAAAATCGAACCATGAAATTTTCTTAAAAAAGATGCCCATGTTTTCTCCATGCAATAAGGATAAGCTAGACGACCGGATGTACTCCATCCTGAAAGCATTGCATAAGCATAAAAATCACTTATGGTCCACAAAAAAGAAGAAAACATGCGGAATTATTTTTCTCTTTGAAATGGAATATGTTTCTTTATGTCGGATCGTCTGGGCCAGGAATGCAACAATAAGAAACATATATTGCATTTTCTTACACATCCACGGAGGTAAATTATAAGGTGTGATGGTAATGTTCCAAGATGAATATTTAGCATCAAATTGAGAAAATGGTGAAAAACCATCCGTACATAATCCAAGTCTAACATTACGACTCTCCGCTGTAAAATTGGGATAAGTTTTATAGAAATGCTTCCTTGCTTTTCCATCGGCTGGATGTGTCAACGTACCTTCTTCCTTTGTTCTCACGCTGTGCTATCTTATATGAAATGCAGTTTCAGAAGATGCATATAATGTTTGAAGCCTAGGAGTGATGGGAAAAATAATGCATACGTTTGTATGGAACTTCCTTTCCCTTTTTTTTCTTGCTTTGTACCTTTTCTCGTCATATATTCTACACTTTCTAAGAGTGATGTTCTCTTTCCAAAGCAACATGCAGCCATATAGACATGTATCTATTTTTTGATAATGTAAACCAAAACCCTACATAAGTTTTTTAACTTCATAGTGATTTCCACACGTTAAATTATCGGGCGACTTATGTCTTTTTGCAGCTTTTACAACAGCTATAAATCCGGCTTCGGTGATGTCGTATTTTGACTTCATCGCAATGTATTCTATGGTCACTGATAGGTGGGTTCCGCTTTTACAACCATCCCAAAAAGGTTTATTAGCACCGTCCAGTAAATCATAAAAAAAATTACTTTAATATTTGATTCTTCAACATTTACATCATCATTGTCAACTTCAACTGTAGGGAATATTGATCGCGCTGCATCTTCAACCATACTTTCCATACGGTTCGTCATAACAATTTCATTACCAACAATCTCTAATTCAGAATCTATGGAAGTATGTGCTACAACTTCTCCATGACGATCCCAAACATAATATTCCAACACTAGACCATTTTTGCACAAATGGACTTCCATAATATCGGGTGACAAATACTTCAAATGTTTACACCTACTTCATGGACAGCGAATTTCTACATCGTTACCGTTATTACTCAAAGTAAATTCAATAAATACGTTTATATCATTATAAAAATCTTCTTTTATTGAGCCTCTCAATCCCCTTCTTTGATACATCCGTCTTATCCGATCAAAAAAAATCAATCATTTTTATTTGAAAAAGTGTCACAAATTCAAAAATAAATATTGGTCATTTTGACATTTTATTTTTCAATGTATCGATACAAAAACTTATACGCGTCAATTTTACCCCACTTAAGAATACAATATAGAAATGTTGGCTTATGGAAATCTTTTTTTCCTTGGTCGGTCATCCTACTTTCCATTACAAACACAATAAACACTTACATTTCATACATTATTTCGTTTTAAACAATTCAACAAAATTTTGGCAGCATTTCACTTTTTTCCCTACATTGTACACAAATGCGTGTACATAGGAAACGAAAAAGAACAGTTACAGCGAAATTTTATAATCCATTTGAAATGAAATAATGTACGAAATGTAATTGTTTATTGTGTTTATAAATTGTCCAATACAGGGACAAATCTAACAACTATTGTACTAGATGAATATAAATGATCGTTTTGTGACAAAAACAGATATTTATATAACGATCATGTATAACACCTGTTGGACGGAGATGTAAAATAAGTAGTTTATAAAAACGAATATTTACTAATTTTATATATTAAAAAAATATTAATTTACCACATTTATTCCACGTATTTTACTGAATAAGACTGCTTCAATATTGTTGTCAATTTTCAATACATTTAAAAAAAATTTAGGCTCATGCGTTCATTATTGTTACACAAGTCAAGATGTTATACAACTCATGTCTTATTCCAATTAACTCAATACAATGGTAGAATTAATGCATATATAATGATTTACACATACATACACAATCATAAATTATACAACTCACGGTAACATATGAAATACATATACCATGAGGTACTATAAACTATTATTAGGCTGTTGGAAACAATTACAATCACTATTTATCCCTAATTTATCAACTTATGCAAATCAAGATTTAGGGTAAAAATTATTTTTTTCATGAAAATAAGAGATTATACCTGAGATTGAAAGCAATAGAGTGTGATAAGGTGACCGTGGAGGATCCAGAAGCTTAAAATTGAAGATTGCGAACTTGAAATTAGGGTTTAGGGATTTTGATTTGGTTTCTTACGTTCAGCAAATGAGGAAGAAAGGCTTCGGCTTGACTTGATAATCGCGAATTTGCGACGGCTTCCGACGGCCATCGACGACCTGTCAGAAAAAGGCCATGGAAGCCGTCACCGCAAGTTGTCGGTATTCTAGCCTTTTCTAGTAGTGTTATAACCTTAAACCTTCTTATTCTCATCATTAGTCAAGCAAACAATATCCCAATTAACTTTACTTCTTTTTCCCTCCATAAAAATTACGAACACAAACTATTAATTTTATCAATGGTTCCATTAGAAATTCAAAAACTAGCAGCCCAATACACAAAAATAGTAGTTACTGTAGACTCAATTAGTTATAGGCTTCCCGCTAGACATAAAAGTTTATATTTCCATCCTTGTACCATTTTCTTGGTTCTATCAATGAGCTAATTACAAGCTGAGATATTTATGTGTTGAATGGTTGAAGGCAATCCTAAATGTTTCATAGGATCTTCAGGTCGCTAAATTTGTTAAATATTTATAATATATTCACCGTTGTTCGAAGTTAAAATAGATTTTTGGAATTTAACATAGTATTTGAACTGGAAATTCAAATGTATAAATATTATCATGACTTACTTTTTCTACTCATAAATATCGACACTAATATATCCACAGTATTCACAAGCCAAACATCCAAGTCTAGAAATACAGATCGTTAGATAAAATAAAACGAAAGAAGAAAAAGAACAAGAAAAAAGTAAACAAAACATCTGAATCTCACAACTGAATGACAACATATAATATCAAAAAAATAGTACAAAGTGTCATTCTAAGATACATATTATTTTAGAGTTATAATCTTATGTACTATCATCAGCTCGGACAGTTATAATAGATGTCCTCACAAATGCTAATATATACATACTAGTAGCACAATAGAAATAGTAATATTACGATAGGTGAATGCATCCAGCTCATCTCTAAGAGTACCAAAGAATATCAACGAAAAATACCTTTATCAAACTACTTGAAAGAGATATGAGGAACTAATGGAAAGATAAATCCTGGAGTTAGACATAAGTATGATGTGAGAAACTTAAGAAATGCATGTACAATATGTAACAGTAACTTTTATGATCGACCAAATCATCGAAATAGTTTTCCCCCTAAAATAACCAGACCATCTAATAAGCACATATGACAATATAATACATTACATCTAGGGTGTAGAATATAAATCAAAAAATAGCTATGTTGCACGTACAACGGAACAATACTAATTAAACAATCAAAATCACTAAGGTGCATTGGCATATAGATTTCCATTGGATGTCCCCTCTGTATGTCGAGCACAAACCTCCTGACAAGGGACAAAATAACCTTATGAGTAGAGAAGATCTCTAGATAAAATATACTATAAGATAAACATAGCTAGTTCGTGCCTGTAACATGTGATACAGAATATCATCGCCCCCGCATGCATATCTGTAAGCATTTCTGAATATAGAGCAGATATCTCATATTCTAATTGTTTTCAAGGTTTGAACTAGTTCTCGAAATGATGATGTCGAACATCAGGTAAAATATTAGACTCTATAGGGCAATATGTATGAAATCAAACAAAATAGTGAATTTTGGAGCTGGTTTTGGGCTCCTCATAAACAACCTACTTTTATCTAAACTAGAAGGTATTGCTATTTAAAAGTAATTTCACTTTTTATATTCATTGGCCCAAAAGAACTTGCAACATAGGTTACTCAACCCCTTCATCCTTATCCATCCTTTCTCTTTTATCTTCATTTCCTAAATCGATTTCCCACATTCTCTTGAATGCCTAGCGAAAAACAATTTGCATGGAAAAAACATACGCGTCATCGATCTGAGATGCACGCATGATTGTGATAGAGAAGAACCGCATGTCCTTAGAGGCTTAGTTGGAGGAAGCAAAAAGGCGATTCATGCTCGAGAATTTGGTGGCATGTTCGGCAACAAGGTGCGACAATAATTAGTTCTTTTTCTAGCTTGAAGGGAGAAGACATTGGGATTTTGATTAGTTCTTTTTGAGAGTGTCGATCTGGTTGGTATGATCTTGTCTTGATTTATAGTGAGAATAATCTTCTATATTAATTACAGAGAGTATAACCCTTTCAAGTTTTATTGTAAAGTTTTCATCCTACCGGTTCAATCACTTCTCATTCCCATTTAGCATTAAGTATAATCACTTTTGAATTTTAAAATTTGAGTATAAAACTCCATTTTATTTCAATTTAAAGTTCAAATGTATGTTCTGTTGTAGTAGTTGTTGGATTAAATTATAGCATTTAAGTGAGTATAATTATCCTTATCTTTAATTTTTTTTAAGCAATTCGATCTTATATTAATTGATTGCAAAATTACAATGAATATAACCTCTCTTCGAACATAACAATATACATTATAATTTATGGTTGATTGTGCTATCAATGATTGTTGAATTGTGTTATATATGGTAGACGAAAATTATATTTTTGTTTGTTGACTGAAAAATAAATAAATAAATAATACACAATATACAATATATTATGATGATTGAATTGAATAAATTTTTAAAGCAAGTATGGTATTTAAAAGAATTTTATTTTGAAATATATTTAAACATGTTTTTGGAAGATGTTGAATTGATTTATTTGAATTTTTACAAAGAAGGAACATTTTATACTGAAATCATAGAAAGGAATTTTTGGTAGATTAGATTACACGAAATATTTCCATACAAAATGATTTGAACTATTTTGACATCAATAGAATTTGAATTTAAGGTTGAATTATTTCCAAGTGGAAAATATGGGATTTCGAATTAAACTGAATTTAAAATCCTACATGAATAATTTTATTTAGATTTTTAAGTAGAAAAGTTTTTTCTATAAAATAAAGATTGATTTCTTTTACAAATAATTTGAATTTGAATTTAAATCAAAAAAGTTGAATGGTTTATTTAAACAAGCTTTCGTATAAAATAAATTTTGGAGAATTATTCATAGCCAATTTTATAAATTTTGTATGAAATGAACCAAAGGCGTTTCGATAGTATATTTACTACTATTAATTTCCCAATTTGAAGAAAATAAAATTATGATTTTGTGTATTTCCTATTTGGAAATGGTTTTGATCATTTTACCCTTTAATAGATATTGCTATTTGTTTTATAATCTGTTTGGTAGTATTGCTTTTGATATCGCTAAAAGGTATTGCCCAAGCCTGCATTGTAGGAGTTGGATTAAAAGGTTCCTTTCCTGGGTGTCGATTGCAAATGAGAAATATTATGATTTTTAAACTAGATTTTACGAAAGTGTATTATACTTCGATATCTAGTTTTGATGAATTTATCGTGTATTTTGGAACTGATTTGATAAATGGAAAAGTGGTAGTTTTAAACAAAGAAAAGAGGAAATACTATTTTAACTCATGCTTTGGAATGATATTTTAGGATAAATTAAATATTTAAATTGATTTGAATTTATAACCAACTATAGTTATGTTTAAAATAGTCAAATCATTATGTTATTACTTGAGCTTGGTTACACTCGCGCTAGATTTCTAGCCTGGCTCGGAGTTTTGTGTTGTGACAACTTCTTGGGTAAGACTGAGGTTGAACTACATGTTGATATTATTGTTGTATGTGCTTTGTGGGCTACGACATGGAGATAGGGTCGATAATGATAGCGAGCATTTACTTTGTCTATATTGAAATTACTTAGTATTGGTCGAATGATGTAATGTGTTGTATGTTGTATATTCATAGGATGAGGTATTCGATTTTCATATATGATATAAAATTTATTTCTTTTATTCATTTCAATTTTATTAGTTGGAAAATTTTACTTGTGTCCCTTATGCTTTCAGTTCTAGAACTTGTGAACGTGTCTTGTGTCGTGACAAGAAATGTATTATTTTTGATATATTTAGGTAATTGAAACGTATTCATGCCAACCCAAAGTAGGATATGAGAGATCGTTCCTTCTGTGCACATTGATCGGAGTTACTGGATGGTAAACTCCCTTTGATAGGTCACTAGAGCCAGGGTATCTTAACAGTCAACTAAAAGTCATAGCATATCCAATCAGAATAAATGTTATTACTGAAAAAAGGATTTTGAATTTGGAATAGACAGTTGCATGCAGATATTTATGGAGCTTTGGCCGTAACCAAGTTCTAAGTATTGAAAGTGATATAGTGAGATGAAGAGAAAATGTATATATTGACTAAACTATCCATGCCTATATTGAATCTTATAACATGTATAAATAACATACTATTATTTATAATTACCTTAGTGTTAAAGCAAAAAAAATTGAATAGTGTTTCAAGAAAATTACTTGCTTTTCATGAGAAATTTGAGTATTTTGATAACCAAATCATGAGCTTCAGGCATATATTCAATCACGAAAGTGTTAGCAGTGTTATTCGTAATACCATTGTCTCTATTACTAGCATCTCGAAATGGATTGTTTCCTTTTGTGATGCAAAAGAAAATTAAACATTCTAAGCCGAATGTTAGAAGATATAATATGTTAGCCATGGAAAAAAAGTTATGGAGCCTTTCATATGAAGTCCCATAATTTGATGAAACATAAATAACATGATTATTTACTATATATGATTTTTTTTAAAATATGATATCCTTTCATATATCTAAAATAATTATATACATTTATGTTTCTCTAGATTATGTGACATCTGAATAGTAGGCTCATGAACTTCTTTTCCATTACCATCATAATATATCAACCAGCATGTTGTGCTAAGGATGTTTATTTCTTTCATCACCAAAGAAAACCATCCATTTGGAGAATCTAGTACAAGAGAAACAATATTAGGAATGACTATGCAAACATTTTTGTGATTGAACATATACCCGAGGCTTATTATTTGGTTACCAAAGTGCTTAAGCACAGTCCCGATGAAATTTAAGTAACTTTTTATAAATACTTTTCAATTATTTTATGCTATGACATTAAATATAAGTATATTATTCATACCAGTTGTGAAATTCCTATATACAAGGCTAGCTCGGTCAGTATGCGATTTTCAATTATGATGTTGATCATGACAATCGTCCAAATCTAGAAGATAACATAGTTAGACCAGACTGAGTACCACCAACTGTGTAAACTGAATTGTGATATTGTCATGTTATAATTTTGCTTACAATATTGGACTATTCTCTATAAATTGTCATTTACATGATTGATTACATTTTCATTTAAATTGCGGTATCACTATTAGACTGTGACGCCCTGTTATTCCTAATGCCTAAAGTGAAGTCAAACGTTGTCTATGCTTGCAAACTAACATTGGATTTTAAGAACGCTTGGCCAATTGAAACTTCTTTACTAACTACATTTAATTCTCACGATAGAATTATACAATAAAATGACATATACTATTTATCTGCATCAATAATACGGTCATAGTTTATTGATTACAGGAAATAGAGTAACAAATATTTAATATAAATATTAGAAAAACATGTAACCTGGAAGCATGAGTAATAGCTTTATTCATTCCATTCCCCTTTTCTTTTCCTGTAAGGATGAAATCTTTATATAAACATATACAGGATATATATTAAGTAGTATAAATGTGTAAGAAAAAAGTGCCCAATTAGATTTGTACAATGCCTTTACCTATACACCCTAGCATGACCCACAGTATTAGGTCGCTATTTCATAAGAAAAGACTACCTACGCACCTGTTAGGATTAATCAAACGTAGTTCTATTTCTATACTTGTACTTCTCTTCTAATGCCGTGGAAAATGCTAACACGTTAGAATAATTATTGTTAGCACATCCACCCTACAATATACCCACATCCATCATTATGGTCATAACATGATAACACAAAATGTGGAACAATATTCTAACACACAAACACAACCAAAAGTTATGCAATCCCTTTTTCCAATAGTACCAATCAAAATTATCGAACAAACATTGATATTCACCAAAAAATGGAATGCAGCGATCCACAAGAAATAACAACACCATCATGCATCAAATAACCACAAAAACTTTTAGTGAAACCCAACAATCAAACATCTAACAAAAATGGTGGTTATGTGCAACTCTGTATATAAATCAACATTGAGTAAATACCAATAAATAGCAATTGCTAGCTCCAAAAAGTTATCTCTTCCCCATATGGTAAATACAAAATGGTATATCCCCAATTAGCAAATATCCCCCTATGTAGCATGCCTTTTATTAGTAGACACTAACACATATAATAAATATAGAATAATAAACAATAATGCTTCATTCCCAAAGTTGTAGAATTATTCCATTATTACACATCCAAACATCATCAATTTACTATTAATAATATAGCTTATTCTGTATTGTCTACAGAATCTGCAATAATAATATTTTATTTCACATATCCATATTCACTTTATAGTTATCTTCCCTAAATTAGAATATCACTTCATTTTAAATAGTTTAAAAGCATTATTTTACTATTATATTTTATATTAAATAATAGTAATTATTGCAAAACTCTCTTTCAAAACATATATTATTATTTTTCCTAAAATATTGACTTTTCCATAAAACTCCTTACTAAATCAACTTGTTCTTTCCAACCCTAATAATAATAATAATAATACTCTAAATTATTTATATCAAAAATGTATATAGCGTCCCACATTTAAAAAATTAAAACACTATTATTATCTATCTTTAAAATAATTTAACTAAAAAAATACTTTTGAAACTCTCCCTTTGTTATTTCCAAAAATAAGTCTTAGTGCTTTAAACAATAACAATATCATTTCCCATAATAACGTAAAGAAGAAATATTATTGCTTACCCAAAAATAGCAACAATACTTGTTTATTTTAGAAAATCTCAATATTATTATTTATCTCAACTAATGTCGGTTTATCCTTAAATTCGCTAGTGTTTAATAATTTCTATAAAAATAAATAATTTACTAAATTAAGCAATAAAACATGCTTTTAAATCATTGAAGATATAACATCCTTTAAAAATAAATCTCATATACATAGTTGCTAAACATTTGTCATATACAAAATCTCTTGTTTAAGTGATAAATCTCTTTTATATATACCTCATGCTCCACTAATAACCAATAACGTGAATGAAAGTAAAATTTTGTTTGAACTATATTGTTCTCATGTCCAAAAATGAGAAATATCATCTATGTATAAATTTTAAAACATCGCTCATATTAAAAATCTTACATTTAAATAGTAAATCTCATCTATATAAATATAGATCAAAATATCTAATAAAGGATACATAAGCACTCACCTCAAATTAAGATTAACTTATTTCAAATCAATGAAGAATACTGTTTTCCTTCCAATATAACCCAAATAGCTTCCAAAATCCAAGTGTATACATTATTGAATGGATTCCTAGCCTTTTATTTTTAATGGCGTTTTCTCATTTGAAATGGATGTTATTCTATTTGAATTAAGAATGGAAAGAAGATTTTAGAAAATATTCTTAATGGCTGCTCCGAAGTTAATTTCCTCTCTCATCAAACCCTCTCTATTTATAAGGCAGGAGGAGGAATAGAGGAAATTTAAACGCATAATGTAACATATGAATATAATTAAAAAGTTACCTATTAAATGCACAAAATTAACTTCCAATCTATAATGAATTAATCTCCTAAAAATGAAAAGATTAGTTTACTCCTATGTCAATCGATGCATAATTAATTGCTAATATACATAATTGATCCTCTTTTATAGGTTTAAGGTAGGTTTTTAAAATATATTTTTTGATTTTTTTTAAAATGTTCAAGAGGCCTCTAGTAAAAAGTAAATGTTTAAACGAGTGTAAATAATATTCCTCAATAATTGAACGGAAAAAAATGAATGCTTAATAGTCAGTTAATTAAGGGGTAAAATATAGGCATTAAATGAGAATGAACATTGGAAAAGAATACAAACCGTCACCAAATAAAATGGTCAGATAGATCTTGGGTATAAAAGAATTTAATACAAAATAAATGTATTTATTACAATCAAAGTGAACAAATATTCATTGAATAAATAAATTAAATTATAACAAATTACAATGAATAATAACGGTCATACTATTTTTGAGTACTGCTATCTTTATATTTAAGGCTAAAATTTGAGTTTTCTACAAAATTACCTTTTGTCTTTCCAGTAACGAGCAAACTAATATGGAATTATTGAAAAATCTGCAGTATTGTTATTAATGAAGGAAATGAAAATAAAGATCCACTAATAAATCGGTATTAAGATTAAAAATTAGCAAATATTGTCGAAATTAGCAAATAAAGAGGAAAATATTTTGGAATAAATCTGATCCTATAAAATATCAAATAACATCTATAGTAGGAATAATTAACTTATATTACAAAGTTGTCTCAATGATAAACACAATTGGCATTCTTATAGTATACCAAAATATTCAGTAATTATTAACAAATTACATTAAACATAATTACCAAAATTTATATGATAAATGCTAAAAATACATAGTGTGAATATAAAGTTTAAAATAACACACAATATTGAGAAACTAAAATTTATAGGCATATATTACAACCAAGATATATCTTTATTTATTACTAAATAATAAAAATATAAGTGCGTGATGGTAAAAACTGGTTAACAAGAAAGAAATAGCAAAGTCAATGAAGACGATAGAAAAATACTACAATTATGGACAAATCTAGCAATAAATCGTAACAAAAATATTTTCAAATCACCACAATCATTCCATAAACAATAAAAACTGGGGAAATTTAAAATAACGGGGATCTTACCTCTTCCCAGTTAGTTTGTAGGAATCCGTTAAAGTAAATAATTTTCTAGAAAAAATGAAAAATTACACCATTGTCCTTTTTATTTCAAAACACAGTTGATTAAAAATTTACTTATCTCAAAGCCCCTATATTATCATTCTCTTAGAAAAGTGTGCTACTGTTGCCACCCAAAAAAATGCTTTCACCTTCCAAAACTAAAAACCACTAGACAAAGTTTTGCTTCCTGCTTCCTAATGCCGATTGTTATTTTAGTTTATGTGTAGGTGTTGTTATTGACGCTCCACTCTTAGTTAAGAGGAAACCATTTTTATTTGCACTCCACTAAATTAGATTTTTTTATGAGGGTTCTCATGCAGTACAATAAATATATATCCTTTCCTATTTTACTCATTATTTATTTTTAACCAATCTCCTTCTTCACTTACTTTTTCACTAAGTTCAATTTAGCTTTCACTAACGGTGAGAACCAATCTTCTGCTTCCAAACAAAAAACACCTTCCTAATTTACCTAGCATTTAACTTGGTTTATAATTATCGGCAACCAAATTAACGTGTTAAACGGTAGAATTTAAAAAAAATTACCTATTTGTTTTGTTAAACAAAATCCACGTTACAGATGCTTTTTTGGGTAATAATTAATCCTATTCCCTTTTCTTTTGGAATTTCATTTGTAGGTAGGTTTAATTTTTTCATGGATTATTGATTTGGATTACAGACAAAAGTGGAAGAAAGGTGAAGAATAAAGGAAATTAGGATAAAAAATAGAGAGTAAATTGGTCAATTTACAATACAATTATACGCGGGGGCTATTCTTGTTGGTACCCCTCATAGTAAAAAATCTTTTTTTTAAGAATGACCCCATCTTATCCCAAAGTGGAGTGTCAGTAAAAATACCTCTTAAATATTTCAAAACCAACAGTTTTCTCTCTAATTCCCTAATCCAAATTTAACTCGTTTGAGAACACAACAAAAATCATATAGCATACAAAATAAATCATAAATAAATAATAAAATTTATTCAGACAATAATATTTAGACATAAATATTTAGGATGATGAAATTTAAAATAAATTCTTACTTGATTGGTTAAAATATGGTTTGCCAATTCAACTTGCATGCCTTTTGACATTTGGTCAATCCTCTTCTTCCATATTTTCACAATTATACTTTTTATTGAAATAAAAGTGCATTCTTAATTCAATCTATTTACCAAAAAATGAAAAAGTACGAGGTTTAAAATCACATAAACGGTGTATGATAAAATATTACAATTCAATATCTTAATTACATTGAGATTTTCAATTACAATATCATCAAACTTTACTTCGTTCAAATTTGTGTTAATCATGGGATCATTAAATACGTAATAAAATAATAATAATAAAACCCTAAATAACATATCTATGATTGATGTGTTAAATAAAAATACATTTTAGGAAATAAAAAGTAAAATAAGCTCTTTGAATTCATTAAAATTAGGATCATTCCACTTAATATTCAATTGGCTTCATCTATCAAACAAAAAGAGAGGTATTTTTTGGTTTTAAAGATTGAAATATTTGTTTTCTAATGTTTTGAGACAATATACGTGAGTTTTTAGAGGAGATGAACAGACAACGAATGTTTAGGGCTGAATGAGAAAATAGACTTTCGTGGCCATAAACGTATGAAAAAAATTCATACGTAATAAATTTTAATGGCAGGCAAAAGAATTTTCCTGGATTTCAATGGTAGCATATAAGAACAAAAATCCTAACTATCAAAACCATTCCACTCTATCCTTTACATCCATTCAAATTCAATAGAAATGACTTGGATCCGTTCAACAACTAGAATCGAGTCATGTATTTTTCAATTAGTTTTGATCTCAAATGCAACTTAATTTTTTTGATCAATTAAGGTAAAGATCCTAATTTTTTAACATGTTACTATCTACACACAGGTAATTAATACTTTCCACACATTTATCCTTCCCTCCAACAAACACATCACACATCCTCCCATGCCCTCCTAATTTACTTTTATTTTTTTATCCCATTCATGCATCAATTTGTTTCCTCTTCAAAAAAATTGTTAAAAAAAATGTCACAACCACTTTTTTCTATAATCATATCTTTTATTTTAATACCTTATAAATCTTCTACACATTCATTCCCTATGTACAAAATCATCGCTTCAAACTATTAAGTTGGAGTACGTAGCATCATCTATAATTAGCGTATTAAATGTGAAGAAATAAATGATAGCATGGAATTTTTTAAAAAAAGTCAAAAATTAGGTAGATTCATCAACTTATAAATTCATAAAATAAAATAGATAAAGAAAAAAGAACTTTTCTGAACAATTATGTAAATTGGCGTGACCATCAAAATTTACGGACTTACAAACTCGATCAGACCTAGAACTATGTTTTTTAAACAAAAATTAATTTTAAGACTTATATGTTGCAAGAAGCAAAAATTAAATTGGAATTAACCGCTGTCTTGAATTAAAACAGCAACAACTAACATAGTAAATACATCCTTCAAATCAATGAGATTGCAACATATATAAATTGCGTTCATATTATAATTGGAACAAAACGCCCTTCTTCTAATTCAAAAAATTTATAAAAATCACTAAGATAAGTTTTTCTTGTATTATTAATTTGGATATGCTCTGTCATTAATTAAACATATAAGAGGCTATTATTAAATACAATAATTGGGGATTAATTGTTTTTATAAGCTTCGATCTATTATGCCAAACCATTTTTTTGTTTCTCCAGTCAGTTTGGCATAACCAGGTAAAGTGGGTTTTTGAAGTGTTTTTAGTAAATCAATTTTAATACCACTTTAAGTGGTCTTAGGTATAGTTTATGTGTGTGCAATTAGTAACATCCATTTTTTATTACTTCATTATAATTAGATATATTTAGCAAATTGTTTTTTTTCAAAACCGTTGATCTACGATGATGTCTAAATGTTTATATTTAATTGCAACAGGTCCCCTTCCTCTTTCCTTTCACCGTTTCATCTTATTTTTTTCCTTTTGCTCTTATTGAAATGTTGATTCACTGTTGTGCATGAATATGCATGTCCGACTTTTTTTCCTTCTTTTCTTCCTTAACTAATTGGCATTGCTACACCTATTTGTAGGCCATTAATCGCCGAACCCACCATTAGACTCACCGTTAGACTCAGCCATGAAATTCGATCCTACAATTAACTTGTGTTCTAGCCGTAGCACATATGTTCACAATATGGACACGGACAAGACGGTATCATTTATGATTACCATGGACTTTATAAACAAGATGAAAGATAGTCAATTTGTTCATCTCACATCCCTCTACACATTTTCTTTTGGTTGCATACTCAAATTCGTCATAGATTTTGAGAAATAGGGGATTGAAGTTTCGATAGAGAATATGATCTACCAACATAATTTGTTCACCAATAAATTCCATAGTTTTATACACCTAATAGAATATATTCACTGATTGAACCATGTTTGACTACTCATATACATGATTATTCAACTAGTTAGAAGACTATGTAACAAAACATATTCATTATTGTTAGAAGTGTTGGTATGTTATATCATTTAATGACAATATACATCATAACTTGGGTCATTGTTATATATTTTATCCCAAGTGTAACTAACCTCTGATGGTGAATATTTTTTTAGTACAATCTCAAAAACCTACAAAAACAGTAAATATTGATGACAGGCAATGAAGTGATGTTATGACACAGTGTATATGCGCAAATCTCGAATCATTCCGATAATACATTAGTGAAATATATTTAGTTTCTTAAAGATATGATTTTCTGTCAGGATCGATAATTCTTTATCATTTATTTCTCTATGCCATGCTATGATATAAAATGGATCGTGTCCATGTAGCTCCAAAAATAGATTCTGGTTCGTAATGGACTAGGCTTTTTTTATATATATTTTATTTTGCACATCACTCATACTCCTCCATATTGCACATCACCACACCACGTCACCACTTGACATCATGCGTCCTAAGCCATCATAGCACATCTTCTTGGTCGCGTGTATAAGCACTGCCCGCATCGTTGCAAGCTCGAGCACCAATCGTTTGCGCTTGCGTGTCTTCTTTTCTTTCATCAATTTTGATTTTTGAATGGAATAGGATTAGTGCTTAGAAGATAAGGTGATAAACGAGTTCGGATAAGCAAGTTGGGCGGATGGGGAATGTATGAACTGTGAATTTGTGGTCTAGGAAGAAGGGAGGAGACAAACAGCATTGTCTCGGTGGTATAGTGATTTGACTTTGGCGTTAGAGACCACAAGTTCGAAATTTACGTAGCGTGGTTCAAGCGTTTATTGACATGTGATATGTTATGGTGATTTGTTATATATAAAGTACTATTTCAAAAAAAAAAATTAATAATAATAATAAGGAAGGAAGGTTCAACTTTCCTTTTAATTCATTTTAAAACCCTTAACCACTACAGTACTCGAGACTGTTATGGTAACGTTAAATTTACATTACCATATCATTATCACTCAATCGGTTACCATTTTAAAGTAAAGTCGTTATCCCACATAATCGGTACGGTAACTGTAAATTTAACAATTCTTCGGTAAAACATCGGTAATATTTTTTTCAAAACTAGCGGTAATGGTAATTTACTAGTCCATTCATAATACATTGATAATAGTGTAAGATGTTGTATTACAGTCATTTAGAAGCGAAAAAAACATTTCATTTTATTTCAGTAATTCTACTTAAATAATGATAAATACACTTCTTTTCTATGTATTTATTAAGTGACCCGATGAGATATATAATTAAGCATCATTCAGTGTAACAATATATCAACTTATTACTTTTCTTGACAAACGGTAATTTACCACCACCAGTCTAACGGTTACTAGTTTACCAGTATACATGTCATCGGTATACCAGTCAATCAGCAACGGTAACGGTAAACAATTTTTGTTTACCAGTGAAAACTGTATCGTAAGGGTATTTACAAAATGGTAATGGTAACCATTACCATAACAACCTTATCGACCGCTATTCCGTCTCTAATTAAAATTCCGCTCGAGGCATTTTAATTCAAATTTGTTTTAGCTTTTATAATGATTTTTCATTTTGAAAAATATTACTTTTCAGTTTTCAATAATTATGAAACGGTTGTTTTATTTCCAAAATAAATTTCAAAATTCCAAAAATATTATTCATTTTTTGAAAATTATTTTTCACACAAATTTTAGATTAATAAAGCATAATTTCAAATTTTAAATTTGGATTTGAAATCAATATTTTTTATTCTCAAATAAATCCAAAATTTTAATTTACTCAAATGAATTCAATGAGATATTCATTTTAAATTTTTTATGCACCTAACGGAATATAGTTTCGATGGAGAATAGGACCTGCCACATAATTTGTTCGCTAATATATTCCATAATTTTATACACCTAACAGAATATATTCACTAATTGAACCATGTTTGGCCACTCGTACACATGACTATTCAGCTACTTAGACCAATATAATATTAATCTACTGTAACATAACATATTCATTATTATTACTAGTGTTGGTATATTATACCTTCTACTGAATATATACAGCACAACTTTGATCATTGTTATATATTTTACCCTGAATGTAACTAACCTCTGATTTGAATATATTTTTAGTACTATCGCAAAAGCCTATAAAAATTGTTAAAATTGATGACATGCATTGAAGCAATGTTAAGACACAGTGTATATACACAAATCATGAATCATTTCGATAATACATGGGTGAAATATATTTAGTTGCTTGTAGATATGGTTCATTATCAAGATCCGTAATTCTTTAACATGTATATTTTGGCCCATGCTATGATATAAAATGGACCGTGTCCACGTAGCTTTAGACATAGATTCTGGTAAGTACTGGACTAGGCTTTTTTTATATATAATTTTATTTTTCTAAATATCATTAAAGGATAAGTCCTGATCATTAAATATGCCATATGTATACAGCACATGGTTTTGTTAATGAAATAGGATTAGATCTCACGAGATAAAGGGATAAATGGTTTTGGATAAGGATGAAAAGCGGACGAGATAAAGGGATATCGGCTGTTAATTTGCGGTCCAGGAAGAAGGAACGAAAGTTCAAATTTTCTTTATTTTTTTTTTATAAAGATTTTTCTTTTTAAAAAATATTACTCTTCAATTATCAATAAATACAAACAGTTATTTTATTTCTAAAATAAATTTTAAAATTCAACAAATATTATATATTTTCTAAAAATAAATTTTCAAACAACTTTTACATTTATAAAGATGGTTTCAAATTTCAAATTTGAATTTTAAATCAATATTTTCTTTTTTTTTTTCTCAAATAAATCCTAGATTTTAGCTTACTCAAATGAATTCAATAAAAGATCTATTATAAATTTTAAGTTTTATTTTAACGTTGGAACAGAATGTTACTCTAACCCCCCTCCTTAAAAAAGTTACGTCCTCACAATGTACTCACCCCTCCTTTAAGGAAGTACTTATAGGGTCCAAGATACACATCATTTGTCACCGTCCTTTTGTATTGCCACTATGACAAAATCTTGTATAATATATTGCTTATTTAAATTTATTTCGTTGACATAATCATACATAAATAAAATTAAATGTTCTTATCTCATTCAAATATTGCACATAATATTACAAGCGTTGCGATCAATATATGCATACTTTTCAATAATTCATTTGAAAATTTTCTTAAATTTCAAAATGTAAAAGAATTTCAATAATTTTCTATGTATCGAAGTTTTAAAAAATTTCAATAGACAACTAAAATTTCCTCATTTTTTGAACTAAACGAATATACATTGGATTTTGATGAAATTTACGTCTAAAATGGCGGTAGAAACGTAATTTAAGATGATAGAAATGTTTTTTGATGACAGGAGGTGGAACGAAGGTAATCGGAGGAAAAATGATGTGCATGAATGACTGAAATCCTGCGAGTTCGGACTATGACTCTGCTTTGTATGAAGGACGTTTTGAACAATTAGAATATGAGAAAATAAATATGCATCGACCAAAACATGCTCGAAAAAAATTTATATACCAAAAGTTGCCACATGGCATATAATCCACAATGTATATAAACTATTTAAGTGAAAATATGCCTTGTTTTTAGCACATCAAAGCTATTTATTAAATTTTATACGAACAAAAGCGAGTTTGCGCCACAATTCACTTTAAATTGTACCTATTATCAACTCAAACAAATATTAAACCATCACATATATAGCTTTTCAGTCAATAAGCTATGAAATTTTGTCATAAAATACGATTATCATGTTTCTATAGTCAAGTATTATGCCAAAACATACATGTACAATGGGCATGTAAAATCGGTAAAATGGTTGCAAAAAGACAAATAAAGATGGTACAGAAAAATACAAAATTGTAATGGCAAAGGAGCAATCTAGATAATCTAAATTCTTCAAATGGTGGTTATCCTTTTCTCCATTATTTATTTTTTTTTTCTTTTTTTTATTACCTCTACCAACATTTCCTACTAAGGATGCATTCTCGACAATGGTAACGGCGCATTTGGACGGGATGTCTGAACGACGAAGTTGGTTGAACGGAGAATGCGTTTGACGATGCAAACGGAGTATTTGTGTGGAGTTTTTGAACGGAGTATTTAAAATTTTATTTTAATTTAATCGATTTATAGTTAATTAATTATTTTCTTTACTGTGTCACATGCATTTAATAATTGCAAATAATAATAAATTGCTCGATTTCATTAAAAAAATTAATATATTTATAAATTCAAATACATGGTAAAAAAACAAACTAAAACCACCGACGATCACCATGCAATAAATCCAACTGATACATCATAAATCCTGCTATTTCTTCATCAATATATTTTTTCACACTGTCTAAATTTGTAAATTCGTCTTGAAAATTAACATAAGCTTCCGTCCTTTAACGGTTATAATAGGAAATATATTATAATAAAGCTGCTCGCCGTTACTAAAACGGTCTGTATGAACTAAGGACCATCCAATGTCATGTTCGCTCATGCTACCCTGCTTGGCATGTCTACTACATCTAGGTTGTGTAGTGTCACGGGCCACCCAATCAGAATAATATTTCATATCAGTAGTGGTGAAAGTCTGAACTGTTGGATTACAATACTTCTTCATCCGTCAAGCGTTCTGTGCAGCAAAAATTCTATGCAGAAATCTATGAAAACCGTCTCTTTTTTGGATGTTCATAAAGCAATGTTGTGAGGAAGCAGAAGCAGAAAATCTGTGCGACATGGTGAAAATTGAAAATTACATAATATAGCAAAAAAATTAATTGAAAAATATATGTTATAAACCGAACAAAATAGCAGAGTATCATAAAAAATACCTAAAATAATTTTCGAGCTGTGCTGTAGAAAATGAGGAATTAGAGTGGGCTGTTGTGTGCTGGTTTTGAGATGGAGGGGGGGTGTGGGTTAAATAGGGGGAGAGAAAGAAAAAAAAGGAACCGTTAGTGGTAAATGGCAAGAAGGGTCAGAAGCAAACGTATCTTTCCAACCAACTGATCCAACTGTCTAAATACCACGTTTGGAACGTGAGAAGTTCTGACACGTCAGACACTTCACTAACATTAACGTTGGAACGTTAACACATTAACGCCTAAAAATTCCGTATTATTAAAAAAAAACCACCACGGTTAGCCTTTACGGATTTCTGCAAAAATCTATATAAGGTAACATCAGTATGCTCTTCTGAGTTGTAGGTCCAAATTGCCGTAGGCTTCTATAAAACCCATATAGTTAATTAACTAGTATGTCTGAAATGACGTAGAGTTAAACTTAAACATGATATTGAATTTTCGATGATCATGCGAATTAGTGTAAGGTTTACATCTGTACTCTGTAACGTCAGATGCACTTTCTAGACGTGACAAGCCACTTTACAAGTTCATACCATGAGAGTATGATACATCCGGGCCTACACTAATATCATTTAATTATATCCCTGGATGATGCCACCAATATCCAAACTCAAATGTTTCACAATCTATCAGCAACAAGCTAAAGGACAGTTTTATTAGAGAAAAGTTTCTTATAAAATATGATCTTTTACTTAACTTTCCCTTGTTATTAAAATTAGAGATTAACTAATGAAAATTACAGCATCAAGTAAAAATAGAACAATTTTTCAAATCAAGTTCGAACAAAAAACATATTTAAATTTTAAACCTGAATCGAAACTTATTATAAAGATAGGTCTCGTTTGGCGCAAATATGTATTGCGTAAGTGTATTTTTTCTCAAAAAAATAATACATGCGCAAATTTGGATTGCGCAAGTGTTATTTTAAAAAAAAAAAAATTTGCTTGAGCATTTATGGAATGCGCAAGCATAAATTTTGAACTTTTTTTTTACACTTGCGCATATTTGGATTGCGCAAGTATAAAAAACTGAAGAAATTTTTTTGTGCTTGAGCATTTAAGGAATGCGCAAGTATAATTTTTAATTTTTTTTTTCTTTACACTTGCGCATATTTGAATTGCGCAAGTATAAAACACTAAAGAAAATAAACGAGGCCTATTTTTGCAGATATGGTTCGATCCCTAAATGCGTCTGAAGTAGCACGTATCTTGCCTCGACACGGGGAAAATACACTACTTCTAGATAATGACTGCTGAACTCAACCTCATACAACTCCAACATAATCACGGACCCTATGGACGGCAAACTAAACAAAACAGACTAACGTCCAATAGGAAGCTAATATGAAACTACAACACCTCACTCTAACCCAAGACATTGTCTCTTATACATAACAAACCCCGAGTCCGAATATAAATTTAGCTGTGAGTATAGTATTGCTCAATATAATATATATACAAGTTTGGTTTCGGGTATAAACGTGTGACAGACCAATTAAATATATCAATGTCACTATCGCCAAACAATATACCGTCCATATTTTATTAAAAGGATTTTACCACAAGTGTAAGACTTTAATAACTGTGATTCACAGCTGCAATTCTAATCAATTGGTATATTAAAAATCTATTTATGTTATATGAGTTGCTTTCTGTTTAAATCCAAGCAACCAGTTTACAATTGTTGATAATAACACATTGATGACAACTAATGCAGCTGCAAAAGGAATTAATCTCATCATTGAGGTATCTTGTAATAACAAACTTAATGTGTGAAACACTTTACGATAATTCATTAAAATGATCTTACATGATCTTTTCTTCTTAAGATGATTACCTACATAGGCATATAAACAAAATGTATTGTGAAAATAACACTGATGATTTGGAAGAGATGCACAAGATCAACATATGTACCTAATAAATCAACATATGTAACTAAGAACTTTAGAACACACATTACAAATGATACATATATTTATCCAAGTCACAAAAGACTGAATAATACGATGTACAAGTATCCATATTAACCATTGTTAAAGTAAGAGCTGTAGCACTAAAATTGCATACACCTTTTACACACATCAGGAATTCTTACTGATAAACTAATACGAATTGAACAACCAATAACATTTAACTCTTATATTGGACACACCTTATTATTATCATCGGGATGTCAAAGAAGTGGTAAACATCTTCATTTGCAACAACAACAAGAATATGGAGAATGGATCCAAGATGGAAGCTTGATAGTACAACACTCCTCCATTGGCAGATCATACAACAATCTTTGCCTTATTTCATCTTGAAATTTACCTACATTTATGTACCTAAACTCTATATGAAATATGTTTAAACTAAATTTTATTTCTTTGTATTTGACTATAACATGTCAATTATGTGTTGTTTAACGCTTCAGATTGCATAACTTGATATTTATGCTTGATGCAACTTTTCGAAATATGCCTATGGGCTTTATCTCTCAAGTTCATTGTGATTCAGAATACACGTACCACCTTTTATAGTATACCATCTTTTGCATCTAACTTTTTTGGTAATAAGAAAACCAACTCTCATAAGTCAGTCTACATTCACACTAATTCAATAAAAGCTGTAACTACCACAATATAGGTCCAACAACTGACGTTTCCAAGTGAAAACTAGGAAACAAGTTGAATGCAGGCCTGAAGAGTTGAAGATGTGAGGGATGTGATGTAGTGTAATCTTTGTTTGCCAATGTTGATGCGGCATGGTTTTTCAATCTACAGTAAGGATTATAGAGTATGATGTGGGACTCTGGCATTGTCTCAATACGAGGATCAACATATAAGATTTGGAAAATCCAAGAGATATACTTTATCAGTTGAGTACAATTTCATTTCATGTTGTGCCTATGTTTCAGGTGCTCTAACAGTACAATATGTGAACCATGCAAGTATAAGTTAGCAAACCAGTCTTAACTATTGGGATTATATTTCGATCAATAATCATATATTAGTATCTAAAGTTTTGACTTGTGATTTACTGTTTTCTTAAAGAGTTACAATCATTCCTTTTTTAGCTCAAAATTTATGATGTTTATTTGCCTATGTGACAATGAATGAACCTTCAATCGACTAAGTTAAAACAATTTATTGAATTGCAAATTACTCTCCTTCATGCAATGATAAAGGGAGTTATACGAGGTTGTGTACTTGGCCACTGTTTAGTAACTGCTATTTTCTAACTATTTTAAACACAACTAACTAAATGTTAAATAGGCGTTTTAAACAATAATGCGTAATAGTAATACTCTACCTGTTGTATGCAACTACACATCACACCCAACATCTTCTCCATGCATAATACCTTCTATTTTAATTTGTTTCTAATAAATCTTTCTTTCCTTTTAGATGTACTATCTGGTATATTTTTCTCCACTACCATTCAAGTGCAATAGTAAAACATATATATGATTAAGCAGTCGATGCATTATGTGACGTGTGCAGACTACATGCACTCTCAGTTATTGTACAACAAAATATGCATTATCTAATATAATTTTTTCTACAGGTTCTGCTTCTGAAACACATGAATCCCTTCTTTATGAGTTTAATAATTCCTTTAGTGGTATTGTTATGTCATTACATGATAAGTAGTTAGGGACAATGGTTAGTATTCGAAGACCAGTATAGGATTTTGATTTCATACTCAAAATATTTAGAATCGAATGTCATGTTCCAACCGATTCTCTAGCACACTAAATATTTAGTGGTCAATAAATGTTTAATGTTGCCATATAGGACAATGATATGACTTCCATTCTCACTCTAGATTCAACAACAATTAACGTTTCCGAAGGCGGTTTTATGTTATAGTCCTTTGATTCTGACTGGATACTCAATATCTCGCATATTCCGTGCCCAATTACGGAGGGATCTACCATTTTTATTTTTACTACTTAGTAATTGAACATTGGCTTCTATTTCTCTGCATATTTGGAACGTAGTTCCAGATGTTTTATGAAAATTTCTAATGTTCCTTTCTCCTCAAATTGACCATATGTAAAAATCACAGTTACAAAGTCAAACATAGAAGTTTTCACGTGAAGTTATTTATTAGGAATTTGACTTCACTGTTGCTCAGTACATCTACATTTTTTACCCTTTTTTATTTAACTTTGTACCAGTATGTAGTCTCCGTAGTTGCATGCAAAGAAAAAGCCATCAATGCCTTCATTTGCATTACTACATAAATTCAATTTTGATCAACTGAAATGCCTCTTTCTTGTAATCTATTATCTATATCTGATATATTTATAATTTCTATGAGTGTTTTTAGTGATATTTTTTGGTTGTTGGCTTTGTTCCATATAATTTTTCCCACATTACATATTGAAATGACTACCGTAATTTTTCCTTCTTACTATAAAATTGAACTACTCATCTTTGCTTTCTGGCAAAAACCATAGATCATGTTCTTTACTTTTATGGATTGTTACTTATATGCTCTTAACAAATAATGCTTTTATTTTCCTCAAGTGATATAGTTTCCCTCGGTTATTGATGATTGTTCTAAAGAATATTAAGCAGTGTTTGGATTGTTATTTTTAGTATTAGGCTTTCGTTCATACAAAAATACACATTACGCATTTATATTATCGAAAATAACCGATTTAGAAAACGTAGTTAACATGCAAAATAAAAAACAATTTTTTTTCGTGTTTTGAAAAATAACACAAGCACGTGAAACAATCCATTCTTTCGTCATCACTTTATCCCCTTCGTCTTCTCATATGTCTTTCTTTCATCCATTCCAACGTCCCTTCATTGTTCTCATATTTGAGATACATATTGAAAATGGAAAATACGAAATTCATTTTTAAACCAAACATTACCTTAAATTTTCATCACTTATGCATGTCAATGCCTGCATTCCTAATAATTCAAGCAATTAGACCCATCAAGCAATAGATCAACCCATGGGCTTGTTGAAAAACCATCCACCTCTCTTCTATCTAACAAATATATATATATATATATATATATATATATATATATATATATATATATACACTTCTTCCCTTTCCGCTAATCATAATTAAGTGCTTTGTAATGCATGGTGATGTTTTCTTTGCTTGAATATACCAAATTGACTCCATGATCTGATACCTATTCCTGGATAAGTGGCCCACGGGCTACCTCCATTGACATAACTCTAAAATTCCTTCTAGCTTATAAACAAAATTTGAGGAATTAGGGAAAAGGGCGTACTTTGGAAAAAATTAAAATTAGGCCGAAGGGCATAAAGTTTTATTCTTAAACCGAAGGACAGATTGCTAGTTGTATTCAGCATTATATTCAACTTTTGCACCATACAAAATGCTAGTTATAACTAGCATTATATTCAAGTTTACACTACATAAAATGTTATTTTTAACTAGCATTGTCTTTCAGCCAAAAAAATAAACTTGCTAACCTTCGACCTAATTTTTTTCTAAGTTTGCCTCGGTAACCTTTCTTTCTTAAACAAAAAAATGTACACCACAAAGAAACAGGACAATTTCCGACGGCTCAAAACCATCGACAGCCGTCGGAAACCATCGGTGGCCGTCGAAAATAACTGACGTAAAAAATTCCATTGCGGAATAGGATTTCCGACAAGCCTCATCATCACGTTTCCGATGGCTACAGTCGGCCAGCCAACGACTCCCGTTTCCAACAATCGTATTCTGATTCAGATCCGGTATCATATTCTATGTTTTTTCCTCCCTACTCTTGAATGCTCTACCAAAACGTTTGATTCATTATTCAGAAGTCCAAAATCAGTACAATCATCTGTTATTGTTATGTCGCTGCTTTGCTCAAGATCTGCCTAATAAGCCTATTACTTTGAAATATTATTTTCATCAAACGTAAATCCTGCCTTTATTTTTAAAAATTGCCGACCAATCTGCTTTATCTTTTTTACAGATGGATAAGGAGCATTATAAACTTGGAATGGTTGTTTGGTTAGTACAAAAAGGTCGTACTTGTGATAATGCGATGTGCACTTTATTTCAATAAAATTATAATCCTTGTGCACATTAATTTCAGAACTTGGAACATTGCTAAATCAATTGCATCTAAAAAGAAACACCTCCTTCGTGGGTCGTGAGAAATATGTCAGCTGGAAAATTTGAGTTAAAACACCATAAAAATCATTTATATAATTTTCTGGATAATCACTACCTTTAACAAATACATCAGTATTATTAGTTAATTTTTCTGCACCGTATTCGTTGGTGCTAAATAAGGTCGTACTTGTGATAATGCGATGTGCACTTTATTTCAATAAAATTATAATCCTTGTGCACATTAATTTCAGAACTTGGAACATTGCTAAATCAATTGCATCTAAAAAGAAACACCTCCTTCGTGCGTCGTGAGAAATATGTCAGCTGGAAAATTTGAGTTAAAACACCATAAAAATCATTTATATAATTTTCTGGATAATCACTACCTTTAACAAATACATCAGTATTATTAGTTAATTTTTCTGCACCGTATTCGTTGGTGCTAAATTTATATCCATTGACGATATTTCATACATTATTTCGTTTTAAATGATTCAACAAAATTTCGACAGTACTTTCCTTTTGTTTCCTGCACTGTACACAAATAAGTGTGCACAGGAAACAAAAAAGAAAAGTTACGGTAAAATTATTTGATCCATCTGAAAAGAAATTATGTACAAAATGTAATTGTTTATTGTGTTTATAAATTATCCAAGACAGGGACAAATCTAACATGTATTGTACTAGATGAAAATAAAGGGTCGTTTTATGAAAAAAACAGATATTTATGTAACGATCATGTACAACACCTGTCAAACGGAGACGTAAAAAGAGTAGTTTATAAAAAAGAATATTTACTAATTTTATATATTTAAAAAATTATTAATTTTCCACATTTATTCCACGTATTTTAAAATAAGGTTGCTTCAATATTGTTGTCATTTTCCCATACATCCAAAAAAAATTTAGACTCATGCATTCATTATTGTTATACATGTCAAGATGTTATACAACTCATGTCTTATTCCAATTAACACAATACAATGGTAAAAACAACACATATATAATGGTTTACACATACATACACAATCACAAATTATACAACTCACGATAACATATGAAATACGTATACCAATGGGATATTATAATCCATTATTAGGCTATTGGAAATAATTACAATCACTATTTAGCCCTAATTTATCAAATTATGCAAATCAAGATTTAAGGTAAAAAATATATTTTTTACGAAAATAAGAGATTATACCTAAGATTGAAAGCAATAGAGTGTGATTAGGCAGCCGTGGAGGATCCGGAAGCTTGAAATTGGAGAATGGAAACTTGAAATTGGGGGTTTAGGGATTTTGATTTGGTTTCTTACGTTCAACAATGAGGAAGAAAGGCTTCGGCCTAACCTGATAATCGCGAATTCGCGAATGCTTCCGACGGCCATCGACGGACCGTCGAAAAAAGGCCGTCGGAAGCCGTCGTCACAAGCTATCGGTATACTACCTTTTCTAGTAGTGTTATAACCGTATACCTTCCTATGCTCATCATTAGTCAAGCAAACAATATCCCAATTAACTTTACTTCTTTTGCCCTCCATAAAAATTCCAAACATAACCTAATTTTATCAATGGTTCCTTTAAAAATTCAGAAACTAACAGCTCAATACACAAAAATAGTAGTTACTGCAGACTTAATTAGTTTTAGGCTTCCCGCTACACATAAAAGTTTATATTCCCATCCTTGTACCATTTTCTTGATTCTATCAATGAGCTAATTATAAGTTGAGATTTTTATGTATTGGATGGTTGAAGGCAGTCCTAAATATTTCGTAGGAAGTTCTGGTTGCTAAATTTGTTAAACATTTACAATATATTCAACGTTGTTCGAAGTTAAAATATATTTTAGGAATTTAACATAGTATTTGAATTGGAAATTCAAATGTATGAATATTTTCATGACTTACTTTTTCTACTCATAAATATAGACACTAATATATACACAATATTCACATGTAGAACATACAAGTCCATAAATACAGATTGTTAGGTAAAATAAAAAGAACAAGAAAAAAACAAAACATCTGAATCTCACAATAGAATGATAACATATAATATCAAAAAAATAGTACAAAGTGTCACTCTAAGATACATATTATTTTAGAGTTACAATCTTATGTACTATCATCAGCCCGGACAGTTATAATAGATGTCCTCACAAATGCTAATATACACTTACTAGTAGTGTAGTAGAAATAGTAATATTACGATAGGTTAATGCATCCAGCTCATCTCTAAGAGTACCAAAGAACATCAACGAAAAATACCTTTATCAAACTGCTTGAAACAGTATATGAGGAATTAATGGAAAGATAAATCAACGAGTTAGACATAAGTCTGATGTGAGAAACTTAAGAAATGCGTGTACAATATATAACATTAACTTTTATGATCAACCAAATCACCAAAATGGTTTTCCCCCTAAAAGAACCAAACCCTCTAATAAGTACATATGACAATATAATACATTATGTATAGGGTGTAGAATATAAATAAAAAAATAACTATGTTGCATGTACAATGGAACAATACTAATTAAACAATCAAAATCGCTAAGGTGCATTGGCATATAGATTTCCACTCGATGTGCCCTTTGTATGTCGAGCACGGACCTCCTGACAAGGGTCAGAATAACCTTACGAGTAGAGCAGATCTCTAGATAAAATACACTATAAGATAAACATAGCCAGTTCATGCCCTAACATGTGATACAGTATATCATCATCCCCGCATGCATATCTATAGGCATTTCTAAATATAGAGCTGATATCTCGTATTCTAATTGTTTCCAAGCTTTGAACTGGTTCTCGAAATAATGATGTCAAACATCAGTTTAAATATTAGACTCTGTAGGGCAATAGGTTTGAAATCAAACAAAGTGGTGAATTTTGGAGTTGGTTTCGAGCTCCTCATAAACAACCAACTTTTAACTAAACCAGAAGGTTTCGTTTTATTTAAAAGTAATTTCACTTTTCATTTTCATTGACCCAAAAGCACATGCAACATAGGTTACCCACCCCGATCGTCCTTATCCGTCCTCTCTCTTTTATCTTCATTTCCTAAATAGATTTCCCGTATTCTCTTAAGTGCCTAGCGAAAAACAATTTGCATGGAAAAAACGTATGCGTCATCGATCTAAGCCGCATGCATGATTGTGCTAGGGTAGATGCGCATGTGCTTAGAGGCTTAGTTAGAGGAGGCAAAAAGGCGATTCATGCTCAAAAATTTGGTGGCATGTTCGGCAACGAGGTGCGACAATAAGGAGATGGAGCGCTTGGTCGAGTGTGCATGTAGGTGAAATTGGTTGCACGATTATAGAGCAACGGCCGTGTTTAGGTGAATGCGCTTGGATAAACAGGGCCATAACAGTTACGGAGCTAGCCATCTTTAAGATGATGCTAGCTTGAAGGGAGAAAACATTGGGATTTTGATTAGTTCTTTTTGAGAGTATCGATCCGGTTTGTATGATCTTATCTTGATTCATAGTGAGAATAATCTTTCACATTCATTTACAGAGAGTATAACCCTTACAAGTTTTACTGTAAAGTTTTCACCCTACCGCTTCAATCACTTCTCATTCCCATTCAGCATTCAATATAATCACTTCCGAATTTTAAAATTTAAGTATAAAACTCCTTTTTATTTCAATCTAACATTCAAATGTTTGATCTGTTGAATTAGTTGTTGGATTAAATTATAGTATTTAAGTGAGTATATTTATCCTTATCTTTAATTTTTTTAAGCAATTCGATTTCATATTAATTGATTGCAAAATTACAATGAATATAACCTCTCTTTGAACATAACAATATACATTATAATTTATGGTTGACTATGTTATCAATGAATGTTCAATTGAATTATATATGGTAGTCGAAAGTTATATTTTTGTTTGCTGACTGAAAAATATATAAATAAATAAATAATACGCAATATACAATATATTATGATAATTGATTTGAATAAATATTTAAAGCAAGTATGGTATGTAAAAGAATTTTATTTTGAAATATATTTGAACATGTTTTTGGATTGTACAAAGAAGGAATATTTTATACTGAAATTCATAGAAAAGAATTTTTGATAGATTAAATAACTCAAACTATTTCCGTACAAAATGATTTGAACTATTTTGACATCAATAGAATTTGAATTTAAGCCTGAATTATTTTCAAGTGGAAAATATGAGATTTCGATTAAAAATTGAATTTAAAATTTTATATGAATATTTTATTTAGATTTTGAAGCCGAAAAGTTTTTTTATAAAATAAAGATTGAATTATTTTGTAAATAATTTGAATTTGAATTTAAACCATAAAAGTTAAACGGTTTACTTAAACAAGCTTTTATATAAAATGAATTTTGGAGAATTATTCGTAGGCAATTTTATAGATTTTGTGTGAAATGAACCAAACGTATTTTGATAGTATATTTACTACTAGAAATTTCCCACTTTGAAGAAAATAAAATTATGGTTTTGTGTATTTCCTATTTGGAAATGGTTTTGATCATTTTACCTTTTAAAATGGATTATTGCTATTTGTTTTATAATCTGTTTGGATAGTATTGCTTTTGATATCGCTAAAAGGTATTGCCTGAGCCTTCATTGTAGGAGTTGGATTAAAAGGTTCCTTTCCCAAGTGTCGATTGCAGATGAGCAATATTATGAATTTTTTTATGATCTGTTATGATCTATTTTGATGAGCATTCACCTTGTGACTATATATTCATTTAAATTAGATTTTGTGAAAGCGTATTATATTTGAGATATAGTTTTGATGAAATTATCGGGTATGTTGGAACTGGTTTTGATAAATGGAAAAGTGGTAATTATAAACAAAGAAAAGAGGAAATACTATTATAACTCATGCTTTGGAATGATACTTTAGGACAAATTAGATATTCTAAATTGATTTGTATTTATAACCTAGTAGAGTTGTGTTTAAAAAAGTCACAATCATTATGTTATTATTTGAGCTTGGTTACACTCGTGCTAGGTTTCTAGCCTGACTCCGAGTTTTGTGTTGTGAAAACTTTTTGGGTATGACAGAGGTTGCTCTACATGTTCATATTATTATTGTTATATATGTGCTTTGTGGGCTACGATATGGAGATGGAGTCGATAACAATAGCGAGAATTTACTTTGTCTATATTGAAATTACTTAGTATTGGTCGATTGATTGATGTAATGTGTTGTGTGCTGTATATTTATGGGATGAGTGATATATAATATAAAATTTATTCATTTTATTAATTTAAAATTTGTTAGTTGGAAAAATTTACTTGTGTCCCTAATGCTTCTAGTTCTAGAACTCGTGAACGTGTCTTGTGTCATGATAAGAAATTTATTATTTTAGATATATTTAGGTAATTGAAACGTATTCGTGCCAACCCAAAGTAGCATATAAGAGATCGTTCCTTCTGTGCACATTGATCGGAGTTACTGGATGGTAAACTCCCTTCGATAGGCCACTAGAGCCAGGGTATCTTAATGGTCGACAAAAAGTTAAAGTCTATAGCTAGAGCATATCCAATCAAAATAAATGTTATTATTGAACATAGGATTTTGAAGTTGGAATAGACAATTGTACGCGAATATTTATGGAGCTTTGGCATAACTAAATTCTACGTATTGAAAGTGATATAGTAAGATGAAGAGAACATGTGTATATTGACTGAACTGTCCATGCCTATAATGAATTTTATAACTTGTATAAGTAACATACTATTATTTATAAATACCTTAATGTCAAAGCAAAAAAATTGAAAAGTGTTTCAAGAAAATTGCTTGCTTTTCATGTGGAATTTGCTTAAGTATTTTGGTAACCAAATCATGAGCTTTAGGCATATATTCAATCACGAAAGTGTGAGCAATGTTATTCGTAATACCGTTGTCTCTATTACTAGCATCTCAAAATGGATGGTTTCCTTTTGCAATGCAAAAGAAAATTAAGCATTCTAAGCCGAACGTCAGCAAATATAATATATCAGCCATGGAAAAGAAGTTATGGAGGCTTTCATCCAAAGTCCTATAATTTGATGAAACATAAATAACATAATTATTTGTTATGTATCATTTTGTGTAAATATGATATCCTTTCCTATATCACAAATAATTATATATATTTACGTTTCTCTAGATTATGCGACATCTGGATAGAAAGCTCGTGAACTTCTTTTCAATGATCGGCATTATATATCAACCGGCATGTTCTGCTTAGGATGTTTATTTCTTTCATCAGCAAAGAAAACCATCCATTTGGAGAACCTAGTACAAGAGACAACAGTATTAGAAATGACCATGCAAACACTTTCGTGATTGAACATATACCCGAGGCTTATTACTTGGCTACCAAACTGCTTAAGCACAGTCTCGATGAAATTTAAGTAACTTTTTAGAAATACTTTTCAATTATTTTATGCTTTGACATTAAATATTAATATATTATTCATACCAGTTGTAAAATTCCTAAATACAAGGTTAATTCAGTCAATATGCGATTTTCAATTATGATGTTAATCGTGACAATCGTCCAAATCTAGAAGATAACATATTTAGACCAGACTGAGTAAGCACCAACTATCTAAATTGAATTGTGGTATTGTCATGTTATAATTATGCTTACAATATTGGACTATTCTCTATAAAATTTTATTTACACGATTGCTTACAATATTGCCTTATTATTCCTAATGCCTAAATTAGAGTCAAACGTTGTTTATGCTTGCTCACTAACATTGGATTTTAACGTTTGGTCATTTGGGTGAATAAATTAGTACTTCTTATCTAACTACAGTTAATTCTCACGGCAGAGTTATATAGTAAAATGACATATACTACATCAATAATGCGGTAATAGTTTATTGATCATAGGAAATAAAGTAACAAATATTTAATATAAATAATTGGAAAATATGTAACCTGAAAGCATGAGTCATAGCCTTGTTCATTCCATTCCCCTTTTCTTTTCCTATAAGGATGAAATCTTTATCTAGACATATACAACATATATGTTTAGTAGTACAAACGTGTAAGAAAAAAGTTCTCAACTAGTTTTGCATAATGCCTTTTCCTATGCACCCTAGCACGACTCAAGGGATTAGGTCATTATTTCATAAGAAAAGACTACCTACGCACCCGTTAGGATTAATCAAAGGTAGTTCTATTTCTATACTTGTGCATTCTCTTCTCATGTCGTGGAAAATGCTAACACACTAGAATAATTATTGTTAGCACATCCACACTACAATATACTCACATCCACCATTATTGTCATAACATGATAACACAAAATATGGAATAATATTCTAACACACAAACACAACCAAAAGTCATGCAATCCCTATTTTCAATAGTACCAATCTAAATTATCGAACAAACTTTGATATTCACCATAAAATTGAATGCAACAATCCAGAAGAAATAACAACGCCATCATGCATCAAATAACCACAAAAACATTTATTGAAAAGCAACAATCAAACATCTAACAAAAATGGTGATTATAAGCAACTTTGTATGTAAACCAACATTAAGTAAATACCAACAAATAGCAATTACTAGCTCCAAATAGTTATCGCTTCCCCACATGGTAAATACAAAACGGTATATCCCCAATTAGCAAATATCCCTCTATGTAGCATGCCTTTTATTAGTAGGCACTAACGCATATAATAAATATAGAATAATAAACAACAATACTTCATTCCCAAAGTTGTATAATTATTCCATTATTACATATTCAAACACCATCAATTTACTATTAATAATATAGCTTATTCAGTACTATCTACAAAATCTGCAATAATAATATTTTATTTCACATATCCTTATTAGCTTTATAGTTATCTTCCCTAAATTAAAATATTACTTCACTTTAAGTAGTTTAAAAACATTATATTACTATTATATTTTATATCAATAACAATAATTATTACAAAACTCTCTTTCAAAACATATATTATTATTTTACCCAAAATATTGACTTTTCCATAAAAACCCTTAGTAAATCAACTTTTTCTTTCCAACCCTATATAATAATAATAATACTCCAAATTATTTATTTCAAAATTTATATAGCATCCAACATTTAAAAAATTAAAACACTATTATTATTTATCTTTAAAATAATTTAACTAAAAAATACGTTAGAAACTATCCCTTTGTTATTTCCAAAAATAACTCTTAGTGCTTTAAATAATAACAATATCATTTCCCCGTAATACCATAAAGAAGCTATATTATTGTTTACCCAAAAATAGCAACAATACTTGTTTATTTTAGTAAAGCTCTACATTATTATTTATCTCAACTAACGTCGGTTTATCATTAAATTCTCTAGTGTTTAATAATTTACATAAAAATCAAAAAAGCAATAATTTACAAAAGTAAGCAAAAAACATGCTTTTAAATCAATGAAGATTTTAAATATCCTTTAAAATTAACTCTCATATACATAGTTGCTAAACATTTGTCATATACAAAATCTCTTATTTAAGTGATAAATCTCTTCTATATATACCTCATGCTCCACTGATAACCAATAACGTAAATCAAACTAAAATTTTATTTGAACTATATTGTTCTAATGTGCAACAAGATCAAATGATTAATATCATCTATATATAAATTTTAAAACATCTTTCATATTAAACATCTCACCTGTAAATAGTAAATCTCATCTATATAAATATAGATCAAAATGTCTAATAAAGGATATACATTAGCACTCACCTCAAATTAAGATTAACTTATTTCAAATCGACGAAGAATATTGTTTTCCTTCCAATATAACCCAAATAGCTTCCAAAATCCAAGTGTATACATTATTGAATGGACCCCTGACCTTTTATTTTTAACGGCATTTTCTCATTTGAAATGGATGATCTATTTGAATTAAGAATGGAAAAAGATTTTAGAAAATATTCTTAATGGCTGCTCCCAGAAGTTAATTTCCTTTCTCATAAAAGCCTCCTATTTATAAGGTAGGAGGAGGAATAGAGGAAATTTAAATGCATAATATAACATATGAATATTATTAAAAAGTTACCTTTTAATGCACAAAATTAACTTCCAGTCTATAACGAATTAATCTCCTAAAAGTAAAAAGATTAGTTTACTCCTATGTCAATCAATCATAATTAATTGCTAATATACATAATTGATCCTCTTTCATTGGTGTAAGGTAGGTTTTTTTAAAAAAAATTATGATTTTTTTTTAAATGTTCAAGAGGCACAAGTGAATGTTTAGATGAGTGTAAATAATGTTCCTCAATAATTTTGAACGAAAAAAAATGAATGCTTAATAGTCAATTAATTAAGAGGAAAATATAGATATTAAATGAGAATGAACATTGGAAAAGAATACAAACAATCACCAAATAAAAATGGTCAGTCATATCTTGGGTATAACAGAATTTAATATAATATAAGTGTATTTATTACAATCAAAGCGAACATATATTCATTGAATAAATAAATTAAATTATAACAAAGTACAATGAATAATAATGGTCATACTATTAATGAGTGCTGCTATCTTTATATTTAAGGCTAAAATTAGCAAATAAAGATCCATTAAGAAATCGGTTTTAAGATTAAAAATTAGCAAATATTGTCAAAATTAGCAAATAAAGAGGAAAATATTTTGGAATAAATCTGATCCTATAAAATATCAAATAATATCTATAGTAAGAATAATAAACTTATATTACAAAGTTGTCTCAACGCTAAGCACACGTGGCATTCTTATAGTATATCAAAATAGTCAGTAATTATTAACAAATTGCGTTAAACATAATTACCAACATCTATATGACAAATGCCAAAAATACATAGTGTGAATATAAAGTTTAAAATAACACACAATATTGAGCAATTAAAATTTATAGACACACATTACAACCAAGATATGTCTTTATTTATTACTAGATAATAAAAATATAAGTGCGTCATGGTTAAAATTGGTTAACAAGAAAGAAATAGCAAAGTCAATGAAGATGATAGAGAAATACTACAATTATGGACAAATCTATTAATAAATCGTAATAAAAATATTTTCAAATCACCACAATCATTCCATAAACCAATAAAAACTAGAGGCTTCTTACCTCTTCCCAGTTAGTTTGTAGGAACCCGTTAAAGTAACTAAATTTCTAAAAAAAAAGCAAAATTACATCTCTGTCCTTTTTATTTCAAAACAAGGTTGATTGAAAATTTACTTATCCCAAAGCCCCTATATTATCATTCTCCTAGAAACGTGTGCGATTGTTGCCACCCAAAAAAGATGCTTCTGGCTTCCAAAACTAAAGACTACTGGACAAAGTTTGGCTTCCTGCTTCCTAACACCAACTGTTATTTTAGTTTATGTACGGGTGTTGTTACTGACGCTCCACTCTTACTTAAGAGGAGAACATTTTTATTTGCATTCCACTAAATTTAAATTTTTTATGAGGGTTACTCATGCAGTACAATAAATATATATCCTTCCCAATTTTACTCATTATTTATTTTTAACCATTCTCCTTCTGCACCTACATTTTTTACTAAGTTTAATTTATCTTTCGGTAACGGTGAGAACCAATCTTCTGCTTTCAAACAAAAAACACCTTCCTATTTTACCTAGCATTTAATTTGGTTTATAATTATCGGCAACCAAATTAACATGTAAAAAGGTAGAATTTAAAAAATTACCTATTTGTTTTGTTAAAAAAAAAATCCACGTTACAGATTCTTTTTTAGGTAACAATTAATCCTATTTCCTTTTCTTTTGTAATTTCATTTGCAGATAGGTTTAATTTTTCCATTGATTATTGATTTGGATTACAGACAAAAGTGGAAGAAAAGTGAGGAATAAAGGTAATTAGGATAAAAAATAAAGAGACAAATTGGATAATTTACAGTATAATTATACCTGGGGGCTATTCGTGTTCGTACCCCTCATAGAAAAAAATATTTTTTTTGAGAATGGGCCCCTTTTATCCCAAAGTGGAATGTCAATAACAATACTCCTTAAATATGTCAAAACCAACACTTGTCTCTCTAATTCCCGAAACCAAATTTATCTCGTTTGAGCACACACAACGAAAATCATATAACATACAAAATAAATCATAAATAAAATAATAAAATTTATTCTGCCAATAATATTTAGGATGATGAAATTTTAAATAAATTCTTACTTGATTGGTTAAAATATGGTTTGCCAATTCAACTAGCATGCCTTTTGACATTTGGTCAATCATCTTGTGCCATATTTTCACAATCAAACAAAAAGAGAGATATTTTTTGGCTTTAAAGTTTGAAGTATTTGTTTTCTAATGTTTAGAGATAATGTACATGAGTTTTTTGACGAGATGAATAGACAACGGTTGTTTAGGGCTGAATAAGAAAATAGACTTTCGTGGCCATAAACATATGAAAAAAATTGATACGTAATAAATTTTTATGGTAGCCAAAAGAATTTTCCCGGATTTCAATGGTAGCATATAAGGACAAAAATCCTAAATATCAAACCGTTCCACTCTATCCTCTACATTCATTCAAATTCAATAGAAATGACTTAAAACCTTTCAACAACTAGAATCGAGTCATGTGTTCTTCAATTATTTTTGATCTCAAATGCAACTTGCTATTTTTGATCAATTAAGGTAAAGATCCTAATTTTTTAACGTGTTACTATCTACACACAGCTAATTAACATTTTACACACATTTATCCTCTCATCCAACCAAACACATCATACATCCGCCCATACTCACCTTATTTACTTTTATTTTTTATCCCCGTCCATGCCTCAATTTGTTTCCTCTTCAAAAAAAATGTAAAAGATGTCACATCCACTTTCTCCTAGAACTATGTTAGCATGGAATTCGTAAAAAAATAATAATTAGGTAGATTCATCAACTTATAAATTCATAAAATAGATAAAGAAAAAAGAACTTTTCCTGAACAATTATGTAACTAGCATGACCACCAAAATTTACGGGCTTGCAAACTCGATCACCCATAGAGCTATGTTTTTTAAACAAAAATTAATTTTAAGACTTATATGTTGTAGGAAGTAAAAATTAAATTGAAAGTAACCGCTATATTGAAGCAAAACAGCAACAAGTAACACAGTAAATATGACCTTCAAATTGACGAGATTGCAACATATGTAAATTCCATTCATATTATAATAGGAACAAAACGCCCTTCTTTTAATTCAAAGAATTTCTAAAAAACATTAAAATAAGTTTTTCTTGTATTATTAGTTTGGATATGCTATGCCATTAATTAAAGATTGAGAGGCTATTATTAAATATGATAATTGGGGATTAATTGTTTTTATAAGCTTCGATCTGTTGCTCCAAACCATTTGCTTGTTTCTTCGGTCAGTCTGGCATAACCAAGTGAAGTGGGTTTTTGAAATGTTTTTAGTAAATCAATTTTAATTCCACTTTAAGTGGTGTTAGGTATAATTTATGTGTGTGCAGTTTAGTAACATCCATTTTTTATTACTTCATTATAATTAGATATATTTAGCAAAAAGTTTTTTTTTAAAAACCGTTGATCTACGATGATGTCTAAATGTTTATATTTTAATTGCAACATGTCCCCTTCCTCTTTCCTTCCACTGTTTCATCATATATTTTTTCTTCCTTTTGCTTTTCTTAGAATGTTGATTCGTTGCTCTCTGTGCATGAATATGCACGTCCGACTTTTCTCCCTTCTTTTCTTCATTAACTAATTGGCATTGCTTGGCCTCTTTGTAGGCCATTAATGACCGAACCCACCATTAGACTCACCATTAGACTCAGCCACACAATACGATCCTACTGTTAACTTGTGTTCTAACAGTAGCACATTTGCTCACAATATGGACGCGGACAAGGAGGTGTCATTTCTGATTACCACGGACTTCAAAAACAAGACGAAAGATAGTCAGTTTGTTCATCTCACTTCCCTCTACACATTTTCTTTTGGTTGCATACTTAAATTCTTCTTAGATTTTGAGATATGGGGGATTGAAGTTTCGATAGAGAATATGATCTACCTACATAATTTGTTCACTAATATATTCCATAATTTTATACACCTAATAGAATATATTCACTAATTGAACCATGTTTGACTACTCGTATGCATGATTATTCAACTAGTTAGAAGTCTATGTAACAAAACATATTCATTATTGTTAGAAGTGTTGGTATGTTAAATCATTTAATGAAAATATACATCACAACTAGGGTCATTGTTATATATTTTATCCAGAGTGTAACTAACCTCTGATGGTGAATATATTTTTAGTACAATCTCAAAAAGGTACAAAAAATATAAAAATTGATGACGGGCAATGAAGCGATGTTATGACACAGTGTATATACGCAAATTTCGAATCATTCCGATAATGCATTGGTGAAATATATTTAGTTGCTTAAAGATATGATTTGCTGTCAGGACCGATAATTCTTTATCATTTATTTCTCTGCGCCATGCTATGATATAAAATGGACCGTGTCCGTGTAGCTCCAAAAATAGATTCTGGTTCATAATGAACTAGGCTTTTATATATATATATATATATAATTTTGATTTGCTAAATATCATTGATGATGAGTCCTGATTATTAAATATGCCATACGCATACAACACATGGTTAGGAAGTTAACCAAGGATATGCTCACTGATTTATAATGAACCTTTAAATTCTGATACATGAATTTGTTCGTGTATATATATACTTGCCTATTAGTTGAATTAGCAAAGTATGAATGGTATAAATGGGCCTTTGTGTCGATAACAGTTTTGAACGGATATTGTCCATTATTGATTTTCAACACTGATTTTTCTTTTCAATTTTAAACAAACATAACTATTTGTTTTAAACAGTCGCAATTGCACGAAAGGTGACCTGCTCCTCCATGTATACTTCATCCTTTACCTCGCATGCTCTCTATCAAATAAAATAATTTCGACACCATGGTACTACCACTTATGCTCCTCCACTTGACATCATGCGTCCTTAGCCATCATCGCACATCTTCTTGGTCGCGTGTATAAGCACAGCCTACATCGTTGCAAGCTCAAGCACCAATCGTTTGCGCTTGTGTGTCTTCTTTTCTTTCGTCGGTTTTGATTTCTGAATGGAATAGGATTAGTGCTCAGAAGATAAAGTGATAAACGAGTTTGGATAAGAAAGTTGGGCGGATAGGGAATGTATGAACTGTGAATTTGTGGTCTAGGAAGAAGGGAGAAGGCAACACCATTGTCTCGGTGGTAAAGTGATTTGGCTTTGGTATTTGAGACTACAAGTTCAAAATTTTGTAGCGTGGTTCGAATATTTATTGACATCTGATATGTTACAGTGATTTGTTATATATAAAGTACTATTTCAAAATTTTTTTAATAATAACAATAATAATAATAATAAGGAAGGAATGTTCAAATTTTCTTTTAATTCATTTTAAAACCCTTAACCACTACACTACTACTCGAGGGTGTTATGGTAACGGTAAACTTACATTACCATATCATTACCACTCAATCGGTTACCATTTTAAAGTAAAGTTGTTATACCCGCATAATCGTAGGGTAATTGTAAATTTAACAATTCTTACGGTAAAACATCGGTAATATTTTTTTTCAAAACTAGCGGTAATGGTAATTTACTAGTCCATTCATAATACATTGATAGTAGTACAAGATGTTGTATTACAGGCATTTAGAAGCAAAAAAACAATTCATTTTATTTCAGTAATTCTACTTAAATGATGATAAATACACTTATTTTCTATGTCATTTATTAAGTAACCCAATGAGATATATAATTAAGCATCATTCAGTGTAATAATAAATCAACTTATTACTTTTCTTGACAAACGGTAATTTACCACCACTAGTGTAACGGTTACCAATTTACCGGTATACATGCCATTAATATACCAGTCAATCAGCAAGGGTAACGGTAAACAATTTTTGTTTACCAGTGAAAACTGTATCGTAAGGGTATTTACACCATTACCATGAAAGCCTTATCGACCGCTATTCCATCTCTAAATAAAATTTCGCTCGAGGCATTTTAATTCAAATTTGTTTTTAGCATTTATAACGATTTTTCATTTTGAAAAATATTACTTTTCAATTTTCAATAATTATGAAACGGTTGTTTTATTTCCAAATCAAATTTCAAAATTCCAAAAATATTATTCATTTTTTGAAAAAAAAATTTCAAACAAATTTTAGATTAGTAAAGCACAATTTCAAATTTTAAATTTGGATTTTAAATCAATATTTTTTTCTCAAATAAATCCAAAATTTTAATTTACTCAAACGAATGCAATAAAATATTCATTTTAAATTTTTTATGCACCTAACAGAATATAATTTCGATGGAGAATAGGACTTGCTACATAATTTGTTCACTAATATATTCCATAATTTTATACACCTAACAGAATATATTCACTAATTGAGCCATGTTTGGCCACCCATACACATGATTATTCAGCTACTTAGATCAATATAATATTAAACTACTGTAACATAACATATTCATTATTATTACTAGTGTTGGTATATTAAATCTTCTGCTGAATATATACAGCACAACTTTGAGCATTGTTATATATTTTACCCTGAGTGTAACTAACCTCTGATTTGAATATATTTTCAGTACCATCTCAAAAGCCTACTAAAATTGTAAAAATTGATGACATGCATTGAAGCAATGTTAAGACACAGTGTATATACGCAAATCACGAATCTTTAAATATATTTAGTTGCTTACCGATATGGTTCAATATCAGGATACGTAATTCTTTATCTTGTATTTTTCGGCCCATGCTATGATATAAAATGGACCGTGTCAATGTAGCTTTATGTATAGATTCTGTAAGTACTGGACTAGGATTTTTTTATACATATAATTTTTTGGGGAAATTTTTTTTAAGGACAAATTATAATAAATATTTGTCTAGAAGGACACGTGCATATAACTTTTACCGTAAGGACAAAGCCCAAAGCCTAGAAAGAATTTCAAACAAAACGAAGCAGTCTGTCCATCTTCCTCCTCCTTCATTACACTCCAACAATCGGTAATTTTGCTCGAAACAAAAGATTCACATTAATTTTGCTCGACATAAAAAAATGGCACCGCAAACAAGAAATAAATCTACATCTCCAACAGAACCTCAGAAATCGACTGTAGATGAAGAACGATGACAACAATCGAAAGCTGAGGAAAACCTAAGTAAGTCGACGGCGAATCAACAAAACCAAAATCGAAATGTCGACTGTTCAAAAAGAAAATGCAGAGATGGAAGAGGAAAACCTTCCTTTAGCACAAACGATAGCGTCGACACTAAAGAGAAAAAGCAACAAATTAACGCTTAAAAAACCTACAGCAACAGAAGAACAAAACCAAAATAGAGAAAAAAGGACAAAGAGAAGAGACGAAAAAATGACAGCAAGAACAAGCAAACCAGAAATAAGTGAAAGTATACCAAAGAAGGTAACTGTTAATATAAAATCAAACACAACAAAATTAGTATAGTTTTGTTATAGCAACATTGAAATACTAATAATTTCATTTTATTAAATGTCAGCAAAAAGAAGATAAAGAAGCTACAGATAAAGAACTGGAAGAACAACAACTCAATTCGGTAAAATATAAAACATCATAACTTTATACCATAATGTGTATTTCAAAAATACTACCTGTAAATCATTTGGTAAAAGAAAAGGCTGATAGGTATAAAAAACTGATACCCAATTACTAGTATAATAGTCATTATAATTAAGCATAAATGGTTTGATAAAACAATAGTCAGTGGCATTTATTTCAAATATGATACAAACAAACAAATGATACCTACTAACAAAAACTGATACCTAATTACCAAAAAATAATACCTAGTTATATAAAAATGATACCTACTTCATACCTGATTACTGAAAACTGATACCTAATTAGTACCAACTGATACCTAGTCACAAGTAATAATAGTGTTTATCATTAAGCGTAAATTGTTTGATAAAATTATAGTCAGTATCATTTAGTTGAAATATGAAACAGACAAAAAAAACCGTACTATTTACAAAAACTGATACCTATTTACAAAAACTTATACCTAATTACAGCAAACTGATGCCTAGTTACAAAAAACAGATACCTAGTTATAAAAAATGATACCTACTTGAAAAAATGACACCTGGTTAGAGAAAACTGATACCTACTTAGTACCAACTGATACTTAGGTACTGCAAAACTGATACTTAATTACTTCAAACTTGAAATTGTTATATATTTGACAGAAGATATTTCACTACAGCTAATACCCGAATCTATTGTTATTTTAAACATAATTTATTTCACAAATAACTTATTGTCTTTATTTTGAACTAATAGGATGATGATGATTTTTTTGATGCTCATCCAAAATACATAAAAGAAAGATCACAAACAAAACAGCAATCTGAAGATAAAAAGCATGAAACAGCTTACAGATGTGGACTGCAGGCAATATTCAAAACAGTAAAACTGATAAAACAAAAAAATGCTCTATCAAAGAAGCAAATGGATATAATGAAGAGCACTACTTTCTACAACTTCTTTAGAGTTTTCTATGAAGAGAAAATTTTGATGAAAGAATGCAAAAAGCATCAACACAATTTGGATGCTTTATACAAATGCTACTCAGTTGTCGAAGATGCTTTCTTATTTTCCACAGAAAGGATGAAAGTTACAACAACGGATATAAGTTTGATTTTTAGCCTACCACTAAAAGGAATTAACATTGAGCCGACTCAAAAAATGACAAACAAAACAATTCCAATGCAGTGTAGGGAATTTGCAAACAGAAACTTTGGCAACAACACTTATATAACAAGAAATGTTGTAGAAAAAAGAATAAAGCAAGAAGTTGCAAAAAATAAAAAAGAGTATGAAGAAGACTTGCCAATGTTAATAGTAATTGAAATACTATTAACATTTTTCTTTCCAAACAACCAGCAAAAATTAAGATGGGGACTTCTTCCATAATTAATGTAGAGACAATGCAATTAGTTTCTTGGCCACTGACGATAGAAAAGAATTTCAATAAATTTGTTAAGAAGTTCATTCATAATCCAAGAAATATGTTGGGATGCTCCATGCTTCCACTGGTAAGATTACTTATTCAAAAATTTATTAGTTATTTTTTTTAACAAACATATCTAATCAATTCTTTTAATATTAACAGTATTGCATTTGTGAGAAACTGGATCTCATTCAACAAAGACAATATTATACTCCAGCCTTACCAAGATTTGCAAAATGGGATTTAAGGAAACTCAAAGACAAAGCAGTCAAAGCAGTTTTTGATAACGTGAAAGAGGGTGATGTAAGTAAAAATTCCATTTCATTTTTTGTTAATCAATATGCTTTAACTATTATGCAGAATAAAGTTTTACTGTCGATCATTTATCCTATAGCATAAAACTGATACTACAGTGATCAAAAAATGATACCATATCAAAACATAGTAAATAGTATCAATAACAGAAAATACAATGCAAAAAACTGATACCATATGTTTACTTGCTTGAAACAAATACTAATAGTATCATAAACTGAGGCAAAAATGCAAAAACTGATAACAAATGATTACATGCTTGAAACTAAATGTGGATATATTCAAAACTGATACTAGAATGCAAAAACTGATACCTTATAATTTCACAATTTACACTGATGCTACAATCCAATAACTGATACCATAGTTGTACATATTAGAAACTGATACTTATAGCATAAGAAACTAATACTAATATGATTAGAAACTGATATTTATAGCATAAGAAATTGATACTAATATGATTGAACCTGATATTAATAGTATCAGAAAATAAAAATAAATAAATATTTGTTTTATTGAATATAATTTTCTTTTTTCATTACAGTAAAAATTCAATTATCATTGCAAATTGATATCATAGCTTAAAACTGAAACAAATTTTGCAATACCAATTTTCTAGGTGAAAGAAATCACAAATCTCAGCCCATATGAAGAAAGTCTACTTCAAACAGAGACTGTTCAACACAAATTCCCCAAAATTCAAAAGAAAAGCATGGAAAGAAAAGAAATTTTGAAGAAACCACAGAAACTGCACATTCATTTGAGGAAGACATAAGCATCAGGATATTCCAAATGCATATAAAAGATTTGGAAGAAGAAACAAAGAAAACAAAAAAAGAATTAGAAGTGGAAAATAAGAAAAGAATTAAAGCAGAGCAAGAAGTTTTCAGGTTGAAAGATGAGTTGAAAGAAATAAAGTTCAAACTGAAAGATAATGAAGAGAAAACATCACAGGCTGAAGACAACACCAATAAAGTTGAAGGTGTTTTGTGTGACGACCCAAACTCGATGTTCGATAAACAACATCAAATTCGCATCGCCGAGCTTATAACAACAATTAGATGAATATAAAACAGCGGAATAGAATCAATATCATAAATATCATCACAGTTACAACATCAACATAATATCCATACTGCAACAGAGTACATAATACATATACCACAACTCCAAATACAACATCATGACAATACAACAGTAATCATAAATCCAAAAGTCCTCAAATGAGAGAGATGATAACGAACTCCCAAAAGCTAACACTTGAAATCTCCAAAAGCTCCTAAGATATCTCCTAGATAAGAGCTCCAAAATACTGCTACTCCAAAATACAGAAACCTGCTACTAGGCTGCCCGTGTGGAAATAATGGGCACCTAGAATTTAGGAAAGAAAACAATAAACTCCGGATCAGTCATGGGACTGGTATGAGTAAACAAAAACAGTTGCATTTAAATAAAAACAAGATTTATAAAAGAATTTTCGGAATGCTTTTAAAAATGGAACTACCATAAGATCTCCCGCCACACACACAATGCAAACGCAGAATTAGAGGAGATTTCTTCTTATGATAGTTAAATATGCTTGGTACGAGAAAAGAATTCTTTGATATTATACTAGTGCATAGTGAAGTAAATCATTTCGAAAATAGAATATTAATCTTAGCCAGCATAGACATTTCGAACTATGCCTACTATAGCTACCATCTAAACAGTGGTGACCACCATAAGTAAATGGCAGGTTCTACAACTAAAACCGTACAGGTTTTCGTATTGGGAATTGGATTTCCAACAAATGGTCAGGCCAAGGAACTTCCCATTGCCACATGAGAACGCCTCTGGAAGGACGTCCCCGAGAACCAAACCGGATCTCTGCCAACACAAGGCCAGGCTACCCCTAACTGGGTAACTACTGACACGAGTATGCCATCTTCCGGTTGTAACCAACCTTTAACCGGGGCCCCAGCAACAAATCACAAAATCATATATATATATATATATATATATATATATATATATATATATCTGCGATATCAACATAAGTTAAGTATCTGGGCTCCATACCATGATACCACTTCTATCCAGAAGGAAATGCACATACCCTAAGGGGTGCTACCCCCAATAACCTTGCCGTATCTTTCCTGTTTCGACCATTTCGGGGTGTGAGGTCCGACGAAGTCTCGTCCACAAAGCCATGCTTTATACAAAAGCTGTGCTTTGGGTCAACAAATGATCATAGAAATGATCACCAAGATAGACGATCAAACAAATGATCCTATCACAAATGATCAACACAATGATCATTTCACAGCAACACTCAGCATGTCACATTACTAAATTGGGAATATATTACTGATAACCTTCAACTATATAACCTCTGAGCTCAGACGTCTCAGAGAAGGGTGTTAAGCTAAGAGAATAAATTCTCCGCCACCAACAGAAATATATTTGAAAAAAATCGGCTTTATATCTCAATTTGTAATGTCAGACATACAATCCATACAAGTCTGTTCTGGGCTCGAACAGAACCGAAGGCACTTCCAAATAAGTCCTTGCAATCCGGATATCCACAGTCCTGATCGGATTCCCCATCACATATGGAGAACTCTATATCGGAGCAACTCGGTGCAGAGTCAATCGACAGGTCATCCTATCGCTCTTGCAAATACCCGGTCTTCAACACCGGTCTTCAAATGCTATCCATAACGTCGAATCACATATTCGAAATGGGTTTTATGACGCAAAGGTCCTTTCCCGACTAATTAGAATAGTGAGTGTCATATTTTAAAACATGTGGATGTCATTCACAAATATTCACAGGTTCGATGTGGGTTTCGGATAACCAACTGAAATCCGATTCCCTGTCGCATCGAGGTTTAAATGTCGTTTTACGGGCAACAGGGTTTTCACATCAATACAGAATGAATCATAATCACAATGCAGTACATGGCAATTTATATAACACAACAACACAATCAGAACAGAAATATTAATATAGTACACAGCGATAGTTAATCGTTTTCCAATCAAAGTGAATGGGATTTAATAAATTAACCATATAAATATTATTATTTTCCTTGATTACTTTAAAACGATGATTTATGATTTATTATTACAATTTAATTAAATCTCAATTGACCATATTAATTTATTATTCCTTAATAAATTATTTTAATGTAACTATCAATTTTGAATCAATCAACTTAAATTATCAAATTAACGATTCTTAATTTATAATTTTAATTTTAATTTGCTTTTATTTATTTATTATTATTAACTACAAAGTAATTATAAATCATAAATTATTTAATCATTATTTAATTAACTTCACATTCCATTTACAAACGATCATCATTTTATAAACAATGCTTATAAAAATTAAACTTAAGTTTTCGACAAGCTTCAAACTGAATATGCTGTTTCAGGTGGCCAACCCGAGGCTCCCCCGAGTCACGCTCGAGTTCGAACGCTTCCTGCTTCGAGTTTCACCCCAAAGCTACCCGTGTAATAAAATTTTTCAAAATTTGTTTAAGTTCAAATTTCATCCCGATACAACCCTGAAGCCACTCGATTCCCCCTTCGAGTTTCTGCCCTATTTCCCCGATCAAAACTTCGAGTCAACCCACACGAGTGCAAACCTGAAATACTTTAGGTAATCAAATTTTCCCAGGTCATCAATTCGTGCACGTATACGTGCACGACGCCGTTGATGATCTTCAGGCGTCGCTGCATCGATGAGTAAGTCAAAAAAATCCTCCCTAGTTCAATCCCCGATCACTCAATTCCATTATCATCTCGAATTCGAAATTGAGTTCGAGCACGCAACCTGTAACATAAATTGGAAACACCACCCGTCCCTGTCAACGCCTCGCCACGACGCCTGACGGCGCCAGAAACCAAGCAACTTCGTCCATAGTACGTCATCACCCCAAGCCATCATCACCCACAAAATCTTCGAACTCGATGCGTCAAAGGTGGCGTACGCATCAAGTTTACAGACCCTATCAATTTCGAAAACTAAACCCTAATTCGATCTCGTACTCCCAATTCACGCAATAGAAAAATTAATTTGTATTTTTCCCAACATCATGAATGGTTAGGCTTGCTTCAACTCAAATTTCAGCAATTTAAATTGATTCACTTACAAGAAATTGGTAAAAATTCATTTTTTATTCAAATGAAAATTTCCCTTTAAATACTAAACTAAAATTCTTCACTTTTGTGTTAAAAAACATGATTTGCAGTAAGAATATAGGCTATGAATTTGAATTAGCTTTTTCATAATACTTGGGTTCATCACATTTTCCTTTGATTTCCTGTAGACAAACTTTAGTGATGATATCTTACAGCTTTGGGTTTTAAATCTGCTTTTAATAAACCATATTTGAGTTCCATTATCTTGTTTGATTTTAAAACTGAAGCTTTACTATGATTCAGATGAAAACTACCGGAGTTTGAATGGAAATCTACCCTGTAACCCATAACAGAGAAGGACTATATATAGCGTAACCTGTATATCTATATATATATATTTACCAAACTATATTCAAAGATAAACATATACAATGCCATGAAACAAAGAATCATCTTTACAGTTAACTTAAAGCTTTTAAGTTGTTGTTTACTCACCTTTATATGGTTGAAACAGAGACTATATGGGTTTCCTTTGAACTGCAGATTTGAATCTCCTCTCTGGTTTGGTTTTTAACTTCTTTTTATTTTCTGTTTTGCTCACTTGAATGCTTTTGAATTTATGAAATATGATGTTTTCTTTTGTTTACTATCTTTGTTTTGAACGAGATGAAATAAATATGAATGTGTGTATGTATATAAGAAGGATGGTGTGCAGGTGAAAGGATAGGCTGAGTCTACCAAAGCAAGTACAAATTGAAGTATAAAAAAAAAACTAAACCATGCTTTTAGATCTGCTATGCAGTAATAACATTAAATGAAGCATCGATTTACAGTTGATATCTTGCTTGAGGTTACTAGAGTAAAGGGCATTAAATGAAAGCATTTATTGGAAGCATGTAGTGTAATGTTCATGCCCCCTTTTCATGTTATAGCCTTCTTATTTTATAGTTGTGGAAGTACTTCTTTATTTTGTTAAATGGAAGAGTTTTGTTTTCTTTTTATATGTATGTGTTGTTTTGTTTAAAAAATTTGTTTTTCTTATGTCTACTTATTGGTTTACATAGCTAATTGAAAGTGTTCTGCTTTCTTATGTCTTTATATTGGTTTATGAAAGTGTGTGTTTTCTTTTACAGTTTTATATTTCTTCATAAAAATTTGTTATCTTAGTTTATTTGTTTAAATTTTAGATTATAATTATGTGATTTAAATTTTGTAATTTCATCATAACTTACTTTACAATTTTCTTCTATTAAAAGCTCATCTATCACAATTTCTTATTTTATTTTATTAAAAGGAAAAGTTGTTTTAGTTATTAACATTAAATAACTATGAAATTTTATTTCAATATTTTATTTCTTTATAACTTTTCAATTTAAATTTCAAAAAGCTCAAATATATTACTAAATTTTTAATTCAAAATTTTCGGGATGTTACAATATCCCCTCCTTAAGAAAATTTCGTCCTCGAAATTGAAAGAGAGAGAAACGTAAACAAATAATATACGAATTCAAAAACAAGGAAATGACTTACAGTTTTAAGTCGAGATGTCAATTTTGCAATTGGGATACGATTTCTTCATATTATCTTCGGTCTCCCAAGTACAGTCCTTTGGATCGCCACTCCATTTAACTTTGACCAATTTCACAATCTTGTTTCTTAATCGCTTCTCATCACGATCAACAATTTTTATCGGTTCCCTTCTAACTGCCAAGTTAGGAGTGATTTCTAGATCCTGCTGAGCAGCTTCTTCAATAATATCATCTGGATCGTGCACATATTTCTGAAGGTTAGAAATATGGAACACATCATGTACGCCAGACAACCAGCTGGGTAACTGCACTCTATATGCTAGAGAACCAATCCTTTCCAGAATAGGAAAAGGACCAATATAACGCGGTGCCAACTTTCCAGTTTTCCCGAATCTCAATACACCCCGCATCGGAGATACTTTCAGAAATACAGAATCTCCAACTTGAAATTCCAAATTTCTCCTTCGACGGTCATAATAGCTCTTCTGACGGCTTTGGGCAGTTAATAACTTCTTTCGAATAAAGTCTACCTTCTCAGTGGCTTCTTTTATCATATCTGGTCCAAGAATAAGTCTATCACCTGATTCGATCCAGCATGTAGGTGATCGACACGAACGACCATATAAAGCTTCGAAAGGAGCCATTTCTATACTGGCCTGATAACTGTTGTTATAAGAGAATTCAACCAGATGCAAATGGTCCTCCCAAGAACCACCAAAATCATGAACACAAGCACGCAGTAGGTCTTCTAAAATTCGATTGACCCTTTCAGTCTGCCCATTAGATTGTGGGTGATAAGCAGTGCTGAAATTTAATTTCGTTCCCAATGCGTCCTGAAATGCTTCCCAAAATCTACTAGTGAAGATCGGATCACGATCACTCACTATACTACTGGGAATACCATGGAGGCGAACAATTTCCTTTATATATATACCTGCCAAGCTTGCCGCGGTCCGAGTAGATTTAACTGGAATGAAATGAGCATTTTTGGTTAGACGGTCCACAATAACCCAAATCGCTTCATTACCTTTCTTGGTTCGTGGCAATCCGTCGATGAAATCCATCGATACCTGATCCCACTTCCATTTCGGTACTTCCAAAGGTTGAAGTAAACCGGCCACTTTCTTTTGGTCACTCTTCATCTGCTGACAAGTAGCACAACGACTCACATAAATAGATATGTCTCTCCTCATCGTTTTCCACCAGAATGTCCTTTTAACATCTCGATACATTTTGTTGACTCCTGGATGGATGTTGAATTTTGACTTGTGGCATTCGTCCAATACTTCACGTTTCAATTCTGGAATGTCAGGGACACAAATTCTGCCCTTCATCCTTATAACTTCTCTATTATCTATTTCAAAACTAGTGTCTTCACCCTGGCATATTCTTTTATGGATTCCTCGAAGAAACTCATCTTCTTTCTGCCGTCTTGCAATCCTTTTGAGAAGAGTAGGAGTGATAACAAGATAAGCAAGAACAACATAACTTCTTCTTAAAGCATCAACAACCACATTGGCTTTCCCCGGCGTATACAAAATATCTAAGTCATAAGATGCCAGAAATTCCAACCAACGTTGTTGTCGCAGATTCAGATCCTTCTGGGTGAAAAGATATTTCAAGGATTTATGGTCGGTGAATAATTCGAATTTTTCACCTAAAACAAAAAGAGTTTATTAAGTATATTTCTTTAGTTAAGTTAGTTTCATAAATTGTTAAGAAATCTGAAAAGATTCTTACCCAGAAGATAGTGTCGCCATATTTTCAAAGCGAAAACAACGGCCAAAAGGTCCAAATCGTGCGTCGGGTAGTTCTTCTCATGCGGACGTAATTGTCTACTCGCGTAGGCAACCACCTTTCCATTTTGCATTAATACTGCACCTACCCCTTCACCACATGCATCAGTATAGACAGATAGGCCTTGGTTCCCGTTAACAATAGTGAGAACAGGAGCAGTGGTCAATCTCTTTTTCAACTCTTGAAAAACTTCTTCACATTCTGATGTCCAAATGAACTTTGCATTTTTCATTGTTAACTTAGTCAGCGGACTAGCCAACTTAGAAAAATCTTGAACAAATTTCCGGTAATAGCCTGCTAAACCCAAAAGGCTTCAAACTTCTCTTGGAGTAGTGGGTTGTTTCCAATCAAGAATAGCGGAAATTTTGCTAGGATCTACTGAAATTCCTTCTTCATTAACTATATGGCCAAGGAATTTGACTTCATTGACCCAGAAGTGGCATTTGAAATTTTTTGCATATAGAACATTTCTCCTCAATATTTCCAATACGATTTTAAGATGTTCGGCATGCTCTTCTTTAGTCTTAGAATAGATCAAAATATCATCAATGAATACGAGCACAAATTTATTCAGAACTTCCCGAAACACACGAGTCATAAGATCTACGAAGTATGCTGGAGCATTGGTTAGCCCGAAAGGCATAACTAACCATTCATTGAACATATTAGGACCTCTGAAAGCAGTCAAATGGACACAATCTTCGGTGATTCATAGTTGATGGAATCCTTGGGCTAGATCCATTTTTGAAAAGAAACGAGCGCCATGAAGTTGGTCGAATAGATCATCAATCCTGGGCAGTGGAAATTTATTCTTGAGAGTTTGTTTATTTAGATCACGGTAATCTACACACAATCTCAAAGATCCGTCTGATTTAGCAACAAATACGATGGATGAGCCCCATTCAGAAACACTGGGTCGAATTAATCCTTTTGCTTGTAGCTCATCTGTTTGATGAACCAATTCAATCTTTTCCCTGGGTGCCATCCTGCGACTTGCGTGAGCAACAGGACGAGTATTAGGTACAAGATCGATTCGGAATTCTATTTCTCGATGAGGAGGTAAAGATTTCACTTCTTCAAATACGTCGGAAAAATCCCGAACAACAGGTATAGACTGCAAAGTGGATTCAAGATTTCCCAAAGTATACATCAATCTGTCACTCCTTGGACTTGGATTCTCACAAGAGATTTCAATAAAATTTCCAAAACTCGTTTTGATTAAAACTGTCCGATTACTACACTCCAATATAGCTTCGTATCTCGATAACCAGTTCATACCGAGTAAGATTTCAAATTCGTCAAATTCGAGGACATAAAGGTTGATAGGAAATTTATAGCTAGTATATGAAATAGGAACTCTCTTACAATATGAACAAAGATTTGCGGGACCTCCAATCGGATTTTTCACGCAAATAAGATCGTTAGCAAATTTAGTTTCAAGTGCCAATTCATTTACGGTTTGTTGGGAGATAAAGCTATGTGAAGCTCCCGTATCAAATAAAACTCTAACAGTTCTATTATTAATAGTAAGAGTACCTTCCAAAACACTTTTCCCTTTATCAGCTTTTGAAGATGAGGGGTCCTTCTTAATTGCATAGACTTTTGCCACCTGTGCTGGCTTCATCACTGGGCAATCTTTAACTAAATGTCCCGGTTTATGACAATTGTAGCATTCTTTAGCTGGTTTCTTCGGTTTTGGGCAGTCATTTGAATAGTGGCCCTTCTCTTTGCAGTTGTAACAAGTGACATTTTCTGTTGCGCTTCCTTGAATGCTCCTCTTCTTCTCATTGCCTTGCCAAGGTTTCTTGCCTCCACATTTTCGCTTTTTATAATTCGGACTACCTGAATTACCTTTCTCCACGGTTGCTTCTTGCATATCAAGAGTAGCGTACCTGTACCCCATATCTACTAAATCTGAAAAAGATTCTTTAACATGACCCGTCATTCTTCCATGATATTTCTGGTTCATTCCCCGGATAAACCTTTCGTTTTTCTTAAGAGGTGTGTTTGGCAATTCCGGGCCAAACCGAGATAGTTCACTGAATTTATTCAAGTATTCTTCAAACGACAAACTTCCTTGTTTCAAATCCAGAAATTCCTGATACATTCTTGAAACTCCCACCGATGGCATGTAACGTTTCTCAAACACTTCCTTAAAACGATCCTAAGTAAATTCTTCCTCGGGTTCATCTATAATGATGGTTTCCCACCAAGCTGAAGCTTCTCCTTGGAGTTGCCAAGAAGCTATAAGTCTTTTTTGCTCATCCTGCAGTTTTAGCCCTTTAAAAATCTTTTCACATGATCTTACCCAAGCTTGAGCGTCAATAATTGACTCTTTGCCAATGAACGGTTTGCCACCAAGCTTTTCGAACTTCTTATATAAATCAGCCAAGTCCGGCTGCTGCTGAATTTCTATTAGTGCTTCTGCGGCTGGGGGAATTTGATTAGGTGCTGCAGCATTTCCTTGACCCCTAGTTCTTCCTCTGCGTCCACTCATTTCCACCATCTGAGATTAGTAAGAAAATTCATTTAGATATACAGACGAAATATCTTAAGGAATATCAGCAGTAAAAAGAAATAGACTAAGAAATTTTTAAATTTTCAGTCTTGGTTATACTCATTCTAGGGTATACTTCACCCTATCTCTAATGAGCCATCTAATGTGTTATACTCCGTAGCTAAAGTTCTTACTCAACCAACAGCTCTGATACCACTTGTGACGACCCAAACTCGATGTTCGATAAACAACATCAAATTCGCATCGCCGGAGTTTATAATAACAATTAGATGAATATAAAACAGCGGAACAGAATCAATATCATAAATATCATCACAATTACAACATCAACATAATATCCATACTACAACAGAGTACATAATACATATACCACAACTCCAAATAAAACATCATGACAATACAACAGTAATCATAAATCCAAAAGTCCTCAAATGAGAGAGATGATAATGAACTCCCAAAAGCTAACACCTGAAATCTCCAAAAGCTCCTAAGATATCTCCCAGATAAGAGCTCCAAAATACTGCTACTCTAAAATACAGAAACCTGCTACTAGGCTGCCCGTGTGGAAATAATGGGCACCCAGAGTTTAGGAAAGAAAACAATAAACTCCGGATCAGTCATGGGACTGGTATGAGTAAACAAAAACGGTTGCATTTAAATAAAAACAAGATTTATAAAAGAATTTTCGGAATGCTTTTAAAAATGGAACTACCATAAGACCTCCCGCCACACACACAATGCAAACGCAGAATTGGAGGAGATTTCTTCTTATGATAGTTAAATATGCTTGGTACGAGAAAAGAATTCTTTGATATTATACTAGTGCATAGTGAAGTAAATCATTTCGAAAATAGAATATTAATCTTAGCCTGCATAGACATTTCGAACTATGCCTACTATAGCTACCATCTAAACAGTGGTGACCACCATAAGTAAATGGCAGGTTCTACAACTAAAACCGTACAGGTTTTCGTATTGGGGATTGTATTTCCAACAAATGGTCAGGCCAAGGAACTTCCCATTGCCACATGAGAACGCCTCTGGAAGGACGTCCCCGAGAACCAAACCGGATCTTTGCCAACACAAGGCCGGGTTACCCCTAACTGGGTAACTACTGACACGAGTATGCCATCTCCCGGTTGTAACCAACCTTTAACCGGGGCCCCAGCAACAAATCACAAAATCATATATATATATATATCTGCGATATCAACATAAGTTAAGTATCTGGGCTCCATACCATGATACCACTTCTATCCAGAAGGAAATGCACATACCCTAAGGGGTGCTACCCCCAATAATCTTGCCGCATCTTTCCTGTTTCGACCATTTCGGGGTGTGAGGTCCGACGAAGTCTCGTCCACAAAGCCACGCTTTATACAAAAGCTGTGCTTTGGGTCAACAAATGATCATAGAAATGATCACCAAGATAGACGATCAAACAAATGATCCTATCACAAATGATCAACACAATGATCATTTCACAGCAACACTCAGCATGTCACATTACCAAATTGGGAATATATTACTGATAACCTTCAACTATATAACCTCTGAGCTCGTACGTCTCAGAGAAGGGTGTTAAGCTAAGAGAATAAATTCTCTGCCACCAACAGAAATATATTTGAAAAAAATCGGCTTTATATCTCAATTTGTAATGTCAGACATACAATCCATACAAGTCTGTTTCGGGCTCGAACAGAACCGAAGGCACTTCCAAAGAAGTCCTTGCAATCCGGATATCCACAATCCTGATCGGATTCCCCATCACATATGGAGAACTCTATACCGGAGCAACTTGGTGCAGAGTCAATCGACATGTCATCCTATCGCTCTCGCAAATACCTGGTCTTCAACACCGGTCTTCAAATGCTATCCATAACGTCGAATCACATATTTGAAATGGGTTTTATGACGCAAAGGTCCTTTCCCGACTAATTCGAATAGTGAGTGTCATATTTTAAAACACGTGGATGTCATTCACAAATATTCACAGGTTCGATGTGGGTTTCGGATAACCAACTGAAATCCGATTCCCTGTCGCATCGAGGTTTAAATGCCGTTTTACGGGCAATAGGGTTTTCACATCAATACAGAACGAATCACAATCACAATGCAGTACATGGCAATTTATATAACACAGCATCACAATCAGAACAGAAATATTAATATAGTACACAGCGATAGTTAATCGTTTTCCAATCAAAGTGAATGGGATTTAATAAATTAACCATATAAATATTATTATTTTCCTTGATTACTTTAAAACGATGATTTATGATTTATAATTACAATTTAATTAAATCTCAATTGACCATATTAATTTATTATTCCTTAATAAATTATTTTAATGTAACTATCAATTTTGAATCAATCAACTTAAATTATCAAATTAACGATTCTTAATTTACAATTTTAATTTTAATTTGCTTTTATTCATTTATTATTATTAACTACAAAGTAATTATAAATCATAAATTATTTAATCATTATTTAATTAACTTCACATTCCATTTACAAACGATCATCATTTTATAAACAATGCTTATAAAAATTGTTTAAACTTAAGTTTTCGACAAGCTTCAAACTGAATATGCTATTTCAGGTGGCCAACCCGAGGCTCCCCCGAGTCACGCTCGAGTTCGAACGCTTCCTGCTTCGAGTTTCACGCCAATGCTACCCATGTAATAAAATTTTTCAAAATTTGTTTAAGTTCAAATTTCATCCCGATACAACCCTGAAGCCACTCGATTCCCCCTTCGAGTTTCTGCCCTATTTCCCCGATCAAAACTTCGAGTCAACCCACACGAGTACAAACCTGAAATGCTTCAGGTAATCAAATTTTCCCAGGTCATCAATTCGTGCACGTATACGTGCATGACGCCGTTGATGATCTTCAGGCGTCGCTGCATCGATGAGTAAGTCAAAAAAATCCTCCCTAGTTCAATCCCCGATCACTCAATTCCATTATCATCTCGAATTCGAAATTGAGTTCGAGCACGCAACCTGTAACATAAATTGGAAACACCACTCGTCCCTGTCAACGCCTCGCCACGACGCCTGACGCCGCCAGAAACCAAGCAACTTCGTCCATAGTACGTCATCACCCCAAGCCATCATCACCCACAAAATCTTCGAACTCGATGCGTCAAAGGTGGCGTACGCATCAAGTTTACAGACCCTATCAATTTCGAAAACTAAACCCTAATTCGAGCTCGTACTCCCAATTCACGCAATAGAAAAATTAATTTGTATTTTTCCCAACATCATGAATGGTTAGGCTTGCTTCAACTCAAATTTCAGCAATTTAAATTAATTCACTTACAAGAAATTGGTAAAAAATCAATTTTTATTCAAATGCAAATTTCCCTTTAAATACTAAACTAAAATTCTTCACTTTTGTTTTAAAAAACATGATTTGCAGTAAGAATATAGGCTATGAATTTGAATTAGCTTTTTCATAATACTTGGGTTCATCACATTTTCCTTTGATTTCCTGTAGACAAACTTTAGTGATGATATCTTACAGCTTTGGGTTTTAAATCTGATTTTAATAAACCATATTTGAGTTCCATTATCTTGTTTGATTTTAAAACTGAAGCTTTACTTTGATTCAGATGAAAACTACCGGAGTTTGAATGGAAATCTACCCTGTAACCCATAACAGAGAAGGACTATATGCAGAGTAACCTGTATATCTATATATATATTTACCAAACTATATTCAAAGATAAACATATACAATGCCATGAAACAAAGAATCATCTTTACAGTTAACTTAAAGCTTTTAAGTTGTTGTTTACTCACCTTTATATGGTTGAAACAGAGACTATATGGGTTTCCTTTGAACTGCAGATTTAAATCTCCTCTCTGGTTTGGTTTTTAACTTCTTTTTATTTTCTGTTTTGCTCACTTGAATGCTTTTTAATTTATGAAATATGATGTTTTCTTTTGTTTACTATCTTTGTTTTGAACGAGATGAAATAAATATGAATGTGTGTATGTATATAAGACGGATGGTGTGCAGGTGAAAGGATAGGCTGAGTTTACCAAAGCAAGTACAAGTTGAAGTATAAAAAAAAACTAAACCATGCTTTTAGATCTGCTATGCAGTAATAACATTAAATGAAGCATTGATTTACAGTTGATATCTTGCTTGAGGTTACTAGAGTAAAGGGCATTAAATGAAAGCCTTTATTGGAAGCATGTAGTGTAATGTTCATGCCCCCTTTTAATGTTACAGCCTTCTTATTTTATAGTTGTGGAAGTACTTCTTTATTTTGTTAAATGGAAAAGTTTTGTTTTCTTTTTATATGTATGTATTGTTTTGTTTAAAAATTTTGTTTTTCTTATGTCTATTTATTGGTTTACATAGCTAATTGAAAGTGTTTTGCTTTCTTATGTCTTCATATTGGTTTATGAAAGTGTGTGTTTTCTTTTACAGTTTTATATTTCTTCATAAAAATTTGTTATCTTAGTTTATTTGTTTAAATGTTAGATTATAATTATGTGATTTAAATTTTATAATTTCATCATAACTTACTTTATAATTTTCTTCTATTAAAAGCTCATCTATCACAATTTCTTATTTTACTTTATTAAAAGGAAAAGTTGTTTTAGTTATTAACATTAAATAACTATGAAATTTTATTTCAATATTTTATTTCTTTATAACTTTTCAATTTAAATTTCAAAAAGTTCAAATATATTACTAAATTTTTAATTCAAAATTTTTGGGATGTTACATTTTGAATGACAGTGAAGAAAATGGTGAAAATAAAAAGGAAAGTTTCAACCTACAAAGCAACATTTTACAAACTGAACTAGATGCAGATACTTTTGTACAAATGGAAATAGAAAAAAATGAAGAAAAATCTGAAGAGAGTGTACAAAAAACAGCAGATAAAACAGAAGAAATGTACAAACAAATGCCAATCGAAATAGAAGGTGAATTGGGTAAAAAAACAAGCAGTGAAGAAAGGCAATGTGACCATGAAGAAAAAAACAGACTCCAACTGAAGTACACCAAAAAGAAGAGTTGGAAAAAGAAAGTGAAGTGCAGGGAGACAACTCAGAAGATACTCAAACTCTTCAACAGGATACAGATGTAAAAAACAAAAGTATACCGTACGTCGCTTCAGTGCTTGACTTTACCCCTCTATCTTTCAAAATTTACGACACACAAGACATTGCAAGCGAAAAAACTGAAAAAAAAGATGCAGAAGAACATGGGCAAATAGCTGTTAGAAAAGGGAAACAAAAAGTCATAAAATCAACTGACAAAAAAATCAAAGCAACATGAAAAGGGACAACTTCCTATATTCAAAGATTAAAGGCAATAACAAGAGTGAAAAAACAACGTGATAGCTTTGAATATGGGATGAAACAAAAGAAAGTTGCAAATAAGAAAAAACAGGAACCTGAAAAAAAAGAAAATGTTGAAAACCAAAGTGAACAAGACAATAATCCAAAGCCACTTGCAGTAATAGAGCCAACACTTTACGAGACAGGGCTTGGTCATTGCAAATATTTGATCTACCTCAACGTTGAGCAACAAAATGTGATCAAATGTTTCATTTCATTAACAATATCATCACAAAAGTAAGTGTACAAATATGTATATTAATTTTAAATATGAAATTAAGTTTATCTAACATATACAAATTGTTTTTATCAAAATAGTGTAGTGGCATGGGAAGACAATGACACAATCAGAGGAGGTTGTGTCATAACAAAGAATGCACTAAAACTTCTACTAGAAGGAGGCGAAACAGACGCGCGGGTACATAATAATTTTTTTCTTTACGTCAACACTGATACCAAAATCCACAACATGCTTAAATTGACCTTATGCTTTATTATTTTTATACTTATCAACATACACAGCAACTACTAAGAGTATTGAAACTATTAACAATTTAATATTGCTCCACCAATAAAAAAACGTATACTATTCTGATTTTAATACAGATCATAGATTGGTACATTTCAAAATGTGGAATAGAAGACCACAACTATGCTTTCACAACTACAATGACGGCAAATAAAACTTTAATATTCAAGTACATAATAATTGCTTCATTTATTATATCATAACTTATTTTCATATTAAACAGAAAGCAATTGTGTGATATGAAGAGTGTGAAGAAAAGTCTCATTCTCCCTATGCTAGAATCTATTGTACACGACAAATTTACTGAAAGTATATATTTTCCTTTCCATTGTGAGAATCACTGGACATTAGTAACTTTAACATACCCAACAATGCAATGGTGCCACATTGATTCTAACCGCCCTAGAAGATCAAACGAAAGAAACAATTCATGTTTAAAGGAGGCTATAAAATTGGTATGAGATTTATCTTTCTTTTAAAAAAATACTTATCACCGTGAATATGAGCTAAAATTTTAATTTATTACCTGTTTTAGAGACATGAAATAGAGGAAATGCTCCAAGAAATCTGGAAAAGCAATGACATAAAAGACATGGCAGTGAAACCAGATGAAATGCATCAAATAAAGTGTGCACAACAGGGAGCAGACACGTAAGGTTTTTTCCATTATATTAAATGTTTTTGCATTATAATTTTCCATACATACTTCTAGACATCATTGTATACCGTTTATATTTAATTGAATTTGATTCGTAATAAAAATATTGAGAATTATTATCTCTCAATTCAATAAACTTTAAATACAAATAAACATTTACTACAAAAAGAAAACTGATACCTACATAACAAGAAACTGATACCTAGAGAAACAAAACTGACACCTACAGAAATAAATACATAGTGTACTAGTATAACTGCTAAATAATTTAATTCAAACCATAATGTATGCTTGTACCATTATTTCTGAAATTAAAATTTTTGTACTAATTATAAACCTATTAATAAAGCAGATGAAAATTTATACTAATATTACATCTTGGTTTCAACAGGCTTGATGTGGGATTTTTGTAATCATATTCATCATTTCGCTGAACAGAAGCAGGATACCAATGAAAATTGAAAAGAAAGATGTATTATTAACAAGAGCAAGAATTGCACATGCAATATTAATAGATGATGAACACTGCTGGAGTCTGTCAAAATACATGTCAAGCCTAGAAGAACAAAGAAAAGAAAGGAAATGAGTTCACATTGCATTATTTCACAATTAAATTTGATACCTGTGACGTAATGTTGTTATGTTGAAATGTATAGCTGCGAATTAAAGATGTTCTGTTGTAATTTCATACTTATGAAGAAATGTTGTTCTGTAAGCAAAACACTGCTGCTTTTACTTCTAAAAACAATACTGGTCTCCTGGAATGATATGTTGTGGTGATGTTCTTTTCTTTTTCTGTTGTTTATATTATAACAAGATTAAATAATGTATGTTCTGTCGTCCTACTATGGATCCAACATAATATTATCAGTTTTATGATACAACTATCAGTTTAAAATGATATTATCAAATTTCATGTAATATTACAATACAAAACAGTAACTGGGCATTACTTCTTATGACTGATAGTATCGGTTTTGTTAGAACTTAAACTCAACATACTGTATGAAACAACAATTAGTTCAGGTAGCAGGTTTTGCAAACACCATATATTATCATAATTATTAAGGACTACTGCTGTAAATTATAGCACATATTATAATACACAAAACTGATTCTAAAAACAAACAGAAACTGATAATAAAACCGTTTATATCCAATCAATGAAACATTATTTCCAACCAAATTAACTGATACCAGAACTGTAAAAGTGATACCAAAACTTAAAAAATGATACCAAAACTTAAAAAAATTGATACAGCTATAAACTGATAATATTTGGTAAAATGATACTGGTACCAAAACTTCCACAAACAAACAACAGAAATCATACTGCAAAAACAAAAAACTGATACTATCATCCATACTAAAATAGCTGAAATTATAATCAATTCCATAATATGCTATACTAAATACAAAATAATAACAAAAGGTTCAATTACTATAGACCACTGAAACAAGTCTCACATACACTTATTACTCTAAACAAATTAAAAATATAAAATCAAATCATATCCTCTTTGAAGCTTGACAATTCCGTTTATTATGACCAAATTGCTTGCACTTGCCACATCTGTTTTGCTTGTTATGAAAATATGAAAATCCTCCTTTGCGCTTCACTGATGGTCTGCCAGCGCCACGTTTCTTCTTTGGTGGCTTGATAACATCTTGTATGATACCATCAACAATAGGCCTATCATAATTTGGAATAGGATTTATAGCATTGGCATAAGAACATCGATAAGCATCAACAGTGAAATAATTCTCGATAAAATCATATACAGACAACTTATACTTGTTCATACACTTTATAGCATGAGCACAAGGAAATCCTGTAATTTTCCACCTGTTGCAACTACAAATGCGCTCCTTCAAATCAACACAATGAGAGTTTGGAGATTTCACTTCAAAAGCAAAATCAGAAGATTTATATACATCCCATCCAAACCCTTCTTCAATCAATTCATCTAAACGTAACTCCATAGAAGGGCATAGACTTGTTCTCCACAAACGACATTCTTCTCTTCTTCTAGCCATTTGCTCCATAATCTTAATACGAATACCATCTAAACACAAAGTAATAGGCAATGCTCGTTCATTTAACATCCAACTGTTAAAACTTTCTACAACATTGGAACTATATTCACCATAACGTTTCCCTGGAAAAAATAAATCCACCCACTTATCAAATGGCATCCTTTAAAAAATTAACACCAGCAACACCACCAATTTGACAAAACTTAGAATATGTTCCTTCAAATTCATATAGATTTGAAACTCTAGAACACATTTTGAACAAATCAACAATAGACACATTTGCATTTTTGGCTTTCACCGCAGAAAGAAGATTTTGTTCCATATGCAAGTAGCAATAACTGTGATAATCTGAAGGAAAAACATCACGAACACCTGAAAGCAAACCTTGGTGGCGATCAGACATAAAAACTAAAGTACGCTCTTCTTGAAGCATTTGTTTTAAATGGTTCCAAAATCATGTCCAGTTATCCACATTTTCAACAGAAACTACACTCATAGATAAAGAGAAGAAACCTGCAAATGCAAAAATAATTAGTAAAAAATAAAATAAAAGTAACTACAACCATAAATATAAAAAAATCATAAAACTGATACTAGCAGTAACAAAACTGATACCTAAAACCTGGTATGACCGTTATAAAAAAATTGATAAGCACAACAGTATGCACATTAATCTTCATTCTAAAACAACAAAGAAACAAAACGTGACATATATGTCGATACAAAGCAAATTCCAATACTACATAACTATAAATGATACCATATATGAACTAATTGAAACTGATACTAATAATATACAAAAACTGATACTAATCTCCTGTTTAGCAGTATGAACATATTATATAAAATACCAACTTACAATTTAATACCATGAAAATTCTGATACTAGAAACTGTGATAAAAAAATATACCTTGATCACAACAGAATACAAATTATGATAAAAAAATATACCTTAATAATTATGCCAAATATTATAATCTAAAATACAAACAAATCAAGTTTGAAAACAAACACATACCTTGATCACCATTTTTTGCAGTAGCACCCATCAATGCACCAGGACGTCCCTTCAAGTGAGTAGCATCTAAGAATATCATAGGACGATAAGACTTGAAACCAAGTAAACAAGCGCCAAAAGCAATAACCACCCTTTGAAATTCATTACTACAAGGATCAACATCCATATCAACATAACTATCTGGATTAGATTTCTTCACTACTTCCAAATACCAACTCAAATCATTATAAGACAATGCATCATTACCGTGCAACTCCATCAATGCAAGTTGGTTCCCATGATAAGCATAACCATAAGACAACTGAAAATTGTATTCTCTTTTAAAATCAAGTATAATATCCTTAGGCTTTTTACTTGGACAATCGCGGATCTCATCAATAATCATCGATTTAAAAAAAGAACTAGATATATGTGGATTATTCACATGTCTAAGACCATCCCCACAAGAATGATCAGGAACCAAATTTCTCATAAAGAACCTTTTCAATTCTCTAGAATCACAGGAAGCATGGACTTTGAGAAGACAACCATCCTTATATGAAGAGAAAAACACAGTAACTCTTGTAGTACAATTCTTTAAAAATACTAATTCATACCCCTTTTGAATTTGATATGCCATCAAAAACTCTCTAAAATGTTCAGCGCCTCCAAAACAAAAACCAACAAAATTGGAAATGCTTAATGTCGACTCTCTCCGCAACATATCTTTTAAATAACTTTTACCATTAACAACAATATTTGAACAGACAGATACAATAGAAGATGAAGAAGCAGGAATATAGGATGAATTGAAATAGAAGCACCATCAACAACTTCCAATTCACAACCCTTAACCTTAACAGTAAAACGAAAGAAAGAACTTTTCTTGTGTAACTGAAAACAAATTATGCTCCGAATATCAGAATCAGTGTCAACCATAATAACTTTGTCCTCAAGTACGTAAGAAATCTGAATAGAAGGAGTTAATTGAGACCAATATCGACATATCTCATTCTTCAAATCATACAAAGAGCAATCGATAAACAATCGAGTGCTAAAAGTATTATTATTCAACACAAACAAACAAAGAAGGCTGTTATCCCCACTGGCAAAAAAAATAAAAAATAAACATTAGTGAAAATATGTACGATTTAGAACAGTAATTATTCAATTTTACAAAACTGATACCTACTGTAGATAAAACTGATACCTAGATACTGATAAAAAAAATGATACAAAGAAAATATAAAAATGATACCTAGAAATTGAACCTAAAATACAGTAGTTTTCCACTCAATCACAAATTTATGTACAACCCAACCAACGATACTTCTCCAATCATCCCAACATTAATGCAAGAAAATGCAAAATAAATCAAATGAAAAGTAACTACAAAACAACGCTGCATAAAGAAACGAGTATAACAATAAAAAACCTGTTGGTACTTCCACAATCATCCATCGACGAATGAAAAAACAAGGAGAAGAACAAGACTGCATATCATTCATAATAATAAACACAATTATAAATCACGAACAATTTTACTTAACTCGAATAGAGAAACATCAGAAAAACAGAATGATATAAGCATACCTGAGAAAAACGAGATCACCGTACAAATATGAAAAGAACGAGATCAACAAAAGCATGGAAGAAAAAATAATAATCGTTGAAGTGGACGAAATTGAAATAAACGAACAACGTTGATTGATATTACAATTAGAAGAAAGATATTTGATCGTGACTCAAAATTTTGATCGAATGAAGAAGAAGAATAAGCGCGCGAGAATTGGGCTGGAAAACTAAAAAGATAATTTGTCCTTTGAAGAAAAATATTTATGGGCCGTCCTTCATAATAAAAAGCCCCAAAATATGACCTTGAAGAAAATTTCCTGTAATTTTTTTTCCTAAATATCATTGACAATATACCCAAATCATTGAATATGTCATATGTATACAACACATGGTTTTGTTAATGAAATAGGATTACATCTCAGGAGATAAAGGGACAAATGGGTTTGGATAAGGATGAAAGGAGGATAGGGCACGTATGGGCTGTGAATTTGCGGTCCATGAAGAAGGAAGGAAAGTTCATATTTTCTTTATTTTATTTTTATAAATATTTTTCTTTCTAAAAAATATCACTCTTCAATTTTCAATAAATACAAACAATTATTTTATTTTTAAAATAAATTACAAAATTCCACAAATATTATATATTTTCTGAAAATAAATTTTCAGACAACTTTTACATTTTATAAAGACAGTTTCAAATTTCAAATTTGAAATTTAAATCCATATTTTGTTTTCAATCTCAAATAAATCCTAAATTTTAACTTACTCAAATGAATTCAATAAAATATCCATTTTAAATTTTAAATTTGTTTCTAACTTTGAAACAGGATGTTACCGATTCATCCCCTCCTTAAAGAAATTATGTCCTATCAATTTACTCACCCCTCTTTTAAGAAAGTACTTATATGGTCTAAAATACACATCATTTGTTACCGTTCTTTTGTAGTGCCACTCTGATAAAATCTCGTATAATATATTGCTTATTCAAACTTATTTCGCTAACACAATCATACATAAATAAAATTAAATGTTCTTGTTTCATTCGAATATTGCACATAATATTACAGGCGTTGCGATCAATATAGTATACTTTTCGATAACACGTTTGAAAATTTTCTTAAATTTCAAACGTAATTTTTTTTCAATAATTTCTATGTAAATTTCCTTTTTTTTTGAACTAAATGGATATACATTGGATTTTGATGAAATATACATATAAAATGACTGTAGAAACGTAATTCAGGATGATAGAAATGTTTTTTAAAGACAGGAGGTGGAACAAAGGTAAATGAAGGCAAAATGATGTGGATGAATGATTGAAATCATGCGAGTTCGGACTATGATTGATCTCCTTTGTACGGAGGACGTTTTGAACAATTAGAATATGATAAAATAAATAAACATCTGACGCAGCGCGTGTAGTGAATTCGACGATGTAAATCGAATCCGTCCAGGATCTCACACGATTAGCGGAAATAATCAGTGAATCGATGATAACTCGATGAATTTAAGAATACCGTAAGGCCCAAGTCCGTTGATCACAAAGATACCGGACTTTAGCAATCTTCGACACGTTGATCGCGCACGATACCGTGAGAGAAGATCTTCAATTCTTCGAACGTTGATCAAGCGCACTTGATTCCGTGAATTGGCTTCAACAATCGTTGATTCGAGCGCACTCGAATATCCGAAAGTGGAGATAGGAGATAATACTCAACTACCAATTTAAATGGAGGCACAAAGCAAAAACCCAATTTTTATTCAAAATTCAACAACCTTTTACAAGTGAACACACATCCCTATTTATAGGGTTACAACTCACACTAGGTCGTTCACGACTTAACACCGCGCGATCTGCGACCTAATACAGAAGCACATGACTTAATAACAAAACGCAATACAACACATATTCGAACTAAAGTACAACTCACGCGACCTAAAATCAACGACCTAAACACAACAATTAGCGACTTAAGGAATTTGCAGTGACTTTACTTCGTTCATGACCTAAAAAAAAGTCGTACGCGGCCTCGGTTTGTCGTTTGCGAGCTATCGTAAGTCGCTCGCGACCTACAGGAGCTTCTCTCACGCACGACCTAAGGAGCACGGCAGTGCGATTCAAGGCGGAGCGACCTAGGGTTTCGCGACCTACTCGCACGCGACCTAGGCTTTGACGCGGTGGGGAATAGGTCGTTCGTGACCTTCGGTGCTTCGCGACCTAGGGTTGCGCGATTGAAGAGAACGGCTCGCGACCTACTGCTTTATGATTCACGGAAGCGGCCGTGACCTATCGAGGTAAGCGCTTCATCATCCTCCCCTTGTTGAAAGGAATTCGTCCTCGAATTCACACCCTCGTTATCTTCGACAAGTTCCTCTTCATAATACTGAATTAAGTGTTTGACATTGAAAACATCAGACGTATGAATTTCTTCCGGCAACCTTAATCGGTATGCATTATCGTTGATCTTCTATATGATTTCTAAAGGACCAATCTTCATAGCAGCTAGTTTATTGTATGTACCAATAGGAAATCGATCCTTGGTCAATACTGCATATACAAAATCTCCTTCTTTGAAGACAACACTTCTTCGTTTCTTATCCGCCATTTATTTATACCTCTCATTTGTCTTCTCCAATCGTTCCTGAACGATTCACCAACAAAATCAGCAGCCCGCTTAACTGTCCCCTTCGGTTGTGGTACTATTGTCTAATCCAACAGCCCATTTGGTAAGTTCGAATATACAATCTTAAATGGACTGAAACTTGTACTCCGGTTGACTGCGTGATTGTGTGCGAACTCAGCTTGACACAACTTCAAATCCCAACTCTTCAAATTATCTTTCACAAGACATCTCAATAAGTTTCCCAACGATCGGTTAACCACCTCCGTTTGCCCGTCAGTCTGCGGATGGTAAGCGCTACTAAAATTCAGCTTCGTTCCGACCATCTTCCACAAACTCAACCAAAAATGGCTTAGAAATCTAGTATCCCGATCAGAAACAATAGATTCAGGTAGCCCATGTAATCGTTACACTTCTTTAAAGAATAATTGAGCAACTCGGACGGCATCAACTGTCTTCTTACAAGCTATGAAATGCGTCATCTTTGAAAACCTGTCCACCACAACATATATAGAATCATTTTCCCTCTGAGTTCTAGGCAAACCCAAAATGAAATCCATGCTGATATCAACCCATGGTTTAGTAGGCACAGGTAATGGCATATATAATCTCGCATTCGTAGCTGTTCCCTTTGAAACTTGACAGATATTGGATCTCTCCACAAATCTCTCAACCTCTTTCCTCATTGACGGCCAAAAATAAGATTGGGAAATCAATTGTAATGTACGATCTCTGCCCACATGGCCTTCTTCATGTAACTCTTTGATAATCTTCATTCACAAACTTCCTTCTGGTATGCACAATTGATTCCCCTTGAATAGAAACCCATTTATCATCACATGTTCATCCATCTTTCCCTCCCTGACTTCATCTACAAACTTTGCAAAGTAAGGATCTTCTTCGAACAACTCTGGCAATAGTTCAAATCCTGTCACTTCAACCTTCATCGTTGTCAACAAATGGTTCCTCCTGCTCAAAGCATCAGCTACACGATTCATCACCCCTGATTTGTGCTTTACAACAAAAGTAAACTGCTGTAGATACGCAATCCATGATGCATGCCTAGCTGAAATTTTTTCTTGCCCTTGCAAATGCTTCAAAGCTTCGTGATCAGTATATAAAACAAACTCCTTATGGAACAAATAATGTCTCCAGTGTTTCACAGCTTGCACGATAGCATAAAATTCCACGTCATAAGTACTATATCTCATCTTTGCTCTCGATAGCTTCTCACGGAAATATGCAATAGGACGCCCCCTCCGACTCAACACCACTCCTATCCCAACCTTAGATGCATCAGTATGTAGCTCAAACAACAACTTAAAATCTGGTAATACTAAAATTGGTGCTGACGTCAAGAGTTCCTTGATTCGTTCAAAAGCAACCCCTGCTTCCTCTTACCATGAAAACTGCTTGCCCTTCATACAATCCGTAACAGACGCCATCACACTACTAAAGTGTGGAACAAACCTTCGATAAAATGAAGCCAACCCACGAAAACTTCGAACTTCTGTTATAGTCTTGGGCTGTGGCCAATCCCTGATAGCCTCAATTTTACTTTGGTCCACCTGTATTCCTTCTTCTGACACAACATATCCCAAAAATAAGACACTCCGTTCCATAAACACACATTTCTTCGTTGCTGCATAGAATTGTTCTTCACGAAGAATAATTAACACCTTCCGCAAATGCTGAATATGCTCCTCTGTACTAGCACTATAGATCAGAATATCATCAAAGTAAACTACCACAAACTTCCCAATGTACGGCCTGAAAATTTGGTTCATCACCCTCATAAATGTACTAGGTGCATTCGAAAGACCAAACGGCATAACCAGCCATTCATACAACCCCTCCCATGTCTTGAACGCTGTTTTCCATTCATACCTGGTTTAATTCGGATTTGATGATAACCGCTCTTCAGATCAATCTTAGAAAATATAGTAGCTCCATTCAACTGGTCTAGCAAATCATCCAATCTAGGCATAGGAAACCTGTATCGGACAGTAATCTTGTTCAATGCCCGACTATTGGTACACATCCTCCACGTTTCATCCTTCTTCGGCACCAATAATGCTGGTACTGCACATGGACTGAGACTCTCCTGAACACGCCCTTGCTCAAGCAACTCTTCCACTTGCCTTCTCAACTCCTCGTGTTCTTTCAGACTCATACGATAATGTGGCCTATGCGGTAAAACAACACCTAGCACTAGATCAATTTGATGTTGTATGTCTCTCAATGGTGACAATTCTTTTGGCAGCTCTTCAGGGAATGCATCTTCAAATTCTTCCAGCACTGGCTTTACTTCTTCAGGAACTTCCACCACTTCACTACTCTCACGTCCATTCAACAAAAACACTTTAGGTTCCTCCTCCACCTCTTTAACAAACTCCTTCAAAGTCAACAGAGTCTTTAATTCTTCAATCTCCTCCAACTTGTTTCCTTCTTGTTGTCGCTTCTTAGGAACTAACGTGATTTTTGTGCCTTCAAACATGAAACTGTAGCTATTGGTATGACCGTCATGTTGCACAGCTCTATCATACCGCCACGGTCTTCCCAACAATAGATGACATACATTCATGTCCACAACATCACACCAAATTTCATCTTTATATTTCTTCCCAATCGAAAAGGTTACACAAGCTCGTCGACAAACCTTCACTTCACCACCTTTCCTCAACCAGGCTAACTTGTAAGGTTTGGGATGCTTCTCTGTTTTCAATGCCAACTTTTTCACAGCCTCTGTAGAAATAATGTTATCACAACTTTCCGCATCGATGACAAATTTGCAAAACTTCCCTAGAATAGTGCACCGATTGAAAAATATTACTCCTCAACCAACTTGAATCATCCTCTTGCTTTGGTGTCAAACACGACCTCCTCATCATCAAATTACAACCTTCGTCTCCCGACAATTCTTCCTCCTCCTCAACATGTGGTAAATTAGAATATTCAATTTCTACATCCTCTTCCTCAACCTCAGCAATCATTGCCCGCTTCTTCGGCTTTAGACATTCATTGCTCTTGTGGCCAAACTCTTGACAATTAAAGCATTTAATACTACTATTGACCTTGGTCTTAGCAACTTCACTGCCAACCGGTTTTGCAATAGCCTTGGAAACATTCGCATTGCTACTAGCCCCTTTCACTTGATTGTTGGAATTTGTAAACACACCGCCTCCTCGTCTTCCCTGCTTCTCCCAAGCTAACGCCTTCTGGTGTGCTTCTGCAACAGATCTCGGATCAAACATATTCACCTATCTTGAATCTGCATTCTCAACCCTCCAACAAACCTAGCAGTTAACTGTTCCTCTGTCTCCATGATATCATTTTCAGCAATCAGTTGATAAAACTCATCAGCATAATCATTAACAGTCTTTGTCCCCTGCCTTAGATTTTGTAAGCGTTGATACATAAGAGATTGATAATTGTAAGGTAAGAAAGTAGTTTTCGTTAACTTCTTCATCTTCCCCCATGAAACAATCTTCGACTTTCCCATCCGTTCTCGTGTAAGTTTGGTCTGCTGCCACCACGCCATGGCTCTCCCTCTTAAACGAGTAGCAATCAACTTCACTCTACGATCTTCCGGAACCTCCTTGAAATCAAAGATCTCTTCAACATTAGATAACCAATCTAGAAATTCTTCAGCCTGCATACCACCCTTAAACTCTGGAATTTCAATTTTCATTACGGACTTCCATTTGTCATCATACTCTGAATGATTTCTTCCTTGGCTTCGATTTCGACTATGAACACTATCACCATCAAACTCCTCATCAAAATCTGATGCATATCATTGTTGATCATGACCACCAACATTTCTACCACCACCATTTCTTCGATCTACATTCCTCTGATCACGATAATCCATATCTCTCCGATTTCGTTCATCAACATTCCTTTCAACGATCGTTAACATTCCTACGATCATGATCTCCTCTTCTCTCCCCATCTGAATGTGGTGAAACTCTATTTCCCCCATGACTCGATTCAGGTGAAACCCTTCTTCTACTTTGATTCATTTAAAGCATCACTCTCTCTAATCGACCAATCCCTTCATTCAACTTCTCAGTGAAACTCTCGTTGATTCGTTTCTCCATTTCATTGGCCTCTTCTCTTCCATACAAAGCATTAATATTGCGATGATGTTGAGCTCGTCTCCGTGGCATGATTGAACTTCAACAAATCAAACAATCTTCAAAAACTTCAACTCAAACTTGAACAAATAAGTCACGGCTTACTCCAACACTTGGCTCTCGGCCTTGAACACTTCAAAGTGATGCACGGCTCAACTTCAAACACTTTCCGGACTTTGATCCAAAATGATATGGATCGAAAGCTCCAAACTTATTGCAACTTCACGATGAACACGATGAACACCAAACTTCTCAACAATTGCAAATCCGATCTCCAAACTACAAATTCTCGAAACCCAATTCTCCAAATGATACAAACTTCAAATGACGCAAACTCCTTGCGATCTGGCTCTGCTACCAAACTGACGCAGCGTGGGAAGCGAATTCGATGATGTAAATCGAATCCGTCCAGGATCTCACACGATTGGCGGAAATAATCGGTGAATCGATGATAACTCGATGAATTTAAGAATACCGTAATGCCCAAGTCCGTTGATCACGAAGATACCGTACTTTAGCAATCTTCGACACCTTGATCGCGCACGTTACCGTGAGAGAAGATCTTCAATTCTTCGAACGTTGATCAAGCGCACTTGATTCCGTGAATTGGCTTCAACAATCGTTGATTCGAGCGCACTCGAATATCCGAAAGTGGAGATAGGAGATAACACTCAACTACCAATTTAAATGGAGGCACAAAGTACAAACCCAATTTTTTTTCAAAATTCATCAACCTTTTACAAGTGAACACACATCCCTATTTATAGGGTTACAACTCACACTAGGTCGTTCACGACCTAACATCGCACGATTTGCGACCTAATACAGAAGCACACGACTTAACAACAAAACGCAATACAACACATATTCAACCTAAAGTACAACTCACGCGACCTAAAATCAACGACCTAAACACAACAATTAGTGACTTAAGGAATTTGCAGTGACTTTACTTCGTTCGCGACCTAAAAAAAAGTCGTACGCGACATCGGTTTGTCATTCGCGAGCTATCGTAAGTCGCTCGCGACCTATAAGAGCTTCTCTCACGCGCGATCTAAGGAGCACGGCAGCGCGACTCAAGGAGGAGCGACCTAGGGTTTCGCGACCTACTCGCGCGCGACCTAGGCTTTGACGCGGTGGGGAATAGGTCGTTCGCGACCTTCGGTGCTTCGCGACCTAGGGTTGCGCGATTGAAGAGAACGGCTCGCGACCTACTGCTTTGCGATTCACGGAAGCGACCGCGACCTATCGAGGTAAGCGCTTCATCAACATCGATCAAAACATGCTCGAAAAAAAATTTATATATCAAAAGTTGCCACACGACATATAATCCACTGTGTATATAACTATTTAAGTGAAAATAAGCCTTGTTTTTAGCCCATCAAAGCTATTTATTAAATTTTATACGAGCAAAAGCGAGTTTGTGCCACAGTTCATTTTAAATTGTCTTCTTGTAAGTCAACTCAAACAAATATTAAACCATCACATATATAACTTTTTAGTCAATAAGCTATGAAATTTTGTCACAAAATACGACTATCATGTTTCTATGATTTGGTATGCTTTTTCATCTTTGTTCCTCTTATTTATGTATCTATATTAATAGTCAAGTATTATGCCAAAACATACTTGTACAAAAGGCATGTAAAATCGGTAAAATGGATGCAAAAAGACAAATGAAGATGGTACGGAAAAATACAAAATTGTAATGGTAAAAGAGCGATCTAGATAATCTATATTCTTCAAATGCTAGTTATCCTTTTCTCCATTGTTTATTTATTTTTCTATTTTTTACTACCTCCACCAGCATTTCCTACTAAGGGTGCATTCTTGACGAATGGTAATGGCGCATTTGGACGGGGTATCTGAATGGCGAAGTTGGTTGAACGAAAAATGTGTTTGACGATGCGAATGGGGTATTTGTGTGGAATTTTTGAACGGAATATTTAAAATGCGATTTTTAATTTAATCGATTTATAGTTAATTAATTATTTGCTTTATGGTGTCATATGTGTTTAATAATTGCAAATAATAATAAATAAATTGCTTGATTTCATTAAAACAAACTAGTAAATTTTTAAATTCAAATACATGGTAAAAAAAACCTAAAACCACCGACGACCACCATGCAATAAATCCAACCAGTACCTCATCAATCCTGCTACTTCTTTATCATTAAATTTTTCCAAATTTGTAAATTCGTCTTAAAAATTAACATAAGCTCCCGCCTTTTAACAGTTATAATAGGAAATAGTATAGCATAACAAAGCTTCACGCCGTTGCTAAAAGGATCTGTATGAACTAAGGACCATCCAATGTCATGTTCGCTCGAGCTGTCCTGCTTGCCATGTCTACCACGTCTGGGTGGTGGGGTGTCACCGGCTACCTAATTGGAATAATATTTCATATCAGTAGTGGTGAAAATTTGAACAAAATATATGTTATAAACCGAATAAAATATCACTGTAATATAAAAAATACCTAAAATGATACTTGAGCCGTGCGCTGTAGAAAATGATGAATGAGAGTGGGCTGTTCTGTGCTGGTTTTGAGATGGAGTGGGTGGGGTGGGTTAAAGGGGGGAGGGGGGGGGGGGGGGGGGAAGAAAAAAAGGAGTCGTTAGTGGGAAACAGCAAGAAGTGTCCGACGCGTCGAAAGCAAACATATCTTTTCCAACCAACTGGTCCAGCTGTCTAACTACCGCGTTTGGAACGTTAGAACTTCTGACACGTCGGACACTTCACTAACATTAGTATGACATAAAACACCACGGTTAGCCTTTTGGAATTTCAGCAAAAATCTATATAAGGTAACATCAGTATGCTCTTGTTGGTCAAAATTGCCACTAGGCTTGTATAAAACCCATATACTTAATTAACTAGTAGGTCTGAAATGCGTAGGGTTAAACTTAAACATGATATTGAATTTTTGATGATCATGCGAATTAGTGTAAGGTTTACATTAGTACTCTGTAACGTCAGATGAACTTTCTAGAAATGACAAGCCACTTTAGAAGTATATACCATGATAGTATGATACAGCCGTGCCTACACTTACATCATTTAATTATATGCCCTGGATGATGCCACCAATATCCAAAATCAAATGTTTCACAATTTATTATGCAGCAACAAGCTAAAGGACAGTTTTGTTAGAGAAAATTTTCCTATAAAACATGATCTTTTATTTACGTTTCCCTTGTTATTAACATTAGAGATTAACTAATGAAAGTTCCAACATCAAATAAAAATATACAAACAAAGCTGAGAAGGTTTTAAATTATTAGAATGTCAAAGCAACACTGAAACTTATTTGTGGCGCCCTAGCTTCAGTGATCGAGTAGAGGGAGTTTGCCATCCAGTAGCACGGATGAATGGACGCAGAAGGGACGATCCCGCGTATAGACTAATTTGAGTCAGTACAGATATGGTTCGATCCCTAAACGAATCTGAAATAGTACGTATCTCGTCTCGACACCGGGCAAAATACACGACTTCTAGATAATGACTGTTGAACTCAACCTCGTACAATTCCAACATAATCACTTACCCTATGGACGGCAAACTAAACAAAACAGACTGACGCCCAATGGAAGCTAATATGAAACTACAACACCCGACTCTAACCTAAGACATTGTATTATACATAACAAAGCTCGAGTCAGACTATAAATTTAGCTGGGAGTATAAACGAGTGACATACAAGTGTGGTTTCGGATATAAACGAGTGACAGACCAATCAAATATAACAATGTCATTCGCGCCAAACAATATGCCGTCCACATTTTATTAAAATGATTTTGTCACAAATGTACGACTTTAATCACCGCGACTTACAGCTGCAACTCTAATTAATTTGTATATCAAAAATCTATTTATGTTATACGAGTTGCTATCTGATTAAATCCAAGCAACCAGTTTACAATTGTTGATAATAGCACATTGATGACAACTAATGCAGCAGCAAAAGGAATTAGTCTCATCATTGAGGTATCTTTTGATAACACACTTAATATGTGGAACACTTTACGATAATTCATGAAAATTATCTTACATGATCTTTTCTTCTTAAGATGATAACCTACATACGCATATGAACAAAATTGTATTGCGAAAATAACACTGATGATCTGGAAGAGATGCAAAAGATCAACATATGTACCTAATAAATCAACATATGTAACTAAGAACTTTAGAACACACATCACAAATGATACATATATTTGTCCAAGTCACAAAAGACTGAATAATACGAAGTATCTGTATTGACCATTGTTTCAGCAAGAGCTGTAACACTAAAATTGCATACACCTTTCACACACATCAGAAATTCTAACTGATATTCTAATACGAATTGAACAACCAATAAAATTTAACTCTTATATTGGACACACCTTATTATTATCATCGGGATGTCAAAGAAGTGCTAAACATCTTCATCTGCAACAACAAGAATATGGAGAATGGATCCAAGATGGAAGCTTAATAGTACAACACTCCTCCATTGGCAGATCATTCAACAATCTTTGTCTTAGTTTCTATTTAATCTTGAAATTTTCCTACAAAATTTATGTACCTAAACTCTATATGAAATATGTTTAAACTAAATTTTATTTCTTTATATTTCACTATAACATGTAATTTATGTGTTGTTCAACGCTTCAGATTGCACAACTTGATATTTATGCTTGATACAACTTTTCAAAATATGCCTATGGGCTTTATCTCTCAAGTTCATTGTGATTCAGAATACACATACCACTTTTTATAGTATACCACCTTTTACATCTAACTTTTTTGGTAATAAAAAAACTAACTCTTATAAGTCAGTCCACATTCGTAATAATTCAAAAAAGCTGTAACTACCACAATATAGGTCCAACAACTGACGTTTCCGAGTGGTAAAGAGTTTAAATGTTTTGGTAGGTGAGATGTGAGGGATGTGATGCAGTGTAATCTTTGTTTGCCATGTTGGACTCTGGCATTGTCACAATATGAGGATCAACATATAAGATTTGGAAAATCCAGGAGATATAATTTATCAGTTGGGTACAATTTCATTTCATGCTGTGCCTATGTTTTAGGTGCTCTTTGTTACAGTACAATATGTGAACCATGCAAGTATAAGTTAGCAAACCAGTCTTAACTATTGGTATTCTATTTCGATCAATAATCATATATTAGTACCTAAAGTTTTGACTTGCGATCTACTATTTTCTCAAAGAGTTACAATCATTCCTTCTTTAGCTCAAAATTTATGATGTTTATTTGACTATGTGACAAAACTTGAACCTTCAATCAACTGGATTAAAACAATTTATTGAATTGCAAATTACTCTCCTTCATGCAATGATAAAGGGAGTTATATGAGGTTGTGAAACTGGCCACTATTTAGTAACTGCTATTTTCTAACTATTTTAAGCACAACTACTAAAAGTTAAATAGGCGTTTTAAACAATAATGCATAATAGTAATACTCTACCTGTTGTATGCATGCACACATCACACCCAACATCTTCTCCATGCATAGTACCTTATATTTTAATATGTTTCTAATAAATCTTCCTTTCCTTTTAGATGTACTATCTGGTATATTTTTCTCCACTACCATACAAGTGCCACAGTAAAAAATATATATGATTAAGTAATCGACGCATTATGTGACGTGTGCAGACTACGTGCACTCTCAGGTATTGTACAACAAAATATGCATTATCTAATATAAATTTTTCAACAGGTTCTGCTTCTAAAACACATGAATCCCTTCTTTATGAGTTTAATAATTCCTCTAGTGGAATTGTTTATATCATTACATGATAAGTAGTTATGGTCAATGGTTAGCATTCGAAGACCAGCATACGATTTTGATTTCATACTCAAAATATTTAGTGATTAGTAAATGTTTAATGTTGCCATATAGGACAATGACATGACTTCCATTCTCACTCTAGATTCAACAACAATTAACGTTTCCTAAGAAGGTTTGATGTTATAGCCCTTTGATTTGTTAGAGTTTAGGAAGAAAAACTACTGCAGAAAGTGAGAGACAAAACAATCTGAAGAAAACGTTCTTCTCTAATTAAAAAAAACAAGTGCTTACAATGCTTTAAATAGAAACTAATACTAGCTAAATAATCTCCATCTTTCCACGTCTAACATCCCTAAGAAAGTGGATCACCAAGCAAAACTAAACGGAAATAAAACAATTGCAACATGTGCTAGCTAAAGCCTAGCAACTGAATTGATCAAATTCAGCTAACTAATGCTGACTTATTCTCAATCTAACACGTGACATTAAGAGGCTTGAATTACATGTCAACACCTCCTCTTAATTCAAGCTCGTGCGTGCCAATTTTCTCCATAAAGAACTGATGTTTCACCTGTGTTAAAGCCTTGGTAAACAGATCTGCATTCTGCTCATTAGTTCCACAGAACTTTAACACCAGTTTCTCCTCTGACACAAGCTTCCTAATGAAGTGATGCTGAACTTCAATATGCTTGGTTCTTGCATGGAATGCCGGGTTCTTTGTCATGGCTATGGCAGACCTGTTGTCCACCCACAGCTCAATTGCCTTCTTGCTCACAACACAAATCTTTCAACAGCTTTCTCAACCAAATAGCTTGCCTTGCTGCTGCACCAGCAGCCACGTATTCAGCTTCAGATGATGACAAGGCTACTGTATCTTGTTTCTTTGAACTCCAAGTGACAGCTCCTGAGCCTAAACTGAACACAGAGCCTGATGTGCTTTTCCTGTCATCCAAGCACCCTACCCAGTCACTGTCACTGTAACTAGTTAGCTTGAAGTTTTCCACACTCTCATAAAGTATTCCAAGCTTGACTGAGCCTGCAACATATCTGAGAATTCTCCTTGCTGCACCAAAATGTTGCTTGGTTGGTGAATGCATGTATCTTGAGACTACACTTACACTGTGAGCTATATCTGGCCTTGTGTGTGTAAGGTAAATCAAGCCACCAACTAAGCTTCTGAACAGCTTCTCATCTGCCTTCCCAGTGCCATCATCACGCTGGAGCTTCTCATTTGTGTTCATTGGAGTTTTCATAGCTTCACACTTCTCCATTTGAAATTTCTTAAGCAGATCTTCAGCATACTTTCTTTGACAGAGAAAGATTCCATCCTCTGCTTGCTTTACTTCCAAACCAAGAAAGTATTAAGCAATCCCAAGTCAGTCATCTCAAACTGATTCATCATAGCAGCCTTGAATTCCTCCAACATCCTTTGAGATGAGCTAAAATAGATTATGTCATCCACATAGAGACAGACCACAATGAATCCATCTACACTTTTCTTTACATACAGTGTTGGTTCATTCTCACTTCTTTCAAATTGGTTTTGAAGGAAGAATGAATCAATCTTACTGTACCAGGCTCGTGGAGCCTGTTTGAGGCCATACAGTGCCTTCTGCAACCTGTACACCTTGTCTTCCTCACCAGCTTTGACATACCCAAGTGGTTGCTCCACAAAAACCTCTTCTTGCAAGTCTCCATTGAGAAATGCTGACTTGACATCTAGCTGAAACACCCTCAACTTCCACTGAGCAGCTAAAGCTAACACCACCCTCACTGTCTCAAACCTTGCCACTGGTGAAAAGGTGACGCAGCGGATAATTCGAAAACAAACTTCAATCGGTGAATGTAGCAATTGGTGAATTGATGAATACTGAATGGCCCAAATCCGTTGATCCAAAGATACTGGATTCTAGCTATCTTCGTCTCGTTGATCGCGCACGATACCGAGAAACAAAGATCTACGATTCTTCGGACGTTGATCTAGCGCACTAGATTCCGTGAATCGGCTTCTACGAACGTTGAATCGAGCGCACTCGATTATCCGAACGAGGAGATAGGAGATCACACTCAACTACCAATTAAAGAAAGCACAAAGCAATCAAAGAGAATTTTATTCAAAAAAATCAACAACCTTTACAAATGACACTGCTTGCCTATTTATAGGCGTACAACTCAACACTCAATTGAAAAAGTTACAACACAAACAGTACACGACTTAAAGAAAAAGAAGCAAAACACAGTGACTCGGCTCCTTTTCGCGTTTTTAAAAATAACTCGGTAACGGTTCAAGGCGACAACTCAAATTTCACGCGACCTAATTTTAAACCGGTACCGACTTAGTTAATCTCGGCACATTTAACTCGGCTCCGACTTAAAATTATTGCAGGGATTTCATGCTAACTCGGCTCCGGTTCGCGACTTAACTAAAATCATTCGCGACTTATCCCTTTGCTGCAGTAATAGACTAAAATTGTTTGCGACTTTCTCTTCAAAATCCTAGCTCGCGAATAACGGATGGTTTAGGTTGGTTATGAGGCGAGGATGGATCGGGTTTCGCGCGCGTATGGCGGAGGTCAGGTCAGGTCGGAGGAATATTGGATTGGGGATGTTGGATCGGAGGTATTTGGGTCGGCTGCGATTGGGGAAAGTTAGCTGAGGGAATTGGGTCGGAGGCACATAGGTCGGAGGTAGTTGGATCGGCGAGAGTTAGGTCGGGGGGTTTGGATCGGAGATATTTGGATCGGCTGCAATTTAGGTCGGGGGAAGTTAGCTCGGAGGGGTTTGGGATGGCGTTAGATCGGCTCCGATCTAAGGTTGGTAATACATCATCCTCCCCTTGTTGGAAGGAATTCGTCCTCGAATTCACACTCTTATCAACTTCATCAAGTTCCTCCCCATAATACGGAACCAAGTGTTTGATATTGAAAACATCAGAAGTATGAATATTTTCCGGTAATCTTAATCGATATGCATTATCATTGATCCTTTTCAAAATTTCTACTGGACCAATTTTTCGTGCTTTCAACTTGTTGTAAGTTCCCACTGGAAAACGATCTTTCGTCAACACTGCATAAACAAAATCACCTTCTTTGAAAACAACATTTCTCCGTTTCTTATCCGCCATATGTTTATACCTTTCATTTGACTTCTCCAATCGTTCCTGAACGATTCTATGGCATTCTGTCAACCCATCAACAAAATCAACAGCCCGTTTAACAACTCCTTTCTGACATGGTACTACTACCAAGTCCAACGGTCCCTTTGGTAAACTTGAATATACAATCTGGAATGGACTGAACCCTGTACTTCGGTTATTTGCATGGTTGTGAGAAAATTCAGCTTGGCTCAACTTCATATCCCAACTCTTCAAATTATCTTTCACAAGACATCGTAACAAATTTCCCAACGATCTATTAACCACTTCTGTCTGCCCATCTGTCTGTGGATGATACGCGCTACTAAAATTCAGCTTCGTTCCAACCATCTTCCACAAACTCAGCCAAAAGTGACTCAGAAATCGAGTATCTCTATCCGACACAATAGACTCTGGTAACCCATGAAGTCGATAGATTTCTTTGAAAAATAACTGAGCAACTCGAACTGCATCCGCTGTCTTCTTACAGGCTATAAAGTGTGCCATTTTTGAAAATCGATCAACCACCACATAAATGGAATCGTTTCCTCTTTGAGTTCTAGGCAATCCCAAAACAAAATCCATACTCAAATCAACCCAAGGCTTAGTCGGTACAGGTAATGGCATATACAACCCCGCATTGGTCGCTGTTCCCTTTGAAACCTGGCATGTATGACATCTCTCCACAAATCTCTCGACCTCTTTCCTCATTGACGGCCAAAAATAAGATTGTGAGATCAGCTGTAAGGTACGATCACGGCCCACATGTCCTTCCTCGTGCAATTCTTTGATAATCTTCATTCTCAAGCTACAATCTGGTATACATAAACGATTTCCTTTAAACAGAAAACCATCTACCATCACAAATTCATCAGTATTCCCATCCTTAACTTTTTCAACAAACTTTGCAAAGTAAGGATCTTCTTCAATCAACTCTGGCAATAACTCGAATCCCGTCACTTCAACTTTCAGTGTTGTCAATAAATGATTCCTTCTGCTCAAAGCGTCCGCCACACGGTTTGTTACCCCTGATTTGTGCTTAACGACAAAAGTAAATTGCTGTAAATAGGCAATCCATGATGCATGTCTCGCTGAAATCTTGTCCTGTCCCTGTAAATGCTTTAACGCCTCATGATCAGTGTATAAGACAAATTCTTTCTGAAACAAGTAATGTCTCCAGTGTTTCACAGCTTGTACAACAGCATAAAATTCCATATCGTAAGTACTATATCAACTTTGCTCCTGATAACTTTTCACTGAAATAAGCGACTGGTCTCCCATTCTGGCTCAATACTCCACCAATTCCCACCTTCGAAGCATCAGTATGCAATTCAAATAACAACTGAAAATTCGGCAGTACTAGAATCGGTGCTGTCGTCAAGAGTGTCTTAATCTTCTCAAAAGCAACTCCTGCTTCCTCTGACCATATAAACTTCTTTCCTTTCATACAATCGGTTACTGGTGCCATAACACTGCTAAAATGTGGAATGAATCTTCGATAAAACGAAACCAATCCATGAAAACTTCGAACTTCAGTAATTGTCTTCGGTTGTGGCCAACTTCTGACAGCTTCTATTTTATTCTCATCCACTTGAATACCTTCCTTTGACAGAACATACCCCAAGAACAAAACACTGCTCGTCATAAACACACACTTCTTTGTTGCTGCATAAAACTGCTCTCGTCGTAGAATTATCAACACTTCTCGCAAATGCTGGATGTGCTCTTCCATATTCCCACTATAAATCAGAATATCATCAAAATAAACAACCACGAACTTCCCAACAAATGGTCTAAAAATCTGGTTCATCACTCTCATAAACGTACTAGGAGCGTTTGACAAGCCAAACGGCATAACCAACCATTCGTATAAACCTTCCCTGGTTTTAAAAGCAGTTTTCCACTCATCACCCGGTCTAATACGAATCTGATGGTATCCACTCTTCAGGTCAATCTTGGAAAACACAACAGCTCCGCTCAACTGGTCAATCAAATCATCAAACCTTGGCATAGGAAATCTATATCTTACAGTAATCTTATTCAAGGCTCGACTATCAGTGCACATCCTCCACGTCCCGTCCTTCTTTGGTACTAACAATGCTGGCACAGCACATGGACTTAAACTTTCCTGTACACGTCCTTGCTCTAACAACTCTTCCACTTGCCTTCTCAACTCCTCGTGTTCTTTCGGACTCATACGATAATGTGGCCTATGCGGTAAAACAGCACCTGGCACTAGATCAATTTGATGTTGTATGTCTCTCAACGGTGGCAATTCCTTCGGTAGCTCTTCAGGAAACACATCACTGAATTCTTCCAATAACGGCTTCACTTCTTCTGGAATTTCCACGGATTCAGTAGTTTCATGTCCAATTAACAAAAACACTTCAGGACTCTCTTCTACTTCTTCAACGAATTCTTTCAATGTCAATAACGTTTTCAACTCCTCAATCTCCTCAGATTTGTTTTCTCCGTGCTGTCTCTTCTTTGGCACTAAAATGATTTTAACACCTTCGAACATAAAACTGTAACTATTGGTCCGACCGTCATGCTGCACTGCTCGATCATACTGCCACGGTCTACCCAAAAGCAAATGACAAACATCCATCTCAACTACATCACACCAAATCTCGTCTTTATATTTCTTCCCAATAGAAAAGGGTACTCGAACTCGTTTATCAACCTTCACTTCTCCTCCTTTTCTCAGCCACGCTAATTTATAAGGATTAGGGTGTCTCTCCGTCTTCAATTTCAGTTTCCTCACTGCTTCAGTTGAAATAATATTGTCACAGCTTCCTGCATCTATCACAAACTTACATACTTTCCCCAATATAGTGCATGTCGACTGAAAAATGTTACTTCTCAACCAACTAGCTTCATCCTCTTGCTTTGGTGTTAAACAAGACCTCCTCATCATTAGATTACAGCCTTCGTCTCCCGATGCGATATCCTGTTCATTCTCCTCAACTGGACTAGAATCATCTTCACCCACATCCTCATCTTCAATCTCAGCAATCATAGTTCGCTTCTTTGGTTTTGGACATTCGTTGCTCTTGTGGCCCACTTCCTGGCAATTGTAACATTTGAAACTGCTGTTGACCTTCGCCTTTTCATTCTCCTTCACAACTGGTTTACTGACAGCTTTAGAAACACTGGAACTCCCATTAACACCTCTGCTTTGAATATTGGAATTTGTAAACACACCACCTCCTCGTCTTCCCTGCTTCTCCCAAGCCAACGCTTTCTGGTGCGCTTCAGCCACAGATCTCGGATCAAACATATTAACCATATCCTGGATCTGCATTCGCAATCCTCCAACAAACCTAGCAGTCAACTGTTCATCTGTCTCCATAATGTCATTTCGAGCAATCAGTTGATAGAATTCATCAGCATAGTCATTTACTGATTTCGTCCCCTGCCGTAGATTCTGCAACCTTTGGTACATAAGAGATTGATAGTTGTATGGTAAAAATGTAGCTCTCATCAATTTCTTCATCTTCTCCCAAGACTCAATCTTTGACTTCCCCATCCGTTCTCGTGTAAGTTTGGTTTGCTGCCACCACGCCAAAGCTCTCCCTCTCAACCTAGTAGCAACCAACTTTACTCGACGATTCTCCGGCACTTCCTTGAAATCAAAGATTTCTTCAACATTAGATAACCAATCCAAGAATTCTTCTGCAACCATTCCGCCTTTAAATTCTGGAATCTCCATCTTCATTCCCGATTCCCATCGTCGATCATCATCAATAACCCGATATTGACGTTGTCCCTGATCTCTATCTCTGAAATGAACACTTCCTCTTTCACCATCAAACTCCTCATCAAAGTCTGATGTATAACGTTGTCGATCTCGTCCTCCAACATCTCTACTACCATTCCGTCGTTCAACATTTCTATTACGGTTGTCAACACTTCGATGATCTTGCTCTTCTCTTCTCTCTCGATCTGAATGGATCGAAGCTCTACTTCCCCCATGGTCTGATTCTGGCGAAACTCTTCTTCGATTTTGATTCATTTCAAGCATCATTCTCTCTAATCGACCAATTCCATCATTCAACTTTTCAGTGAAACTTTCGTTAATTCGTTGCTCCATTTCGTCAGCCTCTTCTCTTCCATACAAGGCATTAATATTGCGATGTCTTTGAGCTCGTCTCGGAGGCATGATTAAACTTCAAACAAACTTCAAAAAAATAAATTTTCAAACACCTTTCGAACTCTGATCCAAAGTAAAATAGATCGAAACTTCCAACTTGTCGTAATTTCACGATGAACACGATGAACACCAAATTCTTCAACAATGGCAAATCCGATCTTCAAACTTCAATTTCTCGAAACCCAAGTCTCCAAATGATGCAAACTCCTTGCAATCTAGCTCCGATACCAAACTGACGCAGCGGATAATTCGAAAACAAACTTCAATCGGTGAATGTAGCAATTGGTGAATTGATGAATACTGAATGGCCCAAATCCGTTGATCCAAAGATACTGGATTCTAGCTATCTTCGTCTCGTTGATCGCGCACGATACCGAGAAACAAAGATCTACGATTCTTCGGACGTTGATCTAGCGCACTAGATTCCGTGAATCGGCTTCTACGAACGTTGAATCGAGCGCACTCGATTATCCGAACGAGGAGATAGGAGATCACACTCAACTACCAATTAAAGAAAGCACAAAGCAATCAAAGAGAATTTTATTCAAAAAAATCAACAACCTTTACAAATGACACTGCTTGCCTATTTATAGGCGTACAACTCAACACTCAATTGAAAAAGTTACAACACAAACAGTACACGACTTAAAGAAAAAGAAGCAAAACACAGTGACTCGGCTCCTTTTCGCGTTTTTAAAAATAACTCGGTAACGGTTCAAGGCGACAACTCAAATTTCACGCGACCTAATTTTAAACCGGTACCGACTTAGTTAATCTCGGCACATTTAACTCGGCTCCGACTTAAAATTATTGCAGGGATTTCATGCTAACTCGGCTCCGGTTCGCGACTTAACTAAAATCATTCGCGACTTATCCCTTTGCTGCAGTAATAGACTAAAATTGTTTGCGACTTTCTCTTCAAAATCCTAGCTCGCGAATAACGGATGGTTTAGGTTGGTTATGAGGCGAGGATGGATCGGGTTTCGCGCGCGTATGGCGGAGGTCAGGTCAGGTCGGAGGAATATTGGATTGGGGATGTTGGATCGAAGGTATTTGGGTCGGCTGCGATTGGGGAAAGTTAGCTGAGGGAATTGGGTCGGAGGCACATAGGTCGGAGGTAGTTGGATCGGCGAGAGTTAGGTCGGGGGGTTTGGATCGGAGATATTTGGATCGGCTGCAATTTAGGTCGGGGGAAGTTAGCTCGGAGGGGTTTGGGATGGCGTTAGATCGGCTCCGATCTAAGGTTGGTAATACATCAAAAGGTTTCTTCAAAATCAATTCCTTCTTGCTGTGAATACCCCTTAGCCACCAGCCTTGCCTTGTGCTTTTGGATGCTTCCATCTGTGTTTAGCTTAGTTCTAAACACCCACTTCAATCCAATGACATTCTTCCCTTCAGGAAGATTCACCAATTCCCACGTCTCATTCTTCTCATTGGATTTGATTTCTTCCTTCATTGCATTCTGCCACTCCACTTCCTTCTCAGCTTCCTCAAATACTGTTGGATCAGTGGCTAACAATGCAAAATCACAGTTTTCATAAACATCTGTCAACAACCTGTATCTCCTTGGTGCTGAGTCACTGGATGAGCTTGAAGATGGTGAGGATGATGAACTTGAAGAAGACCCTGAACTTTGACTGGATGGAGTTGATGGAGGACTTGGTGTATGAGCATTCACCGGCACATTTGCTTCCTCCTCTGAACCATCAAAGCCAACTGATCTCAACTGAACACTGTTGGTGACTTCTTTGCTCTCCCAATTCCAGCCTGTTTCCTCATCAAACACAACATTTCTACTGACAATGATCTTGCCAGTTAGAGGGTTATTGTAACGACCCGTAATTTCGCTACTTCGAAAATGAGAGATTTCGTTTGTTTTAAAGTTAAAAAAGGTTTAAAACCTAAATAAACAAGTTATATATAATAGACAATAATAGAAAAGTTATTTATTCTTATAGTTAATAAATTAAAAAGTATAAATTTGGATTTTAGAACAAATCAACAAAAGTTAAGTTTTGCTAAGTATAAATAAATGCTTAAATAAATAGGTCTAAATGTTTATTTAAAAATATAAATCTTATTGAAAACATCTAATAAAGATAATAAAAGTATATTAAAATACTTATAAGTATGTTAATAATTGTTTTACAAAAATAACTAAATTTTGTCGCATTTTGTCAGTTTTACATACACCGTAAAATTTGAGATTTTGGTATTATTTAAATATGATTTTTAAATATAAAGAGACATGTTTTAATTTATTAAAAAAAGTAAAAAGTTCATTTTTAAATTTGGTTTACATAAATAAATAGTTTAACTAAAACGTCAAAATATGACCGTAAAATATTTTGTCGGAAAACGACGTTTTGTCGATTAAAAGTTGTCGCAACGTCGCCGCATCTTTATTTTCTTATATAGGAACATATATTCAAATAGTATAAGTATTAATTAATTTACTAATCAAGTTTACTTTTACTAAATAAGGTTAGAAACTTCTAGAAGCAATTAAGAAAAGTAAGTAAGAATTAAGAAAAGTAAGTAAGAAAAGTCAAAAGTAAACATCAAATCAATATCAAATCAAAGCCAACATAATTATGATATTCTTTACTTAATATCTAAGTGAAAATGACATAAAGTAATGATTCGAAATGTGATGTTAAGTGTTGAAAAAAAAATAAGAATGCTTAAGAAGTAAGTAAGGGTATTTTGGTCTTTTTACAAAATATTATTTTAATCCAAAACTTTTTCTATAAATAAGACCACCATTCTTCCACTTTATTTTACACCATTTTCTATCTTCTTCTTCTTTCTTGAAGCTCTCTTTAATGGCTTCTTCTTCTCTTCCAAATCCTTACTAACTTTTTCAAAACCATATCAAATCAACTCCAAACACCACCAAACTTTGCCAAAGACCTTATAATACCATTAGAACATGGTTTAGCATCTAAAAAGTGAAGAAACAAAGAGGAAGAGGAGGAGGAAGGTGTGGCCGAACCTATAGTGGGGGAGGAGCAAGTTGGAAAGCTTCGAAGCGAGAAAAAGGGAAGGAAGTATTGTCGGAATCAAAAGGAAAGTCTACGGAAAAGATTTGGTGAAGATAAGAGAGTTTAAGTGAAGTTTTGTTTGTAAATGAATGTTGGTAGGAAGTTAATCTTTTGGTCAAAAGGTGAGTACTCTTATTTACTAATTAATCCATAAGTTATTTCAAGTATAATGATTTGAAAGTATAAACATGTTGAATGTTTGAATGTTTGATAATTTGGTTGCAAAATTGGTTGATTTAATGTTTGTAATATGGATGATAACTTGGTTTGATAAATGATAAGAGAAATGGTTAGTAAGCAAAGTTAATTACATGAGAATTAAAATCCATACAAATGTGTGTGGAAATATTTAGCCTCTTAATGATTTTAAATAAGTTAAAAGAGTTTAAATATGGTTTAAAAAGAATTCGAAGTGCTTCGGACAAGTTCCGAAGCAATTCTCAAAATTGGTCAAAACCGAGCTTGTCGCGTAGTGGCGGTTCGTAAATTTCGACCCGTAACTTCAAATTGATGTAGAGAATGATTTATAACTCGGATTTCTTCGAAATAAAAATTATTTGGTTTACAATGATAATAGTTTTCCAACGAAGAAAGAAAATCAAGATTTCGTCAAGTAGATTTTAAAATATGTCCAAAGCAATTTTCTAAAAACATCGCGGTTTTGCAGTTCGGAATCCAAAACGGGATTTCTTTATAAATGATATTTTTAAAGTATTAAAAATATGAAATAAATTTGATAAATCTATTTAAATGATTTAAAAGAGATTTGGATTGGAAAATATGAATTATCGAATGTTTTAAAAGTTGTTTAAATCAAATAAGCTTATATAGCACTTTCCGCAGCACTTTTATGCTGTGAATTCTATAACTTTTGGAATATGAGTTTAAATGTAACGACGTTTCCCAGAATCAATTGTGAATGTTTTGGAAAGGATAATTAAGAATTTTGAAAAGATAATTTGGAATATTTATAAGCAATTTCAAAAAAAGTGAAGAACATTGAATGTAATAATAAATCTGAGTATGCGGAAACGACTAGTACATTTGTCCCACCTGTGAGATCTGGGAAGGTAAACAAGGTGTTTAACTAAGGTTAGGGATGGAGCAACCAGTGCCCTGAACTTACCTGGCCTATGTTTTCTCTTCTTAGGCGAGGGGTGGAATAGATCGAAAGGAAAGCCCGGATGCTCTAAAAAGATCATATTTAAATTTTTCTAAGATAAAAGAAAAGAAAACCCCTTCAAAATAATTTTCGAGATAAAATATATCGAAGATAAAAATCGTTAAAGACAAAGATATTCAAAATGTAGGATTACTTGCCACTAGTCCCTAGAGGTGAAACTTGCCATTAGTCCCTAGAGGTGAAACTTTCCATTAGTCCTTGGAGGTGAAATTTACCATATTTAAGATGGCAATAGTGCTCTATTATGAAAATCTTTGATTAGCAAGAATATGATTTGAAGTTAAGAAAGAAAATCTCTGATTTAGATTTAATGAATGAATTGGGAATATTTTCCCTAAGTAAAAAAAAAAAATGATTTAGAATTATTCCAAGATTTAAGAAAGGTTTAAATAAATCAAATGATTGATAAATGAGGCTTAATGATTCCATATACATTTGAAATGAAAATGGAATAAATTGAAAAGATTATATCTGAGATAGATATTCGATTTGATAAAAGATGAAGTAATTGATTGATGATTGATATCCACTTATGAACTTAACATCTTTTAAAGCGAGGATTGGTTTCGAAGGAACCGGAGTCGGATTTGGTTAATTCCTATTCGAAAACCACTTCGAACCAATGTATACGTTCGAAAGTGAAGACATGTTGAAGATGATGATTATTGAAGACCGTGGATCTTTATAGCGTGAAGACTGCTTGTTGAACATGCTCTGGTTGGCCACCATTATAGAGTTATTTATAGCAGTGGTCTCCTCGTGATGGAGATTTTTTCGGATTGCAAGGGCTTCTCGCCTAGTAATGGCCGAGGAAAGTGCCTTCGGTTTCGTTCAGTCCTAGAACGAACTTGTATAGATGTTTGTCTGACATTGTATTCTAACATTTGAGTGGTTTCTATAAATGTATATCAGTTGGTGGCGGAGAAGGCAACTTCTTTTAGCTTAACACCCTTTCCCGAGACATACGTGCTCAGGAAGTTATACTTTTCTAGAAATCAGTCGTGTGACGTGGAATGACAATGTGGCATTCAAAGTGGAACTTGTTATGAAAAAGCGTGGCTTTGTATGAAAAAAAAAGCGTGGCTTTGTTTGAATTGAGCGTAGCCTCGCGAGCCTCACACCCCGGTTATGATGGGATTCTATGTGGTCAGATGTATGCTCGCATTTCAGGTAGTAGTGATTTGGGTTATCAGATGTTCTGAGCCCTAGGTACCAGATGCATCTGGGCCTCATGGCAGGGATGTGCGAAGTCTGAGTCCTTGGATGTTATTCGCAGATTGCATCCACTTTTAGCCATTTATGTTGTTGTATAACGGCGTCTGAGTCATGGACGTAAGCCGTGGATACAGATTGATCTTTCCACTAGTTTCCTATCATGTTGGAAATCAAATCCCTACGAGATTTACGATTTTGATTGTATTCCCAAAATAGCTGTAATGACTTGCAAACATTTCAGCTACCCCCTTCTGGTATCATATATTCCGTTCGGTATATTCCGTTGACCCAAGTCCGGATATATCCTGTTAGACTTAGTCCAGATATTGGTACCTTATTTAAATAAGTTTATTTGAAAAGTGTTTTCAAAAGAATGTCATTAAAAATAATATTAAACGTTCTGATATATAAAAGTATTTTAGTTATCATAAGGTAAAAACCCGTCTGTGTTTATGTGTGGGCGTGGTCTTATGAGATACTCTTTCTTGTCAAAATGATTTTATTCAAAGGCTGATATATGAAACTGTCATTTATTATTGAGTTTTCTCACGCTGTTTTATCAAGCCTGATCCGGGTATTTTTAATACTCGGGTCAGATCCGAGTAGTTTCAGGTTTAGTTGAAGACGGTTGGAGTTTCCAGAGGAGAGCTGGAGATATTCACCTACGTATGGACGTATTCTATCTTTATCCGCTTTGCTTGGTGTATTTTGTTTAATGTTTGTCAGCAATTGTAAGGACAGATGTTTATAACTGTCCAAGCTGAATTTAGGTTAGACACTGATATTGTATTTAAAATTTCCGCTGTAAAGATTATTATTGAAATAATATATGTTATTCCATTCGTGTGAGATTCTGTTCTGTCTTTATTTTCTTTCTACCCTTAATGATCCGCTTATTCGTGCAATTTGAGTTTGACATGTGTGGTTTATTGTCGATTCAAAGGGTACTGAAAAGCGGGCCGTTACACTTGGTATCAGAGCTGAAGGTTAAGCGAGAACCTTGGCTTTGTTGGGGTAAAGACTCATCAGAGATAGGGTTAGAAATACCCTAGGATGAGTAACTCATTAGAGATAGGGTTAGTAACACCCTAGAATGAATTTGAGTGTATTATATATATATATATGAGTGCGTATTTGTTATTGGATATAAGAAAATGTTTTGTGTTGATTTATCGGTTGAGCGGTTTATAAATTCTGGTCGATATGGGAAGTCCAACTATATCGGTAGGTATTTCTAAACTCTTAACAAGGCATATCGACACATTGTTTGGAAAAGATTATATTTTGCATATAAAGGAATGTCTTTCAAAAGATATAAAATTTTGTGTGGTTAGGGAAATTTATAAGATACGTTCCCTTAGGAAGTCCCATGGATAAGGTCTTAATTCATCTAGTGATGATTAGAATAATCTTCTAAGTATCAATCATATGTTGGCTTGGGCAAACGGTATTGAGCACTTGGTAAATTATTCTTCTTATCATTGGAGGATGAAGGCAAGTTCAAATCCAAACAAGTTGAATTAAGTATTTGGATAAAAGATGTTTGAATAAGATGAAATGGAAATAGTATAAACACTTCTAATCTTATCTTGAAATATCACATAGGGGCAGAATGGCTTATTTTATGTCAAGTAATGAGTTTTGGATGAGTCCAAAGCAGGCACGAAGAGCACGTGCAGAAAGAGAAGCAGAAAAGAAACAAAAACTAGGAGCGTATGTTGGCATCTACTGCTTTAGGTGTTTTCAAGAAGGGCATTATGCAGTTTGTTGTGATAGGAAAATAAAGAAACAGAAGGAAGAAAAACCTGTTCGAAAAGATATATGCTGTTTTAAGTGTAAGAAGCTAGGACATTTTCTACATGATTGCCCTAGAGCAAAGAAGAAACCCAAAGCGCCGAAAGGGAAGGAAAAGTGTTGTTATCGGTGCAAAGAATTAGGACATATAGTCAAAGATTGCAATGTAAAGAAAGGAGAAAAGTCGGCTAAGGCGCATACCATTCAGACAGCCACGATTTCATGGCCTTGCAGATCATGTGGTAAATATGGACATTCGGAGAAGGACTGTCCAAAGGAAAGGTCAGATGGCTTAAGCCCCAAAGATAGAGCACTATCTACCTCAAAAGGAATTCAAGAATAATATATTATAGTCTAAGTATCTATATAATGGTAGTATGTGATAAGGCTGTATTTCCTAGGAAAGTTATCTCTAAAATTTTGTAATGCCAGTTAGAGATTGAAATAGATGTATGAATATGATGTTAATTAATAAACTTCCTTTTGATTATCCTCTCGATGCACTTCTTCAATCTTATATCTGGTCAAATCTAATAAGATATTTAAAAATAAAAAGTTCAAAGGAACATTAGAAAGAAATAGCTTTAAAAAAAAAGGGTGTTAAAGTTTAGAAAATTATTTAAAATATATATCTTGTAAGAATATATTGTATAAAATAAAGAAAAGAATGAAACTATTGAAATTTTATCATAGTCTTTTGAAAAAAAAAATAAAGGAAAGTTATTTAAACTTAAGATAATTTTGGAACTAAATCTATAATAAGATGTAATAGCAAAAAGAAAAAATATATAGAGAGCTTAAATAAAATTTTAATGATATTTTCCAAATAAAATTGATTTCTTTAGAAAAGAAGTTATAACTTTTTTGCATAAATATTTTGGAGATAAATAATTAAAGGGATTATATAAAGAAGCACCTTTATAAAATGTTTGTACTTAAGATAAGTTTTTATGAAAGTTTTGAGAGGTAATAAATATATATTATATATAGATTATTTCGTCACACAAATGATGATTTAATATCCGAGTTCGGAACTTTGAGGTGTTTACACCAATCCGAAAAAGGATTTATCACTCGATTCTTGACGACGAACATTGATTAGGGTTTATGATTGGGTACTTGAGTTTTCTATCATAGTTTAGCACTATGCAAGGGAAGCAAAGGTTTTTGAGCAAAGAGCTTGATTAAAGTCCACACTAGAGGATCAGGGGATCGATACTAGTTCGGAAATAAAGTTGTGTATTCGAATAGGAGATCGAATAAGATATTTTCATACGGATGATCTGTGTATATTATATGGAATTAAGTTTAAAAATAAATGTTTTAGGCAAACTTTTGTTTGGGCAATTTCGAGGGCGAAATTCTTTTAAGTAGGGGAGAATGTAACGACCCGTAATTTCGCTACTTCGAAAATGAGAGATTTCGTTTGTTTTAAAGTTAAAAAAGGTTTAAAACCTAAATAAACAAGTTATATATAATAGACAATAATAGAAAAGTTATTTATTCTTATAGTTAATAAATTAAAAAGTATAAATTTGGATTTTAGAACAAATCAACAAAAGTTAAGTTTTGCTAAGTATAAATAAATGCTTAAATAAATAGGTCTAAATGTTTATTTAAAAATATAAATCTTATTGAAAACATCTAATAAAGATAATAAAAGTATATTAAAATACTTATAAGTATGTTAATAATTGTTTTACAAAAATAACTAAATTTTGTCGCATTTTGTCAGTTTTACATACACCGTAAAATTTGAGATTTTGGTATTATTTAAATATGATTTTTAAATATAAAGAGACATGTTTTAATTTATTAAAAAAAGTAAAAAGTTCATTTTTAAATTTGGTTTACATAAATAAATAGTTTAACTAAAACGTCAAAATATGACCGTAAAATATTTTGTCGGAAAACGACGTTTTGTCGATTAAAAGTTGTCGCAACGTCGCCGCATCTTTATTTTCTTATATAGGAACATATATTCAAATAGTATAAGTATTAATTAATTTACTAATCAAGTTTACTTTTACTAAATAAGGTTAGAAACTTCTAGAAGCAATTAAGAAAAGTAAGTAAGAATTAAGAAAAGTAAGTAAGAAAAGTCAAAAGTAAACATCAAATCAATATCAAATCAAAGCCAACATAATTATGATATTCTTTACTTAATATCTAAGTGAAAATGACATAAAGTAATGATTTGAAATGTGATGTTAAGTGTTGAAAAAAAAATAAGAATGCTTAAGAAGTAAGTAAGGGTATTTTGGTCTTTTTACAAAATATTATTTTAATCCAAAACTTTTTCTATAAATAAGACCACCATTCTTCCACTTTATTTTACACCATTTTCTATCTTCTTCTTCTTTCTTGAAGCTCTCTTTAATGGCTTCTTCTTCTCTTCCAAATCCTTACTAACTTTTTCAAAACCATATCAAATCAACTCCAAACACCACCAAACTTTGCCAAAGACCTTATAATACCATTAGAACATGGTTTAGCATCTAAAAAGTGAAGAAACAAAGAGGAAGAGGAGGAGGAAGGTGTGGCCGAACCTATAGTGGGGGAGGAGCAAGTTGGAAAGCTTCGAAGCGAGAAAAAGGGAAGGAAGTATTGTCGGAATCAAAAGGAAAGTCTATGGAAAAGATTTGGTGAAGATAAGAGAGTTTAAGTGAAGTGTTGTTTGTAAATGAATGTTGGTAGGAAGTTAATCTTTTGGTCAAAAGGTGAGTACTCTTATTTACTAATTAATCCATAAGTTATTTCAAGTATAATGATTTGAAAGTATAAACATGTTGAATGTTTGAATGTTTGATAATTTGGTTGCAAAATTGGTTGATTTAATGTTTTTAATATGGATGATAACTTGGTTTGATAAATGATAAGAGAAATGGTTAGTAAGCAAAGTTAATTACATGAGAATTAAAATCCATACAAATGTGTGTGGAAATATTTAGCCTCTTAATGATTTTAAATAAGTTAAAAGAGTTTAAATATGGTTTAAAAAGAATTCGAAGTGCTTCGGACAAGTTCCGAAGCAATTCTCAAAATTGGTCAAAACCGAGCTTGTCGCGTAGTGGCGGTTCGTAAATTTCGACCCGTAACTTCAAATTGATGTAGAGAATGATTTATAACTCGGATTTCTTCGAAATAAAAATTATTTGGTTTACAATGATAATAGTTTTCCAACGAAGAAAGAAAATCAAGATTTCGTCAAGTAGATTTTAAAATATGTCCAAAGCAATTTTCTAAAAACATCGCGGTTTTGCAGTTCGGAATCCAAAACGGGATTTCTTTATAAATGATATTTTTAAAGTATTAAAAATATGAAATAAATTTGATAAATCTATTTAAATGATTTAAAAGAGATTTGGATTGGAAAATATGAATTATCGAATGTTTTAAAAGTTGTTTAAATCAAATAAGCTTATATAGCACTTTCCGCAGCACTTTTATGCTGTGAATTCTATAACTTTTGGAATATGAGTTTAAATGTAACGACGTTTCCCAGAATCAATTGTGAATGTTTTGGAAAGGATAATTAAGAATTTTGAAAAGATAATTTGGAATATTTATAAGCAATTTCAAAAAAAGTGAAGAACATTGAATGTAATAATAAATCTGAGTATGCGGAAACGACTAGTACATTTGTCCCACCTGTGAGATCTGGGAAGGTAAACAAGGTGTTTAACTAAGGTTAGGGATGGAGCAACCAGTGCCCTGAACTTACCTGGCCTATGTTTTCTCTTCTTAGGCGAGGGGTGGAATAGATCGAAAGGAAAGCCCGGATGCTCTAAAAAGATCATATTTAAATTTTTCTAAGATAAAAGAAAAGAAAACCCCTTCAAAATAATTTTCGAGATAAAATATATCGAAGATAAAAATCGTTAAAGACAAAGATATTCAAAATGTAGGATTACTTGCCACTAGTCCCTAGAGGTGAAACTTGCCATTAGTCCCTAGAGGTGAAACTTTCCATTAGTCCTTGGAGGTGAAATTTACCATATTTAAGATGGCAATAGTGCTCTATTATGAAAATCTTTGATTAGCAAGAATATGATTTGAAGTTAAGAAAGAAAATCTCTGATTTAGATTTAATGAATGAATTGGGAATATTTTCCCTAAGTAAAAAAAAAAAATGATTTAGAATTATTCCAAGATTTAAGAAAGGTTTAAATAAATCAAATGATTGATAAATGAGGCTTAATGATTCCATATACATTTGAAATGAAAATGGAATAAATTGAAAAGATTATATCTGAGATAGATATTCGATTTGATAAAAGATGAAGTAATTGATTGATGATTGATATCCACTTATGAACTTAACATCTTTTAAAGCGAGGATTGGTTTCGAAGGAACCGGAGTCGGATTTGGTTAATTCCTATTCGAAAACCACTTCGAACCAATGTATACGTTCGAAAGTGAAGACATGTTGAAGATGATGATTATTGAAGACCGTGGATCTTTATAGCGTGAAGACTGCTTGTTGAACATGCTCTGGTTGGCCACCATTATAGAGTTATTTATAGCAGTGGTCTCCTCGTGATGGAGATTTTTTCGGATTGCAAGGGCTTCTCGCCTAGTAATGGCCGAGGAAAGTGCCTTCGGTTTCGTTCAGTCCTAGAACGAACTTGTATAGATGTTTGTCTGACATTGTATTCTAACATTTGAGTGGTTTCTATAAATGTATATCAGTTGGTGGCGGAGAAGGCAACTTCTTTTAGCTTAACACCCTTTCCCGAGACATACGTGCTCAGGAAGTTATACTTTTCTAGAAATCAGTCGTGTGACGTGGAATGACAATGTGGCATTCAAAGTGGAACTTGTTATGAAAAAGCGTGGCTTTGTATGAAAAAAAAAGCGTGGCTTTGTTTGAATTGAGCGTAGCCTCGCGAGCCTCACACCCCGGTTATGATGGGATTCTATGTGGTCAGATGTATGCTCGCATTTCAGGTAGTAGTGATTTGGGTTATCAGATGTTCTGAGCCCTAGGTACCAGATGCATCTGGGCCTCATGGCAGGGATGTGCGAAGTCTGAGTCCTTGGATGTTATTCGCAGATTGCATCCACTTTTAGCCATTTATGTTGTTGTATAACGGCGTCTGAGTCATGGACGTAAGCCGTGGATACAGATTGATCTTTCCACTAGTTTCCTATCATGTTGGAAATCAAATCCCTACGAGATTTACGATTTTGATTGTATTCCCAAAATAGCTGTAATGACTTGCAAACATTTCAGCTACCCCCTTCTGGTATCATATATTCCGTTCGGTATATTCCGTTGACCCAAGTCCGGATATATCCTGTTAGACTTAGTCCAGATATTGGTACCTTATTTAAATAAGTTTATTTGAAAAGTGTTTTCAAAAGAATGTCATTAAAAATAATATTAAACGTTCTGATATATAAAAGTATTTTAGTTATCATAAGGTAAAAACCCGTCTGTGTTTATGTGTGGGCGTGGTCTTATGAGATACTCTTTCTTGTCAAAATGATTTTATTCAAAGGCTGATATATGAAACTGTCATTTATTATTGAGTTTTCTCACGCTGTTTTATCAAGCCTGATCCGGGTATTTTTAATACTCGGGTCAGATCCGAGTAGTTTCAGGTTTAGTTGAAGACGGTTGGAGTTTCCAGAGGAGAGCTGGAGATATTCACCTACGTATGGACGTATTCTATCTTTATCCGCTTTGCTTGGTGTATTTTGTTTAATGTTTGTCAGCAATTGTAAGGACAGATGTTTATAACTGTCCAAGCTGAATTTAGGTTAGACACTGATATTGTATTTAAAATTTCCGCTGTAAAGATTATTATTGAAATAATATATGTTATTCCATTCGTGTGAGATTCTGTTCTGTCTTTATTTTCTTTCTACCCTTAATGATCCGCTTATTCGTGCAATTTGAGTTTGACATGTGTGGTTTATTGTCGATTCAAAGGGTACTGAAAAGCGGGCCGTTACAGTTATACAATCTATATGCCTTAGATTGAGTGGAATAGCCAATAAACACACATTTGACAGACTTATCATCTAGCTTAGTCCTCAAATCAACTAAAGCATATGCTGTACAACCAGAAATTATCAAATGACTTACAGATGGCTTCTTCCCTCTCCATGCTTCGAGTGGTGCCATATTCATGACAGCTTTTGTAGGAGAGACGTTGAGAATGTACACTGCAGTAGCAACTGCTTCACTCCAGAATCTGTTTGGCATACCTCTAGCTTTGAGCATACTCCTTGCCATCTCCACCACAGTTCTGTTCTTCCTCTCAGCTACTCCATTCTGCTCTGGAGTGTATGGAGCTGTCAATTCTCTCCTAATTCCATGCTCTTCACAGTATGCAATGAGTTCATTTGACAGGAATTCACCACCTCTATCTGTTCTCAAAGCTTTAACATGCAAGCCAGACTGTTTTTCAACCATGCTTTTGAAAACTTTAAAGCTATCAAATGCTTCAGATTTAGCTTTAAGAAAATACACCCAACTCATCCTACTAAAGTCATCTGTGATGAGAAAGAAGTACTTAATTCCACCTAAAGATTCCGTCTTCATTGGTCCACAGAGATCAGCATGAAGGAGCTCGAGACACTCACTTGCTCTCCATGCTTTGCCAACAGGAAATGATCCTCTTGACTGCTTCCCATAGATGCAGCCTTCACACAGCTCTAGTTCTCGAGTTTTAGGTAGCCCCTGCACCATATCTTTGGAGTGCAACAGCCTCAACCCCTGCATATTCAAGTGGCCATATCTCAGATGCCACAGCTTGGCATCATCATCTCCTTTGACTGTCAATGCTTTGCTCACGTGGCTTGACAGATCAAGAGGGAACATCTTGTTCTTTCCCATTGCTATCTTCATCACTGTCTCCTTGGAGCTTCTATCTCTGATCAAGCAAGCTCCATTCTCAAACAACACTGAATAGCCAGAATTGAGCAGTTGGCCTACACTCAGCAAGTTGTGAGCCAACTTTGGCACATACTGTACATCATATAAGAGCTTGGTGTTGCCTTGCTCAGTTGTGATTGCAATTGTGCCTCTTCCTTCCACCAAAAGCTGCTTTCCATCTCCTAATCTGACTTTGCTCTTTGCAGTTTCATCCAGTTCTCTGAACATTGACTTGGCACTTGACATGTGGTTGGAGCAGCCACTGTCAACATACCACACGCCACCTTCATCATGATTTGATGCATGCTGAGCAAGAAACAGCTTCTCCTCTTGCTCCACAAAATTGGATTTCTGATCACCAGCTTTCTGCTCATCCTCCTCTTTCTTCCAACAGCTGGCCTCTTTATGTCCTGGCTTCTTGCAATAGTAACATTTGAGAGGGCTCTTGTAGTTTTGAGAAGATTGATCTCTTCCCTCACTTTGCCCTCTTCCACGGCCTCTCCCTCTGGAGCCTCCTCTACCTCTCCCTCTGCCAGCATTTTGTTGAGCTCTCTCCTTGTTTGAAGACTCTCCTCTTGCCTGGAAAGCCTTCTCTTCTTTCTTGTCATCACCTTTGCCCATCCTTTCTTCATGAGCTTGAAGAGAGCCTTTCAACTCATCAAAGGTATAAGTCTCTATATCCTTTGATTCTTCAATGGCTGTCACAATGTGCTCATATCTCTTTGTGAGACTTCTAAGCACCGTGCTGACAACTGACTGTTCCTTGATCTCTTCTCCCAAGGTTCTCATTTGTTGGATTGTATTTGAAATCCTTGACAGATACTCATTGGCTGTCTCCTTCTCCTTCATTTGAGAAGTTTCAAATTCTCTCCTCAAGGATTGAAGCCTGACATTGATCACCTTCTTGTCTCCCACATATTCTTGCTTAAGAATATTCCATGCTTCTTTTGCTGTAGAAGCTGCTGCAATGCGTGGAAACACCTCATCATCAAGTGCTTGTTGAATGATGAAGAGTGCTTTGGCATCCTTCTTCCTTTTCTCCCTCAAAGCTTGATCTGGCTCCTCTGGCTGCGTGTCTCTGAATCCATCCTAAAAAATGCTCCATATCTCTTGAGATTTGAAGAGAGTTTTCATCTTCAGACTCCAAAAGTGATAATTCACTCCCTTGAAAATGGGCAACTGATTGAAAGAGTTCCCATTTCCATTGTTGTTCTGCATGATGAACAACTTACACTCGAAATTGTGTTTTCCTTTTTGTGTTTGATCTTCACACGAAAAACACTCAAAAACCAGCCCAAGATTAACCCTCTAGCTCTGATACCAAATGTTAGAGTTTAGGAAGAAAAACTACTGCAGAAAGTGAGAGACAAGACAATATGAAGAAAACGTTCTTCTCTAATTAAAAAAACAAGTGCTTACAATGCTTTAAATAGAAACTAATATTTGCTAAATAATCTCCATCTTTCCACGTCTAACATCCCTAAGAAAGTGGATCACCAAACAAAACTAAACGGAAATAAAACAATTGCAACATGTGCTAGCTAAAGCCTAGCAACTGAATTGATCAAATTCAGCTAACTAATGCTGACTTATTCTCAATCTAACACGTGACATTAAGAGGCTTGAATTACATGTCAACATGATTCTGATTGGATACTCAATATCTCACATATTCCGTGCCCAATTACCGAGGGATCTACCATTTTTATTTTTACTACTTAGTAATTGAACATTGGCTTCTATTTCTCTGCATTTTGGAATGTAGTTCCAGATGTTTTATGAAAATTTCTAATGTTCCTTTCTCCTCAAATTGACCACACCACGCATGTAAAAATCACAGTTACAAAGTCAAACATAGAAGTTTTGACGTGGAAGTTGTTTATTAGGAATTTGACTTCACTGTAGCTCAGTACATCTGCATTTTTACCCTTTTTTATTTAACTTTGTACCAGTACGTAGTCTCCGTAGTTGCATGCAAAGAAAAAGCCATCAATGCCTTCATTTGCATTGCTACATAAAATTCAATTTTGATCAACTGAAATGCCTCTTTGTTGTAATCTATTATCTATATCTATTATCTATATCTGATATATTTATAATTGCTACGAGTGTTGTTAATGATATTTTTTGGTTGTTGGCCTTGTTCCATATAATTTTCTCCACATTACATATTGAAATGACTTCCGCAATTTTTCCTTCTTACTATAAAATTGAACTACTCATCTTTTCTTTCTGGCAAAAACCATAAATCTGGTTCTTTACTTTCATGGATTGTTACTTATATGCTCATAACACATAATGCTTTTATTTTCCTCAAGTGATATAGTTTCCCTTGGTTATTGATGATAGTTCTAAAGAATATTAAGCAGTGTTTGGTTTGATATTTTTAGGTTTAGGCTTTCGTTCATACAAAAATACACATGGCGCATTTATATCGTCGAAAACAACCGATTTAGAAAACGTAGTTAACATACAAAATAGAAAACAATTTTTTTTCGTGTTTTGAAAAATAACACAAGCACGTGAAACAATCCATTCTTCCGTCATCACTTTGTCCCCTTCGTATTCTTATCTGTCTTTCTTTCATCCATTCCGACTTCCCTTCATTATTCTCATATTTGACATACATATTGAAAATGGAAAACACAAAATTCATTTTTAAGCCAAACACTAACTTAAATTTTCATCACTTATGCATGTCAGTGCCTGCATTCCTAATAATTCAAGCAATTAGACCCATCAAGCAATAGATCAATCCATAGGCTTGTGGACAAACCATCCACCTCTCTTCTATCTAACATACTCCTTTCCTTACCGCTAATCATAATTAAGTGCTTTGTAATGCATGGTGATGTTTTCTTTGCTTGAATATACCTAATCGACTCCATGATCTGATACCTATTCCTGGATAAGTGGCTCACGGGCTACCTCCATTGACATAACTCTAAAATTCCTTTTAGCTTGCAAACAAAATTTAAGGAATTAGGGAAAAGGGAAGACATTGGAAAAAATTAAAATTAGGCTGAAGGACATAAAGTTTTATTCTTAGACCGAAGGACAAATTGCTAGTTGTATTTAGTATTATATTCAACTTTTGCATTATACAAAATGCTAGTTATAACAAGCATTATATTCAAGTTTACACCATATAAAATGTTATTTTTAACTAGCATTGTCCTTCAGCCAAAAAAATAAACTTACTAACCTTCGACCTAATTTTTTTTCTAAGTTTGCCTCAGTAACCTTTTATTCTTAAAAAAAAAATGTACACCGTAAGAAACAGGACAATTTCCGACGGCTCAAAACCTTCGACGGCTGTCGGAAGCCATCGGTAGCCGTCGGAAATAACCACGTAAAAAATTCCATTGCTGAACAGGACTTCCGACGGCTTTCGACAAGCATCATCATCACGTTTCCGATGGCTACATTCGCCCAGCCAACGGCTCCCGTTTTCAACAATCGTATTCTTCTTCAGATCCGGTATCATATTCTATGTTTTTCCTCCCTACTCTTGAATGCTCTACCAAAACGTTTGATTCATTATTCAGAGGTCCAAAATCAATACAATCGTCTGTTATTATTATGTCATTGCTTTGCTTAAGATCTGCTTAATAAGCCTCTTATTTTGAAATATTATTTCCATCAAATGTAAATCCTGCCTTTATTTTTGAAAATTGCCGACCAATCTGCTTTATCTTTTTTAGAGATGGATAAGGAGCGTTATAAACTTGGAATAGTTGTTTGATTAGTACAAAAAGATCGTACTTGTGATAATGCGATGTGCACTTTATTTCAATAAAATTATAATCCTTGTGCACATTAATTTCAGAACCTGAAACATTGCTAAATCAATTGCATCTAAACAGAAACACCTCCTTCGCAGGTCGTGAGAAATATGTCAGCTGGAAAATTTGAGTTAAAACACCATAAAAATCATTTATATGATTTTTTGGATAATCACTACCTTTAACAAATACATTTGTATTATTAGTTAATTCTTCTGCACCGTATTCTTTGGTGCTAAATTTATATCTATTGACGAAATATATTGGATATGTCTTGATATTTTTTGGTCTCAACGCAAGATGTTTCAACGCTTCGTCAACCGCACAATTTCTCGACTCATAAACGTACTTTGAAAACCAATAAAAAATTCTGTACTGAGATCTCTGTATGGAGATTCACTTTAATAAATACTGCATACATAAATAAAATATTGCATTAAACTCTACATGCACATGCATTATGGAAATGAATAAATCATAAATTAATATTTTAGATTACCTAACAAATGGTGCAACCTCAGCACAATTAAGAAGAACATAGGTGTGTGCTACATGAAGATCTCTATAGTTTAACCAAACTTCTACACATTTTCCAATACAGGGAAAATGGTTATCTTTTTTCATGTTCAGTCATCCTACTTTCCATTACAAACACAATAAACACTTTCATTTCATACATTATTTCGTTTTAAACGATTCAACAAAATTTTGACAATACTTCCCTTTTGTTTCCTGCATTGTACACAAATACGTGTACACAGGAAACAAAAAAGAAAAGTTACAGTAAAATTCTATGATCCGTCTGAAAAGAAATTATGTACAACATGTAATTGTTTATTATGTTTATAAATTATCCAATACAGGGACAACTCTAACATGTATTGTACTAGATGTACATAAAGGGTCGTTTTATGAAAAAACAGATATTTATATAACGATCATGTACAACACCTGTCAGACGAGGATGTAAAAAAAAGTAGTTTATAGAAAAGAATGTTTACTAATTTTATATGTTTAAAAAATTATTAATTTAACACATTTATTCCACGTATTTTAAAATAAGGTTGCTTCAATATTGTTGTCATTTTCCAATACATCCAAAAAAAAATTAGACTCGTGCATTCATTATTGTTATACATGTCAAGATGTTATACAACTCATGTCTTATTCCAATTAACACAATACAATGGTAGAAACAACACATATATAATGGTTTACACATACATACACAATCACAAATTATACAACTCACGATAACATATGAAATACGTATACCGTGGGATACTATAATCCATTATTAGGCTATTGGAAACAATTACAATCACTATTCGGCCCTAATTTATCAAAATGCAAATCAAGATTTAGGGTAAAAAATATATTTTTCGCGAAAATAAGAGATTATACCTGAGATTGAAAGCAAAAGAGTGTGATTAGGCAGCCGTGGAGGATCCGGAAGCTTGAAATTGAAGATTGGTAACTTAAAATTGGGGGTTTAGGGATTTTGATTTGGTTTCTTACGTTCAGCAAATGAGGAAGAAAGGCTTCGGCCTGACCTGATAATCGCGAATTTGCGACTGCTTCTGACGGCCGCCGACGGACCATCGAAAAAAGGCCATCGGAAGTCGTCATCACAAGCTATCGGTATACTAGCCTTTTCTAGTAGTGTTATAACCTTAAACCTTCTTATGCTCATCATTAGTCAAGCAAACAATATCCCAATTAACTTTACTTCTTTTGCCCTCCATAAAAATTCCAAACATCACCTATTAATTTTATCAATGGTTCCTTTAAAAATTCAGAAACTAGCAGCTCAATACACAAAAATAGTAGTTACTGTAGACTTAATTAGTTCTAGGCTTCCCGCTGGACATAAAAGTTTATACTCCCATCCTCGTACCATTTTCTTGATTCTATCAATGAGCTAATTATAAGTTGAGATTTTTATGTATTGGATGGTTGAAGGCAGTCCTAAATATTTCATAGGAAATTCTGGTTGCTAAATTTGTTAAATATTTACAATATATTCAACGTTGTTCGAAGTTAAAATAGATTTTAGTAATTTAACATAGTATTTGAATTGGAAATTCAAACGTATGAATATTTTCATGACTTACTTTTTCTACTCATAAATATCGACACTAATATATCCACAATATTCACATGCCGAACATCCAAGTCTAGAAATACAGATTGTTAGATAAAATAAAAAGAACAAGAAAAAAACAAACATCTAAATCTCACAACAGAATGATAACATATAATATCAAAAAAATAGCACAAAGTGTCACTCTTAGATACATATTATTTTAGAGTTACAATCTTATGTACTATCATCAGCCCGGATAGTTATAATAGTTGTCCTCACAAATGCTAATTATACTTACTAGTAGTGTAGTAGAAATAGTAATATTGCGACAGGTGAATGCATCCTGCTCATCTCTAAGCGTACCAAAGAACATCAACGAAAAATACCTTTATCAAACTTCTTGAAAGACCATATGAGGAATTAATGGAAAGATAAATCAACGAGTTAAACATAAGTCTGATGTGAGAAACTTAAGAAATGCGTGTACAATATACAACAGTAACTTTTATGATCAACGAAATCACCAAAATGGTTTTCCCCCTAAAAGAACCAAACCATCTAATAAGTACATATGACAATATATGTATAGGGTGTAGAATATAAATAAAAAAATAGCTATGCTGCATGTACAATGGAACAATACTAATTAAACAATCAAAATCGCTAAGGTGCATTGGCATATAGATTTCCACTAGATGTGCCCTCTGTATGTCGAGCACGGACCTCCTGACAAGGGTCAGAATAACCTTACGAGTAGAGTAGATCTCTAGATAAAATATACTATAAGATAAACGTAGCTAGTTCATGCCTGTAACATGTGATACAGTATATCATCACCCCCGCATGCATATCTATTGGCATTTCTAAATATAGAGCTGATATCTTGTATTCTAATTGTTTCCAAGCTTTGAACTAGTTCTCGAAATAATGATGTCAAACATCAGTTTAAATATTAGACTTTGTAGGGCAATAGGTTTGAAATCAAACAAAGTGGTGAATTTTGGAGCTGGTTTCGGGCTCCTCATAAACAACCTACTTTTAACCGAACTAGAAGGTTTCGTTTTATTTAAAAGTAATTTCACTTTTAATTTTCATTGGCCCAAAAGAACGTGCAACATAGGTTACCCACCCCCATCGTCCTTATCCGTCCTCTCTCTTTTATCTTCATTTGCTAAATTGATTTCCCATATTCTCTTGAATGCCTAGCGAAAAACAATTTGCATGGAAAAAACGTATGCGTCATCGATATAAGCCGCACGCATGATTATGCTAGGGAAGAAGCTCATGTGCTTAGAGGTTTAGTTGGAGGAGCAAAAAGGCGTGTGACGCCCCACCTCTATACCCACGCTAGACAAGAACATTACGGTGAATGCTGTCAACTAGCACGGAGAATAAGGCTGTTGAGGAGCGACCATCCGTGTAATTGCTTTGTGCGAGCATCGATATGTCAGATAGTATAGAAATCCGACATGCCGACACAAACTCAAAGCTACTACACAGTGGCTATTATATCTTCGGAAACAAATATAGAAGTAAACATAACATAAATCAGTCACAGACAATTCATATCACAAAGGCGGAAATAGATATGAATATAACACATGAAAGTGTTCATCAGAGTGGTGGTCAAAAAAGATCCACAATATCAAAAAGAATAGATACAAGTGCAAGACAAAAGAATAAGTACACATCATAGAGTCTGTATCTCAAGTGTACACAACAAAAGACTACTAATCTAAGTAGTTAGCCAAAAGTCAGATGATAGTCCGATAAGGAGTCAAGCTGAAGCACTTGTAATATCTCAGTCTGACCCGAGTATTATTTAAAAAGAAAATAATAAACGGATCAGTCTAGCTATAAATATCAGATGAAGTGATATATAATAAGAGATATGACATAAACATATAATAATCACAATGCAAGCTGTGATATATAAGTAATTGAAAAATCAACAAGAGATTAATCAATATCACAAAGATCTACCCATGATAAAAAGGAATGTCATACTCCTAATTTCATTCACTAAGCCACAATATATGACATATATATCAGTGCCCATCGTAAAAGTTGGTGAAACATAAATTCCAGAATTCAACACACGAAATCCAGAAATCACAAGAAAAAGGATCAACGATGTCGTACAGCGGGACATCCGATGAACCAAATCACAATCAAAGGGAACAACGACGTCGTACAGCAGGACGTCCGATGAACCAAATCACAAAGACATAGCACAATGCTAGTCTAAAACCTAAAATGATCGTCATGATGAAAGAGAAGTGTCGATTACAATAAGCTAGTAAATATATGAGCTTAGCTTCATGTCCCATAACCACTAGCTTAACTTAAATATTTACGAACAAATTGTAGGTCTCCACTAGAAAATTGTCACAAGAGATTCAATCGAACAAGTCCAAGAATTAACCGACGAAGTAAACGCAAGCATTTCATACCACTTGTTTTACTAAGTCGTTTAATTAGATTTCTCATAGAGTGAAGTAAAGGTTTGTATATACTAATAGATTGGAAATCGGTTTGAGAAAACGAGCTTTGTAATAAAATAGTGTTGAAATCATTTGAAGCAAGAGTTTTGATATTTACTACTAGTATAGGAAACCTTTATATTTTTAAAGTGACAAATCACAAAGAAGATTGTAGAAACAATCGGGCATAAAAATTCACATTCGAAGACGTGAATAAAATCCAAAGAAATCGATATAAAATCCATCAAAGTGGATATATCTAAAATTCCTAAAGAAAAGGTCATCAAAGTCGATAATAAATGACAACAACAAAAGGGAGACGACACGAATCGATTAAAGTTGGATATTCAAAAGGATTAGCAAAATAGGCTAATCTGGCAATTAACAGCAGGTCGGTCGACCGAGCCTTAAACAGAAGAGTGCTTATGCACTCGGCAGCAGGTCGGTCGGCCGACTCAGGGAGCTCGGTCGACCAGACCTGTTGCCAGCCTCTTCCCAGCCCATAGTAATGAGCTCCAACCTCGTCCAAATTTCATTCTCTCGAGCAACGGCGCTAAGGGTTTATGCCAATCGACTACCGGCCCTATATGCTCCTCGATGCATCACCAAAAACATGTTCAAACATCAAAGTTAGGATTTTTAACGAATTGAACTCAAAACACTAAAAATTGGAATACACACCAATTCAATCCAATCCAAAAACAAATACACATGAATAAGTGTTAGGAATTCATACCTAACATTCAAAGATAATTCATAGACTTAGATGTGAGATTAAAAATCTCACCTTTTCACAAAATCAAACAAGAAGAAGCTTGAAAGCAAATGGAGAATCAACCTCTCTTCAACACAACCCAAATGAGCTTGAATCTAAGCTCAAAACAAGAACATTGCCAAAATTAGGTTTAGGAATTTCTGAAATTGGTAAGAGAATAAGTTGGAGAAGAAGAAGGAGATGCTTACCAATGGGTTCTCATAGATTTTGGAGCAAGAACTTGGATTTTGCTATGGAACTAGGGCTTGGAGTTTCTAATTCCCTTTCCTCTCCACCATTTTCAGTTGGAGCTTGAGTTTGAGGAGTTAGAATGAAGTAATGAAGAGGAGAGGGTTGGAACTGAGTTAAGTGGGGTTAATGGGCTCAGCCCAAACCAAAGCCCTAAGTAAAAAGTAGCAAAAATCAACTTTCTCCAAACATATCGAAGCTTATACTCAAAAAGGTCGCAAACGTCATTTTGAACTCAATGGGGTGGTCTCGAGTCCCAATTCGATCATATGCAAAAAGTAGCTTTTCGGACTAAAATCCGACTAATGATAAAATAATTAATAAGATATTTAAATATAAAATCGATAAATATGCGGGTTGTTACAGACTCCCCTCCTTAAAGAAATTGCGTCCTCGCAATACTTAAGAAGAAAATAAGAAGTAACAACCATAGAAGCATATCAACACAAAAGAAAATTTGAAATAGGAAGTTCACCATAAAGAGCACGAAAGAGTTAGCACGAACAGGATCGCTCGATGAATTCTTTGGATTCCCAAGAGCAATCCATAGGATTTGAGAACCATTGAACTATTATCAAAAAGAATATCTTTATATCGAAGGCGCTCAACCTCCAAAGCGACGATGCGAATAGAATGTTGCTCAAACGTCAAATTTGGTGAAACTTCAATCCCTCAATAACACCGGGCTCAAGAATAAAAACCGGAATCCCTAAGGCATTTCCGTAGATAAAAGACGTGGGGAACGTCAAGAATAGTAGAAAATTGAGCCAGTGCAACGGCGTAGTACAAAAACGGTACGCCCGAGAAACTAGAAACTCAAATAATTTGGGACATCAGCGTAGTACAAAAACGGTACGCCCAATGAACCAAAGCAAAGACATTGATGTAGTACATACGGTACATCCAATGAATCAAATAGCAAAAACATTGATGTAGTACAAATGGTACACCCAATGAATCAAAAGCAAAGACATTGATGTAGTGCAAACGGTACATCCAATGTATCAAATAGCAAAATCATTGATGTAGTACAAACGGTACATCCAATGAATCAAAAGCAAAGACATTGATGTAGTACAACGGTACATCCAATGAATCCAAAAGCAAAGACATTGATGTAGTACAACGGTACATCCAATGAATCAAAAAGCGAAGACATTGATGTAGTACAACGGTACATCCAATGAATCAAACAACAAAGTCATTGATGTAGTACAAACGGTACATCCAATGAATCAAAGACATTGATGTAGTACAAACGGTACATCCAATGAATCAAACAGCAAAGTCATTGATGTAGTACAAATGGTACATCCAATGAATCAAAGACAATGATGTAGTACAAACGGTACATCCAATGAATCCAAAAAGAAAAGACATTGATGTAGTACAAACGGTACATCCAATGAATCAAAAAGCGAAGACATTGATGTAGTACAAACGGTACATCCAATGAATCAAATAGCAAAGACATTGATGTAGTACAAACGGTACATCCAATGAATCAAACAGCAAAGTCATTGATGTAGTACAAACGGTACATCCAATGAATCAAAGACATTGATGTAGTACAAACGGTACATCCAATGAATCCAAAAAGAAAAGACATTGATGTAGTACAAACGGTACATCCAATGAATCAAAAAGCGAAGACATTGATGTAGTACAAACGATACATCCAATGAATCAAACAGCAAAGTCATTGATGTAGTACAAACGGTACATGCAATGAATCAAAAGCAAAGACATTGATGTAGTACAAACGGTACATCCAATGAATCAAAAGCAAAGACATCGATGTAGTACAAACGGTACATCCGATGAATCAAAAGCAAAAACATCGACGTAGTACAAATGGTACATCCGATGAATCAAAAGAAAAGACATCGATGTAGTACAAACGGTACATCCGATGAATCAAAAGCAAAGACATCGATGTAGTACAAACGGTACATCCGATGAATCAAAAGCAAAGACATCGATGTAGTACAAACGGTACATCCGATGAATCAAAAGCAAAGACATCGATGTAGTACAAACGGTACATCCGATGAATCAAAAGCAAAGACATCGATGTAGTACAAACGGTACATCCGATGAATCAAAAGCAAAGACATCGATGTAGTACAAACGGTACATCCGATGAATCAAAAGCAAAGACATCGATGTAGTACAAACGGTACATCCGATGAATCAAAAGCAAATAATTCGGAACACCGACGCAGTACAAAAACGGTACGTCCAATGAACCGAAGCCCGAATGATTTCGGAACACCGACGTAGTACAAAAACGGTACGTCCAATGAACCGAACACAATAAAAGAACATCGGACGCAAGTTCATAAAAGAAATGAGATGAAACTCAATAAAACGAAGTACATCAAAACGCCCGATGAACTTGATAAAAAGATAATTTCATTCGGTCATCAACAAAGAAACAACCCCTTGTTGCTTACGACTAAACGCATTGGCAACACGATTTCCCCTTCGGGAATAAAAAAGAATATCAAGATCATAGGAAGCTAGGAACTCGAGTCGACATGAAGTTCCTTAAGAGAACATAAATATTCCAAAGATTTATGATCAAGGTAGAGAACAAATTTCTCATCCAAATATGATGATGCCAAATTCCAAAAGCAAAAACAATAGCCGAGAGCACTAGATCATAAGTGGCATATCTAGTCTCGATAAACTATAATGATTCAGAAGCACAAGTGATAGCACGTTCTCTATGGCAAGAGAATGGCATCCAAACCATACGACTAGTATCGGTACAAATAGCAAAGTCTTGGTTCCCCTTCAGGAATCACAAGAAAGAATAAGAGTATCGAAAAGAAAGAACTTCTTTTTTTTAAAATAATTCTCTTCCCCGAAAAGTTAAAACTTTCAAAATTACATTTTTACTTTTATGTAATAATCTTTCTACAAAAATTTACATTTTTGCAAGTTAATATATCGTGTCTGATTGTCACATCAAAGCGTTTAGGAAATTCCTATCGATAACGTTGATCAAGCGCACCGACCAAAATTCTTAAAGCACTCAACGGGCAATACAATCACAAAATCATCTTTTATAAGATAAATAAATCTCTTAAAAAGTTTTAAGAATACTCTTTGTTCGTTTCAAGAACAAAATCCAGTTTTACTTATAAATAAATCTTATGAAAAAGATTTGCAAAATTTTAAATTACTATTTTCATCCAAAATCAGTAAATACAAGAATAGTCTCATCGAAATATTCATAGAATATTTGATATATAAAATGGATGAAATAAGCTAGACAAACTGAATGACAAAATAAGTCATTCATTAGAATCATAACGAGTGCGGAATGCGGTAAGTGGAATGCTAATTTCCGCAGCTCGTAGCAAACGAAAACCGGTGGTAAAGTCAAACTGAAAAGACCTTAACACCACACAAAAGATTTCTTAGGTGATAATCCTAAGACAAACTCAAAAATGCCGAAAAATTTCTCAAACTACATGAATGAGAGAAATAACACTTTCTTTATAAGTGGGCTTAAGGAATAAAATGATGCCATCAAGTTGGAATCAAAATCATAAAGGAAAAATAGAAATCTGCTTAACAGATTGAAAATGTCGAAGATGAATAGTCTCGAAAAATAGGATATGGGCTTCACAATGATTAAGCCAATCCTTTCAAAAAATCAATTCCGAAGCCTAAGTAAAAATATCGGCTCGGAAAGATAAATCACATAAAATAATTTCGACATCAGATAAAAGCAAATTGAGTGTTGCGGATCTACCATCCGGATTCACAATCCTCAAGAAGTCAACAAGCCCAAAATATTTTCAAAGAAAAAGAATCGACAAGTTCTTTTGATATAAAATAGTGAGATGGAACCCATATCAAAAAGAACTCAAATAAGAAGATCACGAAATAAAGCAATGCCATCAAGGATTGAGTGAAAAATACCTTGGCCAAGAGAAGAGTTGCTAGGGGCTTGCACAATATTTAGCTTTCTCATGTCCTTATTCAAAAGTTTGGGACATGCAGATAAAAGATGACCCGGTTTCTTGCAATAGCGACAAGAATGGGGTTTTGGACACATATTCGCATAGTGTTCCATAGAATTACAATTGTAGCGTCCTCCACGATTAGGGATTGGAGTATTTGCTACAAAAGTAGTTTGCCTCACTCTCTTATTTGGATTAAGGCTCTAGAACTTAATATGCCTCTTCTTGGAAGTCCCAATATCACAAACACTTCCTTTACCAACCTCTCCATGAAGAAGAGTAACATCCACAAGCTGATTGAAAGAAACTTCAAGTTTCAAAGGTAGAACCATTTCGGGGTTCTTACTCAAAGCACAGATAAACTCTTGATTCTTTACAAGATCCAAAAGTTGTTGAGCAGACATAAAAACTCCATCCAGGGGAGTAGCACTAGATTGACCGGCGCTGGGGCGGCCTGGTCTAGACATTTTTCTCCCTTTAGAAAAAAAGGAAGAAGAAGAAAAAGGTTATTCACCAAATTGAATATCAAGCAATCTTGATAGATAAACAAGGAATCATAAGGAAAATAGGATGAATCGGTACGAAGACTCGAATTAAATCCTAAAGCACGACTCCTAAGATGGACTTAGGACGATGATCCTTGTTATAATATTCCATATTGTTCCGAAGTTTGGCTCTGATACCAAGCTGTGACGCCACACCTCTATACCCACGCTAGACAAGAACATTACGGTGAATGCTGTCAACTAGCACGGAGAATAAGGCTGTTGAGAAGCGACCATCCGTGTAATTGCTTTGTGCGAGCATCGATATGTCAGATAGTATAGAAATCCGACATGCCGACACAAACTCAAAGCTACTACACAGTGGCTATTATATCTTCGGAAACAAATATAGAAGTAAACATAACATAAATCAGTCACAGACAATTCATATCACAAAGGCGGAAATAGATATGAATATAACACATGAAAGTGTTCATCAGAGTAGTGGTCAAAAAAGATCCACAATATCAAAAAGAATAGATACAAGTGCAAGACAAAAGAATAAGTATACATCATAGAGTCTGTATCTCAAATGTACACAACAAAAGACTACTAATCTAAGTAGTTAGCCAAAAGTCAGATGATAGTCCGATAAGGAGTCAAGCTGAAGCACCTGTAATATCTCAGTCTGACCTGAGTATTATTTAAAAAGAAAATAATAAACGGATCAGTCTAGCTATAAATATCAGATGAAGTGATATATAATAAGAGATATGACATAAACATGTAATAATCACAATGCAAGCTGTGATATATAAGTAATTGAAAAATCAACAAGAGATTAATCAATATCACAAAGATCTACCTAAGATAAAAAGGAATGTCATACTCCTAATTTCATTCAAAGCCACAATATATGACATATATATCAATGCCCATCGTAAAAGTTGGTGAAACATAAATTCCAGAATTCAACACACGAAATCCAGAAATCACAGGAAAAAGGATCAACGACGTCGTACAGCGGGACATCCGATGAACCAAATCACAATCAAAGGGAATAACGACGTCGTACAGCAGGACATCCGATGAACCAAATCACAAAGATATAGCACAATGCTAGTCTAAAACCTAAAATGATCGTCATGATCAAAGAGAAGTGTCGATTACAATAAGCTAGTAAATATATGAGCTTAGCTTCATGTCCCATAACCACTAGCTTAACTTAAATATTTACGAACAAATTGTAGGTCTCCACTAGAAAATTGTCACAAGAGATTCAATCGAACAAGTCCAAGAATTAACCGACGAAGTAAACGCAAGCGTTTCATACCACTTGTTTTACTAAGTCGTTTAATTAGATTTCTCATACGAGTGAAGTAAAGGTTTGTATATACTAATAGATTGGAAATCGGTTTGAGAAAACGAGCTTTGTAATAAAATAGTGTTGAAATCATTTGAAGTAAGAGTTTTGATATTTACTACTAGTATAGGAAACCTTTATATTTTTAAAGTGACAAATCACAAAGAAGATTGTAGAAACAATTGGGCATAAAAATTCACATTCGAAGACGTGAATAAAATCCAAAGAAATCGATATAAAATCCATCAAAGTGGATATATCTAAAATTCCCAAAGAAAAGGTCATCAAAGTCGATAATAAATGACAACAACAAAAGGGAGACAACACGAATCGATTAAAGTTGGATATTCAAATGGATTAGCAAAATAGGCTAATCTGGCAATTAACAGCAGGTCGGTCGACCGGACTCCCTGAGTCGGTCGACCGAGCCTTAAATAGAAGAGTGCTTATGCACTCGGCAGCAGGTCGGTCGGCCGACTCAGGGAGCTCGGTCGGCCGGACCTGTTGCCAGCCTCTTCCCAGCCCATAGTAATGAGCTCCAACCTTGTCCAAATTTCATTCTCTCGAGCAACGGCGCTAAGGGTTTATGCCAATCGACTACCCGGCCCTATATGCTCCTCGATGCATCACCAAAAACATGTTCAAACATCAAAGTTATGATTTTTAACGAATTGAACTCAAAACACTAAAAATTGGAATATACACCAATTCAATCCAATCCAAAAGCAAATACACACGAATAAGTGTTAGGAATTCATACCTAACATTCAAAGATAATTCATAGACTTAGATGTGAGATTAAAAATCTCACCTTTTCATAAAATCAAACAAGAAGAAGCTTGAAAGCAAATGGAGAATCAACCTCTCTTCAACACAACCCAAATGAGCTTGAATCTAAGCTCAAAACAAGAACATTCCCAAAATTAGGTTTAGGAATTTCTGAAATTGGTAAGAGAATAAGTTGGAGAAGAAGAAGGAGATGCTTACCAATGGGTTCTCATAGATTTTGGAGCAAGAACTTGGATTTTGCTATGGAACTAGGGCTTGGAGTTTCTAATTCCCTTTCCTCTCCACCATTTTCAGTTGGAGCTTGAGTTTGAGGAGTTAGAATGAAGTAATGAAGAGGAGAGGTTTGGAACTGAGTTAAGTGGGGTTAATGGGCTCAGCCCAAACCAAAGCCCTAAGTAAAAAGTAGCAAAAATCAACTTTCTCCAAACATATCGAAGCTTATACTCAAAAAGGTCGCAAACGTCATTTTGAACTCAATGAGGGTGGTCTTGAGTCCCAATTCGACCATATGCAAAAAGTAGCTTTTCGGACTAAAATCCGACTAACGATAAAATATTTAAATAAGATATTTAAATATAAAATCGATAAATATGCGGGTTGTTACAAGGCGATTCATGCTCGAAAATTTAGTGGCATGTTCGGCAACGAGGTGCGACAATAAGGAGATGGAGCGCCTGGTCGAGTGTGCATGTAGGTGAAATTGGTTGCACAATTAGAGAGCAACGGCCGTGTTTAGGTGAATGCGCTTGGATAAACAGGACCATAACAGTTACGGAGCTGGCCATCTTTAAGATGATGCTAGCTTGAAGGGAGAAAACATTGGGATTTTGATTAGTTCTTTTTGAGAGTATCGATCCGGTTTGTATGATCCTATCTTGATTTATAGTGAGAATAATCTTTTACATTCATTTACAGAGAGTATAACCCTTAGAAGTTTTACTGTAAAGTTTTCACCCTACCGCTTCAATCACTTCTCATTCCCATTCAACATTCAATATAATCACTTCCGAATTTTAAAATTTAAGTATAAAACTCCTTTTTATTTCAATCTAAAATTCAAATGTATGATCTGTTGAATTAGTTGTTGGATTAAATTATAGTATTTAAGTGAGTATAATTATCCTTATCTTTAATTTTTTAAGCAATTCGATTTCATATTAATTGACAGCAAAATTAAAATGTATATAACCTCTCTTTGAACATAACAATGTACATTATAATTTATGGTTGACTATGTTATCAATGAATGTTGAACTGAATTATATATGGTAGTCGAAGGTTATATTTTTGTTTGCTGACTGAAAAATAAATAAATAAGTAATACGCAATATACAATATATTATGATGATTTATTTGAATAAATATTTAAAGCAAGTATGGTATGTAAAAGAATTTTATTTTGAAATATATTTGAACATGTTTTTGGATTGTACAAAGAAGGAATATTTTATACTGAAATACATAGAAAAGAATTTTTGACAGATTAAATTACTCGAAATATTTCCATACAAAATTATTTGAACTATTTTGACATCAATAGAATTTGAATTTAAGCCTAAATTATTTTCATGTGGAAAATATGAGATTTCGATTAAAAATTGAATTTAAAATCTTATATGAATATTTTTATTTAGATTTTCAAGCAGAAAAGTTTTTTTTATAAAATAAAGATTGAATTATTTTGTAAATAATTTGAATTTGAATTTAAACCATTAAAGTTGAATGGTTTATTTAAACAAGCTTTTATATAAAATGTATTTTGGAGAATTATTCGTAGGCAATTTTATAGATTTTGTGTGAAATGAACGAAAGGTATTTTGATAGTATATTTACTACTGGGAATTTCCCAATTTGAAGAAAATAAAATTATGATTTTGTGTAGTAAAATGACATATACTACATCAATAATACGGTCATAGTTTATTGATCATAGGAAATAAAATAACAAATATTTAATATAAATATTAGGAAAATATGTAACCTGAAAGCATGAGTCATAGCTTTATTCATTCCATTCCCCTTTTCTTTTCCTGTAAGGATGAAATCTTTATATAGACATATACAACATATATGTTTAGTCAAATGTGTAAGAAAAAAGTTCTCAACTAGTTTTGCATAATGCCTTTTCCTATGCACCCTAGCATGACTCAAGGGATTAGGTCATTATTGCATAAGAAAAGACTACCTACGCACCCATTAGGATTAATCAAAGGTAATTCTATTTCTATACTTGTACATTCTCTTCTCATGCCGTGGAAAATGCTAGCACACTAGAATAATTATTGTTAGCACATCCACACTACAATATACTCACATCCATCATTATTGTCATAACATGGTAACACAAAATATGGAATAATATTCTAACAGACAAACACAACCAAAAGTCATGCAATCCCTATTTCCAATAGTACTAATCTAAATTATCGAAGAAACTTTGATATTCACCATAAAATTGAATGCGGCGATCCACAAGAAATAACAATACCATCATGCATCAAATAACCACAAAACATTTAGTGAAAACCAACAATCAAACATCTAACAAAAATGGTGATTATAAGCAACTTTGTATATAGATTAACATTAGTAAATACCAATAAATAGCAATTACTAGCTCCGAATAGTCATCGCTTCCCCACATGGTGAATACAAAACGGTATATCCCCAATTAGCAAATATCCCTCTATGTAGCATGCCTTTTATTAGTAGACACTAACACGTATAATAAATGTAGAATAATAAACAATAATACTTCATTCCCAAAGTTGTATAATTATTCCATTATTACATATTCAAACACCATCAATTTACTATTAATAATATAGCTTATTGAGTATTGTCTACAGAATCTGCAATAATAATATTTTATTTCACATATCCATATTCACTTTACAATTATCTCCCCCAAATTAAAATATTACTTCACTTTAAATAGTTTAAAAAGATTATATTACTATTATATTTTATATCAAATAATAGTAATTATTACAAAACTCTCTTTCAAAACATATATTATTATTTTCCCCAAAATATTGACTTTTCCATAAAATCCTTACTAAATCAACTTTTTCTTTCCAACCCTAAATAATAATAATAATAATAATACTCCAAATAATTTATTTCAAAAATTTATATAGCATCCCACATTTAAAAAATTAAAACACTATTATTATTTGTCCTTAAAATAATTGTAACTAAAAAATACTTCTGAAACTATTCCTTTGTTATTTCAAAAAATAACTCTTAGTGCTTTAAATAATAACAATATCATTTCCTCGTAATACCATAAAGAAGCTATATTATTATTTACCCAAAAATAGCAACAATACTTGTTTATTTTAGTAAAGCTCTATATTATTATTTATCTCAACTAAAGTCGGTTTATCCTTAAATTCTCTAATGTTTAATAATTTATATAAAAATCAAAAAAGCAATAATTTACAAAAGCAAGCAATAAAACATGCTTTTAAATCAATGAAGATTTAAATAACCTTTAAAAATAAATCTCATATACATAGTTGCTAAACATTTGTCATATACAAAATCTCTTGTTTAAGTGATAAATCTCTTCTATATATACCTCATGCTCCAGTGATAACCAATAACGTAAATCAAACTAAAATTTTATTTGAACTATATTGTTCTCATGTCCAACCAAATCAAATGATTAATATATCTATATATAAATTTTAAAACATCGTTCGTATTAAAAATCTTACCTTTAAATAATAAATCTCATCTATATAAATATAGATCAAAATGTCTAATAAAGGATATATAAGTACTCTCCTCAAATTAAGATTAACTTATTTCAAATCAACGAAGAATACTATTTCCCTTCCAATATAACCCAAATAGCTTCCAAAATCCAAGTGTATACATTATTGAATGGACTCCTAGTCATTTATTTTTAATGGCATTTTCTCATTTGAAATTAATGTTATTCCATTTGAATTAAGAATGGAAAAAAGATTTTAGAAAATATTCTTAATGGCTGCTCCCAGAAGTTAGTTTCCTTTCTCATAAAAGCCTCCTATTTATAAGGTAGGAGGAGGAATAGAGGAAATTTAAATGCTTAACATAACATATGAATATTATTAAAAAGTTACCTTTTAATGCACAAAATTAACTTCCAATCTATATCGAATTAATCTCCTAAAAGTAAAAAGATTAGTTTACTCTTATGTCAATCAATGCATAAATAATTGCTAATATACACAATTGATCCTCTTTCATAGGTTTAAGGTAGGTTTTTTTTAAAAAAAAATTATGATTTTTTTAAATGTTCAAGAGGCCACAAGTGAATATTTAGATGAGTGTAAATTATGTTCCTTAATAATTTTGAACGAAAAAAATGAATGCTTAATAGTCAATTAATTATGGGGAAAATATAGATATTAAGAATGAACATTGGAAAAGATTACAAACAGTCACCAAATAAAAATGGTCAGACATATCTTGGGTATAACAGAATCTAATATAAAATAAATGTATTTTTTACAATCAAAGTGAACATATATTCAATGAATTAAATTATAACAAATTACAATGAATAATAATGGTTATACTATTTATGAGTGCTGCTATCTTTATATTTAAGGCTAAAATTTGAATTTTCTCCAAAATTCCCTTTTGTCTTTCGAGTAACGAGCAAACTAATATGGAATTATTGAAAATCTCTAGTATTGTTATCAATGAAGGAAATGAAAAATAAAGATCCATTAAGAAATCGGTTTTAAGATTAAAAATTAGCAAATATTGTCAAAATTAGCAAATAAAGAGGAAAATATTTTGGAATAAATCCGATCCTATAAAATAACAAATAATATCTATAGTAAGAATAATAAACTTATATTACAAAGTTGTCTCAATGCTAAGAACACATGGCATTCTTGTAGTATATCAAAATAGTCACTAATTATTAAGAAATTGCGTTAAACATAATTACCAACATTTATATGATAAATGCCAAAAATACATAGTGTGAATATAAAGTTTAAAACAACACACAATATTGAGCAATTAAAATTTATAGACATATATTACAACCAAGAGTTGTCTTTATTTATTACTAAATAATAAAAATATAAGTGCATGATAGTTAAAATTGGTTAACAAGAAAGAAATAGCAAAGTCAATGAAGATATAGAAAAATACTACAATTATGGACAAATCTATCAATAAATCGTAATAAAAATATTTTCAAATCACCACAATCATTCCTTAAACCAATAAAAACTGAGGAAATTTAAAATAACGGGCTTCTTACCTCTTCCTAGTTAGTTTGTAGGAATCCTTTAAAGTAACTAAATTTCTAGAAAAAAATGCAAAATTACATCTCTGTCCTTTTTATTTCAAAGCAAGGTTAATTGAAAATTTACTTATCTCAAAGCCCCTATATTATCATTCTCTTAGAAAAGTGTGCTACTGTTGCCACCCAAAAAAGATGCTTCTGGCTTCCAAAACTAAAGACCACCAGACAAAGTTTGGCTTCCTGATTCCTAACACCAACTGTTATTTTAGTTTATGTATGGGTGTTGTTACTCACGCTCCACTCTTACTTAAGAGGAGACCATTTTTATTTGCACTCCACTAAATTTAAAATTTTCATGAGGGTTACTCATGCAGCACAATAAATATATATCCTTTCCAATTTTACTCATTATTTATTTTTAACCATTCTCCTTCTTCACTTACATTTTTTACTAAGTTTAATTTAGCTTTCAGTAACCGTGAAAACCAATCTTCTGCTTTCAAACAAAAAACACCTTCCTATTTAACCTAGCATTTAATTTGGTTTATATTATCGGCAACCAAATTAACGTGTAAAAAGGTAGAATTTAAAAAAATTACCTGTTTGTTTTGTTAAACAAAATCCACGTTACAGATTCTTTTTTTGGTAAAAATTAATCATATTTCCTTTTCTTTTGTAATTTCAGTTGCAGATAGGTTTAATTTTTCCATTGATTATTGATTTGGATTATAGACAAAAGTGGAAGAAAGGTGAGGAATAAAGGTAATTAGAATAAAAAATAAAGAGACAAATTGGTTAATTTACAATATAATTATACGTGGGGGCTATTCCTGTTGGTACCCCTCATAGTAAAAAATATTTTTTTAAGAATGGGCCCATCTTATCCCAAAGTGGAATGTCAGTAACAGTATTCCTTAAATATGTCAAAACCAACAGTTGTCTCTTTAATTCACTAAACCAAATTTAACTCATTTGAGTACACAACAAAAATTATATAACATACAAAATAAATGATAAATAAAATAATAAAATTTATTCTGCCTATAATATTTAGACACTAATATTTAGGATGATGAAATTTTAAATAAATTCTTACTTGATTGGTTAAAATATGGTTTTCTAATTCAACTTGCACGCCTTTTGACATTTGGTCAATCATCTTCTTCCATATTTTCACAATCAAACACTTTTTAATTGAAACAAAAAGTGCATTCTCGGTTCAATCTATTAACCAAAAAAGGAAAAAATATGAGGGTTAAAATCACATAAACGCTATATGGTAAAATATTACAATTCAATATCTTACATTGAGATTTTCAATTACAATATCATCAAACTTTACATCCTTAAAATTTGTGTTAGTCATGGGATCATTAAATACGTAATAAAATAATAATTATAAAACCCTTAATAACATATCTAAGATTGATGTGTTAAATAAAAATACACTTTAGGAAATAAAAAGTAAAATAAGCTCTTTAAATTCATTAAAATTAGGATCATTCCACGTAATAATCAACTGGCTTCATCTATAAAACAAAAAGAGAGATATTTTTTGGCTTTGAAGTTTGAAATATTTGTTTTTTTAATGTTTTGAGACAATGTACGTGAGTTTTTTGAGGAGATGAATAGATAACGGTTGTTTAGGGCTGAATGAGAAAATAGACTTTCGTGGCCATAAACGTATGAAATTTTTTGATACGTAATATATTTTTATGGTAGGCAAAAGAATTTTCCTGAATTTCAATGGTAGCATATAAGAACAAAAATCCTACCTATCAAAACCGTTCCACTCTATCCTCTACATTCATTCAAATTCAATAGAAATGACTTAGATCCGTTCAACAACTAGAATCGAGTCATGTGTTCTTCAATTATTTTTGATCTCAAGTGAAATTTGCTATTTTTGATCAATTAAGGTAAAGATCCTAATTTTTTAACGTGTTACCATCTACACACAGCTAATTAACATTTTACACACATTTACCCTCCCATCCAACCAAACACATCACAAATCCGCCCATACTCACCTTATTTACTTTTATTTTTTTTACCCCATCCGTGCCTCAATTTGTTTCCTCTTCAAAAAAAATGTAAAAAATGACACATCCACTTTCATATCTTTTAATTTAATACCTTATAAATCTTCTACACATTCGTTCCCTATCTACAAAATCACCGTTACAAACTATTAAATTGGAGCACCTAACATCATCTATAATTAGCTTATTAAATGAGAAGAAATAAATGATAGCATGGAATTCGTAAAAAAAATAAAAAATTTGGTGGATTCATCAACTTATAAATTCATAAAATAGATAAAGAAAAAAGAACTTTTCCTGAACAATTATGTAAACTAGCATGACCACCAAAATTTACGGGTTTGCAAACTCGATCACCCCTAGAACTATGTTTTTTAAACAAAAGTTAATTTTAAGACTTATATGTTGCAGGAAGCAAAAATTAAATTGAAATTAACCGCTATCTTGAAGCAAAACAGCAACAACTAACACAGTAAATATAAACTTCAAATTAATCAGATTGCAACATATGTAAATTCCATTCATATTATAATAGGAACAAAATGCCCTTCTTTTAATTCAAAGAATTTCTAAAAAACATTAAAATAAGTTTTCCTTGTATTATTAATTTGGATATGCTCTGCCATTAATTAAAGATAGAGTGGCTACTATTAAATATGATAATTGGGGATTAATTGTTTTTATAAGCTTCGATTTGTTGCGCCAAACCATTTGCTTGTTTCTTCTGTCTGTTTGGCATAACTAGGTGAAGTGGGTTTTTGAAATGTTTTTAGTAAATCAATTTTAATTCCACTTTGAATGGTGTTAGGTATAATTTATGTGTGTGCAGTTTAGTAACATCCATTTTTTATTACTTTATTATAATTAGCAAAATTTTTTTTTCAAAACCTTTGATCTACGATGATGTCTACATGTTTATATTTTAATTGCAACATGTCCCCTTCCTCTTTCCTTTCACCGTTTCACTTTATTTTTTCTTCCTTTTGCTTTTCTTAGAATGTTGATTCATCGCTCTCTGTGCATGAATATGCACGTCCAACTATTTTTCATTCTTTTCTTCATTAACTAATTGGCATAGCTTCGCCTCTTTGTTGGTCATTAATGACCGAACCCACCATTAGACTCACCATTAGACTCAGCCACACAATACGATTCTACCGTTAACTTGTGTTCTAACCGTAGCACATCTGCTCACAATATGGACGCGGACAAGACGGTGTCATTTCTGATTACCACAGACTTCAAAAACAAGATGAAAGATTGTTAATTTGTTCATCTCACTTCCCTCTACACATTTTCTTTTGGATGCATACTCAAATTCTTCTTAGATTTTGAGATATGGGGATTGAAGTTTCGATAGAGAATATGATCTACCTACATAATTTGTTCACTAATATATTCCTTAATTTTATACACCTAATAGAATATATTCACTAATCGAACCATGTTTGACTACTCGTATACATAATTATTCAACTAGTTAGAAGTCTATGCAACAAAACTATTCATTATTGTTAGAAGTGTTGGTATGTTATATCATTTAATGAAAATATACATCACAACTAAGGTGATTGTTATATATTTTATCCCGAGTGTAACTAACCTCTTTGGTGAATATATTTTTAGTACAATCTCAAAAAGGTACAAAAAACATAAAGTTGGATGACAGGCAATGAAACGATGTTATGGCACAGTGTATATACGCAAATCTCGAATCATTCCGATAATACTGGTGAAATATATTTAGTTGCTTAAAGATGTGATTTGCTCTCAGGATCGATAATTCTTTATCATTTATTTCTCTGCGCCATGCTATGATATAAAATGGACCGTGTCCATGTAGCTCCAGTAATAGATTCTAGTTCGTAATGGACTTGGCTTTTTTTATATATAATTTTATTTTGCTAAATATCATTGATGTGTCCTGATCATTAAATATGACATACGCATACAACACATGGTTAGGAAGTTAACCAAGGATATGCTCATTGATTTATAATGTACCTTTAAATACTGATACATTAATTTGTTCGTGTATACATACTTGCCTATTAGTTGAATTAGCAAGGTATGAATGGTATAAATAGGCCTTTGTCTCGATAATAGTTTTGAACTGATATTGTCTATTATTGATTTTCATCACTGATTTTTCTTTTCAATTTTAAACAAACATAATTATTTGTTTTAAACAGTCGCAACTGCATGAAAGGTGACCTGCTCCTCCATGTATACTTCATCCTTTACCTCCCATGCTCTATATCAAATAAAATAATTTCGACTCTGTAAGGCTATTTTCAAAACAAATTACTTCATTTTAAATCATTAAAATGAAGTTAATATATTTAATAATTAAACTATTAAATTTCCAAAATGTAAATCTTTCAAAGTTCATTTGTTCACTTAAATTTATTAAAACAATGAAAATTCAACTTTTGCAGCATTTAGAAAATGCAACGGAAAGTTACCTTTAAAACAGTTCAATTTAACAAAAGAAAGCATTCAAAATGGTGTAATAAGGTTGCTTTAGTTTCAAATAACCTTAGTTAAATTTAACAATTACAACACTTACGAAGTGCTATAATAGCCTTTAATTCAATTTAGCCTTTTAGTTCATTTACATCAACTACAGCATTTACAAATGCTGTAATATCCTTTTCATTAGAAATAATAGCATTTCAAAAATGCTGTTAATTAAATTTCAAAAATTCAATATAAATTTAAAAACAATTAAATTTTTATTTAAGTCATTTAAACTTATAAAATCATACATTTTCACTTTAAAACCATCATTTAAATACCCTTATATTCATGATTTTATAAAGTTAAATTTCCATTCAAATGTCAATATTTAATAATAATTCACATATTAAATTCAAACATTAAATTTCAATTCTTATAATTAAATTTTTAACTTCACACTTAAGTTTAAATTTCCAAATATAACTTATTTTCATTTTATTTAGTTAACTTAAAATTCACTTTTAAACAAAATTCACAAATTTCCAATTTCGGTTACATTTCAAAGTTCAACTTAAATATTCATTTATTTCATATATTAACTTTATTCAAAAATCATTAATATATTGAAATCAATTTAAATTCATTTTGATTCAAAATATCATAAATTTATCATATTTTCATATTTAATTTAAATTCCATTTATCACCAAATTTTAATTTCCAAAATAACTTACATTTCAAATTTTCTAACTTTACCATTAATTTATTTCACTTATAAATTTTTAGAAAATCAATAATACTTTACAAAAATCATTTTTAAATAAATTTAAATCAAAATATTATAGTATTTACATTTCTAAAATATTTTAAATTTTTTAGAAATACTTATATTTACCACGGGTCTGTATTCAATTTTCTAGCCTAGGTAAAGTGATACGGATAATATATCATTTCAATCCGTAATTTACAAAGAAAACTCGGGTTTTATCATTTCAAACCCATATTCCCAAGTAAAATGAAATAATTGAAAATCGTTCAGGCCTATCATTTCAGCCCATAATAATTTTCCCCAATTCTAAAGTCCGTTCGGGTATGTATCATTTCAACCTATAGTGATTCTAATCTACAGGGAACTTGCAGTGTGATGAACTGATAGAAATAAACAAAATAACATAATAAACAGTAACATATGATATAACAAGTGAAAGACATGGGTGAACATCATATGATCATAGCAACAACATTTATAACGTGATGATATGGTATACCGGTCAATCAACAACGGTAACGGTAAACAATTTTTGTTTACCAGTAAAAACTGTACCGTAAGGCTATTTACAAAATGGTAATAGTAACCATTACCATAACAGCCTTATCATTTACATTTTGTATACTACTTCGTCTCAAACGGTTCATAAAATTTTGGCCTAACTTTTCTTTTTTGTTTCCTGCGTACACGCATTTGTGTACAATGCAGGAAACAAAAGGGAAATGCTGCCGAAATTTTATTAAATCGTTAGAGACGAAGTAATGTACGAAATGTAAATACTTACTGTGTTTGTAATGGGAAGTAGGATGAAAAAAAATTTATACAAATTTTTATATCGATACATTAAAAAATAAAATGTGAAACACAAGCTGAGATAGACATCCAGACAGACGATATGATGCTGGCACGAGGATACTAGATGAAGAAGATGCACAAGAACTACAGGGACACGATATCTGAGGTTAAGGAATCTGGTAAGAAACTACGGTGGATGGGAGAGAGCGTGTGGCAAGCTTGGTTAAGATACTGGGAGACGGACGAGGCGAAGGCAAGTATACTAATTTTTTTTGAATTATTAATTTAACGTGATCAAAAAATAATGTATCAAATTTTGAATGTATAGACAGAGTTGGATAGAAACTCTGCAAATAGAAATAAGAATCCCGTCACTCATCACGGAGGATCGAAGTCGTTTCAGTAGTATCGGCAGGAGTTGGTAAATTTACTGAATAATAAATGTAAATAGTTTATGCTATATGATTTTAAATGTATAATAATTTATGTAACAATCAACTTCAGGAAGCCGAGGCACATGGTCCTGTCGTCTATATGGACATGTTCACCCGTACGCATGCTGTCGAGCATGTTAATCCAGACGGGACTGTTTCGTATACATGGCAGGACGATAAATCCAACAAAAGCCATGTAAGCATATTTCATTTTATTCAGTATTAGTAATGGTTTTGCTTGTTAAACTATAATGAAATAAGTTATGATATTATTAATTTATTAATGCAAGATAAGTTTATGGAGCAGCGGCAGAAACTCCTTGCTAATACGGGTCGAGATCAGGTGACGATTGATGAGGAGGACGCTATTCTTGAGTCCGTTATGGATCCAACAGAGCATGGTCTACGATACGGATTTGGAAATCAAGTGGTAAATAATTTATTTTATCTTAAAATACTTCAAATATGATATTTTGACCTTTTAAAAACAATAAACTTGGATTTTATTCATTTTTCCATTATTACAGGCCAGTAGTCAGAGTAGGGGACGGCGGAGTAGAGCTCAGAGCGATCTAGCAGATATAGAAGAATTGCGGACTAGAGTGTTCCAGCTGGAGGAGCAGAACCGCTAACAGGCCATGCAGACCACACAGTTGCTAGAGTACATGTAGCAGTTTGGTGGCCGCTTCCCTTCCTCGGCTGGCTTTGGATCTGGAGGAGATTGATTCATTGCTTTCTTGCTTGTTCGTTCAGGTATATTTTGTTTTTGTTTTGAATGATTTGGTAGACGGTGTAGGTAATTGTTGATTTATGTATAATTATGTTTGATACACTTGGTTTTGTGGTTGTAAGAGGATGTGGATGAGGATGTTGATGAATTTGTGTACTAATAACATGGTAGAACACTTATTGTTAGGATTATTGTTAACGTTGAAATGGTTATGTATATTATGTATTTTATTTTGATATAATTTTATTTATTTTTTGCTTATTGAATATAGTGTAGTTTGGGTTTGATATTTGGTTGGAATATTGTATACTGGATTATGCAGTATTGATATAATAGTGTTCGGAAGAGAAATGTGGTTGGAAGGCTATGTTTGCAGCGAAGTTTAAAAAAAACAGCAGATTTCCGATGGATTCCGACGGCTACCGACAACTTACAGGCCAAAATTTCCGAAGGCTTTCGACGGCTACTGACAGCCTGTAGCACTATATTTCCGACAGCTTCCGACGGCTTTCGACATTTGTCGAAATCCGTCGGAATCCGTCCAAAACTGGTACGGCACCCTATGTCGGAAGCCGTCGGAAATACTGCTTCCCGACGCAGTATATTCCGACGGCTTTTTCCGACGGCGGCTGACGGCTTCTGACGGCCGCCGACGGTTTTGGGCCGTCGGAAATCTTATAATCCCCTTGTAGTGCCAGGAGATATACTTTATCAGTTGGGTACAATTTCATTTCATGTTATGCCTATGTTTCAGGTGCCCTTTGTTACAGTACAATATGTGAACCATGCAAGTATAAGTTAGCAAACCAGTCTTAACTGTTGGTATTATATTTCGATCAATAATCATATATTAGTATCTAAAGTTTTGACTTGTGATTTACTGTTTTCTTAAAGAGTTACAATCATTCCTTTTTTAGCTCAAAATATATGATGTTTATTTGACTATGTGACAATACTTGAACCTTCAATCGACTGGATTAAAACATTTTATTGAATTGCAAATTACTCTCCTTCATGCAACGATAAAGGGAGTTATATGAGGTTGTGTACTTGGCACTGTTTAGTAACTGCTATTTTCTAACTATTTTAAACACAACTACTAAATGTTAAATAGGCGTTTTAAACAATAATGTGTAATAGTAATACTCTACCTTTTGTACGCATCTACACATCACACCCAACATCTTCTCCATGCATACTACCTTGTATTTTAATTTGTTTCTAATAAATCTTTCTTTCCTTTTAGACGTACTATCTGGTATATTTTTCTCCACTACCATTCAAGTGCAATAGTAAAACGTATATATGATTAAGCCTTCGGTGCATTATGTGACGCATGAAGACTACATGCACTCTCAGGTATTGTACAACAAAATATGCATTATCTAATGTCAATTTTTCTACAGGTTCCGCTTCTGAAACACATGAATCCCTTCTTTATGAGCTTACTAACTCCTTTAATGGTATTGTTACATCATTACATGATAAGTAGTTAGAGACAATGGTTAGTATTCGAAGATCAGTATAGGATTTCGATTTCATACGCAAAATATTTAGAATTGAATGTCATGTTCCAACCGATTCTCTAACCCACTAAATATTTAGTGATCAATAAATGTTTAATGTTGCCATATAGGACAATGACATGACTTCCATTTTCACTCTAGATTCAACAATAATTAACATTTCCTAAGGTGGTTTGATGTTATAGTCCTTTGATTCTGACTGGGTACTCAATATCTCGCATATTCTGTGCCCAATTACCGAGGGATCTACCATTTTTATTTTTACTACTCAGTAATTGAACATTGGTTTCTATTTTTCTGCATATTTGGAATGTAGTTCCAGATGTTTCATCAAAATTTCTAATGTTCCTTTCTCCTCAAATTGACCACAGCGTGTATGTAAAAATCATAGTTACAAAGTCAAACATGAAAGTTTTGACGTGGAAGTTGTTTATTAGGAATTTGACTTCACTGTTGCTCAGTACATCTACATTTTTACCCTTTTTGATTAACTTTGCACCATTACACATTCTCCGTAGTTGCATGCAAAGAAAAAGCGGTCGATGCCTTCATTTGCATTATTACATAGAATTCAACTTTGATCAGCTGAAATGCCTCTTTGTTGAAATCTATTATCTATATCTGATCTATTTATAATTGCTATGAGTGTTGTTAATGATATTTTTTGGTTGTTCACTTTGTTCCATATAATTTTTTCCACATTACATATTGAAATGGCTTTTGTAATTTTTCCTTCTTGCTATATAATTGAACTGCTCTTCTTTGCTTGCTGACCAAAACCATAAATCATGTTCTTTACTTTAATGGTTTGTTACTTATATGCTCTTAACACGTAATGCTTCTATTTTCCTCAAGTGATATAGTTTCCTTTGGTTATTGATGATAGTTCTAAAGAATATTAAGCAATGTTTGGTTTGTTATTTTTAGTTTTGGGTTTTTGTTCATACAAAAATACACACGATGCATTTATATTGTTGAAAACAATCGATTTAGAAAACAAAGTTAACATACAAAATAGAAAACAACTTTTTTTTCGTATTTTGAAAAATAACATAAGCACATGAAGCGATCCATTCTTCTGTCGTCACTCTATTCCCTTCATCTTCTCATCCGTCTTTCTTTCATCCGTTCCGATGTCCCTTTATTGTTCACATATTTGAGATACAAACTGAAAACAGAAAACACAAAATTCATTTTTAAATCAAACAATACCTTAAATTTTCATCACTTATGCTTACCAATGCCTGCATTCCTAATTATTCAAGCAATTAGACCCATCAAGCAATAGATCAACCCATAAGCTTGTTGGCAAACCATCCACCTCTCTTCTATCTAATATACTTGTTTCCTTACCGCTAATCATAATTAAGTGCTTTGTATTGCACGGTGATGTTTTCTTTGCTTAAATATACCAAATCAACTCCATGACCTGATACCTATTCCAGGATAAGTGGCCCACAGGCTACCTCCATTGACATAACCCTAAAATTTCTTTTAGCTCGCAATGGGCATTCGTTCGCGGGGGATGCAGGCGATCGAACTGGTGCTCGCAATAGGCAAGGTAGGGTCGTTGGTCGAAGATGCGCATGGGCAAGGCTTTGAGCGGTGAGGCGAAGTCGTGGAGCTGGCATCGAGGTTTCGATTCGAGCAGTGAGGTATCATCTTTATTTTAATTTAAATAAGTGAATGTTTCATGTGGGAAAAAAATAAAATAGGAATTTTATTAGATTTAATGTGTGTGTATATAATATTTACAGTAGGGAAAATATTTATTTATGGTTATTTACCGATATATATATATATATATATATATATATATATATATATATATATAGGCATACATTTTAAAAATATATAGGACTTTTAAAATGTTGTAGGATTTATAATAAGGTAGATTTTAAGATATATATAGGTTATTCTAGTATATGTAGATTCAAATAAAAAAGTAAATATACGTATTCACTTTTTATCACTACAAATTGTTTTAAAATATGTGTTTACTGTAATTTATGTATTTATTAAAGTTATTTGACATATCTTAGCTACAAAAGATAATTTATTAAAGGAAATTTAGTTTTAAATTAGATTTTAAGTAAATTAATTTTTAATTGGAAATCAACTGTTCAATTAATATTAATAAATCGTATAAATGTTTATACAAGGTCAAAATACAAAAGGAATCAAGATGAGTTGGGTCGGATTGCGAAACAAAAATCAAAGGTGAGTTAATCTCACTCATTTGGATTCTGTTTAAATTTAAATAGTAAAATTTAAATTATTGATTTATTGCTTGAAATTTCTGGATGTGATAATATATATATAGTAGTATATATAGTATATATTGGAGTGACTGATTTCTCGCATTATATAGCGGATGAGACCCTATGCGCCCCGCTTAATAGCGGATGACCCCATATACCGCGATATTCCACCTCGAAGTGGAATTAGTATTTTATATTGTGCTAACATCTGTGGATGCAGGAAATCGGGTTGGAGGGATCCAACTGGATTCCCCAAAATATTTAGGTTGTTCTAATATTCCGTGATATGAGTATTTGATAATTTATGATAGATTATGTTGGAAATTGAAAATAATGGATGCTACGGTTTGATCGAATAACTTTTAGATATACCGAGTTATCAAAATATATAGATGGGATTTTTGAAGGAAAATAAAGGAGTGAATTTTTATGTAAAATAATTATAGAGAATTTGGATAAAATAAAGAGTGAATTGGAAAAGGTTAAAAGTTGATTTTTAAATTCTAATGAATAAATTCGAAGTATGAGAAAGGAGATTTTTAATATATGGGAATAAATGAATTTTTAAACTTAAGTGATATTATTTAAAGGAATAAAAGGTTTATTTTAAATTCAGAATTTAAATGGTTTAGGAAGAAATAAAAGAAGAATTTTGAAATAAATATGAAATTGGTATTTTCAGTTTAAATAAGATTTTAAATAATAATAAAGAAGTCAACTATGAAATTAATGGGTTTTAAAATAAAATTGAGTAAGTAAAGGAATTTATTTTTAAATGGCGTAAATTTTGGAAATCGATTTGGAAATTAATTTAATGTTTGAAGCCGTGTTTTAAAAGAAGGAATTTAAAATTGGAATTGGTATTTTATATTTTGCTAACATCTGTGGATGCTGGGAAACAGGTTGGAGGGATCCAATTGGATTCCTTAAAATATTTAGATTGTTTTAATATTATGTTATATGATTATTTGATAATTTGTGATAGATATATTGGAAACTGAAAATATTGGATGTTATGGTTTGATCGAATAACTTTTGGATATACTGACTTATCAAAATATATAGATGGGATTTTTGAAGGAAAATAAAGGAGAAATTTTTTAAATAAAATAATTATAGAGAATTTGGATAAATTAAAGAGTGAATTGGAAAAGGATAAAAGGTGATTTTTAAATTCTAATAAATAAATTTCAAGTATGGGAATGGAGATTTTTGAATATATGGGAATAAATGAATTTTTGTACTCAAGTAATATTATTTAAAGGAATAAAAGGTTTATTTTAAATTCAGAATTTAAATGGTTTAGGAAGAAATAAACGAAGAATTTTGAAATAAATAAATATGAAAATGGTATTTTCTGTTTAAATAAGATTTTAAATCACAATAAAGAAGTCAAATATGAAATTAATAGGTTTTAAAATAAAACTGAGTAAGTAAAGGAATTTATTTTTAAATGGAGTAATTATGGAAATCGATTTGGAAATCGATTTAGTGTTTGAAACCATGTTTTAAAAGAAGGATGAGACTATGGAATTTATAAACGAGGTTTATAAAGTGAAATAAGATATTAGTGGATATTTGGAAGTATAAATTCACGATGGGAATTTATAAAGGAACTGGTAAATTGTTTTAAAAATAAATAGTGGTTTATTTTTAAAGGTGTGAAAGAAAAGTGTATTTCCCTGAAAAGCCAAGTACGTTTTCAAAGTAGATTTTTAAGTATAAGTTAAAAGTTTTAAAGTTGTATTTAAAGAATGTTATTTGAGAAATTATTATTTAAGTTGTTTAGAATTTTGAAAGTAGATATTTATTAAATTAGTTATAGTAGTAATTATTTGAAAAAAAAGTTAATTGGTATTATGATTTGAAAAGATAATTATCTATATTTATATTTTATAAAGTAGTTTTATTTTAAAGATAGTTCGACTAAAGTTTTTATTTGAAAAATTTATATAGAATTTAATAACTTTTATTTTAAGATTTGTTTTGGCTTAAATTTTACATGAGTAATTAATATAAAATTTCATTACTAGTATTTCAAATAAAGTGTTTTAAATAGTTTTTATTTTAAATATTTTAAAAGTATATTTTTGGATAAAGTGATTTAAATTATTTCAAAATCTAAAGTATTTAGACTTGATGATTTTCAGTGGAATAAGCAATTGGATGGAAATTTAATCTGCGAGGGGAAAGGTGATTTGGGAATTATTTCCGAAGGATTGTAGTGTAGAAAGATATCTTGCGAAGATATTTCAAATAATATATAATTTTGGAAAATTACTAAGACCGATGGTTGTTTGTAAATGTTATTTGATAGTTAAATAACCGACTATCAATATTGGCCAATACGCTGATCATTTCGAAGAGACAAGGATCAGGATTAATTTTTCAAAAGCCACTTCGATCCGATTTGAACGTTTTCATAAGGAATACAAAGCTTGGAGTTGTAGATGGAGCAGTGAAGTGCAAGGGCTAATCGCTACTAATCCTGAGGGTGATTCCAAAATGAATGTAGTAGAAGTAGCGCCTTCGGTTTCGTTCGAAACCAGAACGGACTTGTATGGACGAATGCTTTCAGAACATTGTCAGGAGGATGATGAGCATTCTAAGTCAATGTGTGCTAAAAAGGTCGCACAGCCTCGAGCCTCATCAACCGGGAATGGCTAAAACAAGGTAGGTGCACACAAGGCTAAGTGGATAGCAACCAATTAGGGTAAGGTCATCCCTGTCTAGAGGTCCCTTTTTATTCGACTGTGTGAGCTATTGCTGATCCAAACCGTGGAGTGATCTTATTCGAACTATCCAGTAAGATGGTAGCTTCGGTCTTGTGATGCAGGGGATCGGGGTGGATCCTCGGTACGGTGACCTAGACCACATACTATGACGGGCAGTACCCCAGTTGTAACGACCCAATTTTCCGACACCAGAAAGTTGACATCGATACGTTCACTGTATCAAATGCCGCACAGCCGAATGCCGGAAAACCGAACTGTTGGGGTTAAAGAAGAAGAAGATAGAAGAAGAAACAGAAACAACAATAGAATCTCACATTTCACAGCGGAACAAATGTAACAGATAAATGAATAATCTTTAAAACAAAGGACTATATCAGTTTATACATACATCATCAGAGTTTACAACGAGACAATGCAAACACTGGCAGTTTGTATAACTTAACTCACATGGAAAATTTACTTTGCACCAACCATACGCAGTGCACACTACATAGTATAAATGATACGCTTCGCCATCCAGCATGAACTCCAGATCTCCACGGCATCTTTTTCTGACTTCGCTCCAGCATAACTGATAACCTGACTCTAGGCTGCCCGTGTGGAAAATTATGGGCACCCATAGTTTAGAAAGGGAACAATAAACTCCAGGTCAGTCATGAAACTGGTGTGAGATCTTAAAACCAGTTACTTTCACAAAGAAAATAAAAATAAATCTGCTATGCATTTGGAAAATGAAACTACCATAAGGCCTTCCCACACGCACAATGCAAGTGCACAATTGGCGGAGATTTCTCCTTATGATAGTCAAACATGCTTTATATGCAAAATCTCTTTGATATTATCATTAATGCATAGTGGAAAACATTTGCAAATATAATATTAATCTTAGCCAACATACGTACCATTATAGTATGCCTACTATAACTACCATGTCAAATGGCAGGTTCTATAACTAAAACCGTACAAGGCGCGTATTGATGATTGGATTTCCAACAAATGGTCAGGCTAAGGAACTTCCTGGGCCACATGGGTACGCCTCTGAAGGGACACCCCAAGAACTTAACCATCTCTCTGCCAATACAAGACCGGGCTACCTCTGTAACTAGGTAACTACTGCACGAATATGCCATCCCCCGGTCGTTTGCGACCTTTATCCAAGGATCCACAACCACAAAGCAACAACCACAAAGTATAATAAATTTGCAGGAACAACATAGATAAAATATCTGGGCTCCATACCATGATACTACCCTTTTCCAGAAGGAAATGACATACCCGAACGGAGCGCTACTCCCAAATAACATTGCCGCATCCTTCATGTTTCGACCATTTCCGAGGAGTGAGATCCGACGAAGTCTCGTCCACAAAGCTACACTTTTCAAAAAGCCATGCTTCGATCAACAAATGGTCAGCAGCACTTCGTATGCCACATTACCAATTTGGGAATATATCACTAGTAACCATCAACTACATAACCTTTGAGCTCGTACGTCTCAGAGAAGGGTGTTAAGCTAAGAGAATAAATTCTCCGCCACCGACAAAAATGTATTTGATAGAAACCAGCTTTACATCTCAAAGTGTAACGTCAGACACACATCCATACAAGTCCATTCCGGGATCGAACGGAACCGAAGGAACTTTATTGAAGCCATTGCATATCCAGATATTCACTAATCACATCGGGAATCCCCATCACAAAGGGTGATAAATTCTCTATACCGGAGCAACCCGGTGTAGAGTATTCGACAGGTAATCCTTTCGCTTTTGAAAATACCCGGCCTTCAACACCATCTTCAAATGCAATACCATTTCGTCGTATCATAATTCGAAACGGGTTTTATGACACAAAGTCCTCTCCCGGCTAATCCGAATAATGAGCGCTTATTTTAAAAATACATGTTATATTTAGATTTCAAACAAATCACAACAATGTTCAGTTTGACCTTTTCAACAAAAGATCCAACGCAAAGATTTGATGTGGTTTTCGAATATCCATTTGGAGTTCGACCCCCGGTCGCATCGAAATTCAAATGCTATATAAAGGCCAGTATTGATAGTCGGTTTTTTAACTATCAATCAACATTCACAAAAATTACTAGATATTAATAATTTTCCCTAATTATTTATTTTCAAAATATCTCAGCAAGATATATTTCACACTTCAACCAATTGAAAACAAATTTCAAATTACTTTCCACATTTCAATCCTTTGAAAACAAATTTCAAATCATTTTCCACATTTCAATGCTTTGAAAACAAATTTCAAATCACTTTTTCTTACGTGGAATACATTTTCAAATATTTATTCATTTCCATTGAAAATCTACCAAGTTTGAAAACTTTAAAATAAATTAAATTACTTATCCAAACATATATACTTGGAAATAATTAAAATAAAAACTATTTTTAAAACATCTAATTTTGAAACATTAGTTGTGAAATTTTATACTCATATCTCATATAAATCTCAAATCCAAAATAATTTTAAAATAAAATTATTAGATAGAGTATACTACTTGAACCATTTTCTAAATCAAACATCTATTAAATCTTTGAAATTAACTAAATAAATCTTACTTTAAAGATTTAAAAAATTATTCAAAAATAATTCCTCTAACCACATCCTTTTAATCAATTTCTAACACTTTTAATTTATACTTTTAAAGCAATTTTAAAAAGACATACTCGGCTTTCCAGGGGAAATACACCTTCCATTTCAAAATGGTCCATTTAAATCAATTAATAAATCCTTCTTGATTTATTTTAATTTATCTTTCAAATCCGTAAATTTCTTTCAAGCTTTTAAAAGTAAACCAATATTTATTTTTAAAACAAATTTTCTCTTTTCCTTATAAAATTCCCATTGTGAATTTAATTTCCAACTATCCACTAATATACAATTTTCAAATCGATTTCCAAATATTCACTTTCAACACCAAATCAAATTCCAAATTGATTTTCAAATTTATTTTCAAAACACCAAATGAATTTCAAATTGATTTCCCAAAGATTTATTTTCAAACACCAAATCAATTTCAAATCGATTTACAAAGATTTATTACATTTTAAAATAAATTTCATTATTTATCCCAAAATATTTAAAATCCGAATTTTTAAATAAATTCTTCAACTATTAAAAAATATTGTTTAAAATCTTTTATTAAAAATCTTTTCCCATATTTTTGGAATTAATTCGATAAGATTACAAAAATTAATCTTTTACACTTTTAAATTCCTTCTTTTAAATTATTCCAATTCCCGAAATTAAATTTTACTATTAAATTTCAACTTAAATTTCAAAAATCCAATTTATTTATTTTCGGTACCCTACGATACCAAAAATCTATTTGGCTAAACTACAGCCTTCAACAATTTCAATCACGAATATAATCACACACAGATTATAAATAATCAACAAACAATATTGAAACAAATTAAAATATTTAAGAAATCCAGTTGGATCCCTCCAACCTGTTTCCCTGCATCTACAGATGTTTGCACAACAATTAAATACCAATTCCACTTCAAGGTGGAATATCGCAGTATATAGGTTTAATATAATATCATCCGCTATTATGCGGCGCATAGGGTCTCATTCGCTATATAATGCGGAAAATCAATCACTCCAAATACATATATAATACCAATTCCACTTCGAGGTGGAATATCGCGGTATATGGGTTTAATGTAATATCATCTGCTGTTATACAGCGCATAGGGTCTAAACCAATACAACTGATAATAATTTATCATTCAAGCACACAATCAATCAATTTTAAATTTAACTATGTAAAATTAAATTGAAAAATCCGATTGAGTGAGAAGATCTCACCATTGCTTTTTATTTCGCAATCCATCCAAATTAGCTTGCTTTCTTCACGGTTTTGACCTTGTATAAATATTTGACGATTTAATTAATATTTGAAATAAATTGAACAATTCAATTGCCATTTCGTAAATTTAATTAGAACTAATGATTTAATTTAACTAATTATTTAATTCAACTAATAATTTCCCTTAAAAAAATCTTTTAGTAACCATAATAGATTAAATAAGCTGATTAAACAAATAAATTTGCAAAACACATTATTTAAAAATAAATTGGTAGATTTAAATGTATATTTATTTTCTTTTGAAACTATATTCCTATAAAAATAATCTATACAGTTTTTTAAAAAATCGGATTTTTATATAAACTGCTCAACATTTAAAAATTTCCAATTTCCAAAACCTTATCTGTGACGCCCCACCTCTATACCCACGCTAGCCAAGAATACTACGGTGTAGTGCTGTCGACTAGCACGGAGAATGAGGCTGTTGAGGAGAGACCATCCGTGTAATTGCTTTGTGCGAGCACCGATATGCCAGATAGTAAAAACGTGCATTTCATTTCAGGAGGGAATCCGACATGCCGATGCAAACTCAAAGCTACTACATAGTGGCTATAATAGTCTAGGACAAAATATAAACTAATAACACAGATAAAATAAATGCGGAACACAGATGAAACAGAAAGTCTCAAATATATATATATATATATATATATATATAATAACTGATGTCAGTTATAATACATTTGACATGGTACATGTGATACAACTACAACAGTCGACTCAGGAAGTTATATATACAAGTACATTAACGACTAACATACATGAATACATATCAACCTATACAATGACACGACAACTCCAAAAGATATGAAAAGTCTTCATAGCTCAAGCAGCATCCCAAAGCAGAATATCAACAACCTGAAAATACTCGGTCTGACCCGAGTATTAAATTTCAAAAGAAAATAATACTCGGGTCGGTCTAATTCAAACTCAGTTATTAATGCATAGAAGCAATAATAATTAAATAATGAATAGACGACAGTCACAGAAATAAATTTACCTATCCGGTTCTTAAATAAGAAATCGGATAACGGTAAATATAACGCGAACCAATTCAAATCAATTGGAACATTAATTAAAAGGTCAACACGAGTAGGGCTACAGTATACGCACGCGTGTACTGCCTCGCCACTACAACATATGGAATACGAAATAGATCCATAATCAAAAGCAAAAGAAATAACAATAAAAGCAGTACCGTGTGGCTGCAGTTCACGCCTGCGTGCATTGCCGTGCCACTACAGTGATGATGTACCCATTGAATACCGTGTGGCTGCAGTTCACGCTTGCGTGCACTGCCTTGCCACTATAGTGATGATGTACCCAATGAAAATTCACAAGCATCGCCGCGAATGTCATAAGGCCGAGTGTCGATTAAATTGCAGAGACAAATGCGAGGTCAAGCCTAATAAATTTAGGCTCAACACAAGGCGATGAGCAAAGTAGCAAGTCATGTACACGAAAACAAAACCAAGAAACATATAAATGCACATGAACAAGTACTGTGCATATACAATTGCACATAAACAAGTGTAGTACAATGACTGGACTAGCAAATGCAGTAAACAAGAGATGCAGGCAACAAGTGCACCAGCAGAACAAGTTGAAACAAAGTGCACAAGCATCTCGACCTAAAACAGAAACAAGGGGAACAAGTGCAACACAGTTCACCTAAATACCCAACCCAATTGAACCCAGTGAATGCACAAAGTAAAAACATATATATGGTGATGCAGACAACTACTCAAGGCAACAGAGGATATGCAACATGAAAGAGGACAGAGCCACCTCCAAAAATATCAGACTTGAGCACAAGGAATGCAAAATGAGCTATATGCACATTAGTGGTAAAAATGCAACTCAACAGTAATGCAAACAGAGGTGGCAAGACAATGAATGCAAAATGAGCTATATGAACAAACAAGTATGTGAACACAGTGAAAAATACATGGGCAGTACCCATATAAACATGTGTAACAACAAACCATATACAGGATCGAGCAGTGAAGCAATGCAACACTAACATCAATAAATGAAACAACATTTTGCATCATTGAGACAAAACCAAAGTACAGACAACATGAGACATAATTCCCATAGCAGCCTGGAAACATGCTTTTCAAAAGCATTAAAGACTGCAACATACATCTGGAAATATCGTGAAGGAGCACAAATGCATCAAACCCAACATGTACTCAAACAGCAAGGCCGCGATGAAATCACAAGCCAACAGGGTGATATGAACACAGATAAAACATGTATGCACTGTAAATATGTTAGCAGTGCCAACAATAATAATAGCAGTTGTTTAAGTATTTAACAACCAATGAATGCATCAGAGAAATGAGATAACTAGAGAACAAGTTTAAAAAAATTCAAGTGGCCAAAGTCAATCAGATCAATGCCAAAGAAATGGTAAAAATCAAACTACCCAAAATCAACACTGTAATGACCATGAAGATCGAATAGATCAAACATCATCAAATGCAAAAGAATTCGAAAAAAAATCGAGGACGAAATCATTATCAACTGTCACAAAAATGCCAAGGCTGACCTTACACAAGTCAGTGCTCAAAATCAAGTGATTGAAGTCACAAAAACTGAAGCCGTGGGTGAATTGGAATCATCACAACAATTTCGACATTCAAACAAAAAATAATCAGTCGAACACGAGATGAATTAGATGTGAGCGAATTATCACTCACCTTGTCGACGAATGAAGCATCACAGAGACGCGCGATGCCAGAGCAACCGAGGGAAGACGAGCGAACAGCAAGATGAGGCCGCCATTAATCTTCTTTCGTTCGATTTTTAACCTAGGGCTTGAAAATAATAAAGGAGACGGGTTTTTTGTGTAGGGTTACGAACGAAAATAAAAAATGAAATAAAAGGGGATGGGCCGAAGTAATAAAGATGGAGGAATTGCTTTTGTTAATTTTCACGGCCCAAAATAAAAAAAATGGATCACTATTTAATTTTTTCAAAGCTCATCAATCTTTTTAACACTTTATAAAAGAATTTTAATTCAATTTAGCAACCTCAATCAGCAATATGCAACAGTATTAATCGTTTAAATGTCGATTATGAATTGATGCAATTACCGGGTTGTTACAGACTCCCCTCCTTAAAGAAATTGCGTCCTCGCAATCATAAGAGATAAATGGACAAAAGGTAACAACCATAAAAGCATGTCATCACGAGATGAAGAAATTCGAAATAGGAAGTTTACCATAAAGAGCATGAAGGAGCAAGCTGGAACGTGTTTGCTCAAAGTCAAATCTGATGAAACTTTAATTTCTTCAATAATACCGGGCTCAAGAATAAAAACCGGAATCCCTAAGGCATTTCCATAGAAGGAAGACGCATGAAACACGTCATGAATAACAGAAAATTGAGCCGGTAATAAAAGGCGATAAGCCAAGAAACCAATACGTTCTGTGATAGGAAATGGCCCAACATAACGAGGCGCTAACTTTCCCGGTCGACTGAAACGTACAACACCTTTCATAGTGGAACACGACTAATTTGGAACAACAGCGTAGTACAATATCGGTACGCCGGATGAATCAAAGCTTCATTAATTCGGAACGCCGACGTAGTACAAAAACGGTACGTCCAATGAGCCGAAAAGTCGGACATCGATATAGTACAATAATGGTACATCCGATGAACCGATCAACATAAAAGAACATCAGACGTAAGTCCATAAAAGGAATGAGACGAAGCTCAATGAAACGAAGTACATCGAAACGTCTGATGAACTTGGTAAAAAGATGATTCCATACAGACATCATCAAAGAAACAACCACTTGTTGCCTACGACTAAGTGCATCGGCAACACGACTTCCCATCCGAGAGTGGTAAATAATATCAAGATCATAAGATGTAAGGAACTCGAGTCAACGTGGTTGACGCAAATTAAGTTCCTTATGAGAAAATAAATATTCCCAAGATACAAGATCAGGGTAGAGAACAAATTTCTCACCCAAAAATAAAGATGCCAAATTTTGAAGAACGAAATCAATAGCCAAGAGCACTAAATCATGAGTGACATATCTAGTCTCAATAGGCATTAATGATTTAGAAACACAAGAGACAACATGTTCTCTTTTGCAAGAGAATGGCATGCAAACCAACACGATTAGCATTGGTACAAACGATAGAGTCTTGGTTCCCTCTGGAATCACAAGAATAGAGGTATCGAAAAAGAGTTGTTTTAAATAATATTCTTACCCGAAAAGCAAAAGCTTTCGAAATTTACAATTTACTTTATGTAATTATCTTTTCATAAAAATTTACATTTTATAATTTAATTTATTGTGTCTGATTGTCTCATCAAAGCGTCTAGGAGATTCCTATCGATAACGTTGATCAAGCGCATCGATAGAATTCTTAAAGCACTCAATGGGCAATACAATCACAAAACATTCTTTTAATTTTATAAAAGGAATTTACAAATTTTCACCCTCAAACGGACAAGTCCGGAATTAAACGAACCAGTAAAAGAAAGGGGTCGTAGTCTTCGATTTTGCTGAAACGTTTAAATCGCTTCCTCATTCTTTTGAAAGCGTAAATTATAAAAATTTTGAAAACGATTTTTATTTTGAAACAATTTTTAAAACACGTGATTAAAACAGCGATATCTGTAGCAACTTCGATAAGTGGATTTTCATTCATCAAAAGTGTCACAAGAATCTTCTCAAAGATAGAAAGGGATATCATACCCTAAACTTGTATTCATAACAAGTCAATGACACACGAATTCACCAATGCACAAGAATTGATAAAACTTATCAATAGAAATCACGAAAATGGGTGAAGCACAAATTCCAGAAGACTACACAAGAAATCCAGAAATCACAAGATAAGAGTATGAAAACTCGAACGGGAGTATGAAAACTCGAATGAGAGTATGAAAACTCGAACGGAGAGTATGAAAACTCGAACGGAGTATGAAAACTCGAAGGAGAGTATGAAAACTCAAAAGGAGTATGAAAACTCGAAGGAGAGTATGAAAACTCGAACAGAGTATGAAAACTCGAAGGAGAGTATGAAAACTCGAACGGAGTATGAAAACTCGAAGGAGAGTATGAAAACTCGAACGGAGTATGAAAACTCGAAGTAGAGTATGAAAACTCAAAGGAGTATGAAAACTCGAAGGAGAGTATGAAAACTCGAACGGAGTATGAAAACTCGAAGGAGAGTATGAAAACTCAAACGGAGTATGAAAACTCGAAGTAGAGTATGAAAACTCAAACGGAGTATGAAAACTCGAAGGAGAGTATGAAAACTCAAACGGAGTATGAAAACTCGAAGGAGAGTATGGAAACTCACCTACACGCAAGCATGAAAACTCAACAACACATGTAACGCATAACGAGAACGGGAGCACGAAAACTCACCTACACGCGAGCATGAAAACTCATCAGCACATGTAACGCAAAGCGAGAATGGGAGCACGAAAACTCACCTACATGCGAGCATGAAAATTCATCAGCACGTGCAACGCATAACGAGAACGGGAGCATGAAAACTCACCTACATGCGAGCATGAAAACTCACCAACACGTGCAATGCAAAGCGAGAACGGGAGCACGGAATCTCACCTACACGCGAGCATGAAAAATCATCAACACGTGCAACGCAAAGAGAGAATGGGAGCACGGAATCTCACCTACACGCGAGCATGAAAAATCATCAACACGTGCAACGCAAAGCGAGAACGGGAGCACGGAATCTCACCTACACATGAGCATGAAAATCATCAACATGTGCAACGCATAATGAGACGCTATCTCATGGTTGCAAGCCATTAATTTTTGACATACGAATGGCCCGAAGACCGTGGGGCGCTACCCCACATGTGTGAGTCGGAATCACACAGATTGAGGTCTAGACTAACCAAAATTCAAAAAGGTATGTGTGAGTGGAATCACACAAATGGTGTCTAGTCTAACCTCGCAAACAAAAGGAAAGTATGTGTGAATGAAATCACACAAATGGTGTCTAGACAATCCTCAAAGCCCAAGAGATATGTGTGAGACGAAATCACACCGATGAAGCCTAGTCTAACCGAAAAGGTATGTGTGAGCGAAATCACACAAATGGTGTCTAGACAATCCTCAAAGCCCAAGAGATATGTGTGAGACGAAATCACACTGATGAGGCCTAGTCTAACCGTAAAAATGATCGTCATGATCAACGAGAAGTGTCAATTACACTAAGTTAGTGAATATAAAAGTTTAGCTTCATGTCCCATAACCACTTGCTTAACTTAAATATTTACGAACAAATTGTAAATCTTCACTAGAAAATTGTCACATGAGGTTCAATCGAACAAGTCCAAGAATTAACCGACGAAGCAAACGCAAGCGTTTCATACCACTTGTTTTACTAAGCCGTTTAATTAGATTTCTCATCCGAGTGAGGTAAAGGCTTGTATATACTAGTAGATTAGAAAATGGTTTGAGAAAAAGAGTTTTGTATTGAAAATAGAGTTGAAAACATTTTAATAAAAGAGTTTTGATATTTACTATTAGTATTGAAACCTTTATATTATAAAGTGACAAAACACAGAAATGATTGTAGAAACAATCAATCACAAGAATTTCACATACGAAGACGTGAATAGAATCCAAAGAAATCGATACCGAATTCATCGAAAGTATGTTCACAAAAATTCCGAAGAAAAGGTCATCAAAGTTGCTAAGAAATAATAGCAACAAATCGGGAAATAATCAAGAATCGATTAAATTCGAAAACCAAACCAATTCACTAAGATTCACATTCGAAGACGTGAATAAAATCCAAAGGATTCGATTCCAATCCATCAAGGTAGGAATACCCAAAAATTCCTGAAATAGAAGTTATCAAAGTCGACAAAAGTGATAACAACTAATCCGAAAAGAAGAATCGATCAACAATTGGAAAAACAAAGCTGAACGAGCATAAATGCTTGAATGACTTCAGCAAAAGTAAAAGTCAAGTCAATGTCGATATCGACAAGGCAAAGTCCAAGACAATTTCTTTTATACCAAAGAAATTTTAAAACTATCAGAGAGAGGCACATGAAAGCCAACAAACCATGGATAAGCAGACAGAGTCGACAATTGAAACTCAATTTGTCTCAAAGATTGATACCCAAAACCCAATTGCATGGAGACTACATTAAGTACACGAATCAGAGATAAGAATGCATATATACAGCAATTCGAATAAACAACGCGAGTTCAAATTGAAGTGGTACGAGTTGCAGCAATATGCAACTTGGTAGAGCATATACACAATGATACTTAGAAGTGCAAACTCAAATGAGCATGTGCAACGGAGAATAGCAGCAATGCTCATGAATAAAAGTTAGGAATTCATACCTAACAAATCAAAAATGATTTTAGATAAAAATGTGAGATAAAACATCGACAAATAGTTGTAACACATGTACTATCTAAGTTACGTTTTATATTTGTTCTAAACCCCAGGCTCCGATACCAAGCTGTGACGCCCCACCTCTATACCCACGCTAGCCAAGAATACTACGGTGTAGTGCTGTCGACCAGCACGGAGAATGAGGCTGTTGAGGAGCGACCATCCATGTAATTGCTTTGTGCGAGCACCGATATGCCAGATAGTAAAAACGTGCATTTCATTTCAGGAGGGAATCCTACATGCCGATGCAAACTCAAAGCTACTACACAGTGGCTATAATAGTCTAGGACAAAATATAAACTAATAACACAGATAAAATAAATGCGGAACACAGATGAAACAGAAAGTCTCAAATATATATATATATATAATAACTGATGTCAGTTACAATACATTTGACACGGTACATGTGATACAACTACAACAGTCGACTCAGGAAGTTATATATACAAGTACATTAACGACTAACATACATGAATACATATCAACCTATACAATGACACGACAACTCCAAAAGATATGAAAAGTCTTCATAGCTCAAGCAGCATCCCAAAGCAGAATATCAACAACCTGAAAATACTCGGTCTGACCCGAGTATTAAATTTCAAAAGAAAATAATACTCGGGTCAGTCTAATTCAAACTCAGTTATTAATGCACAGAAGCAATAATAATTAAATAATGAATAGACGACAGTCACAGAAATAAATTTACCTATCCGATTCTTAAATAAGAAATCGGATAACGGTAAATATAACGCGAACCAATTCAAATCAATTGGAACATCAATTAAAAGGTCAACACGAGTAGGGCTACAGTATACGCACGCGTGTACTGCCTCGCCACTACAACATATGGAATACGAAATAGATCCATAATCAAAAGCAAAAGAAATAACAATAAAAGCAGTACCGTGTGGCTGCAGTTCACGCCTGCGTGCACTGCCGTGCCACTACAGTGATGATGTACCCATTGAATACCGTGTGGCTGCAGTTCACGCTTGCGTGCACTGCCTTGCCACTATAGTGATGATGTACCCAATGAAAATTCACAAGCATCGCCGCGAATGTCATAAGGCCGAGTGTCGATTAAATTGCAGAGACAAATGCGAGGTCAAGCGTAATAAATTTAGGCTCAACACAAGGCGATGAGCAAAGTAGCAAGTCATGTACACGAAAACAAAACCAAGAAACATATAAATGCACATGAACAAGTACTGTGCGTATACAATTGCACATAAACAAGTGTAGTACAATGACTGGACTAGCAAATGTAGTAAACAAGAGATGCAGGCAACAAGTGCACCAGCAGAACAAGTTGAAACAAAGTGCACAAGCATCTCGACCTAAAACAGAAACAAGGGGAACAAGTGCAACACAGTTCACCTAAATACCCAACCCAATTGAACCCAGTGAATGCACAAAGTAAAAACATATATATGGTGACGCAGACAACTACTCAAGGCAACAGAGGATATGCAACATGAAAGAGGACAGAGCCACCTCCAAAAATATCAGACTTGAGCACAAGGAATGCAAAATGAGCTATATGCACATTAGTGGTAAAAATGCAACTCAACAGTAATGCAAACAGAGGTGGCAAGACAATGAATGCAAAATGAGCTATATGAACAAACAAGTATGTGAACACAGTGAAAAATACATGGGCAGTACCCATATAAACATGTGTAACAACAAACCATATAGTGATACAGGATCGAGCAGTGAAGCAATGCAACACTAACATCAATAAATGAAACAACATTTTGCATCATTGAGACAAAACCAAAGTACAGACAACATGAGACATAATTCCCATAGCAGCCTGGAAACATGCTTTTCAAAAGCATTAAAGACTGCAACATACATCTGGAAATATCATGAAGGAGCACAAATGCATCAAACCCAACATGTACTCAAACAGCAAGGCCGCGATGAAATCACAAGCCAACAGGGTGATATGAACACAGATAAAACATGTATGCACTGTAAATATGTTAGCAGTGCCAACAATAATAATAGCAGTTGTTTAAGTATTTAACAACCAATGAATGCATCAGAGAAATGAGATAACCAGAGAACAAGTTTAAACAAATTCAAGTGGCCAAAGTCAATCAGATCAATGCCAAAGAAATGGTAAAAATCGAACTACCCAAAATCAACACTGTAATGACCATGAAGATCGAATAGATCAAACATCATCAAATGAAAAAGAATTCGAAAAAAAATCGAGGACGAAATCATAATCAACTGTCACAAAAATGCCAAGGCCGACCTTACACAAGTCAGTGCCCAAAATCAAGTGATTGAAGTCACAAAAACTGAAGCCGTGGGTGAATTGGAATAATCACAACAATTTCGACATTCAAACAAAAAATAATCAGTCGAACACGAGATGAATTAGATGTGAGCGAATTATCACTCACCTCGTCGACGAATGAAGCATCACAGAGACGCGCGACGCCAGAGCAACCGAGGGAAGACGAGCGAACAGTAAGATGACGTCACCATTAATCTTCTTTCGTTCGATTTTTAACCTAGGGCTTGAAAATAATAAAGGGGACGGGTTTTTTGTGTAGGGTTACGAACGAAAATAAAAAATGAAATAAAAGGGGATGGGCCGAAGTAATAAAGATGGAGGAATTTCTTTTGTTAATTTTCACGGCCCAAAATAAAAAAAATGGATCACTATTTAATTTTTTCAAAGCTCATCAATCTTTTTAACACTTTATAAAAGAATTTTAATTCAATTTAGAAACCTCAATCAGCAATATGCAACAGTATTAATTGTTTAAATGTCGATTTATGAATTGATGCAATTACCGGGTTGTTACATTATCTCTACATACGTATATATATATATACCTTCTTCTGTTTATCTATATATATATATATATTAATATAGGTATGTATATACATATTTGTACATTTATATTAATATTGTACTTCTCTTTACTGTATAAATTCACAAATAAACCAATCTTTAAAAATAATAATAAATAAATTTCTTAATATACCCTATTGTTATTACGTGTTTCTCACCGACACAATTATCCTAATATAGTAATATATTAAAATACTCGAGTTACCTGCTAACCAAAAGTTCGCGCACACGCCCATGCCTAGGAACAAAACCCTAGACTTCACGCACCACCCGCAATTGTAGCCTCTCCAATGCAAGGCTCTGCATCCCACTAGCTCGAATCAATCGCTCGACTCCTTGCTTCGTTAATTGACACTATGAGCCTCACCATCAATCGAATTTGCATCAGAGAATGGAAAGAGCAGCTTTGACCTTAACGACACTCACATGCGTGCGCCACCAGTTGTCGTGAGCTCGACCACACATGGCTCACCATCATCGGTCATGAAATCCAATAAGAACACGACCCAAGCTTTCGCCCCTAATGCACGACGCCGACCAGTCGCTTCGCAATGCCAAAGAGCGACGATATCGTGTAGGGTTCACGTGATTGAAAATATGGAAGGGCAAAGACGAGCATTTTTTCTCCTTATAAGAATTGATTTGAAATTTTGGAGATTTAGATTTTCGAACAGATGTTCGGCCATTTTTTTTCTTTTGATTTGAATTCGTTCTGGCGATTTTTATTTTTGATATGACCAAAAGAAAAGGCTCGGCCTTTCTTTTACCTATTTTTTTATTTGTTTGCAATGTGCTTTAAATTCTATTGCATGAATGACAAATGTTGCTTCTTTTGTACAGGTATTGGAGTGAAAGAAACCGATGCAAAATTTGTCTTATAAAACAATCATCATATTTTACATTTAAATTTAAATTCAAATTGCTCCGTTAAACGCAACTCAAAATCTCAACCTTCAATTGAGGCATGCCGCCAGACGTTTATAATGTTATACGCATATTCCGAACGCAATGGAAAAGCTTTCGAGTCCAAACAAGATCGTATGGAGAAGATAGCTTTTTGGACCAATTAAAACATTGAATTTTTTTATTTAAATTTCAGAGCGTTTGCTATTCATAGGGCCAAACAATCACTCTAAATGCTACGAAAATTAAAATCCGATAATAATATAGTATTAGGGATCCAACGGAACTAGTTTCGTCGAAATCCGAGACTGTGCCTCGGAAGGCTATTTTTAAACATCGATTTAAACGATATAAATTCAAAACTGAGCAATCCACTTTCAAACTCAATTTTGAAGCTTCCATTATCTTCAGTATCATCAACATAAATTTTCTTAGCTTTGAAAATATTTTTAAACGGCTTAAAAGCGAGGATTTAATTTTTTTTATCCAAATTTCCATAATTAAATTGTCAAATTCATGGTTAAAATTGAATTTCAAGTTGAAATAACTCCCAAATATTTAGAATCAATTAAATATTTCATTTTTAGTATATTCAAAATTCTTGGTCGTCACATCCTTCCCCCCTTAAAAGAATTTTGTCCGAAAATTGCTAGTTAAGAAGAATGATCCTTAACCCGTTTATCATTTTCCTAAAACCCAACAGTTTTATTAACTTGCCAAAACAAATCTTTTTATTAAAGACCCAATATCAGTTCAACTAACTTTCCAAAACCTTCCATAAATTCCAAACAACATTGTTTTCTTAAAAATTCAAATTTAAATTTTAAATTTTCAAAATTTTCTCAAAATTTTTCGAACTCCCTAAATTTTCGAAAAATTTCGCCAGCGTCTCCTTTGCACGGCTAGCTCGGTACGACTACAAAATGGCACAATGGGCCCCCAGATTTCAAAAGAAAACGAAAAGCCAAGCGGCTAGACAAGAAAATCATCAAATTCATATAGAAATTTAAATACATACATTTTCGAGCAATTCAAATTTATCTTCAAAATTAAAATCCCAATTCCATTTTCCTCTAAATCACCTGTATATCATACTACAGTAATATCCAGATTACAACATTCAAAACCATTTTGCACCTTTCTTTAAAATGTTTGAATATTTATTTTATTCAAATCCGTACGATGTACTTATATCATTCGCACGAAATATCAAACTCGGCCGCTCACTCGATCACAAAATTTCACTTTGGAACTAGTATCATTCACCTGACTTCCTAGTGTAGCATCAGATCTGGTTTCTTGATCAGAAACCGTCATTCTCCTTCCATAGCTGTAAACTATGATAAGGAATTTCTAGAATTAACCAAAAATTCATATCCAGGTTCGCCGTAAAAAATCGAGTAAAAAATTCTAAATCGGATCGATATAACTATCTCGAAATTCTGTGCTCGAATTCTGGATCAAATCATTATACGAATAAAATAATAAACGTACATTCCACGTATTTATTCCAATTGATTATTAGCTATATCAATTTCCTTTTCTTTTATTCACATTGATTTTCATTCACTTGTTCACATTGATCTTTTCCCAATTTCCAGTTTATCCTTTATTCAGTTATCAATTTAGAATAGTTTCTCAACTTCAAATTTTCAATTTTAGAATATTCTATACACTTCTTATATTTATTTTCAATTCACCATTTTCGTTTATCTATACTTTTATTTAAACTGGATTTCCAATTCCATGTGAATTTAATTCAATTTTAACCATATTTTCTTTGTCATTCCTTCAATTAGTTTCACTTACTAGTTTCATTACAATACTTCGCTTTATTTATCACAAATCAAATTCAATTCCAATTCCTGTTCTATTTACTTTCAAATTTGAAATGAATTTCGACATCCAATTTCACTTTCATTTAGTTGCAATTGTAAATTTATTTGTTCATTCACAATTATATTTTCCACCTTAATAAATTTTATTCCATAACTATTTTTATCAGATTCCAAAGTTTTTCCCACATTTCAAAATCATTTTTTGAAATCAATTCAAATTATTTTTTGAATTTCCAAAACCAAAATCAGTTTGCGAACAACTATTATTCAAAATAATTCGGCCGTAATTCTTCTCCTGGCAACTCGAAAATGAACATCGATGATGCTGCAGTCATCACCAAAGTTATTTTCCAACGACCGAAAAGAGTTTAGAGCTTTTTATCCCTTCAAAAACATTTTTCCAAAACCTTTGGAAAACATTTTCAAATTCAAAAGGTATTTAATTTCCAAAATTTTCAAATTTCAAATCCTTTCAAAAACATTTCCTAATATTCCTCTGGAATTATATTGAAAATTATAAATCATATTTACAATTCATATTTACAAATCCTATTTGAATATGGATTTTATTTCTCAATTTTAATATTATCATAATAGATTCAACAACTTGATTCAATAAATATATCTCCAAAACACATTATTTAGAAATAAACTGGTAGATTTAAATGCATATTTATTTTCTTTTGAAACTATATTCTTATTAAAATATTCTATATAGTTTTTAAAAAAAAATCGGATTTTTGTATAAACTGCTCAACATTTAAAAATTTCCACTTTCCAAAACCTTATCTGTGTGTATATATATATATATATAGACATATATATACATCCCTCTGTTTATCTATGTATATATTAATATAGGTATGTATATACATATTTATACATTTATCTTAATATTGTACTTCTCTTTACTGTATAAATTTACATATATAAATCTTTAAATAAATAAATAAGTTGCTTAATGTACCCTACTGTTATTATGTTTTTCTCACCGACACAATTATCCTGATACAGTAATAAATTAAATTACTCGAGTTACCTGCTAACCAAAAGTCGTACACACGCCCAGGCCTACGAACACAACCCTAGACTTCACGCACCACTCGTAACTGTCGCCTCCCCAACGTGAGGCTCTGCATCCCACTAGCTCGAATCAATCGCTCGACTCCTCGCTTCCTTGATTGACGCTATGAGCCTCACCATCAATCGAATTCGCATCAGAGAATGGGAAGAGCAGCTTTGACCTTGACGACACTCACATACGCGTGCCACCAGTTGTCGCGAGTTCGACCACATGTGGCTCATCATCATCGGTCACAAAATCCTATACGAACACGACCTTGGCTTTCGCCCTCAATGCACGACGCGGGCGAGTCGCTTCGCAATGCCAAAGAGCGACGATATTGTGTAAGGTTCACGCGATTGAAAATATGGAAGGGCGGAGACGAGCATTTTTTTTCTTTACAAGAATTGATTTGAAATTTTAGGGATTTAGATTTCAAATAGATGTTCGACCATTATTTTTGTCTTTTGATTTGAATTCGTTCTAGCGATTTTTGTTTTCGATATGAGCAAAAGAAAAGGCTCGGCCTTTCTTTTACCTATTTTTTTATTTATTTGCAACGTGCTTTAAATTCTATTGCATGAATGACAAATGCTGCTTCTTTTGTACAGGTGTTGGAGTGAAAGAAACCGATGTAAAATTTGTCTTATAAAACAATTATAATATTTTACATTTAAATTTAAATTCAAATTGCTTCGATAAACGAAACTCATAATCTCAACCTCCAATTGAGGCATGCCGCCAGGCGTTTATAATATTATATGCCTATTTTGAACGCAATGGAAAAGGTTTCGAGTCCAAACTCGATCGTATGAAGATAGCTTTTCGGACTAGTTAAAACATTGAATTTTTTATTTAAATTTCAGCGCGTTTGCTATTCGTACGGCCAAACGATCACTCCAAATGATACGAAAATTAAAGTCCGATAATAATACAATATTACAGATCCAACGGAACTAGTTTCATTGAAATCCGAGAATGTGCCTTGGAAGGGTATTTTTAGACGTCGATTTAAACGATATAAATTCAAAACCGATCAATTCACTTTCAAATTCAATTCTAAAGCTTCCATTATCTTTAGTATCATCAATATAAATTTTCTAAGCCTTGAAAATATTTTAACCGGCTTAAAACTAATGATTCAAATTTTTTTAACCTAAATTTCCATAATTAAATTGTCAAATTCATGGTTAAAATTGAATTTCAAGTTAAAATAACTCCCAAATATTTATAATCAATTAAATATTTCATTTTTCATATGTATAAAATTCTAGGTCGTCACACCAATAGCCCTACCATTGGTGGAAATCCATTTTCCCTACGTGATGTTACAGTTTTGTTTATAGAACCTATTATGCTGAAATTTAATGAATGTTCTAATGATCCGCAAATCCGTATCCCTTGAGTCAACACTATTCTCCAACAATCAACTTGTGACATCCCGGAATTTTGACCCTATTATTATATAAGTTTTTAATCTAATTTAAATAAAATATAAGATTTTCATTTATAAATAAATAATAATTTGGATATTATTAGTTGTATATGGGTCATAAAGGAATATAACTTCAAAATATAAAGTAGACTCTTTTAACAATATTCAAAAATTAAATCTGTTTTATTTATTTAAATTAAAAAGTTATGTATGAATGACATTTAATATCAAATGTATAAATGCAGTTAATAATAACAAGTACAATAACACAATCATATTTATAAATATAAATACATTAATGCACATATGAGTTACAAATCAAATATTTGTAATATTTAACTTTAATGAAAAATAAGATTAAGTAGTGTTTCTAAACGACAGTTTTCATAATTAAAATAAACATAAACTTATATATATCAAACATAAGTACAAACTATAAGTTGAATAAGATAATAAAATAAAAAGCAAAACCATTGTACATTTATACACCAGACACTAAAACAAGACCTGCAAATATCTTTAAACAAATTTAATTTGTCAGCAAACATTAATAGGATGTTAGCATAAATGAAAGCATTTAGTACAAACATAAATGAAAACCTGCAGCAAACATGTTGTTTATATGTTAACATAAATATGTTCAAACAAAAAGAAATATGCAAGTATGAAAATGGAATACATCTTAGTACAAATATACTGCAAATATCTTTGTAAATATATATGTCAGCAAATACTAATTAGTGTAAACTTATATGAACACACTAGTACAAACAAACCTGAAATATCTTTGTACCATATGTTGTGCCAGCATGTAAATATTGATTGTGTTAACATAAGTAAAAACACAAACATTAATTAGCACACTTTCTTTCTGGAACAAATATGCAGCCGAAATTGTTGAATCATCTCAGGCCTTAGTACAGTAAAAATAAAGCAAATGTTATATTATGTTAAAGCTTATGCAAGAAGACACCATTGTTCAAAGTTATAAATATTTGTATACATCATTTTATCCCTTAGCTCATTTGTATCTGCAAAAGTAAAAGAAACTTCACAAACCTGATAAAGCAAAAGAGAAAAATAAATAAACCAAATTTCAAGTTCAAATAAAGTCAGGAAGCAAAGAAAGGTTACAGGAATTTCAAAGAAAAAAAAACTGCATATTATCCAGCTTAATCTAATTCAAGCTGCAGGTTTCTCATCCAAAAACCCTCCTCTGTTCTACTGCAAACCTGGGTGAGTAAACTAATTTTTATTAAAAACTTAAGTTTTAGTAATTGACTTGTTAAGAACCAATATATTGATCTTTCTTGGATGTGTTTAGCAAATTTCTGACAAGTCTATATATTGATGAACTGGTAATATCCTGTAACTGTGACAACATAAGTAGAAAACATATTAAATTATACACTTTATATTGAAATATTTTCACTGAGAATTTAACTAAATAATTTTGTATAAATGAAGTTCAAAGCTTGGAAACTATTTCAAAAAGTTGCTGTCCATATAATCACTGTGAATTCAATTTACAGTAAAACATAAACAAGGGTCCAAATTCGAATAACACGAATTGTAAATTCAAACTTATAAATTGAAACAACATATGAAGTTATGATTTTTAAGATAAAAATTCTAAATTTTAGTTAGCTGTGCATAGAGCAGTTCATCAGTAAAACATATGTGCTATTTCATGAATTTCAGATAATTCATTCAATAATTTTTGATGAAATTTGAAGTGTAGCTAGAGTGTTGTTGTGAGATCACCCGAAAATTGTTAAAATAATTTTCGAATGCAAGATTTGTTGAGGGGAATCAAAAGTAGGGTTTTGGGTTCTGTAATTTTTAGGTTCAGTTCATTCGATTCACGCGACGCCTCAGCTCGACCGAGTGACGTGAGATTTTGGGAGGTGCTCGAGTGTGGTGTCGACAAGATTTGGACGAAGACACGTCGTCTCTAGCGGTCGCGATAGTCTGGACGAGGGGTTTTTGGCCAACTGTGCTCGAGTTACAGTTCGTTATTTTAGTCGAATTTTTGTTTTCGTGGTGGTCGTGCAAATCTGGGTTTTGATTTCGTGTGTGGTGAAGATTTGTGATGTGATGGTGGCGTCGCGAGGCGTGGGGCGGTGGTGGACCGCCGTGCACGTGCACGGCGGTGGGGATGTTCCTGCTGATGCCAACTCGGGTGACACTCGAGTTTGTGCCCGTGTAGCTTCGAGTATTTCTCTGGGGAGAAGTTTGAGTGGGCACGTGAGTGCTAATAAGTTTTAACAGTTTATAAAAACTTAAGCTTTTTTAAAAAAAAAGAAACAGAGGAAGAAGAAGAGAGGCAGGGGAGGGAACGCGAGAAAATTTCTGGGTTATCTCGAATGAATCTCGGGTATGTCGCGTTGTTCACTTCGGGTTTCGATTTCCTTGAATTTTCCTAACTGTAGTATGAAAGTAGAAGTAATTAAGTATAAACTATGTTATTAAGTGTTAACCAATTTGTTTTAAACTCTAATGATCTTTAAAGCTTTGCTGAAACAAAGTTGCGTAATTAATTTAAAATGGAAGTTAATTATGAATGTAATAAAATTTATAATTGTAACTTCATAAGTAGTTCAAACTTAATTTAAATTAATAATTAAAGATTTTAATAATAATCTTGTGTAAATCATTTGTAATCAAGAAGTTAATCAATCATTTGAAATTGGTTAATTAACAAATCGTAGATGACTGATTAAATAAATAATTAATGATTGAACGATTAAGTAATTAATAATTAATGACTAATTAAACAATTAGTAATAATTAATTTTGTAACTGAGTTTTATAATCAATAATTAAGGTTATTAATTAATAATTACTTAATTGAATGAATGATTAATAAGTAATTAATGAATTGAAATAAGTTAATTAATTAATAATTAATTAAGCAAGAATAAAATATAGTTTACTCTTAAATATGCAATTAAGTTTGAACAAATCAAACTTGTTGAGATGAATCGATGATTATATTGATTGCCTCTGGTGTTATTTATATCCTGTGATGTTCTGTGATATTCTGTATATATCTGTGATAATTGTGTACGATTTACCTGTGTTAAATTGCTATATGATTTATCTGGTGCTATTTATCTGTGTTAAATTACTATATGAATTCAATTGTTAAATTTAAACTTTTAAGTTAATTAGACAACTTGGACTTTAAAATGGCGTTTGGATTTCGATGAGACCGGGATCGGGTATCAATTGATATTCCGAAAACCACATCGATCCAAATTAAACGTTAGGTCGTGTAATCTCAGATGAAGATCGAGACGGTGTTTTCAGAATGCAAGGGTTATCGTCGTTAACTCCGAGGGTGATTCCAAAACGAGTGTAACGAGATAATGCCTTCGGTTTCGTTCGAACCCGGAACGAACTTGTATGGATTGAATGCTTTCAGCAAATCGTCAGGCGGATGATGAGCATTCTAAGAGATGTGTTCTCTAAAGGCAATCGCAGTCTCAAGCCTCATCAACCGGGAATGGCTAAAATAGGGGAGGTGCAGTAAGGTTAGGTGGGTCATGCCCAAGCAGGACGAGATATACCCCTGTCTAGATGTCCCTTTTTATTCGGCTGTATGGGCGGTTGGATGTACACCAACTGCGGGGTTATCTTGTTCGGGACTGTTCAGTAAGAAATGGTTCCGACCTTGTGTTGCACGGGAGTTAGGGTGGCTCCTCGGTACTGTGATCTAGACCACGTACTGTGACGGGCGGTACCGCAGTAGCCCTGCCATTGTATGGGATCCAATTTCCAATAAACGCCGTACGTTTTGATTGTGCCCAACTATGTTGAAATGTGAGATGTAAGCATTTCAGCCATTTCTGTATTTTACTTGAAAACCCTAGACACTATTATAATATCACTGGATTTCCTATGAAATGTTTTGGTTAGCGTAAGGTAAAAACCTACCCGTATTTATTTGTGGGGAGCCTTACGTGATACCTTTATTTTAAATGATTTTCAAAGTTAAACAACTTTAACCCGTTTACTCATACCAGACCCATGTCTGACCCGGAGTTTATTTTTGTTTTTCATAAACTTTCGGGTACCCAAATTTTTTACGGGTAGCCAAGGGATTCAGGTTAGCTTTGACGACTTCTGGAGGAGCAATGGAGCAGGAGGCTTCAGCGTTGTAGACATATATATCTATATAGTTCCGCTGTGTTAGTTAGTTTATGATATTTGAGGTGTATGTTGTGACAGATATGTATATGATAGTCATGTTGTTTGATATTGTTAAACTCTGATGTATATATAACTATGTAATATTTATGTTGATATATTATATTTTATTCCATTCCGCTGTGAGATTTTGATGTTGTTCTTCTTTCTTTCTATTCTTTTCTATTTCTATCCCTTTCTTTCTTATTGATGACACGTCTTCCTGGGCGTAGGAAGCCGGGTCGTCACAGCTGGTATCAGAGCCCTAGGTTGAGTAAATACCTAGGCTCTTGAGTGATATCTTTCTTGAGAGAGCATATTTGTAATTTTGATATATATATATATATATTTATTTCTACCTATTTATTGGGTTACCTGTTCGGGTATTCCAATATAAGTTATAAGGAAGATAGGGTAGTGGTGTGTGTAACACGACTACCAATGGTTGGAGTTTTGAATATTTGTAGTTGGAGTGTATCTGTCGAGACTGTAGATCTATTACCGTCTTGAGTGAGCTTTGGATGATGTGAGGATTTCATTGTTGGAATGTGATTTTGGATGAGTTTGAGTTTGGATCTATCGGATGGACATGACCAAATCATGATATCTTGATATCTCAAGGAGTTGTAGCTATGTGATGAGACATAGTGAGTTTGGATGTCTCCGAAGATGTTTCTTTGAAACAAGTTAAGGAAGTATGTCCGTTTCGGAATTGTGACCAAGTTCAGTAGGGCATTTTTGTTTGATTGAGGCCCGAGTTTCGCGAAGAGCTTTGAATAGAAGTCTTTGGACATTGACGATTAGCCCTATAGCTGGAAGTGTTCTGTGTGCTGTTGAGAAGGTTTGTTGATTAGCAGTTTTCTTGAGGTGATTTCAGAAGTAGCAGAGTGAATTCATTTCTTCGATGAATTGACCTGAACAGTATATGGCTGTTCTGGATTGTGAAGGGAGAACAAACTTATTTGGGTAGAATTGCCAGAGTGTTGTGCAACAATTCTAGAATTCATTTGTGTAATCTTTTGCAAGGAGTTGAGACTTCTCAAGAGAAAGTGAGGAAATCGAAGTGGTTCAAGTTTTTCCTGATGTTTTTGAAGAAGTTAAGTGTCTTCCGCCACACCGAGAGATTGAGTTTCGTATTGACTTGATTCCAGGAGCTGTGCCGGTGATTCATCCCAGTAGGAGAATGCCTCCTAGAGAGAGAGAGAGAAGAGTTGATTAAACAGATGCAAGATCTTTTGGAGAAGGGTTTGATTAGACCCAGTTTTTCTTGTTGGGGCTCTGCTGCTGTGTTTGTCACCAAATCGGATGGTTCACTAAGGTACTGTGTTGATTATAGAGAATTGAACAAAGTGACCATTCGAAATAAATATTCTTTTCCTCGCATTGATGATCTTTTTGACCAATTGCATGGAGCTTCTACCTTTTCTCAACTACATTTAGCTTCAGGATTCCATCAATTGAAAGTAGCTGGAGATAGTATTCCCTTGACAGCATTGAGAGGACCGAATTGTTTTTATGAGTGGTTGGTTATGCCGTTCGGATTAACCAACGCTCCAGCCTATTTTGTTGACCTCATGAACCGAGTCTTTAGAGATGTGTTGAATAAGTTTGTGCTGGTATTCATTGATGATATCTTGATTTATCCCAAATCGGAAGAAGAGCATAGTCAACATTTAAAGATTGTATTGGAGACTCTGAGGAAGCATGTGTTGAAGGCAAAATTTTCAAAGTGCCATTTCTGGAAATCAGAAGTTAAATTTTTGGGGCACATTATTTTGGGTGAAGATATCTCTGTAGACCCAGCGAAAGGAGAATCTATACTAGAATGGAAGCAACCGATGGAAATTCATAATTTTCTGGGTTTAGCTGGCTACTACAGAAAATTTATTAAGGATTATTCCAAGATTTCTTCGCATCTGACCAAACTAATAAGGAAAGGAACCAAACTCAAATGGACACCTCAGTGTGAAGAAGCTTTTCAGGAATTGAAGACAAGGCTAACCACTGCACCAGTACTTGCTATTCCGGATGGAAGAGCAAATTTGAAGTATATACGGATGCATGTTTAATTGGATTGGGAGCAGTTCTAATGCAGAATGGCGGAGTGATTGCATATGCTAGTCGGCAATTGAAGTCTCATGAGAAGAACTATGCTACGCATGATTTAGAACTGTTAGATATTGTTTTTGCTTTAAAGATCTGGAGACATTATCTTTTAGGAGAAAAGTTTGAGTTATTCACGGATCACAAACCGTTGAAGTATATTTTCTCTCAAAAAGCTTTTAATTTGAGACAGTAGAGATGGGTCGAATTTTTGGCATCTTATGATCTGGATATTTTGTATACTCCGGGGAAAGCAAATGTCGTGGCTGATACTCTTAGTAGAAATGTGGTCTTATCTCTTTTGGAAGTCGTTCCATCTCTCCAAGAAAAGATCGTTAGTAAGCAAATGGAAGATAAATCTTTTAAGGAAATAATTCTTGGAACTAAGGACGGGCGATATTCAGATTTCAAGGTATACGATCAGGGTGTTTTAAGGATTAATAGTCGTTTGTGTGTGCCTAATATTGGTGGACTGAGATAAGAAGTTTTAGCTGAGTGTCATCGCTCCAAATTGAATATTCACCCGGGAATTTCGAAGATGTATAAAGATATGAGGAGAGTTTTCTAGTGGCCGAATATGAAGAAGGATGTAGCTGCTTTTGTAAATTGTTGTGCCATCTGCCAGCAAGTGAAGCGAGATCAACGAAAGTCTGATGGACTATTGCAACCTTTGAAAATTCCAGATTGGAAATGATCTCGATGGATTTTATAGACGGCTTTCCTAGAACCAGGAAAGGAAATGAAGGAATATGGGTTATTGTGGATCATTTAACAAAATGTGCCCATTTTATTTCGGTTAAGGCGACTCGTACTGCAGTTTTCCTTGGCAGAAATTTTCTTGAAGGAGATAGTCAGATTACATGGTATTCCTATCAGCATAGTAAGTGACCGTGATCTTATTTTCACTAGTAAATTTTGGGAAGCTTTGCAATCAGCAATGGGAACTAGTTTGAGATTAAGTACAGCCTATCATCCTCAGACGGAGGGACAAACGGAGAGGCTTAATCGTATTTTGGAAGATATGCTGCGAGCTTGTGTATTAGATTTTGGTGGATCATGGGAAGACCATCTTCATTTAGTGGAATTTTCTTATAATAATAGTTACCAAGCGAGTATTAAGATGGCTCCTTATGAAGCTCTGTATGGAAGACCGTGTAGATCCCCATCTTGTTGGATTGAATCGAATGATCGACTTGTACTCGGACTCGATCTTATTCGAAAAGCTTCTGCGAAGGTTGAGCTTATCAAGAAAAGGATGAAAGCTGCTCAAGATCGTCAGAAGAAATATGCACATAAGAGACGAAGATCATTGGAATTTGAGATCGGAGATTTAGTTTTTATTAAAGTTTCCCCAATCAAAGGTGCTATAAGATTCGGAAAAAAGGGGAAAACTTGCTCCGAGATATATTGGTCCATTCCGAGTATTGGAAAGAATTGGAACTGTAGCCTACAGGATTGAATTGCCAGAACGGATGTCTGGGATTCACAATGTATTCCATGTGTCTTATTTAAGGAAATTTGTTCATGACCCATCATTGGTGGTGGAACCAGTTATTCAGAAAGATTTAGAAGTAGAACCCAACCTGACTGTGGTTAGAGATCCTGTTCAGTTTGTAGATCAAGACGAGAAGCAACTCAGGAACAAAGTGGTGAAACTCGTCAAGGTGCAATGGAGTGAGGATCCCAGAGATTGTACCTGGGAAACTCTTGATAGTTTTAGGAAAGCTTATCCAGATTTATGTCCGGATAGCTAGTAATGTTGTTAGAATTGACTGTTTGATTGTTTATTTTGTATGGATGCTATGTATGTTTAGACTGTTAATATTAAGTTTTTGAAATTAACTGTTGTTTAAATTTCGGGGACGAAATTCTTTTAAGGGGGGAAGAATGTGACATCCCGGAATTTTGACCCTATTATTATAATAAGTTTTTAATCTAATTTAAATAAAATATAAGATTTTCATTTATAAATAAATAAGAATTTGGATATTATTAGTTGTATATGGGTCATAAAGGAATATAACTTCAAAATATAAAGTAGACTCTTTTAACAATATTAAAAACTTAAATCTGTTTTATTTATTTAAATTAAAAAGTTATGTATGAATGACATTTAATATCAAATGTATAAATGCAGTTAATAATAACAAGTACAATAACACAATCATATTTATAAATATAAATACATTAATGCACATATGAGTTACAAATCAAATGTTTGTAATATTTAACTTTAATGAAAAATAAAATTAAGTAGTGTTTCTACACGACAGTTTTTATAATTAAAATAAACATAAACTTATATATATCAAACATAAGTACAAACTATAAGTTGAATAAGATAATAAAATAAAAAGCAAAACCATTGTACATTTATACACCAGACACTAAAACAAGACCAGCAAATATCTTTAAACAAATTTAATTTGTCTGCAAACATTAATAGGATGTTAGCATAAATGAAAGCATTTAGTACAAACACAAATGAAAACCTGCAGCAAACATGTTGTTTATATGTTAACATAAATATGTTCAAACAAAAAGAAATCTGCAAGTATGAAAATGGAATACATCTTAGTACAAATATACTGCAAATATCTTTGTAAATATATAACTTATATGAACACATTAGTACAAACAAACCTGAAATATCTTTGTACCATATGTTGTGTCAACATGTAAATATTGATTGTGTTAACTGTAACGACCCGTTAAATTCAATGATATTAAATGAGTTAATTTGATATGTTTTCTAATCTAATTTAAATTGAAATAGAAGTCTTAGGATTTTTAATGGAGTAAATGTAGGGGTTAGCTAGTAACTGTAATATAAGGTAAATAATTTAAAATGTTTATATGACATAGATTGAAATAACGAAAATTTGTGTTTGTGGTTATAAGTCATAATTAGTTGATTAAAATAGTATTAATGAAATAATAACTGAATTGAATTGCAAATATATAAACATTAGAAAAATTTATTTGGTGGATTAAATTTGTTAAAGTTCATAAGTTTTGTAATTTAATTTAGTAGAAACTTTAAATTATAAACGAAGATTGAAATAAACACTAAATTTGATTATGTAAATGGTGACTTAAGACCTAGTTATAGGAATTGGAATATAATCCAATTTGAATTAAGTAGAAGAAGGATTTGATTAATATGTAAGTTATTGTTCAAGGTATTGAATAAAAATTGGAAATCCAATTATAATTAATGATAATAACGTTAGTATTAGTTAATAAATATATTTCAATGCAGTACCCAAATGAATGGAATAAAATGAATATATATTGAATAGAAATGAAATGTAAGGTAAATGACGATTGTGTAAAATCAGTACAAGTTGGAAATGCATAAACCTTAATAAACATTCCAATTTAATAAATTTATGCAAATGTGGGACTTAGTGATAAGCGTGTAATTATGGGTATGATAACAATTAGCATAAAATTCCTATTTCAGTGGCATGTTGCAATGGGTGATTTAGTTTGGGATTTTTATTAAATTTTGATGAAATTATTTAAGGTTTACAATAACAGAAGTTTAGGAGTAAAGTGAGATAATTGAAAATTTTAATCATTCATATAAGTCATTTGTTTATTAATATGAGTAGCTAATAAATTTAATTTGGGCAATACATAAATATTGGAAACACATTTGTAAAGTGTAATTAATTGAATTTGGTGAATTGGGAATGAATCCAAGGTTATAGGAATTGATGTAATACTACGCAAATAAAAGGTAACTGCATAAAATCAATGTTTCGTAATAAATTGTAATTGATAATTAAGTAGGAATGGGTTTGAATTTGAAAAAAAAGGAAAATTTATTATTTGCTTACCCATCTATTCAATCTATTAAATTTGATCAGATCCATTTGCAATTAAACGAATTTATTTACAAGTTAGTATGTATTTAGCTGATAACTATAAACCAATTAGGGCAATCGGATATATATAAGAAACGGTAACTTTGTAGTTGGGGAATAATTGATTTATTTGTGAGTTGTAATCAAATAGAGTCAAATTTATTAGAATTTATTGCAATTTATGGGATTAATTGCAGTAACCTTTGAAGATTTATTCACTAAAATAATTGACGATGGAAATTATATGTAAATTTTCTTTTAGTTAATTTAAAATATCCAGAGGGCTAGAAATGACTCAAATCTACTAGTTTAGAAATTTACAATAAAAAGTGGTAAGTAATTTTTCTAAATATTTAGATAGTAGGAAGATGTAGATTTAGATGGAATTTATTTTTTAACTATTTCATAAGTTGAGATCTAAGTTTAGAATTGAGATTTTTAATGTATAGATATTGAGCCAATGTTAGTTTCATTAAATTGACATCAATAACTTTGAATAATAGAAAGAAAGTGAATTTAATAAATTTAATCAAACGTATAATGTTGAATTTATTAAAAATTGGAATTTAACCTTTAAGTAAGGATTAACATCTAAATTGATGAATAGAACAACTATGTATTGACACTTGAATTGTTTAGAATTGGAGTAAATAATTAAGAAAATTTAAAGGGAGAAATTTGGTCAATTTTTGAATTTAGATGTAAAAATTGGATTTTTATAATTTATTTAATTTATTTAATGAATATTGAAAATAGCCATTTTGGTCACGGACTCGGATTTCGATGAAACCAGTTTCATCGGATCCGTATCGGTGAATTATTATAGGGTTTCAAGTTTCGTATCGATCGGACCTGTCGTTTGATCGTACGGACGCGAAACGCCTTGAAAATCAATTTTATTAAAATTAATTTGAAATCAATTTGGAAATCTTGTTTTCAGCATAACTTCTTCATACGATCAAATTTGGACGTGAAACTTTTTCCGTCGCGTTCAGAATATTTTAAAATACCTATCTGGATATATGGGTTTGACAAATTTCGTTCCGGGGTCAGAACGGGTTTTTTGGGCCTTAGTTTGTTTCGTACGTTCATCTATCTAGTCTATCTACTCTAACCCAACCCTACCTATAAATATACAGTTATAAACCCTAGCTCCATTTTATTGTCTATTTGCTGTATGTTCATCTTCTTCAAGCTTCTCTTCTTCTTCAATGGGGGCTAACCCTAGATCCAGTCAGTTCAAAAAAAAAAATTCAAATTAAAAAAAAAAAAAAAACAGAAAAAAAAAAATTCGGATCTGCAGCAGCTTATGGTCACGCTTCGGGTTTCAGAGGAGAAAACCCTAGAGCAACTTCGGGTCAGGAAGAAAATGACTCTGGTCGATCCGGGTCGTTTTGGCGAAAACTCCAAGCAAGCACCGGGGAATTGAGGCGGCGCACCGAAGTCGAACCCGAAGTCGACCCAGGACCAGAATTTTCCATTTTTCAAATTTTCATAACTTTTGCATACGAGCTCGGATTCACGCGTGGTTTGTTTTGCTGGGATCGTATCGGAATTTATGACGTTTTGGCACGAGTTTGGATGAATTTGGAGACTGTCAAATTTTTGGGTTTAAATTGAATTTGAATTCAATTTAAATTCAAAAGGTGAGTGTTTTAACCCACTCACAACTACTAGAAGTTTTTATGTTTGTTAAATTAATTTTAGAAATGAATAGAAATTTATTTATGAGTATTTGGCATGTTTATTTCACTCATATTTGTTGAAATGCATTTATTAAATTTAACTGTTAATTTAATTCATTTATTGCGTATAAATTTACAGTTAAAATTTATTTGTTTGTATATGAACTGCTAGTTAACAGTTATATAATTTATTTCTGAATATAGACTGTAGATTAATAGCTGTTAAATTTAATTTGAATAAAATTGCCAGTATTACTTGTTATGTAGTACCAAAAATAATATTGCTATTAATTGATATTGATTGATGATTGCGATTTGGATGATGGATGATGTAGATGAATGGATGTTTATTGGATATCATTAAATTGCAAATTATCATGCATATTTCATTTCATTCGGGATTGTGGTTTGAAATGATATATAACCGCAAATTTTTATATCTTTTAAATTGCGGATTGAAATGATAAATATCTGTATCACTTGATCATAGGATAGAAAATTTTATACAGGCACCGCGGTCTATATATAACTATTTTTATGTGATTTCTATGGTTTGGATGGAATACGGTTTATAATAATCTTAAATTTTATATTGTATAAATATTTTTCTTCCATATATATATACATATGAAGTTGAAAATTTTGAAATTAAAAGGAGTATAAAAATCTTTATTAAAAATGAAAGAAAATTAAGAAAATGGAGTTTAATAATTTATATCATATGTTTAAATGTTTAGTTTGGAAATTTTAAGATATGATATTTATAATTGGATTTTTCCCAAAATAAATTGAAATGAATATTCTAGTATAATTTGAATTAGAAAAAATATATATATTTTATTACTAGAAATTGAAGTCTTATTATTTATGGATTTTATATGAATATTCAAGACTAATTAATAGAACAATTGGTTTGTTGAAAGCATAAAATCCGACTTTAGTTTGAAATATTGATACTCAAAATGGATATACGTATATATAAATAAATTGAAGTGGTTTTGGAACTTGAGAGAGATAATATAAATTTTGGTTTAGACTTTAATAAAGAAATTTATTTGTAAAGCCATGAGAACTATTTTCTTTACAAAGTAACATTTAAGTTAAACCATTTAATTCATACACCGTTGAATGTCCAAACCATTCAAGTTTTTAGAAGTTATGGTTTTAAATTATGATTTTCAAAATATTATGCTTTGAAATATTTGATTTTCAGACGTTATGAAGTTAAAGCATTATGATTTTGGAAAAGAATTATATTTGGAATAAGTGATAAAATATGGTTTTGGGTTTTGAAATGATATCGTATTCATGGTTATGAAATGGAATGTTTATTCTGATTTTTAAAGTATAACCTATTTTTAAATGACCGCGGTGTTATAATAACGATGGGTTGGCAAAGAGACCGGGATCGGATATGAACATACTCTCTGTCGATACCGAAAACCACTTTGACTAACCGTGTACGCGGTGGAGATTCTGTTTTGTTTTTTTATTTCTTCTCTGTTTTTCTTATTTACCCCATAACAATCCGCCCTTCCGTATGCTTTGAACTGGCACGTGTGTCGGTTTAAAGTGTGCGAAAAGGCGGGATGTTACAGTTGGTATCAGAGCTTTGGTTTAGCGATAAACTTTGGCTTTGTGGGGTTTGACTCTTTGTTAATAGGGTAGTAATACCCTATGGGAGTCGCTGAGTGTATATATATGAGAGAGCGTATTTGTTAGTGTTAATAAAGATTTTGATATTGTGTTAATCTGTTCCACTTTGTATTTATAAATTCTGGTTGATGCATGGGACGCTATGCCATCAATAGGGATTTCTAAACACTTAATAGGACAGACCGACATAATATTTGTTTTTAATATAGGTGAATGAAATAATTTTGCCTATTATATTTTCCATATATAAAAATATTTTTATAAAGATATATATATTTGGTTGCTATAGATTGGGTGTTAGGTAATAAAAATATTTATAATAATTGAAGCTAAGTTGAAATTTTAATAAATCAAATTGGAGATTTTAGAACCTAAGTCCGGGATTTTAAAAAAATTTCTGCTTTCAAAAGATTTATGAAATATAATGATTTGGTTTATAAATATTTTCTTATATAAATATTTAGTATAATTCGAAAGAATTGGTTTAAGAGGATTTTGAAGAAAATAAGTTTGTACTTTCCTCTCTGTCGCTGGAAAATAATTTCGGTGATGACGGCCGCATCATCGACTTTCATTTTCGAGTTTCGAAGGGAAAGGCCACTGTAGTAAACTCTACTGCAGATTTGTTTTGAAATTATTTAAAATTTTAATTGTTTAAAGGTAATTGGAGATATAAAAGTTGTAAGAAATTAATTATCTATTATTTTAAAGTAATTTTGGAATTTGACCCGGTATTAATTCTTGAATTTCCATTAATTAGTTGTAAAAAAAAAAATTTAGGTTAGTAAAATAAAGGTTAAGTAATCAATGAATTAAAAGGGTTGAGATTAAACTTGTATAAGTTCTTTTGCTTTTTCTTTAACATAAATAACTTACCAAGTATAAAAAGTTGAAATGTAAATTAAGAGTGGAATAGAATATTATGCAAGTAGAATTTTTGGAAATAATGAAGTATTCAATAAATTACTGTTATAAATAAGAATTTAATGGTATTAACTTAAGTGATGATTGGAATTTTACTAAAAAAAAAGGTTGTATTATTAATAGGCGATTTTAACCTTAAGAAAGTAAAAAAAAAATGAAATTCCTTAATTTATAAAGTTTGATTGTAGGGTTATTAACTTAAGTACGCCTTAATTTCCCCTATTCTAATATAATGGAAAGTAGGAAAAAATATAAATGACTGCAATCCATAGCTAATGAATGAGTAAAATCTTTCACTTATAGGAATGCAAGTTATAAGGTTAATAAATTAAGTGTAAGTAGAGGGTTACTGTAATTAAATATAATGGAAACTTCAGCATTAAATAAATGAATGAGATTAAAGGTAAGTCGAAATTGTAATTTATAAAACAAATATATATTAATTAAAGGAATGGAGAAGAAACTTGTAAATTTTCACTTACATTCTTAAAACATACATAACTTACCATATAATAAAAAGTTGCAATGTTAGTAGGAAAATGTAAAGGGAAATCTTACAAGCGAAGAGTAAGGTAATAAAGGTATTCTATTAATTTGCTATTATTAAAGAGAATTAATTGTATAGACTTAAGTTAAATTGGAAATTTTACTATAAGTAAAGGTAAGTAGTATAAATAGATGATAGAAACTTTAGTAAATAAATTGGAATACAAATATAATGAATTTTGTGATAAATGGAAAATGAAAATTTGTAAGAAATAAAGAAATCACTCCATAAATGAAAGAAAGAAAATCAAACCATTGAAGCATGAGATAAATGTATAATAAATAAATTTGGGTGTTGGTTTGAATTGTGTTGTTTGATTTATGTTGTTGGGTAAGAAATTTGAAGTAATTAAATGAATAAGTATCTATCTTTGTTCCATCTAAGACTGTTGAGTAAAGGATGCACTTGATAGTTAATTTCATTTCATACAAATTTTAAGTTTGAACCCAAACAACTATTTGTTTGATGGATTAAATGGTTGCTTTGTTTGTGTATGTATGTTGTTTGTAAGGTTGATGGTTGTTGAATTGTTTGGTTGATTAATGATTGAATCCACTTGAATAGTTCACTTTAAAATAAATATTTAACCTTTTAGATTATATAAGTGAATACAGGTGATGGAAGCAACTGCTACTGCTTTTGGTTCCAAAATAATAAGCGTATATTGCCCGACAAATAGGTACGTTTTCGGATTACGTTTAAAGCGCTATTTTTCCATGTTGGGATATAATATTCTGATAATATATGTAATATATTTGTATATTTTGATATTATACTTTCTCCCGAGCCTCACCGTACAAAGGAGATCTGCCAAAAAATTTCGTAAATTTTGGACTTAGAATTTTGTTGAATATTTTCCAAACTTTAATGATTTAAGTATAAAAGGTTGTAATGATTATAAACGGGTATATTTCATTTAAGGAATTTTTTTTTAGTAAATTATTGATTATAAGTTAATATTTGAAATAGATGTACTGTTTTAATTCTTCCTTCTCCCTTCTTTTTCCTTTTCGGGGACGAAAAGTTTTGAGTGGGGGAGAGTGTAACGACCCGTTAAATTCAATGATATTAAATGAGTCAATTTGATATGTTTTCTAATCTAATTTAAATTGAAATAGAAGTCTTAGGATTTTTAATGGAGTAAATGTAGGGGTTAGCTAGTAACTGTAATATAAGGTAAATAATTTAAAATGTTTATATGACATAGATTGAAATAACGAAAATTTGTGTTTGTGGTTATAAGTCATAATTAGTTGATCAAAATGGTATTAATGAAATAATAACTGAATTGAATTGCAAATATATAAACATTAGAAAAAATTATTTGGTGGATTAAATTTGTTAAAGTTCATAAGTTTTGTAATTTAATTTAGTAGAAACTTTAAATTATAAACGAAGATTGAAATAAACACTAAATTTAATTATGTAAATGGTGACTTAAGACCTAGTTATAGGAATTGGAATATAATCCAATTTGAATTAAGTAGAAGAAGGATTTGATTAATATGTAAGTTATTGTTCAAGGTATTGAATAAAAATTGGAAATCCAATTATAATTAATGATAATAACGTTAGTATTAGTTAATAAATATATTTCAATGCAGTACCCAAATGAATGGAATAAAATGAATATATATTGAATAGAAATAAAATGTAAGGTAAATGACGATTGTGTAAAATCAGTACGAGTTGGAAATGCATAAACCTTAATAAACATTCCAATTTAATAAATTTATGCAAATGTGGGACTTAGTGATAAGCGTGTAATTATGGGTATGATAACAATTAGCATAAAATTCCTATTTCAGTGGCATGTTGCAATGGGTGATTTAGTTTGGGATTTTTATTAAATTTTGATGAAATTATTTAAGGTTTACAATAACAGAAGTTTAGGAGTAAAGTGAGATAATTGAAAATTTTAATCATTCATATAAATCATTTGTTTATTAATATGAGTAGCTAATAAATTTAATTTGGGCAATACATAAATATTGGAAACACATTTGTAAAGTGTAATTAATTGAATTTGGTGAATTGGGAATGAATCCAAGGTTATAGGAATTGATGTAATACTACGCAAATAAAAGGTAACTGCATAAAATCAATGTTTCGTAATAAATTGTAATTGATAATTAAGTAGGAATGGGTTTGAATTTGACAAAAAGGAAAATTTATTATTTGCTTACCCATCTATTCAATCTATTAAATTTGATCAGATCCATTTGCAATTAAACGAATTTATTTACAAGTTAGTATGTATTTAGCTGATAACTATAAACCAATTAGGGCAATCGGATATATATAAGAAACGGTAACTTTGTAGTTGGGGAATAATTGATTTATTTGTGAGTTGTAATCAAATAGAGTCAAATTTATTAGAATTTATTGCAATTTATGGGATTAATTGCAGTAACCTTTGAAGATTTATTCACTAAAATAATTGACGATGGAAATTATATGTAAATTTGCTTTTAGTTAATTTAAAATATCCAGAGGGCTAGAAATGACACAAATCTACTAGTTTAGAAATTTACAATAAAAAGTGGTAAGTAATTTTTCTAAATATTTAGATAGTAGGAAGATGTAGATTTAGATGGAATTTATTTTTTTAACTATTTCATAAGTTGAGATCTAAGTTTAGAATTAAGATTTTTAATGTATAGATATTGAGCCAATGTTAGTTTCATTAAATTGACATCAATAACTTTGAATAATAGAAAGAAAGTGAATTTAATAAATTTAATCAAACGTATAATGTTGAATTTATTAAAAATTGGAATTTAACCTTTAAGTAAGGATTAACATCCAAATTGATGAATAGAAAAACTATGTATTGACACTTGAATTGTTTAGAATTGGAGTAAATAATTAAGAAAATTTAAAGGGAGAAATTTGGTCAATTTTTGAATTTAGATGTAAAAATTGGATTTTTATAATTTATTTAATTTATTTAATGAATATTGAAAATAGCCATTTTGGTCACGGACTCGGATTTCGATGAAACCAGTTTCATCGGATCCGTATCGGTGAATTATTATAGGGTTTCAAGTTTCGTATCGATCGGACCTGTCGTTTGATCGTACGGACGCGAAACACCTTGAAAATCAATTTTATTAAAATCAATTTGAAATCAATTTGGAAATCTTGTTTTCAGCATAACTTCTTCATACAATCAAATTTGGACGTGAAACTTTTTCCATCGCGTTCAGAATATTTTAAAATACCTATCTGGATATATGGGTTTGACAAATTTCGTTCCGGGGTCAGAACGGGCTTTTTGGGCCTTAGTTTGTTTCGTACGTTCATCTATCTAGTCTATCTACTCTAACCCAACCCTACCTATAAATATACAGTTATAAACCCTAGCTCCATTCTATTGTCTATTTGCTGTATGTTCATCTTCTTCAAGCTTCTCTTCTTCTTCAATGGGGGCTAACCCTAGATCCAGTCAGTTCAAAAAAAAAAAAATTCAAATTTATAAAAAAAAAAGAGAGAAAAAAAAAAAAATCGGATCTGCAGCAGCTTATGGTCACGCTTCGGGTTTCAGGGGAGAAAACCCTACAGCAACTTCGGGTCAGGAAGAAAATGACTCTGGTCGATCCGGGTCGTTTTGGCGAAAACTCCAAGCAAGCACCGGGGAATTGAGGCGGCGCACCGAAGTCGAACCCGAAGTCGACCCAGGACCAGAATTTTCCATTTTTCAAATTTTCATAACTTTTGCATACGAGCTCGGATTCACGCGCGGTTTGTTTTGCTAGTATCGTATCGGAATTTCTGACGTTTTGGCACGAGTTTGGATGAATTTGGAGACTGTCAAATTTTTGGGTTTAAATTGAATTTGAATTCAATTTAAATTCAAAAGGTGAGTGTTTTAACCCACTCACAACTACTAGAAGTTTTTATGTTTGTTAAATTAATTTTAGAAATGTATAGAAATTTATTTATGAGTATTTGGCATGTTTATTTCACTCATATTTGTTGAAATGCATTTATTAAATTTAACTGTTAATTTAATTCATTTATTGCGTATAAATTTACAGTTAAAATTTATTTGTTTGTATATGAACTGCTAGTTAACAGTTATATAATTTATTTCTGAATATAAACTGTAGATTAATAGCTGTTAAATTTAATTTGAATAAAATTGCCAGTATTACCTGTTATGTAGTACCAAAAATAATATTGCTATTGATTGATATCGATTGATGATTGCGATTTAGATGATGGATGATGTTGATGAATGGATGTTTATTAGATATCATTAAATTGCAAATTATCATGCATATTTCATTTCATTTGGGATTGTGGTTTGAAATGATATATAACCGCAAATTTTTATATCTTTTAAATTGCGGATTGAAATGATAAATATCCGTATCACTTGACCATAGGATAGAAAATTTTATACAGGCACCGCGGTCTATATATAACTATTTTTATGTGATTTCTATGGTTTGGATGGAATACGGTTTATAATAATCTTAAATTTTATATTGTATAAATATTTTTCTTCCATATATATATACATATGAAGTTGAAAATTTTGAAATTAAAAGGTGTATAAAAATATTTATTAAAAATGGAAGAAAATTAAGAAAATGGAGTTTAATAATTTATATCATATGTTTAAATGTTAAGTTTGGAAATTTTAAGATATGATATTTATAATTGGATTTTTCCCAAAATAAATTGAAATGAATATTCTAGTATAATTTGAATTAGAAAAAATATATATATTTTATTACTAGAAATTGAAGTCTTATTATTTATATGAATATTCAAGACTAATTAATAGAACAATTGATTTGTTGAAAGCATAAAATCCGACTTTAGTTTGAAATATTGATACTCAAAATGGATATACGTATATATAAATAAATTGAAGTGGTTTTGGAACTTGAGAGAGATAATATAAATTTTGGTTTAGACTTTAATAAAGAAATGTATTTGTAAAGCCATGAGAACTATTTTCTTTACAAAGTAACATTTAAGTTAAACCATTTAATTCATACACCGTTGAATGTCCAAACCATTCAAGTTTTTAGAAGTTATGGTTTTAAATTATGATTTTCAAAATATTATGCTTTGAAATATTTGATTTTCAGACGTTATGAAGTTAAAACATTATGATTTTGGAAAAGAATTATATTTGGAATAAGTGATAAAATATGGTTTTGGGTTTTGAAATGATATCGTATTCATGGTTATGAAATGGAATGTTTATTCTGATTTTTAAAGTATAACCTATTTTTAAATGACCGCAGTGTTATAATAATGATGGGTTGGCAAAGAGACCGGGATTGGATATGAACATACTCTCTGTCGATACCGAAAACCACTTTGACTAACCGTGTACGCGGTGGAGATTCTGTTTTGTTTTTTTTTATTTCTTCTCTATTTTTCTTATTTACCCCATAACAATCCGCCCTTCCGTATGCTTTGAACTGACACGTGTGTCGGTTTAAAGTGTGCGAAAAGGCGGGATGTTACATTAACATAGGTAAAAACACAAACATTAATTAGCACACTTTCTTTCTGGAACAAATCTGCAGCCGAAATTGTTGAATCATCTCAGGCCTTAGTACAGTAAAAATAAAGCAAATGTTATATTATGTTAAAGCTTATGCAAGAAGACACCATTGTTCAAAGTTATAAATATTTGTATACATCATTTTATCCCTTAGCTCATTTGTATCTGCAAAAGTAAAAGAAACTTCACAAACCTGATAAAGCAAAAGAGAAGAAAATAAATAAATAAAATTTCAAGTTCAAATAAAGTCAGGAAGCAAAGAAAGGTTACAGGAATTTCAAAGAAAAAAAACTGCATATTATCTAACTTAATCTAATTCAAGCTGTAGGTTTCTCATCCAAAAACCCTCCTCTGTTCTACTGCAAACCTGGGTGAGTAAACTAATTTTTATTAAAAACTTTAGTTTTAGTAATTGACTTGTTAAGAACCATTATATTGATCTTTCTTGGATGTGTTTAGCAAATTTCTGACAAGTCTATATATTGATGAACTGGTAATATCCTGTAACTGTGACAACATAAGTAGAAAACATATTAAATTATACACTTTATATTGAAATATTTTCACTGAGAATTTAACTAAATAATTTTGTATAAATGAAGTTCAAAGCTTGGAAACTATTTCAAAAAGTTGCTATCCATATAATCACTGTGAATTCAATTTACAGTAAAACATAAACAAGGGTCCAAATTCGAATAACACGAATTGTAAATTCGAACTTATAAATTGAAACAACATATGAAGTTATGATTTTTAAGATAAAAATTATAAATTTTAGTTAGCTGTGCATAGAGCAGTTCATCAGTAAAACATATATGCTATTTCATGAATTTCAGATAATTCATTCAATAATTGTTGATGAAATTTGAAGTGTAGCTAGAGTGATGTTGTGAGATCACCCGAAAATTGTTAAAATAATTTTCGAATGGAAGATTTGTTGAGGGGAATCAAAAGTAGGGTTTTGGGTTCGGTAATTTTTGGGTTCAGTTCATTCGATTCATGCGACGCCTCAGCTCGACCGAGTGACGTGAGATTTTGGGAGGTGCTCGAGTGTGGTGTCGGCAAGATTTGGACGAAGACACGTCGTCTCTAGCGGTCGCGATAGTCTGGACAAGGGTTTTTTGGCCAACTGTGCTCGAGTTACAGTTTGTTTTTTTAGTCGAATTTTTGTTTTCGTGGTTGTCGTGCAAATCTGGGTTTTGATTTCGTGTGTGGTGAAGATTTGTGATGTGATGGTGGCGTCGCGAGGCGTGGGCACGGTGGTGGACCGCCGTGCACGTGCACGGCGGTGGGGATGTTCCTGCTGATGCCAACTCGGGTGACACTCGAGTTTGTGCGCGTGTAGCTTCGGGTATTTCTCTGGGGAGAAATTTGAGTGGGCGCGTGAGTGCTAATAAGTTTTAACAGTTTATAAAAACTTAAGCTTTTAGAAAAAAGGAAACAGAGGAAGAAGAAGAGAGGCAGGGGAGGGAACGTGAGAAAATTTTTGGGTTATCTCGAGTGAATCTCGGGTATGTCGCGTTGTTCACTTCGGGTTTCGATTTCCTTGAATTTTCCTAACTGTAATATGAAAGTAGAAGTAATTATGTATAAACTATGTTATTAAGTGTTAACCAATTTGTTTTAAACTCTAATGATCTTTAAAGCTTTGCTGAAACAAAGTTGCGTAATTAATTTAAAATGGAAGTTAATTATGAAAGTAATAAAATTTATAATTGTAATTTCATAAGCAGTTCAAACTTAATTCAAATTAATAATTAAAGATTTTAATAATAATCTTGTGTAAATCATTTGTAATCAAGAAGATAATCAATCATTTGAAATTGGTTAATTAACAAATCATAGATAACTGATTAAATAAATAATTAATGATTGAACGATTAAGTAGTTAATAATTAATGACTAATTAAACAATTACTAATAACTAATTGTGTAACTGAGTTTTATAATCAATAATTAAGGTTATTGATTAATAATTACTTAATTAAATGAATAATTAATAAGTAATTAATGAATTGAAATAAGTTAATTAATTAATAATTAATTAAGCAAGAATAAAATATAGTTTGCTCTTAAATATGCAATTAAGTTTAAACAAGCCAAACTTGTTGATATGAATCGATGATTATATTGATTGCCTCTGGTGTTATTTATATCCTGTGATGTTTTGTGATATTCTGTATATATCTGTGATAATTGTGTACGATTTACCTGTGTTAAATTGCTATATGATTTATCTGGTGTTATTTATCTGTGTTAAATTGCTATATGAATTCAATTGTTAAATTTAAACTGTTAAGTTAATTAGACAACTTGGACTTTAAAATGACGTTTGGATTTCGATGAGACCGGGATCGGGTATCAATTGATATTCCGAAAACCACATCGATCCAAATTAAACGTTAGGTCGTGTAATCTCAGGTGAAGATCGAGATGGTGTTTTCAGAATGCAAGGGTTATCGTCGTTAACTCTAAGGGTGATTCCAAAACGAGTGTAACGAGATAATGCCTTCGGTTTCGTTCGAACCCGGAACGAACTTGTATGGATTGAATGCTTTCAGAACATCGTCAGGCGGACGATGAGCATTCTAAGAGATGTGTTCTCTAAAGGTAATCGCAGCCACAAGCCTCATCAACCGGGAATGGCTAAAACAGGGGAGGTACAGCAAGGTTAGGTGGGTCATGCCCAAGCAGGATGAGATATACCCCTGCCTAGATGTCCCTTTTTATTCGGCTGTGTGGGCGGTTGGATGTACACCAACTGCGGGGTTATCTTGTTCGGGACTGTTCAGTAGGGAATGGTTCCGGCCTTGTGTTGCAGGGGAGTTAGGGTGGCTCCTCGGTACTGTGATCTAGACCACGTACTGTGACGGACGGTACCCCAGTATCCCTGCCATTGTATGGGATCCAATTTCCATTAAGCGTCGTACGTTTTGATTGTGCCCAACTATGTTGAAATGTGAGATGTAAGCATTTCAGCTATTTCTGTATTTTACTTGAAAACCCTAGACACTATTATAATATCACTGGATTTCCTATGAAATGTTTTGGTTAGCGTAAGGTAAAAACTTACCCGTATTTATTTGTAGGGAGTCTTACGTGATACCTTTATTTTAAATGATTTTCAAAGTTAAACAACTTTAACCCGTTTACTCATACCAGACCCATGTATGACCCGGAGTTTATTTTTGTTTTTCATAAACTTTTGGGTACCCAAATTTTTTACGGGTAGCCAAGGGATTCAGGTTAGCTTTGACGACTTCTGGAGGAGCAATGGAGCAGGAGGCTTCAGCGTTGTAGACATATATATCTATATAGTTCCGCTGTGTTAGTTAGTTTATGATGTTTGAGGTGTATATTCTGACAGATATGTATATGATAGTCATGTTGTATGATATTGTTTAACTCTGATGTATATATAACTATGCAATATTTATGTTGATATATTATATTTTATTCCATTCCACTGTGAGATTCTAATGTTGTTTTTCTTTCTTTCTATTCTTTTCTATTTCTATCCCTTTCTTTCTTATTGATGACACGTCTTCCTGGGCGTAGGAAGCCGGGTCGTCACGCAACTCAAGATGAACGGAAATACGAACCATTTGGGTTAAAGAAGAAGAGGTAGAAGAAGAGAAAATAGAAAAAAAACAACATAATCTTACCATCACAGCGGAATAAAATATAATAGATATTCAATAATCTTTACATAAAAGAAAACTATATCTGTTTATACATACATCATCAGAGTACATCATCAGAGTTCAACAACATCAATAACATACAACTGGATACACAGCGGAACAATAATCAAGTATGGAAGTACGTATCGCCATGCAGCTCGTCTTCTGAGCTCCATAATATCATATCCTGTATCCTATAATACTCGATCCGACCCGAGCATTATAGTGAAATAACACCCGAGTCAGTCTGAAATACCAGCGTGAGAAAACCACACTCAAATTGATTATTAAAGTTTCAAAAATACTTTGAAAATCAAAAGCATCTCATAAGACCACGCCACAAATAAACATGTCGGGTTTTTACCTTATGATAGCTAAAACACTTTTTATCAAAATCCTCTGGTATTATAATAGGGTCTATTTACAAATACTTACTAAAATAGCCGAAATTGTTACATGATTAAATTCTAGCTACTAACCACAAAGTGGGTAATACAAACAAAACTCGTAAAAGGCGCGTAGGGAGAATGGATTTCCAACTAATGACTAGGCACTGGGGTACCACCTGTCACGGTACCTGGTCTAGATCAGCTTACCGAGAATCACTCCCGACCCTCTGCAACACAAAACCGGGACTGCCCCTTACTGGATAATCCCGAGTAAGATCACACCACAGTTGTGATCAGCAACCGCGCCACTAAGCCGAAATAAAATGTCCATTTAGACAGGGATGACCACACCCTGAAATGGGTGATACCCACCTAGCCTTGCTGCATCACCCCTGATTTTCAGTCATTCCCGGTTGATGAGGCATGAGGCTAAGCGTTACCATTTTAGAACATATCCCTTAGAATGCCCATCGTCCACCTAACGATGTTCCGAAAGCATTCATCCAAACAAGTCCATCCTAGGTTCGAACGGAACCGAAGGCACTATTACTACTACATCCATTTTGGAATCATCCTCCGGATTAGTAGCGACTAGCCCTTGCACTTCACTGCTCCATCTTCGACTCTGAACTCGTTTTCCATGAAAACGTACAAACCGGATCGAAATGGTTTTCGAGAAATTAATCTCGATCCCGGTCTTTTCGAAACGATCAGCGCATTGGCCAATATTGATAGTCGGTTATTTAACTATCAATTAGCATTCACAAACATCCATCAAACATAAATAATTTCTCCAAATTATTTATTAACCTCAATATATCTTCACAAAATATATTTCCATTTCCAATCCTTTTGAACACAGTTTCAAATCATCTTCTTTTACAGAATAATGTTCCTAAATATTTTCTATTTCCACTGAAATCACCAAGTACAGCATGAAGATTTTAGAACAATTAAAAAAACACTTTATTATAAAATATACTTTAAAATATTTAAATTAAAAACTACTTTAATACTTTATTAAAAATATATATACTTTAAGAATATTTAAAATAAAGCTACTTTATGAAATATAAAACTAAATTTCTCTTTTAAAACAAAATACCAAGTCACCTTAAATAATTACAACGATAATAGATTTGAAAAATACTTACTTTATAATTTAAACATTTAGAAATAATAAATTTTATAAAACATGCTTTTTTAAAACAACATTAAAACTTTTAATTTATATTTAAAAATTTACTTTGAAACGTACTTGGTTATCCAAGTAAATATACTTTTCTTCGCATCCTTTAAAAATATGTCATCGTTTATTTTTAAACAAATTTACCCATTCCTTTAATAAATTCCCACGTTGAATTTATTCTTCCCAAATATCCACTGATATATTTTACTTTACTTTTATAAACCCAGTTTATAAATTCCATAGTCACATTCTCCTTTAAATTTCCAATTTCAAACACTAGAATCAATTTCCAAATAGATTTTCAATTTCCTCCATTTTGAAATAAATTCCTTCTTTATCTATTCTAATAAATTTAAAACTTGGATTTTAAAATAAATTCTTTATTCCTTTAAATAATGTCACTTAAGGTTTAAAATTCATTATTTCTCTATTTATTGAAAATGCCTTTCCATACTCGAAAATTATTTATTAGAATTTGAAATCACTTTTATTCTTTTCTAATTTATCCTTTAATTTATTCAAATTCTCTATAATTATTTTACTTACAAATTTATTCTTTTATTTTCTTTTCAAAAATCCAATTCTATATATTTTGATAACTTAATGTACCAAATGTTCAAGCAAACAATAGCATTCAATATTCCAATATAATTCATCATAGAGTATCAAATAATCATAACAGGGAATATTAAATAATCTAAATAAATGCTGAGGAATCCAGTTGGATCCCTCCAACCTGTTTTCCTGCATCCACAGATGTTAGCACAATACTAATTCCACTTCGAGGTGGAATATCACGGTATATGGGATTGATATAATATCATCCGCTATTATGCAACGCGTAGGGTCTCATCCGCTATATAATGCGGGAATTCAATCATTCCACTATATTATATACTATAATATAGCACATCAAATCAATTCAACCATTCAACCAATTATTTAAATTTAATCATTTAAATTTAAATTATTACCAGATGAGTGAGTTTAAGTCACCTTTATTTGTTTGCAATCCAATCCAAACCGGCTATTCCCTCCATGATTATAGACCTTGTATAAATAGTTACAGTTTATTAATGTCTAAATTAATAATTTACTTAACCAATGATTTTATTAATATCTGAAAAAAATCTACAAATAATTTATTATTTAATAAAGTAAATTGACCAAAAATTTAATTTAAACAAATCATTTGGGTTTTAAATTAATTTCCCCTTTTTAAAACCCCTTTTAGTAACTATAATAAATTAAATAGGTCAATCGTACAATTTTATCACCAAATCCCTTATATAATCTTCTTCCAAAATCTTATATAAATTTCTTATACATACATACATACATACATATATATATATATATATTAAACTCTGGCATTTTAAAACTAAACAGTAACCATTCTTTACTGAAAAACAATTTATTGAGTTATATACATACATATGTTCTGATAATAAATAATGAACAAATCGAATTCAAAGAATTTTAAACTTATTTAACTAAAATAAAATTTAATTACCTTATAGACATTATTTTCTTTTCTATATTTTTTTTCATATTCATATATGTGTTATTAAATTTAAATTGAAACATATACCTCACTTCCCTTGACAGAGCACAAACCTAGACATCGACAACTCCTCCTTCACTGTCTCGACTTCGACAAACCCCCAATTTCCCTCCCTTTGACTCAATACCCTTCCTTCCCAAAGCCCTAGCTTGCCGACCTGCCAATGACTTGTCATCGCGCGCCTCCATCCGTACGTCGCCCTCACGAGCAGCCGAAACTTCCCACGCGCGCGCGAGCTCGTTCGCACTTCCTCACCGAAGCCTCAGCATCGCCAAGCTCGAGAATGGCTCGCGAGAGTGCAAGCAACACAACGACCTGAAACTCTTGCCGACTCCACCCTCCCTATCGCGTTGGCTACCTAGAGATTCTCCGCTCGACGAAGTCAAGCCAACCTCATACTATTCGCCGCTAGGCGCCACCGCTATTAGGCCATGCGTGTGCACGTTCGAGCAAGTCGCATCGAGCAAAGACTCTTTTTTTTCCGATTCGATCTCGAGAATGATGAACTGGAGAGGAGGAATGTGACGCCCCACCTCTATACCCACGCTAGCCAAGAACACTCCGGAGTAGTGCTGTCAACTAGCACGGAGAATAAGGCTGTTGAGGAGCGACCATCCATGTAATTGCTTATCACACGGTGGCTATAAATAATCTTCGGAAACAAACATAGAAATAATCATATCACAAATCAGTCACAGATATCCATATCACAAAGGCGGAAGAAGATATGAATATATAACTAACACATGAAAGTGTACATCAGAGCAGTGGTCAGTAAGATCCACGATAATACAAAAGAATAGCAACACGTGCTATACAAAAGAATACAACTATGAGTCTATATCTCAAGTGTATACAACAAAAACTGCTAATCTAAACAGTTAGCCAAAAGTCAGAGTGATGAATCCCTGGGAAGAAGTCAAGCAGAAGCACCTGTAACATCTCGGTCTGACCCGAGTATTATTTAAGAAAATAATAAACGGATCAGTCTAGCTATAAATATCAGATGACATGATATAACATAAAAGATATGGCATAAACATAAACATCCATAACGACATACCACTATAAGTATGTAAATAATGATCAACAGAAGATCAATCAACAAGAGATAATCATTATCACAAGAATCTTCTCAAAGATTCGAAGAGGGCATCATACCCTAAACTTGTACTCATGACAAGTCAAAGAGATAAATTCCAGAAATCAACACAAGAGATCCAGAAATCATAAAAAGGGAAAGAGGCCTATCACATGACGGTCCGAAGACCAAGGGGAGCTACCCCGCATGTGTGAATGGAATCACACAGATTAAGGTCAAGACTAACCAAAAAGCAGAAAGGTATGTGTGAATGGAATCACACAAGTGGTGTCTAGTCTAACCTTGCAATGAAAGAGACATCGCGCAATTGCTAGTCTAATTCATAGAGCGATCATCAAGATCAACGAGAAGTGTCAATTACACTAAGCTAGTAAATATAGAAGTTTAGCTTCATGTCCCATAACCACTTGCTTAACTTAAATATTTACGAACAAACTGTAAATCTTCACTAATAAAATTGTCACAAGAGGTTCAATCAAACAAGTCCAAGAATTAACCGACGAAGTGAACGCAAGCGTTTCATACCACTTGTTTTACTAAGTCGTTTAATTAGATTTCTCATCCGAGTGAGGTAAAGGTTTGTATATACTAATAGATTGGATAACGGTTTAAGAAAAGAGCTTTGTTATTAAAAATAGAGTTGAAATTGTTTGTTAAAAGAGTTTTGATATTTACTACTAGTATTGAAACCTTTATATTATAAAGTGACAAAACACAGAAGCAATTGTAGAAACAATCAGTCACAAAAATCGCATACGGAGATGTGAATAAAATCCAAGGAAATCAGCTCAATGTTTTTCAGATAAGATCCCCTACGGAGGGGGGGTCCAGGGGGGTGGCAACCCCCCAAGGTGGGGGTGCGGGGGCAACGCCACCGCTTACGGGGTTCGACCTGCCCGGTCAGGTCGCGGAGGTCCAGGGGGCAGCGCCCCCAGCGGGGTGCGGGGCAGCGCCCCGACCGAAACGGTACGACCTAGTGATGACAAAATGAGGTCTAACGACCTAAGGGGAATAGGGTCGAGCGACCTAAAGGTTTAACCGGTCAAGCGACCTAAGGAAGGTAAAGTCTAACGACCTAACGCTCCGACCTAACGGTCTAAAGGCCACGCGACCTAGATGATCTGCGAGCTAACGAGGCCGACCTAAGGTGCAAGCGACCTAAGTGACTACGGCCTAAAGTATGGTACGCGACCTAAAAGATGGCGCGACCTAAGACCTAGCGACCTAAGGGGATGCGCGACCTAAAAGATGGCGCGACCTAAAAGATGGCGCGACCTAAGACCTAGCGACCTAAGAGGATGCGCGACCTAAAAGATGGCGCGACCTAAAAGATGGCGCGACCTAAGACCTAGTGACCTAAGGGGATGCGCGACCTAAGAAAGGATCAGGTCGAACGACTTAAGGGTGATGCGACCTAAGACCTAAGCTCAGGGTGAACGACTTAACAAGGTTCACGACCTAAAGGGGCGCGACTTAATGGGTTATATGACCCAACGACCTAAGCCACTAAGTCGCGAGCGACCTAAGTCCTAGGTCGTGAGCGACCTAACTGCGAGTGAGCAAAAATGGCCAGAGCCAAAGCAGAGCGACCTAACGGCCATACGACCTACGACCTAAGGTCCTGAGCGACCTAACTCCGAAAACACGGAAATGGCCAGAACGACCTAGGGGTTAACTCGTACGCGACCTACGACCTAAGGTCCACACGACCTAACTCCGAGCGAGCTAAAAACGGCCAGAACGACCTAAATGCAGAAATTTCACCCAAACACCAAAAATCGGAGTCTTTCGCCAATCCAATCCAAACCAAAAGCAAATATGCATGCTAAAGTGATAGGGAATCATTCCCAACAGTCCAAGATAGATATAGACTAGATTTGTGAGATAAAAATCTCACCTTTGCACTAAAGTTTATAAAGATGAAGCTTGAAAGCAAGGAGAAGCAATCCAAAGCTTGAATCCAATATCTTCTACTTGAATTTGGAGTTGAATGTTGGATTTGCAATTGAATTTGTGCTTGGAGTTTTAATTTCCCATTCCCTCCACCATTAATGCCAAAGCTTGATTAGTTAGGAAATTTATGAAGAGTGAGGAGAAGAGGGTTGGAACTTGGGCTTAATAGGCTAAACTAACCCAAAGTCCAAAGCGGGAAAAGTTAGTGAAATTTCACTAACTCCAAACCTATCGATGTTTATACTTAAAAAGTTGTAAACGACATTTCGAACTCAATGGAAGTGGTCTCGAGTCCTAATTTGACCGTTTGCAAAAAGTAGCTTTTCGGACCAAAATCCGATTAACGAGTTAATATTTAAATAAAATATTTAAATACAAACTCGATAAATATGCGGGTTGTTACAGACTCCCCTCCTTAAAGAAATTGCGTCCTCGCAATATATATAAGATGGAAATAAAAAGTAACAACCATAAAAGCAGATTAACACAAGAGGAATTTTGAAATAAGAAGTTCACCTCTAGGAGAATGAGTAAGCAAGTCCGGATGTGTACGCTCGATGAATTCTCTGGATTCCCAAGAACAATCCTTAGGATTTGAGGACCATTGAACTTTCACAAGCGGAACATCTTTATTTCGAAGTCGTTTAACCTCAGAAGGTATAACTCGAATAGGATGCTGCTCATAAGTTAAATTCGGCAAAACTTCAATTTCTTCCACAACAGCTGGCTCAAGAATAGAATCGGAATCCCGAAGGCATTTCCGTAATTGAGAAACGTGAAATACATCATGCATAGCAGAAAACTGAGCCGGCAATGGAAGGCGATAAGCCATGGAACCAATACGTTCAGTGATAGGAAATGGCCCAATATATCGAGGCGCTAACTTCCCCGATCGACTGAAACGTACAACACCCTTCATAGGTGAAACACGAATAAAAACAGGATCCCCAACAGAAAATTCTAATTTCCTTCTTCGATTATCGGCATAGGATTTTTGTCTACTCTGGGCTTCTTTCATCCTATGTCGAATAAGTTCAATCTTTTCCGTGGAATCACGAATAAAGTCTGGACCTAAAACCAGCTTCTCACCGGCCTCAAGCCAACAAGAAGGAGATCAGCATGGCCTTCCGTAGAGTGCCTCGAAAGGTGCCATACCAATACTAGATTGGAAGCTATTATTATAGGAAAACTCAACAAGTGAAACATGATCTTCCCAACTTCCACCAAAATCAAGCACACAAGCACGAAGAAGATCTTCAAGAGTTTGATTCACACGCTCGGTTTGTCCATCGGACTGGGGGTGATAAGCGGTGCTAAAATTAAGCTTCGTTCCTAAAGCTTTTTGAAGACTCTTCCAAAATCCACTAGTAAACAATGGATCACGATCGCTAACAATAGAAGTAGGAACTCCATGCAATTTTACAATTTCCTTGACAAATAGCCTGGCCAAAAGAGGAACGGTTCGGTTAGACCGAACTGGAATAAAATGGGCGGATTTAGTAAGTCTATCAACAATCACCCATAAGCTATCATGACCCGAACGAGAACGGGGAAGGCCATCTATAAAGTCCATGGAAATTTGATCCCACTTCCAAATTGGAATTTCTAAAGGTTGCAATAACCCACCAGGCCTTTGATGTTCGGCCTTGACAAGTTGGCAAGTCATGCAACACTTAACAAAGTTAGCAATATCAGATTTCATTCCCTCCCAATAATAAAGTCGCTTCATATCAGCGTACATTTTACTACTACCGGGATGAATGGTGAATTTAGAACAATGGGAATCTTCTAAAATATCTTTACGAAGATCTCCAATATTTGGTACGATAAGTCTACCAAATTTTCGAATGCCGCCACGAGAATCAATATCATAGTCTTTCAAACCTTCAATATCAATTTTATCCTTAACATTTTTGCCGAGAAGAGCCAATTCAGAATCTAGCCCTTGAGCTTCAAGAATGCGGTCTAAAAGAGAAGGATGAGCCTCAAGGCTGCATAAAACAAGCGATGAGCATAAATCGGATACGCTCTCTCGAATCTCACAAGTGGATAAGATCTCGAGATCGTTCCATTCGGATATCATCATAGAAACAACTGCTTGTTGCTTACGGCTAAGAGCATCGGCGACTCGATTACCCTTACCGGGGGTATAAAGAATATCAAGATCATAAGGTGCAAGGAACTCGAGCCAACGCTGTTGACGTAAATTAAGTTCTTTTTGAGAAAATAAATATTTCAAAGACTTATGATCCGTGTAAAGAATAAATTTCTCTCCCAATAGATAATGACGCCACATGCGAAGGGCGAAAACAATAGCCGCGAGCTCTAGATCATGTGTGGCATATCTAGTCTCGGCCGGCTTCAATTGCCTGGAAGCATAAGCAACAACACGTTCTTTTTGCATAAGAACGGCACCCAAACCAACGTGACTAGCATCGGTATAAACAACAAAATCTTGATTCCCCTCGGGAATCACAAGAATAGGAGCATCGGAAAGGAGTTCTTTCAATTTCTGAAAAAAGGCTTCACATTTGTCCGACCAAATGTATTTAACTCCCTTCTTAGTCAAGCCAGTAAGAGGCACGACAATCTTAGAAAAGTCTTTAATAAAACGGCGGTAATAGCCCGCCAATCCGAGAAAACTACGAATCTCTGTCACACTCTCCGGTCTCTTCCAATCTTGAATCGCTTCAATCTTTGAAGGATCCACGGATATCCCAGATTCGGAAATAATATGACCGAGAAACTTCACACGAGATTGCCAAAAGTGGCATTTAGAAAATTTCGCCTTTAATTGATTACTCCTAAGTGTTTCCAATACAATCCGAAGATGTTTCTCATGTTCCTCCTCGGTTTTTGAATACACAAGAATATCATCAATGAATATGAGAACAAACCGATCGAGGAAATCTTTGAAAACTCGATTCATGAGGTCAACGAAATAAGCTGGAGCATTCGTTAACCCAAATGGCATAACAAGCCATTCATAAGATCCATATCGAGTACGGAATGATGTCAACGGAATGCTATCCTCAGCGATACGAAGCTGATGGAAACCGGTAGCCAAGTCCAATTGTGAAAAGACCTTAGCACCACTAAGCTGATCGAATAGATCATCAATCCGAGGTAAAGGATATTTATTTTTAATAGTAAGATCGTTAAGCTTGCGATAATCTACGCAGAGCCTCAGAGTACCATCGGATTTCTTTACGAAAATAGCCGAAGCTCCCCAAGGCGAGGAACTAGAGCGAATAAATTGCCTCGTCTCCAACTCAGATAATTGTTTACGCATCTCCTCATTTTCCTTATTGGACATGCGATAAGGAGGACGAGTAATAGGTTGAGCTCCAGAAACAAGATTAATTCTGAACTCAATTGCGGCGATCGGGTGGTACCGTTGCGTAGATGGTGTCGAGCAGGTCTTAGGGGTGTCGTTCGTTCATCGCCATGGTCGATGGGTTCACCAGAAATTGGCTCCAAAGGGGAGGCGGTCGCACGGCGCAAGGAGGCGCTGGAGGTCATGGCATCTGAGGCATAGGGGCGGCTGGGCGAGGGGAGCACGGAGGTGAGACCTGATCGAAGCGATGATCCATGGAGCGGCCGTGAAAATTGCAATTAGTAACGATGCATGGCGGCTTGAGTAGTTCGAACGCGAGCGAGCTAGGGTTTCTCAGTGAACCTGCGTGCGCAGTAGGCTGACGTGGCTTATGATGTTGAGGGTGAGTTATTTTGTCTGTTTTAATTTAATTTTTGATTTCAACTCGTTTTATCGTAATATTTTTCGCATACGAACTCCGTTTCACGTGCAATTTTTTTGTTAGGATCGTAATAAAATTCCAGACACTTTGACCCTGGTTTGGACGAATTTGGAGACTGTCAAATTTTTGGGTTTAAATTGAATTTAAATTCAATTTCAATTCAAAAGGTGAGTGTTTTAACGCACTCACAATTTCTAAAATTTCTTATGTTTGTTAAATTGATTTATGATATGAGTAAAAATTTATTTATGACTATTTGGTATATTTTATTCGTCATCTCAGTTAAATCACATTTATTAAATTAAATTGTTATTTAATTATTCATTGCATATAAACTGCCAGTTAAGTTGTTAAATTAATTATCCATTGCATATAAACAGCCAGTTAAACAGTTATTTAATTTTATTATTGAATATAAACAGCTAGTTAATATTTGTTGTTTTTTATCCATTTTATAGTGATGTTATTGTTTATATTGGATGATGATTGTTATAAATGGTTGATGATTGATATTGGATGAATGGATGCTGTATTTTATATTGCATAAACTGCAAGTTATTGTGCATTTTCATTTCATTCGAGATTGTGGTTTAAAATGATATACAACCACATTTTTATTTTAAATTACGGATTGAAATGATAAATATCCGTATCACCTGACCATAGGGTAGAAAATTATATACAGGCACCGCGGCATATATATAAAATATTTTTGAAATGATTTTCTATGGTTTTGGAAAGGAATATATGGTTTATTAAAGATAAAAATATTATTATATATATATATATAGTAAATTCTTGAATTTAAGCTATGTATAAATTTGTTTAATAAAAATGAGTTTAATAATGGAGTTTGAGGGTTATATTATATGGGTAGGTACCTATTTAAGGTATTTTATATAATAGAGTTTTAACTGACTTAAATGAAATTTAAGTTGGAAGATAAATATGAAATTGGTTTAAAAATGAATTATTTAAGAATTTTGCTTGAATAAATTCGATTTGGGAGTTATATATAAGTTGAGATTTTAAAGGATATGATTCTTACAACTAGATTGGTTTAAGGTGTTTTAAACGAATATAAAGTTGAGATAAAAGAATATATCAAGTTGAATAAAATTTAAAGAATTAAAGTCCATAAGTTGATGTAAAATTTATTAAACTTGATATTGTAAAAAGGTATGATATTTATAACTGGATTTTTATTCAAGACGAATTAAATGAATATTTCTAGTATAAATAAATTGAAAGAAATTTTCAGTCATTTGAAATTTGAGTCTTATGTAATTGATTATAGATATATTATGCAAATATTTCAAAACTAAATATTTGGACATTGAATTGGTGAATAGTAATTTACAACCTTAGTTTGAAATTTGTTTAATACTCACAGTTTGAATGTAAAGTGAATAAATTGTAAAGTCGAGGAAATTATTCTACTTTATAAAGAAAGTATAAATTCAAACTATTTTACTTTATATACTATTTGAATATCCAAACCATTTAAGTTTTGAAAGATATGGTATCAAAGCCATGAATTTCGAAGCATTATGTTTTCAAAACTTATATTTTAAATGGTTGGTTTCGAGATATTATAAATTTTAAAGTGTTATGATTTTGGAAAAGAAATATTTTTGAAATAAAATGATATTATATTAATTTTGGTTTTATAAAAATAATATCATAATGAGTTTGTTTTGAAATGGAAAGGATATCTTATTTGTATGGTTTCGAAATGGATATTTTATTCTGGTTTAAAAGTATAAACTATTTTGAAAAGACCGCGGTGTTATAATAACGTTTAGTTATTGAAGAGACCGGGATCGGAAGTTGTCATACTCTCTGCCAACTCCGAAAACCACTTTAACAACCTTGTACGCAGTGGATATTCCAGAATGAAGTAGGATGGTGGCGACATTTCCTTTGAGGTAAATACGTGGACCCGACTACTGTGAGTTGGCATAAGGTGGCTAAAACAGGAGCGATTCTCGGGCCAAGGGGGTAGCACCCTTTATCGGACACATCTCTTCTATACTATACTCTGATTTTGGATTGATTTGGTGGCCACCTTTATTTTTGTTGATTTTGGGTGTGTTGTTCGAGATGGGCGGTAGCTGCAGCTATGTGTTACCACCAGCCCGGATAGCAATTGGTATATCTACGCTAGCATTGCCTAGTTGTGCCGTGTCACCTACCCTAGCGCGCCTTATAGGATTTTGGTTTTGTACCATACCTATGGAGTGCCCTCTGACGACGACCAGTATCGGGAAGATTACGGTACTGTATAGACTATGGGAATATATAAATGTGTTAAGGTGGAAAATGTAAAGCCTTAACGCTATTTAAAAGTAAGTTTATTCTACTAACAGACATTATTATAATAGCGAAATATTACTACATAGTAAATAGTTTAACGGAATCTTAGGTGATGTGAATCCCGAGCATCTCTTGAGTTGCTGCACTCATATTTATTTCTATTGATTTAACTTACATAATATTTTTTAGTTCTAACTCGAGTGTTTTATCTTTTCAATTCGCTCGGGTCAGTTCGAGCGTTTTAGGATTTAAAGACTTTATTTCTGGAGGACGAAGACGAAGATATCATTATTATTATTATTATATTATATTGTACAACTACACTGTATTCCACTGCATCGATTTTTATTCGTTGGTATGTGCAACTCTGATATATATTGTATAAGTAAAATTAAATATTTTGTAAACAGCTTCATGAACTGTATATTTGATTATTATATTTTATCCTTCCACTGTGAGATTCTATTAAATTTTATTTCTTTCTTGTTTTCCTTATTTACCCCATAACAATCCGCCCTTCCGTATGGTTTGAATTGACATGTGTGTCTGCCATTGCACTTGGAGGGTGTAGCATGATTGGGGTTCACGCTTCCTGGTTTGGTAGCGAACGGTTAACTCTTACTCCCACATATCCCCGCCGGGGTTGGTGGTGCAGTCGAGAGGCTGGCCGTAAAGGCATAACACAGGTACCAATGTATGCTACGGTGGGCGTTACATCTGGTATCGGAGCTTTGGTTTAGCGATAAACCTTAGCTTGGTGGGGTCTGACTCTTTATTAATAGTGTAGGAATATCCTATGGGAGTCGCTGAGGGTATATATATGAGAGAGCGTATTTGTTAGTGTTATAAAAAGGTTTTAATATTTTGTTAATCTATTCCATTTTGTATTTATAAATTCTGGTTGGTGCATGGGACGCTGTGACATCAATAGGGATTTCTAAACACTTAATAGGACAGATCGACATAATATTTGTTTTTAATATAGGCGAATGAAATAATTTTTCCTATTATATTTTCTATGTATTAAATAAATTTGTAAATGATACATATTTGGTTGCAATAGATTGGTTGTTAGGTAATGAAATTTTTAAATAATAGTGAAATAAGATTAAAAATAAAATAAATCAAATTGGAAATTTTAGAACTTAAGTTCCAAGGTTTTTGAAAATTTCTTTCAACTGATTTTGGAACATAATAATAGTATTATTTAGAAGTATTTTGTTTTCTGATATAAATATTTCAATACAATTGAAAGAATTGTTTTAAGAAGTTCTTGGAAAAAAAATTAAGTTCTGTACTTCCCTCTCTGTCGCTGGAAAATAATTTCGGTGATGAGTGCATGCATCACCGACATTCATTTTCGAGTTTCGAAGTGGGAAGGCCACTGTAGTAGTTTTACTGCAGATTTATTTCGATAAACAAATATAAATTTTAAACTGTTTTAAATATAACTGGATATATAAAATGTAAGTATATACATTTATCTGTTATTTTAAAATGATTTTGAATAAAACCCGGTATTTAATTCTTAAGTTTCCATTAATTAATAGTTTCAATTACTGTAGTGAATTGGAACGTAGGTTATTAATAAATTGAAACCTCTAAAGGAAATAAGAGATTTAATGCTAGGTTATAAATGGTATTAAATGAAATTTGAAATTGTAACCTATGAAATAAAGGATATAATTATTGAACCTTTAATTAATTAAAAGAATTGAGAAAAACTTGTATAACTTTCAATTACAATCTTAAAGGCATATATATAACTTACCAAAAGATATACAAGTTGAAAATGTTAATAAGAAAATGTAATAGATATTATACAAGTAATTAACTTGAGGTAATGAAAGTAATTAATGGAATTCTTTAATAAATAAAAATTGATATTGTAGTGTTATAAACTTAAGTATAATTGAAATGCTACTAATTTAATATAATAAGAAGGTAAGTAATATAAATAAATGATTGTAAACTTTAGTAAATGAATTAATGTGCAAAGGAATTGAATTAAGCATGAATAGCATGAATACTAATAAATGAAATTATGAAATAATTGATAAAAGATGGCATTAATGAATGAAATAAAATCTGTAAGTAATAAAGGGATGATTAAAATAAACATTGAACCAATGAATAAAAGTAAAAGATTGTAAGAAGTAAAATGTAAAGTAAAAGGATAAACCAATATATGGATAAAAAGGAAATCAAACAACAAATGTATGAATGGAATTAATATGGATAAACTAAATCTGTTGCTTGAAATTGTTGATGTTTGTTGGTTTATGGTTGTTTGGGCAAGGGTACTTTAAGATTGTTGGATGTATGAATAATATATTCGTTTCATCTGGGACTGTTGAGTAAAAGATGCACCTAGTAGTTATTCATCATTCTGTACAAATTTAAAGTTTCGAACCCGAACAACTACCTGTTTTGTTTGATAAGAATGAATGATTGATTTTGTTGATTCTGTATAATGGTTGATGTTGTGATTGCAAGTGATTGTGGTGTTTGGCATTGCTTTGTTTGTTAGAAAAAATATATTTCATTTTGTATAATTGTTAACCTTTTGGATTATATAAGTGAAATACAGGTTATGGAAGCAATCGCTACTGCTTTATGTTTCATAATACAAGCGTAAATTGCCCGACAAATAGGTATGTTTCTCGGATTACGGTTTATATCGTTATTATATTATTTTTCCCGTGTTGGGATATATATTATTTTGGAAATTATATGTTATATATTGTTATATTGATATTATATTTTCTCTCGAGCCTCTCCGTACAAAGGAGACTTTGGCAAAATTTTCCGTAAATTTGGGACTAAGAAATTATTTTTAAAATGTTTTCCAAACTTTTTTAATATAAGTATAAAATGATCTATTGGTTATAACTTGGTATATTTTGTTTAAATTAATTAATTTTTTAAATTTATTTGTTTATAAATTTAATATTTAAATAAGATATATTGATTTCTTAACTTTCTTTTCCCTTCTTTCCTTTTCGGGGACGAAAATTTTTGGGTGGGGGAGAGTGTAATGACCCGTAAATTTAGATTAATAAATTTGTTAGTTTAAGTTAAATTTTGCAATTAAATTTAGGAAGAAATAAAAAATTTTAGAAGTTATAATGAAGCAACTACATGTAAATTTAGGCAATAAAGTTAGTCAAAGCTGAATTTGTATAAGTTGAATGAAATGGGTTAATGTAAATGTTATATTAGGCTATAAATCAAATGGAAGTAAACGAGCGTAAAATTCGAATTAATTTATGAAATAAAATAAATTGAATATAACGTAAACTTAAGTGTAAATTTTAAGGGTATGATAACAAGTGCTATAAATTACACAATTAATTGGTCAATGAATTTATTGAAAATATAGTTCATTAAATGTTACGTAATTATAATGTTGATATTGATAATAAACGTTACTTTAATGATTATTAATATAGTAACAGAAGTGTGAATGTAAATTAATAGAACCGTAAACTTATTTCAAGAAGTAATTGGTGGATTGGGAAATAAGTTCAAATTATGTTAATTGGGAAATTAATACGTACAGTATGTAAATTAATTCATAGAATGTAAATTTAATGTTGTAAATTTAATAGAATGTAAAGTATTTAAAACCCTTAATAAACGTGTTCAAATTGATAGAAGTACACATTTGAAGATATAATATTCACTCAAATTAAAATGTGAATAGGCATATATTAATGTAATGAAATAAAATTAGCGTTGAATATGAAATTATAAATCTGGTTTGATAAGTAACGAACTTATAAATGCAATTAATATAGGAGGCGTGTTTATGTAAGGTGTTAAATAAACTTTGGTAATAAATTGTAATTAAATCTAAATTTTACGTTTGTTAATGTAAATTAAAGTAATAATCGGAAACAATGTTAATTTTATTTGTAAAATGATAGTTGATTGAATAAAAGGAATGCAAATTTAAGTTGGGTCAATATATTGGAATTTAATTTATAATAATTGGATTAATTGTAAATAAGTGAAATGTACCATTAAATTATTACGATTTTGAATTTAGATGAAATTTGGAGATAATTATATAATACAGTTTGAATCAAATGTTGGTTTCATCTAGTTGATATTAGTAGGTAGAATAATAGGATCAAAATTTAATAGAGTCGGGAAATGTAATTTTATAATTTTTGAATTAATAAAGTTGAGGTAAATGCTGAAATTGATAAATAAATCAGCTATTAATTGAAGTCTTAATTATTTAGATCATTGTAAGTGTTTAAGAAAAATAAAATGATAAGAATTGTCAATTTTGGAAATTGATTTGAAAGGGTGATTTAATTAACTTATTTATTTTCTATTTATTTATTTAATTGGAAAATAGCCATTTTGGCCACTGGCTTGGATTTCGACGAAACCAGTTTCATCGGATCCGTAACGGCGAATTATTATAGGATTTCATGTTTCGTATCGATCGGACTTGTCGTTTGATCGTATGGGCTAGAAACGCCTTGAAATCGATAAATTGAAATCAATTGAAAAATATTAATTTTAGCATAACTTCTCCATACGATGCAATTTGGACCTGAAACCTTTTACATCATGTTTAAAATATTCTAAAACACCTATTTTGATATATGGGTTTACCCAATTTCATTCTGGAGTCGAAACGGGCTTTTTGGTCCACTTTGTCGGTAGAGCGTACATCCATTTGATCCGGTCCATTCTTTTTCAACATCGTCTATAAATTCCCTATTATAAACCCTAGCCTACCTCTATTCTCATTTGTTTGTAAGTACATCCCAACTCTCTCCTCCTCGATGGCAGACAAACAAATTTCAGATCCAATTTCAAATCAATCCAAAGCATAAATTTCAAAGTCCTCAGAAAAATTTGAAAAAAACATATATTGAATATCTCAATAAGAGTAATCTTCTGGTACTATCCGTTTGTCGAATCGATCCACCGTTTACCTAGAAATCGCAAATCATTCTCGGCCGTTCGTATTGAATTTTGGTCGATCCAACGGTGGATCTACCTTCGATCGGCGATCGGGTGGTACCATTGCGTAGATGGTGTCGAGCAGGTCTTAGGGGTGCCGTTCATTTGTCACCATGGTCGATGGGTTCACCAGAAATTGTCTCCAAAAGGGTGGCGGTCGAACGGCGCAAGGAGGCACCGAAGGTCGTGGCATCTGAAGCATATGAGCGGCTCGACGAGTGGAACACGGAGGTGAGACCTGATCGAAGCGATGATCCACGGAGCGGCCGTGAAAATTGCAATTAGTAACGATGAGTGGCGGCTTCAGTAGTTCGAACACGAGCGAGCTAGGGTTTCTCTTTGAATCTGCGTGCGCAGAAGGCCGACGTGGCTTACGATGTTGAGGGTGATTTTTTTTGTCCGTTTTAATTTAATTTTCGATTTCAACTCATTTTATTGCAATATATTTCGCATACGGACACCGTTTCTATGCGCGATTTTTTTTGTTATTATCACAATAAAATTCCGGACACTTTGACGCTGGTTTGGACGAATTTGGAGACTGTCGAAATTTTGGGTTTAAATAGAATTTAAATTCAAAAGGTGAGTGTTTTATCCCACTCACAATTTCTAAAATTTCTTATGTTTGTTAAATTGATTTATGATATGAGTGGAAATTTATTTATGACTATTTGGCACATTTTATTTATCATCTCAGTTAAATTGCATTTATTAAATTACATTGTTATTTAATTATTCATTGCATATAAACTGCCAGTTAAATTGTTAAATTAATTATCCATTGCATATAAACTGCCAGTTAAACAGTTATTTAATTTTATTATTGAATATAAACTGCTAGTTAATATTTGTTGTTTATTATCTATTTTATAGTGATGCTATTGTTTATATTGGTTGATGATTCTTATAAATGGTTGATGATTGATATTGGATGAATGGATGTTGTATTTTATATTGTATAAGCTGCATGTTATTGGGCATTTTCATTTCATTCGGGATTGTGGTTTGAAATGATATACAACCGCATTTTTATTTTAAATTACGAATTGAAATGATAAATATCCGTATCACTTGACCATAGGGTAGAAAATTATATACAGGCACCACGGTATATATATATATATATATATATATAATATTTTTGAAATGATTTTCTATGGTTTTGGAAAGGAATATACGGTTATTAAAGATAAATTTTGATGTTATATAAATATTATTATATATATATATATATATAGTAAATTCTTGAATTTAAGCTATGTATAAATTTGTTTAATAAAAATGAGTTTAATAATGGAGTTTGATAGGTTATATTATATGGATAAGTACCTATTTAGGGTATTATATATATATAGAGTTTTAACCGACTTAAATGAAATTTATGTTGGAAGATAAATATGAAATTGGTTTAAAAATGAATTATTTAAGAATTGTACTTGAATAAATTTGATTTGGAATTAAAATAGAAGTTGAGATTTTAAAGGGTATGATTCTTACAACTTGATTTGGTTTAAAGTGTTTTAAACGAATATAAAGTTGAGATAAAAGAATATATCAAGTTAAATAAAATTTAAAGAATTAAACTCCATAAGTTCATGTAAAATTCATTAAACTTGATATTGTAAAAAGGTATGATATTTATAACTGGATTTTTATTCTAGATGAATTAAATGAATATTTCTAGTATAAATAAATTGAAAGAAATTTTCAGTCATTAGAAATTTGTGTCTTATGTAAATGATTATGGATTTATTATGCAAATATTTCAAAACTAAATATTTGGACATTGAATTGGTGAATAGTAATTTACAACCTTAGTTTCGAAATTTGTTTAGTACTCACAGCTGAATATGTTGAAATTGAAGTGGTTTATTTAAACTGAAATGGAGTTAAAATTTATGAATTGAGATTAAATGTAAAGTGAATAAATTGTAAAGTCGAGGAAATTATTCTACTTTATAAAGAAAGTTAAAATTCAAACTATTTTACTTTATATATTATTTGAATATCCAAACCATTTAAGTTTTGAAAGATATGGTACCAAAGCCATGAATTTCGAAGCATTATGTTTTGAAAACTTATATTTTAAATGGTTGGTTTCGAGATATTATAAATTTTAAAGTGTTATGATTTTGGAAAAGAAATATTTTTGAAATAAAATGATATTATATTAATTTGGGTTTTATAAAAATAATATCATAATGAGTTTGTTTCGAAATGGAAAGGATATCGTATTTATATGGTTTCGAAATGGATATTTATAAACTATTTTGAAAAGACCACGGTGTTATAATAATGTTTTGTTGTTGAAGTGACCGGGATCGAAAGTTGTCATACTCTCTGCCAACTTCGAAAACCACTTTAACAACCGTGTACGCGGTGGAGATTTCAGAATGAAGTAGGATGGTGGCGACGTTTCCTTTGAGGCAAATACGTGGACCCAACTCTCGTTAGTTGGCATAAGGTGGATAATACAGGAGTGATTCTCGGACCAAGGGGGTAGCACCCTTTATCGGACACATCTCTTCGATACTATACTCTAATTTTGGATTGATTCGGTGGCCACCTTTATTTTTTTTGATTTTGGGAGTGTTTGTTCGGGGTGGACGGTAGCTGCGGCTATGTGTTACCACCATCCTGGATAGCAATTGGTATATCTACCCTGGCATTACCTAGTTGTGCCGTGTCACCTACCCTAGCATGCCTTATACGATTTTGGTTTTGTACCATACCTATAGAGTGCCCTCTGACGATGCCCAGTACGGGGGAGATTACGGTACTGTATAGACTATGGGAATATATAAATGTGTTAAGGTGGAAAATGTAAAGCCTTAACGCTATTTAAAAGTAAGTTTATTTTACCAATAAACATTATTATAATAGCGAAATATTGCTACATAGTAAATAGTTTAACGGATCCTTAGGAGATGTGAATCCCGAGCATCTCTTGAGTTACTGCACTCATATTTATTTCTATTGATTTAACTTACATAAGAGCTTTTAGTTCTGACTCGAGTGTTTTGTCTTTTCAATTCGCACGGGTCAGTCCTAGCGTTTCAGGATTTGAAGACTTTATTTCTGAAGGACGAAGACGAAGATATTATTATTATTATATTATATTGTTCCACTACACTGTATTCCGCTGCACCGATTTTTATTCGTTGGTATGTGAAACTTTGATATATATTGTATAAGTAAAATCAAATATTTTGTAAACAGCTTCATGAACTGTATATTTGATTATTATATTTTATCCTTCCGCTGTGAGATTCTATTAAATTTTATTTCTTTCTTATTTTCCTTATTTACCCCATAACAATCCGCCCTTCCGTATGGTTTGAATTGGCACGTGTGTCGATTTAAAGCATGCGAAAAGGCGGGACGTTACAATTTGCAAGATAGTTTAATTTGGATTTCAGATATCAGTTTGAATTTGGCGATTGAATTTATTGAATTTAATAATTTGAATTTGGGTAAATTATTGAATCTTCGGTTTTAAGCCTGTTAAAAATAATTTGAAGGCTTATAAAATTGATAATGATGATATAGAAGACAATAAAATGGTTGAAATTTAATCTAAAGGTGATTTGTTCAGTTTTAATAATATATCATTTAAATTGAATTTTAAAATAGCCTTCCGGGGCACAGTCTCAGAATTCGACGAAACCAGTTCCAATGAATTCGTAATAGTTAGTTATTATCGGATTTCAATTTTTGTAGCAATCGAAGTTGTCGTTCAACCCTGGCAGCTCAAAACGCGTAGAAACTATTTTAATCGATTTAATTTAAAATTTAGTGTTTATTTCCATAACTCGCGCATATGATCGAATTAGCCTCCGAAACACGTTCCATTGTTTTTGGAATGCGGGTAAAACCTTATAAACGCCAGGCGACACGTGTGATTTGGAATTCATTTGCAAATGCCCGTTAAAATTGAATTTAATATTAAAATAATATTTATAACAACTGTATCTATACACATATTTAGGGGCGAAACCCTATTCCTTTCTCAGCCACCGTTCATTGCTTTTAATAGCCGAGAATCGTTTATCTTCTTCTCCTAATCTCTCCAAATCCACTCATTTATAGCCTAAAGTTCCAACTAGAGAATCGAAGTACTCGTCGAGCTCTACGACGTGAACGGCAGTGATCGCATTTCGAGCAACGATGAAGGAATTATTGAAGCTGATAGGCCGCGCGTTCATACATGTTTTTCGAGGTCAGGGCGCAGCCGAGTGTCGCTAGGTTCTGGGCAAGGGTGGAGCTCGAAGTGGTGGTCCCATTGGTGGCCGCCGATCGTTGTAGATGAAGCCGTGGTGATTGCGTTGGTAAACCCTAGAGGGGCGGCATGGGTTCATTTTTCTCCTGGAACGTTCGCGTGAGGAAGTTAAAGGCTTTGGCCTTGATTAGATCGTGCGGTTGTGATGCGTATGGTAGAAAAAAGAATTTAGTTTAAATTATATTTGAAATCTTTAGAACTGAATAACTATTGCATACGTTATCAGATTCAAACGAAACAGGAAGCGCCGGCATTGCAGTGTCGCATTCTACGCTGCAGTGCAGATCTGGTGACGTTTGGTGCGAGCGGAAATTTTAGAATAAATCGAACGGGCTCGATTTATTGTAAAATATAAAACGCCGATGCCAGGTGAGTAAACCTCACTCACATCTGGATGTCGTTTAATTTAAATAGCTAATATTTAAATTAGTGATTGATTGTTTGAATGTGATAATTATTTTCAGATTTGATCAATATTTATTGTCGTGCTAACATCTGTGGATGCAGGGAAGCAGGTTGGAGGGATCCACTGGATTCCTCACAAATAGGATTATATTTAAAATCTGTGATATATTTCATTTGATATCCCATGATAGATTGATTTAAATTTTGTTATGCTGTGTTATGGTTGGATAATATAATTTGGTATAATGATTGATTTAAATGATTAATTGGATTTATTAATTATAGATAATCAATTTATGGAATAGTTTAAGTATAATGACTTAATGGAAGTAATTAAGGGATTAATTACTCAATGCAGTTAATTAAATAATGTGATTGATCAATTTATTTGTTTAATTAACATAATCACATGATGGTTTGTTAAAGTATGATTACTAAATGTAATTAGGAGTAATTAGCGAGTAGATTAATTAATGGATATTTATTGGATGCTAATTTAATTGGAATGGTAATGTTAATGGAAATGATTTAGGATTAATTACCTTGTGTAATTAATAAGAAGGGTAATTACTTAGTGGAAATAATTAATAATTAATTACTTAGTGTAGTTAATTTAAGAATTGATTAATCAAGTTATTTGATGATAATTAAATAATGTAATTAACTAAGGGTAATTAATCACTAATGTGATTAATGAAGGCTGATTAATGAATAATTAATTTAAGATTTATTATTAAATATAATTAATAATTAAGTGAAGAAGTAATTAAGGATCATTAATTAATGTAATAAATGAGAGTAATTAAAGATTAGTTACTGTAAATGGTTAAGGATAGTTAATTTGTGAAATTAGTTGAAGGATAATTACTCTATTTAATAGAAGATAATTAATCAAGGTGATTAATTAAGATGGATATTTGAAGAATGATTGATTAATTTAAAAAGGTTGTAATTAATTAATGGTTGATTAATCAAAGTTAGGTGATTTATTCTTAAGTAATTGGTTTAATTTAAGCTTATTAAATGAATTATAATAGGGATTAATGATGATTGCTTATGAATGATTGTTTGAGTAAAATATCTGAATTCGATGATATCTATTGGACGATATGCTGTGTTATTCTGTGAGATGAAATGTTTTGTGATATGATATGTTTCGGTGGACTTTTATAATATGGTTATTAGTGATGATGAATTCCTGTGTAAATATTGACTTCTTCTATTTAAAGTTGAATTGTGGTTCACTTAAATAACTTGGCTAAGATGGTATTAAATTCGAAGAGACCGGAGTCGGGTATTAGTAAATACCCGAAACCATTCTGATTCTTTATAAATTGATATGTGAAATCAATAGGCTTGTATGGAATGATTTAAGTGAATTGGACCATTCAATCTAAGTTTTTGGTTCATAGATATTGATGTGTGAAATTAGTGATGTCTATAACAAACTATGAATTTGAAAAATTTACACGAGTTCCCCCGGGTTTAAATAAGTTTTATTCTTTGGTATTTCATGTTAGACGAATTTACTCACGCTGGTTTCCAGCGTGACCCAGGTGTTACTTTGATGTAATGCTCGGGTCAGACCAAGTATTATAGATTTTCAGGTAAGGATATTCTGGAGCTCAGTAGGTGAGATGGATGGCAAGAATGTATGGAGTGTTTCCGCTATATTATATTGTTGTTTATCAAAGACATAATGATTGTGTATATCCAGTGTCTGTATATATGTGTAACTCTGATGTACTATAAATGTATTTGACAAGTACAGAATTCTTTTGTAAATTGTTATTATTTGATATTATATTTTCATCCGCTGCGAATGTGGGAATCTTTGTGGTGTTTCTTCTTCTTCTTCTATCTCTTTCTTCTTTCCCTAACTATCTGGAGTTTTCGGGATTGAAAATTCTCGGTCGTTACAGTTGGTATCAGAGCTGAAGGTTAAGCGAGAACCTTGGCTCTGGCGAGAGTACTCATTAAGGATAGGGTCAGTGTTACCCTAGAATGAGTTGAGTGTGTGTGTGTGTGTGTATATATGTATATATATATATATATATATATATATATATATATATATATATATGAGAGCGTACTTGTTATTTTCTGATATAAAGATTTTAAATGATTTTACATAAGAATATATTTTGATATATATATATATATAAAGCAATATTTCATTCAAAGAAATATTAAGTTAATTGATTGTTAAATTATTGGAATTAAATAGAAATAATGAGAACTAAGTGGTAATAGAAATAAAACAAAACTGAAATCTTGAATTTGGGAAAAGATTCAGAATAAGATAACAATGAATTTGTTTCCAGATATGATAATCTTGGCTATTATCATAAATAGTTATTGTGTTTAATAATGATATATTTGTTAATAAGTAAGCCAAATGAGTAAACTTTTAGGACGAGTATAACTTCTAAATAGAAGTGGGTTTTAAATTGTGGAATTTTAAAACCTAAATCTAGAAACATTTGAATTGTTTCAAAATGTTAGGATAAATTTGTTGTAAATTAAAACCAAAGGGTGTTTAAAATTTAATGTAACTTGGTGTGTAAAGGAAATAAATATGTATATTTGAAATAAACTCTAAGGTTGAGTTTAGAATTTTCCTTGGAATGTGATGTGAAAACCCAAAGTGAGATAGGTTTTGAACTTATAAGTAAGAAAGAATGTTATTAGAAACTTGAAAATTTGATGTGGGAATTCAAATTTGAGTAGGATTGACTGAATGAATGAATTGAATTTAACTTTGGGAAAGTTAAGTAATTTAACAAGCAACCTGAATTTGAAATTTCAAAATGAAATTACGATTAATTCAAAATTTAAATTTATATGAATTGAAATTGGTTTAATTTGAAATTTATTTGAATTAATTGAAATTTTGATTAAAGTTGAATAGTTTCGAATTCAAATGGAATTTGACTTGATTGCGGATAGAAATTGAGGTTAATTCGACTTTGATTGGGGTTAAATCAATTTCAATGGAAACTGAAGTTATTTAAATTGGAGTTGGGTCAATTTAAATGGAAGTGGAAAATTAAATTGAATTGATGGGGAAGTGAACAGTTTTGACTCTGGACTATTTTCAATATAAATTGTTTTAACATAAACCTAGTTTTCCAAGCTATTTATTATATACAACCTTTCTTTTTAAAGCCAAATTATTTTACATCTTTTTACAATTCTTTTTGAAACTATTTAGCAATTTTTCGAATGTTTTATAAACTAATTACTATTTTACAAATTAATTACTATTTTTCAACTATTTTGCAATTATCTAAAATTTCTGAAACTATTTAACTATTTTCCTACTATATTACAATTACTTAACTATTTTATAGCTATGTTACAAATTAATAATTGTTTTTCAACGATTTATCTATTTTAAAATTTTCAAGCTATTTACTAAATATAAACTGGTCATAGTTCAAACTGTTATTGTTTAAATACCCAAGTGAGGTAAGAATTGAAGTGATAATCCAAATGGGGATTAAGGCAAATGTGAATAAGTGAATAAAATCAAAGTGAGGATGAATAGAAAGGGAATTGATTTGACTAATAATCAATGAAGATAAAGACGTAAGATGTACATATATTATTCTATTCGCAAGTGATTTAATCCAGATTCGAGCACAGAATTTCGAGATTGTTATATCGATCCGAGTTGGGATTTTTCACTCGATTTTCAATGGCGAACCTGAATATGGATTGTTGATTGGTTCTAGATATTCTCTATCATAGTTATGGCTATGCAAGGAGAATGACGGTTTTTGATCAAGAAACTAGATCTGAGTCCGCACTAGGAAGTCGGGTGGATGATACTAATTCGGAAGTGAAATTATGTGATCAAGTGAGCGATCAGATTAGTATTGCCTAAGGATGATAGGTGTATATCGTATGGCTTTGAATGAAATTGATATCGAAAATTTGTGGATAAGAAATGCGAATTGGTTTTTGAAATGAAAGGTATATTTTGTGAAACATATGATGAAGTAAAGTGGAAATTTGATATTTCCATGGAAAAAAAATTTACTTCGTGGAAGTAAGTAAAATAGTAAGTGACTTTATAGAGTAATCAAATTTGAATATTTGATTTCGAATAAACAAAGTTACGTATCTTTGTTATATAAGATAAATCCCCACTTGTTGAATCTATTGTCGAAAAAAAAGGATTTTGAAGGTGTTTGAAGTATAACAGGAGTTTTATACAAGTTTGAAATGATCCAATGTTTTTAAAAAAAATTATATATATCTATATATATAAAGGATCTTATGAGGATTTTGGGAAAAGGTTTTGGGAACCTTTGGATTTGGAAAGGCTTTTGATTTTTAGGTAAAATGAATATTGGAATTTGGAAAGCCTAATTTAAGAATTATTGATTTTGGATAATAGATTTTGAGAAAAGGTGATTTATATGAGATTCATGCTAGGTGTATGATTTTGATTATACTATATGTGTATAGTATAAAGTGTTTTGATAATGGCTCTGGGGAAAAAGGTGCTCCCTTGAAGTGAACTTCTCAGGAGTGCCGTAGGATGGTTATGCTTTGAACCCTAAGGGGGGAAATTCTAAAGTTGATCCTGTGAGGAGTCCGGACAAAACTAGTTCCTGAGGATTATGAATAGAGTGTAGCAAAAGTCGGGAGAGCTGATGCCTACAGAGTCATTCGGGTTACGCTATGACGACAGTGTAACTCGATGTCACCGAGATCTACTACAGACCATAGCGAAAGTCGTGTGTGCTGCTGAGAGCAAACAGTCTGCGTTTGATTTTATATCGGTAGACTGCGACCTTTGGTAGCATAGCGAAAGTCGTATGTGCCGCTGAGAGCCAAAAGTCTACATTTGATTTTACACCGGTAGACTGCGACCTATGTGAGAGTGGAGAAGTTTCATTTTGACAGCGAAAATCGAGGGCACTGATGCCTACAGTTACATGGACTTTTACTGCGATGGCAACGTAACCCAGGAATGTAACTGCGATCTGTTGTGGGTTCCATGGAGTAATCGAAGGGCGCGGAGTGCCTACAGTTACATGGACTTTTGTTTTGATGGCAACGTAACCCATGATGTAACCGCGACCATGGATGTAACGACCCGTATTTTTACAGATCGAAGGATCCTATAATTGTTGTTATTAGGTCGTTAGTGTTGTTAAGTCGTTCAGAGTTAAGTCGTCCAGGGTTTAGGTCGTGTAGTGGCTTAGGTCGGTGGAGCGAATTAGGAGTTGGAGCGACCTATAGAACTGACCGACCTATAGGAGTGAGCGACTTAATGGGATAGTGGCGAGGTGACTTAGTGTTAGGTCGCGACCATAGTTAAGTCGCTAAAGGCGCATAAGTTAAGTCGTTAGGTCGTTGAGCCATGGAAGGTCTTAGGCGGGGGGCACTGCTAAGTCGTAGGTCGTGGAACTGTTAAGTCGCGAGCGACTTAAGGGCGAGCGACTTATGGTTTGGCCTATACATACACGTGCTTCCTTCACTTTTTGGGATCCGGATTTTGAAGCAACGAAGTGCTGCTATTTTGAGAGCTTGAGTGCTACACTTCTTCACTTCTTATCTCTTCTCTAATCTAGTGCTTCCTTCCATCCAAGATTGTAGATCAAATCGAAGATCTAAGAGCCAAAATTTAAGATCTACATTCTTCAAAGAGAGACTTCATCGTTTGAAGCGGAATTTTGACGGATCAAGCTAGATCCTTCGCTGTCCGAATCTGGAGTTTGTTGCTTTTGAGGTGTTTAGGTGATTCGGTGAGTGGTGGTTATCTCTCACACGGACCCAAAGGAGTATATCGGATTGGTGGTTTGATTTTGTGTTAAAGTAGCGGTTTCATGCATTTCTGTAAAACCTAAGTATAGATTCATTGTTCATGAAGATTTGACATCCATTTTAGTACATGTTAACCTATGCAAGTTCATCCATTAAGTTGTAGAAATAATACTTATGATCCATGCTTGTTAGATTTGGAATCTTTATTTACAAGATTGCCATTTTGTTATAATTGCTTTTAGATCTTGTTTGAATGCTTGATTACTTGGATTAATGATTGATTTGATTGATTAGTTGATTAGTGATTGAATTTGGACAAGTATGGTCGGAGATGATTCAAAAGCTAAGGGGAAGGCTCTTGAATAAGGAAAGCAGCTCGTTGCATATGTGGCGGATGTTGAAGCTCATATGGATAGATTTGATGATGATGTTGATGGGCTTTGCTATGATGAGATGAGGCGAAGCATGATAGGATGATGCCTTGGTATAATCCAGATGGGATCATTCCAAGCAGGTTGATAAAGGTTGGCTTGAGAGGCGCTTGAGCTAGTATGGAAATAGTCGTGAAGGAGGATGACTAGAAGGCTGAGATCTCATCGTTGTTGAAGATTCTAGCAGGCTCAAAGCAAGAGTACGCTGGGCAGATTCGATAGTCCCAATCGACTAATAGTTGATGGTCGAGTACTCTGGGCAGATTCGATAGTCCTAGGCACGGGTCACGACGACGTGCAGAGTTCTGTCTAGAACCGGGGTTACCATTAGCCCTTGACGGATGGATGAAAGAATGAGCCAGTCATTCAATTAATGGTGATATCGAGGCAATGATAACAGTGATAGCCAGAGTCATGGATGTTTGGATGATTTGGTTGTATCGTCACTTGATCTCAAGAGCGATGTTTTGTGGGTGTTTATCTGATCCTGGTTTAGGCCTTGGGGGTTTGTGCTTGGAAAACATCGACCTTTACTCGAGTGATAATTGTTTTACTTTAAATGTCTGCTTTGCTATGTTTATTTCTGCTTAGTGGGTCTGGGGGCTATCACTGTAGAAAGAGGTGGAGTGGGAGGGTTGGATTCCTATTCCTTTTTCCTTTATGCTCTTTTGGTATGTTGTTAGTTAATTTACCGCTCAATAAGACTGTTGTCTGACTCAAGGTTTTATGTTCAACTCTTATTACCTTGGGCGGTTCATCCATTTTGGGATGGGCAGACTAGGTAGCAGGTGACAGGTGCTGTTCTTAGTGACCAACGCTGTTGATGACGAAGACGAGCTGGAGGCTTTTGCATATTGTTTTCCTTACTATATGTACTGGATGTTCCACTGCTTGTATGATTCTCTGAGTGTTATGTAGTGAGGCTTGATGTATTGACTATTCAGATGTTTGTATCAAATTGTTTTGTAGTGTATTGATGAGATTCTATTTAGTGAAGCTTCACTCTATATATATTTCTCTATTGTATTTTATCCCTGTGCTGTGAGTAATACGATAGAGTTTATTGTTTTACGTTAACCCTGATGATCGTACATGGTGGCCTGGCACACTTTTCAGCGCACTATTTCCTTGTTTAGTGCAGGAGTTATGGGCGGTCGTCACATTTGGTATCAGAGCTTTGGTTAGTCGATTTTAGCCAATGCTCGCTGACGTAACTACGTATGAGAGACGTAATTGTATTTTGATGGATGATTACTATATATAATATAGTAGCTTAGAAGGATTTGAACCTCTTATGCAGTTGTTTCTCAAGGTGTACTAATCATTCTTTTATAGATATTAAGAATGAGTCGAAGAGGGAGACCTGCTACTAGGGAAGGCCGTGATTCTGAGGGGGCTGCTGATTATGCTACTATGTTTGAGGCCATGACGACTTCGATCATGAGAAGGATGCCAGCTCCAGGGCCAACAGTAGATGTTGGAGTTCAAGTTCAAACTCCAAAACAGGTGGATTTTGCTAAGCTGTGTAAAGACTATACTGCTCTTAGAGGAAAGGTTTTCTTGGGAACAGAATCAACCATAGAAGTCCAGCGATGGATAGATGCTTGTAGAAGGATCTTTGGTGATTTGGGAATCGAGGATGTATCCAAAAGGAAGCTTGCATCAAGACAGCTTCAGGGAAGAGCTTCTGATTGGTGGAACTCTATCACCATCGATACTCCAAAGGAAGAAATTACTTGGGAGCAATTCCAAGTCAGATTTGAAGCTAAGTTCATTTCTACAGCTCAGAAATCCGTTCTGCTTAAGAAATTTGTGGAACTCAAGCAAGGTGGAAAACCAGTACTTGAGTATGTTTCGGAGTTTGAAGCCTTGTCCAAGTATGCTCGGTCATATATTGAATCTCCTTATCAGAAGAATGAGAAGTTTGTGACAGGCTTGGACACTTACCTTGGGTTGCAGTTGATGGATCATTTGGACGATCCGTTTGAGAAGCTTGTGGAGAAGGATCTCAGGCATGAGAATCTGTTTCCTAAGGAAGGATCTGTTGTTGCTGTGACCAAGAAAGATTCTGAACCACGGCAAGGTGGGAACAAGAAGAGGAAGCAGCGGCAACAGAAGGGTAAGGATGGCCAGAAGAAGCCGAAGGGCGAAGTGACCGGCTACAATTGCCAGCAGAAGGGCCATTTCTCCAGAGATTGTAAGAATCCAAAGGTGCCGGTGAAGTGCCACAACTGTTACAAGCTGGGGCATATCAGGAAGAATTGTCTAGAACCGAGGAAGGACAAACAGATTGTGCAAGCCTATGCTTTGGGAGCAGTGCCATCACCTTCAAAAGCTCCTACTGCAGAAGAGAAAGGAAAGAGTGTGGTGGTACAAGGTACCCTTTCCATTTGTGGTATTCCAGTTAGAGTGTTATTCGATACTGGAGCATTGCATTTCTTTGTTTGTAATGAACTTGTAGGCCGGTTGGGTTTAGAACCAGATATTGTTGATAGACCATTGGTTGTGACTAATCCAGTTGGGGGTTCGTCCTGTTTGTGTATGCTATGTCGTGGTCTAATTGTATCGAGTCATGACTGCTCTTTTGTTTGTGATTGTTTTGTTCTAAACTTTGCGGGGTTTGGAATTATTTTGGGTATGGACTGGCTTAGGAAGTATGCGGCAAAGGTTGATTGTGAAAGGCTGGAGGTGACAGTCGAGAATGTGGAAGGGCGAAAGGTTGTGATACGATGTAAGCATGAGGAAGGCGTCTTCTTGAGCTTCATGTATTCGCTGGTTGTTCCACGGGATGGACTGTCATCGATGCCAATTGTGAATGGATTTGAGGATGTCTTTGATGAGGTCAAAGGGTTACCGCCGCATAGAGAGATCGAGTTCGCATCGATCTAGTTGAGGGAGCCAGACCTGTTGTGATGCCTCTTAGGCGGATGGCGCCTAGGGAACGGCAAGAGTTGAAGGTGCAACTTGATGATCTTTTACAAAAAGGATTCATTCGGCGTAGTGTGTCCGAATGGGGTGCACCAGTTGTGTTTGCAACCAAAGCGGATGGATCATTAAGATTATGTGTGGATTATCGTGAGCTGAATAAAATGAGTAAGAAGAACAAGTATCCATTGCCGAGAATAGATGACTTGTTTGATCAGCTTCACGAAGCCTAGGTGTTTTCTCAGATGGATTTGGCAACGGGATTTCACCAATTAAGAGTGTCAAAGGATAGTGTGCCGAAGACTGCTTTTAGGACACCATCAGGTTTCTATGAGTGGTTAGTAATGCCGTTTGGATTGACCAATGCGCCAGCATATTTTGTGGATCTTATGAATAGAGTGTTCAAGGATCAGTTGAACAAGTTCGTACTTGTGTTCGTAGATGATATTTTGATTTATTCCAGAACTGAAGAAGAGCACAAGACGCACTTGCGTATTGTTTTGGAGACCCTACGAAAACATCAGCTGAAGGCTATGTTTTCGAAGTGTCACTTCTGGAAGAGTGAAGTGAGGTTCTTAGGTCATATTATCTCTGGAAATGGAATAGCGGTTGATCCCGCCAAGGTGGCAGTAGTCCAGGATTAGGTTAGACCTAAAAATGCATTTGATGTGAGAAGTTTTCTTGGATTAGCAGGATATTATCGTCGGTTTATCAAAGACTTTTCCAAGATAGCTGCACCATTAACAGGATTGATGAAAAAGAACCAAGCATTCAGATGGGATGATAAGTGTGTGCAAGCTTTCGGAATCCTGAAAGAGAGACTAACAAGTGCTCCTGTTTTGATTATTCCAAGTGGAAATGATGAGATGGTGGTTTACATCGATGCATGTGGTACTGGACTTGGAGGAGTGCTAATGCAGAAGGATAAAGTTGTTGCATTTGCAAGTCGACAGCTGAAGCCGCATGAAAAGAATTATCCGACTCATGATTTGGAGGTAGCGGCGGTTGTATTTGCTTTGAAGATGTGGAGACATTACCTATTGGGAGTCCGATTTGAGTTGTTTACAGATCATAAGTCATTGATGTATCTTTTCTCCTAGAAAGATTTGAATCTTCGACAACAACGATAGCTAGAGTTTTTAACATCATATGATTTTGGTATAGCCTATACTCCGGGAAAAGGTAACGCAGTGGTAGATGCGTTAAGTCGAAGACATGCAGAATTGGGAGCCATGTTTTCAGAATGGAAGAGCCTTGAGTATTTGGCTGGATTTGACTTCAGGCCTAGATGTGAATTGGAACCTGAGATGTTGGCAAACTTATCGATAAGACCCAATCTTGTGGAAAGAATTGGCAAGAGCCAAAAGCGAGGCGATAAGCTTGTCAAGATTATTCGTGATTTGGAATCTGGATTGGACCCAGAAAAGGGTAAAGGATTCGAAATCGATCGAGAGGGTTGGCTTCGGAAACAAGGATGACTGGTTGTTCCCGATATAGATGAATTGAGGAATGAAGTTCTGAAGGAGAGTCATCACTCAAAGTTAACAATTCATCCAGGTGGAAATAAGATGTACCGGAATATGAAGAGAACCTATTATTGGGAAGGTATGAAGAAGGATGTTGGAAATTTTATTTCCAAATGCATGAACTGCCAGTTGGTAAAAGCCGAACAGAAGAAGCCAAGTGGATCACTTCAGCTATTAGAAGTTCCTACATGGAAGTGGGAGAAAATATCGATGGATTTTATCGATGGGTTACCTAGAACCAGAGCAGGAAATGAAGGGATTTGGGTCATCGTAGACCGTTTGACTAAGAGTGCAAGATTGATTCCTGTTCGATTAACCAGGACTGCAACGAAATTGGCTGAGCTATATGTTAAGTGGATAGTTCGATTCCATGGTATTCCGAAAAGCATAGTGCGCGATCGAGACCCATTGTTCACTAGTGGATTTTGGAAGAGCTTTCAGGAAGTTTTGGGAACCGAGTTGTGTATGAGTATAGCTTATCACCCTCAAACAGATGGTCAGACCGAGAGAGTCAATCGAGTTTTGGAAGATCTCCTCAGAGCATGTGTTTTGGACTTCGGAGGATCATGGTAAGATTATTTTCATTTGGTGGAATTCTCGTATAATAACAGTTACCAGTCAAGCATTGGTATGGCACCGTATGAAGCATTGTATGGAAGACCATGTAACTCTCCGACATGTTGGTTGGAAACAGGAGAAAAGTTGATGCTTGGGCCAGAAATGATTCGACAGACTTTTGATTGTATAGAGATCATTCGGCGATGAATGAAGGCAGCCCAAGACCGTCAGAAAAGCTGTGCCGATAAGCGTCGTAAGGATTTGGAATTCGACGTAGGTGATATGGTTTTTGTGAAGATTTCTCCACTGAAGAATGTTATTCGATTCGGGAAGAAAGGGAAACTGACTCCGAGATTTGTTGGACCATTCCCAATCATCGAGCGAATTGGAAAGCCCGCCTATAAATTGGAATTACCATAAAAGATGCCGGGTGTGCACAATGTTTTTCCTGTATCGTATCTATGGAAGTATGTGCACAACTCGAATACGGTGGTTTCTGCTAATAGTTGTGAGGACTTTGAGATTGATCCAATTGTTGAGAGACCTCGTAAACCACTTTGTGTTGGGGAAACTGACACGAAACAGCTTAGGAGGAAGGTAGTCAAGTTGCTCAAGATACAATGGAGTGATGATGTTAACGACTGTACATGGGAGGAGGAAGAAAGGATGAAGGCAGCTCATCCTGAACTCTTCAAGGTATGACCGAGAGGTGTCGTGACATCGCATGACATTGTAACTTGTTCTAGTCTTAGAATCGTGCATGCTAGGCAAGTAATTGGATGCATGGTTTGTTGATTGCTATGGATGGTAGGCATGGAGAATAGTTTTGGTTGCTCTTGTTTGTTTGGAATTTCGGGGGCGAAATTCCTAAGGGGGAGAGAATGTAACGACCCGTATTTTTAGGATCGAAGGATCGTAGAATTGTTGTTATTAGGTCATTAGTGTTGTTAAGTCGTTCAGAGTTAAGTCGTCCAGGGTTTAGGTCGTGCAGTGGCTTAGGTCGGTGGAGCGAATTAGGAGTTGGAGCGACCTATAGGAGTGACCGACCTATAGGAGTGAGCGACTTAATGGGATAGTGGTTGAACGAGTTACCGACCTAAGGGAGATAGGTCGGTGAAGCGACTTAAGGTAGTTAGCGGCTTAAGGAGGGTAGCGACCTAGTGGTGAGCGTTGTGTTGAAGTTAGGTCGTAAGCGACCTATGATAAGTCGCTATGTTTAGTTAGGTCGCGAGGTGACTTACTGTTAGGTCACGACAATAGTTAAGTCGCTAAAGGCGCATAGGTTAAGTCGTTAGGTCGTTGAGCCGTGGAAAGTCTTAGGTCGGGGGCACTGCTAAGTCGTAGGTCGTTGAACTGTTAGTCGCGAACGACTTAAGGGCAAGCAACTTATGGTTCGGCCTATAAATACACGTGCTTCCTTCACTTTTTGGGATCCGGATTTTGAAGCGACGAAGTGCTGCCATTTTGAGAGCTCGAGTGCTACACTTCTTTACTTCTTATCTCTTCTCTAATCTAGTGCTTCCTTCCATCCAAGATTGAAGATCAAATCGAAGATCCAAGAGCCAAAATTGAAGATCTACATTCTTCAAAGAGAGACTTCATCGTTTGAAGCGGAATTTTGACGGATCAAGCTAGATCCTTCGCTGTCCGAATCTGGAGTTTGTTGCTTTTGAGGTGTTTAGGTGATTCGGTGAGTGGTGGTTATCTCTCACACGGACCCAAAGGAGTATATCGGATTGGTGGTTTGATTTTGTGTTAAAGTAGCGGTTTCATGCATTTCTGTAAAACCTAAGTATAGATTCATTGTTCATGAAGATTTGACATCCATTTTAGTACATGTTAACCTATGCAAGTTCATCCATTAAGTTGTAGAAATAATACTTATGATCCATGCTTGTTAGATTTGGAATCTTTATTTACAAGATTGCCATTTTGTTATAATTGCTTTTAGATCTTGTTTGAATGCTTGATTACTTGGATTAATGATTGATTTGATTGATTAGTTGATTAGTGATTGAATTTGGACAAGTATGGTCGGAGATGATTCAAAAGCTAAGGGGAAGGCTCTTGAATAAGGAAAGCAGCTCATAGCATATGTGGCGGATGTTGAAGCTCATATGGATAGATTTGATGATGATGTTGATGGGCTTTGCTATGATGAGATGAGGCGGAGCATGATAGGATGAAGCCTTGGTATAATACAGACGGGATCATTCCAAGCAGGTTGATAATGGTTGGCTTGAGAGGCGCTTGAGCTAGTATGGAAATAGTCGTGAAGGAGGATGACTAGAAGGCTAAGATCTCATCGTTGTTGAAAATTCTAGCAGGCTCAAAGCAAGAGTACGCTGGGCAGATTCGATAGTCCCAATCGACTAATAGTTGATGGTCGAGTACTCTGGGAAGATTCGATAGTCCTAGGCACGGGTCACTACGACGTGCGGAGTTCTATCTAGAACCGAGGTTACCATTAGCCCTTGACGGACGGATGAAAGAATGAGGCGGTCATTCAATTAACGGTGATATCGAGGCAATGATAACAGTGATAGCCAGAGTCATGGATGTTTGGATGCTTTGGTTGTATCGTCACTCGGTCCTAAGAGCGATGTTTTGTGGGTGCTTATCTGATCCTGGTTTAGGCCTTGGGGGTTTGTGCTTGGAAAATATCGACCTTGACTCGAGTGATAATTGTTTTACTTTAATTGTCTGCTTTGCTATGTTTATTTCTGCTTAGTTGGTCTGGGGGCTATCACTGTAGAAAGAGGTGGAGTGGGAAGGTTGGATTCCTATTCCTTTTTCCTTTATGCTCTTTTGGTATGTTGTTAGTTAATTTATCGCTCACTAAGACTGTTGTCTGACTCAAGGTTTTATGTTCAACTCTTATTACCTAGGCTGTTCATCCATTTTGAGATGGGCAGACTAGGTAGCATGTGACAGGTGCTGTTCTTAGTGACCAACGTTGTTGATGACGAAGACGAGCTGGAGGCTTTTGCATATTGTTTTTCTTACTATATGTACTGGATGTTCCGCTGCTTGTATGATTCTCTGAGTGTTATGTAGTGAGGCTTGATGTATTGACTATTCAGATGTTTGTATCAAATTGTTTTGTAGTGTATTGATGAGATTCTATTTAGTGAAGCTTCACTATATATATATTTCTCTATTGTATTTTATCCCTTCGCTGTGAGTAATACGATAGAGTTTATTGTTTTACTTTAACCCTGATGATCGTCCATGGCGGCCTGGCACACTTTTCAGCGCACTATTTCCTTTTTTAGTGCAGGAGTTATGGGCGGTCGTCACAATGGATGGGGGTGATGATTTCCAGAACATTCTCACTAAAGATATTTCCTCTATTTTCAAAAACCGTTCTCTATATTTTCAATAAACTTATTTTCTCAAGTATTTTCACTGGGTGTTGAAAACGGATTTACCAAGTACTTGTAGATTTTTTGTCCTATGCCTGATCAACGTATGACCAAATTTCTGTGAGAACAAGGATAGATTAGTTGAGACATCGAGTTATAAGAAGTATTTTTTATAAAAAGCTATTTTAATAGTATTATGTGAATTTAAAAGTGTTTCTAAAATTTTAAAATAAAAGAGTAAACCAGTTAGCTAAATAAATTAGCAAAGTGAGTATGTTAATAAGATTTAAATTGGTTAAATAGAAGTTGAATTGGGAGTTATTAATGGAGTTTGGAAATGAAAACTTGAGTTATAAATTAAATTGACTTGAATTGTTAGTAAATTTAATACAATTGGAATATTGTCGAATAAAAAGGAAGTTGGATTAAAAAAAATGGTTGGAATTGCAAATTAAGTTCAAGAAGGTAGAAATAAATTGAAAATGGCCTTGTAATTAGTTAATGAGTCGTGAATGAATTGTAATTGGAAATTAAATTTATAATAACTAATCAAATAAATTTGTAGATTGAAATGAGATTTTATTGAAGTAGAAGCAAGTTAAATTGAAAAGGAAAATTTATTTTGCAAATGAAGTGAGCTTAAGTTTTGAAGTTGGACTAAATTAGAGTAAATTAACATAGGTTTAAAATTTATAGAAGCTCGACTACAAGTAGGAAGGGTAAACCATTAAATAAAAGCTTTGGTTGAATTAATTTGGGATTGGTTAGTAGTATACAAGCATGGAACGTATCGAGCTAAATAAAATGGTTGGGAATGAATAAAATGGAAGGAATTAACTATAAATTGAGTTGGAATCAATTTAAATTTGTTTTAAAACTTAAGTAATTATTTATTCACATGGATATCATCGAATTACGTAGAATGAATTGTCGTTTGACGTAAATGAAAGTAATTGAAATTCTGTGAGTTGAGAGAAGTTAAATAAATTAATTTTGAAATTAATTGAATTGAATATGAGCTTGTTTGGGTTAAAAATAAATTGAATGTAAGAAATTAAGTTGCAAACCAATAAAATTGAATGAAATGGAATATGAATTGGTTGAAAGCAATTGAATTAGCTTTAAAATCATATAAATCGCTTATGGAAAGTTTTTGGTGCATGTTGCTTATGAAATGCATGTGTTTAGCTATTGAAAGTAAGTGAAATGCTAATAAATTTCATATATTTAGTTATTACATGTTTGAATTGAGTAAGTACAGGTACCGGGACGCCGTTTGGTTGGATTTGGGTGCGCTGATTGCTTAAATAATAAGTCGCTTGCTTAAAAATGCTAAGTAAAGGTAGGCCTATGCAATAAAAATAGGAAATATGAAATGTTTTGTTTTTCCGACCGTATGGGTCGATATATATATATATATATCTCTTGTCAAATTGCAAAAGCTCCTCCGTACAAAAGAAACTCTACCAAAATTTTCAGAAAATTTTGGCAGATTTAGAAAATTTTTGGAAAATTTTTGAAATTTTTTGTTAGCGACAAAAGATTTCCACTTGGAATTGAAATAAGGGATTTTGGAAATGGAAAATTGAAACTAATTGTTTAGTTGAAACTTTTGAAAGGAAATGCGCAAAATGATTTTAAATGTTGTAATTGGACATTATTGCTAAATAGGATATACAGCTATGTTAAGACAAAGGATAAATGGATGTTTTTGTTTTCAGAAGATAATTTTAATTTCCCGACTAAAAAGGTATGTGTTTAAATTTCTGTATGAAATTTGATTGGGTTTTTGATCTAGCCACTTGGCCTTTTGTTTTCTTTTAAAATCTGGGGGCCCGTAGAGGCATTTTGTAGTTGTACTGAGCTAGCTACGCAAAGGAGACATTGGTGAAAATTTTTGAAAATTTAGAGAGTTAGAAATATTTTGAGAAAGTTTTGATAATTTAAATTTGGATTTAAATTTAAATTTGAATTGTTAATTAAATAATATTATTGGGACTTAAGGATAAGTCTGGAAAGCTAGAAAATGGGTTAGTGTGTCTTTAATAAAAAGTTTGTTTTGAGAATTGTTTGGAATTGTTTGGTTTTGGGAAAAAATAAATGGGTATTGGACCATTCTTCTTAACTAGCAATTTCGGGGACGAAATTTTTTAAGGGGGGAGGAATGTGACGACCCGAAATTTTTAGGCATTTGAAATTGGAACATTTAATTAGTTTTAAGTATTTGCAAGATAGTTTAATTTGGATTTCAGATATCAGTTTGAATTTGGCAATTGAATTTATTGAATTTAATAATTTGAATTTGGATAAATTATTGAATCTTCATTTTTAAGCCTGTTAAAAATAATTTAAAGGCTTATAAATTTATAATGATGATACTAAAGATAATGGAATGGTTGAAATTTAATTTAAAGGTGATTTGTTCAGTTTTAATAATATATCATTTAAATTTAATTCAAAAATAACCTTTCGGGGGCACAGTCTCGGAATTCGACGAAACTAATTCCATTAGATCCGTAATAGTTAGTTATTATCGGATTTTAATTTTCGTAGCAATCAGAGTTGTCGTTTGACCCTGGCAGCTCAAAATGCATAGAAACTATTTTAATCGATGTAATTTAAAATTTAGCGTTTATTTCCGTAACTCATGCATATGATCGAATTAGCCTCCAAAACACGTTCCATTGTGTTCAGAATGCAGGTAAAACCTTATAAACGCCAGGCGGCACGTGTGATTTGTAGTTCGTTTGTAAATGCCCGTCAAAATTGAATTTAATATTAAAATAATATTTATAACAATTGTATATATACACGTTTTTAGGGCCGAAACCCTATTCCTTTCTCAGCCTCCGTTTATTGCTTTTAATTGCCGAGAATCGTTTATCTTCTTCCCCTAATCTCTCCAAATCCACTCACTTATAGCTTAAATTTCCAACTATAGAATCGAAGTACTCGTCTAGCTCTACGAAGTGAACGGTGGTGATCGTGTTTCGAGCAACGACGAAGGAATTATCGAAGCCGACAGGCCACGCGTTCGTACATGTTTTTCGAGGTCAGGGCGTAGCCGAATGTCGCGAGGTTCTGGGCAAGGGTGGAGCTCGAAGTGGTGGTCCCATTGGTGGTCACCGATCGTTGTAGATGAAGCCGTGGCGGTCGCGTTGGCAAACCCTAAAGGGGCGGCATGGGTTCGTTTTTCTCCTGGAACGTTTGCATAAGGAAGATAAAGGCTTCAGCCTTGATTAGATCGCGCGGCTGTGATGCCTATGGTAAAAAAAAGAATTTAGTTTAAATTATATTTGAAATCTTTAAAACTTAATAACTATTGCATACATTATCAGATTCAAACGAAACAGAAGCACCGAAATCGCAATGTCGCAATTTACGCTGCAATGCAGATCTAGAGACGTTTGGTGCGAGCAGAAATTTTAGAATAAATAGTGCAGATCTAGAGACGTTTGGTGCGAGCGGAAATTTTAGAATAAATCGAATGGGCTCGATTTATTTTAAAATTTGAAATGCCGATGCAAGGTGAGTAAAGGTCACTCCCATCTGGATGTTGTTCAATTTATATAGCTAATATTTAAATGAGTGATTGATTGTTTGAATGTGATAATTATTATTAGATTTGATCAATATTTATTATCGTGCTAACATCTATGGATGCAGGGAAACAGGTTGGAGGGATCCACTGGATTCCTCACAAATAGGGTTATATTTAAAATCTGTGATATATTTCATTTGATATCCCGTGATAGATTAATTTTAAATTTTTTTATGCTGTGTTATTATTGGATAATATATTGGTATAATGATTAATTTAAATGATTAATTAGATTTATTAGTCAAAGATAATCAATTTATGGAATAATTTAAGTATAATGACTTAATGAAAGTAATTAAGGGATTAATTAGTAGTTAATTAAATTTTGTGGTTTATCAAGTTGATTTATTTTTTTAATTAACATAATTACATGATGGTTTGTTAAAGTATGATTACTGAATGTAATTGGAAGGAGTAATTACCGTGTAGATTAATTAATGGATATTTATTGGATGCAAATTCAATTGAAATGGTAATTTTAATGGAAATGATTTGGGATTAATTACCTTGTGTAATGAATAAGAAGGGTAATTACTTAGTGGAAGTAATTAATAATTAATTACTTAGTGTAATTGATTTAAGAATTGATTAATAAAATTATTTGATGATAATTAAATAATGTAATTAATTAAGGGTAATTAATTACTAATGTGACTAATCAAGGCTGATTAATAATTAATTGATTTAAGATTTATTATTAAATGTAATTAATAATTAATTGAAGAAGTAATTAAGGATCATTTATTAATGTAATAAATGAGAGTAATTAAAGGTTAATTACTGTAAATGGTTAAGGATAGTTAATTTGTGAAATTAATTGAAGGATAATTACTCTATGTAATTGAAGATAATTAATTAGGGTGATTAATTAAGATGGATATTTGAAGAATGATTGATTAATTTAAAAAGGTTGTAATTAATTAATGGTTAATTAAGCAAAGTTAGGTGATTTATTCTTAAGTAGTTGATTTAATTTAAGCTAATTAAATTAATTATAATATGGATTAACTTTGATTGCTTATGAATGATTGTTTGAGTAAAATATCCAAATTGGACGATATCTATTGGATGATATGTTGTGTTATTCTGTGAGATGAAATGTTTTGTGATATGATATGTTTGGGTGGACATTTATAATGTGGTTATTAATGATGATGAATTCATGCGTAAAAATTGACTTCAGGTATTTAAAGTTGAATTGTGGTTCACTTAATTAACTTAGCTAAGATGGTATTAAATTCAAAGAGACCGAAGTCGGATATTAGTAAATACCCGAAACCACCTCGATTCTTTATAAATTGATATGTGAAATCAATAGGCGCGTATGGAATGATTTAAGTGAATTGGACCATTCAATCTAAATTTTTGGTTCATAGATATTGATGTGTGAAAGTAGTGATGTCTATAACAAATTGTGAATTTGAAAATTTAGACGAGTTACCCCGACTTTAAATAAGTTTTATGCTTTGTTATTTCATGTTAGACGAGTTTACTCAAGCTGGTTTCCAGCCTGACTCGGGTGTTACTTTGATGTAGTGCTTGGGTCAGACCGAGTATTACAGATTTTCAGGTAAGGACGTTCTGGAGCTCAGGAGGTGAGCTGGATGGCAAGAACGTATGGAGTGTTTCCTCTATATTATATTGTTGTATATCTAAGACATGATGATTGTGTATATCCAGTGTCTGTATATATGTGTAACTCTGATGTATTATTAATTTATTTGACAGATACAGAATTCTTTTGTAAACTATTATTATTTGATATTATATTTTCATCCGCTGCGAATGTGAGAATCTTTGTGGTGTTTCTACTTCTTCTTCTTCTATGTCATTCTTCTTTCCCTAACTATCTGGAGTTTTCGGGATTTAAAATTCTGGGTCGTTACACAAAAGATGTGATTATTGAACATTAAATTAATTAAAAGAAATGAGAAAAACTTGTATAACTTCCAACTGCATTCTTCAGGCATATATATAACTTACCAAATATTAAAAGTTCTAATGTTTAATAAAAAAAGGTAAAGAATATTATACAAGTATAAAACTTGAAGCAATGAAAGTATTCGATGAAATTCTTTAATAAATAAGAATTTGATGTTGTAGTTGTTATAAACTTAAGTATAATTGAAAGGCTACTAATTTAATATAGTAGGAAGGTAAGTATTATAGATAAATGAAAATTTGCAGGAAACAAATGTAAATTAAAAAGATAAGTATTATATGAAAGAAAAGGAAATCAAACAACAAAGGTCATGAAATGAAATTGAAAATTTAACTTAATTTATTGTTTGTAATTGTTGTTTGTTTGGTTTTTGGTTTTTTAGGCTATGATATTTTATAATTTATTGGATATATGAGTAATCTATTTAGTTTCATCTAAGACTGTTGAGTAAATGGTGCACTTAATAGTTTATTTTTCATTCTGTACAATTTAATGTCTTTGAACCCGAATAACTATTTGTTTTGTTTGATATGGATGGATAACTGATGTGTGTTGATTCTATATGATGGTTGTTTGCTTGTTGCAAGTGATGGTTGTTATGTTGATTTGTTTTTTATTGGTTCAAACAACTTTAAACATTTCATGTTATATAATTATCAACTATTTTTAGATTATAGAAGCGAAATACAGGTTATGGAAGCAATGACTACTGCTTTTGGTTTCATAATTAAGCGTGAATTGCCCGACTAATAGCTACGTTCTCGGAATACGGTTTATAGCGTTATTATATTGTTTTTCCCTTGTTGGGATATATTATTTTGAAATTATATGTTATATATTGTTATATTTGATATTATATTTTCTCCTCAACCTCTCCGTACAAAGGAGACTCTGCCGAAATTTTCCCTAAATCTTGGACATAGAAATTTTTTGAAAATGTTTTCTAAACGTTATTTATTTGAGTATAAAATGATATAATTGGTATATTTTATTTAAATTAATTTATTTTGTAAATTTATTTATTTATAAATTTAATATTTTAATTAAGATATATTGATTTCTTAATTCTTCTTTTCCCTTCTTTTTCCTTTTAGGGGATGTAAAGTTTTGAGTTGGGGAGAGTGTAACGACCCATAATTTTGATAAATAAATTGGTTAATTTAATAAGATTTTGTAATTAAATCTAGAAAGAAATAAAAAATTTATAATATAAAATCAAGCGATTGTTAGAAATAAAATGTAGCAATGGTAATTAAAATTAATTTTTGATAATTGGAGTGAAATCCCAACAATGTAATAGTGTAAATTGTTACATTTGGTTATAAAATAGAAAATAAGTAAATAAGAGTAAGTATTGAATCAACCAGTGGAATAATATGTCGATTAATATTAACTGAATGTAAATTAATGTAACAATGTTTATGCAAGTTGATAAATAACTAATTTAGTGCAATACCAATTAATTGAAACAATTGTAAGGTTATAATTGATTGAAATTAGTAAATTGGGAAATAAATTCAAAGTTATATTAATTGATGAGATAATACGTAATAAATTGTAAATTGATATAATCAACGATAGATAAGTAACTATAATAATTGTTGGTTGATAATTTAGTATGCATGTGATTAAATTAGGCAATAGTGATAATTATTAATTGTTTACCCATTCATTTAATTTATTGGATTAGATCTAAATCAATTGCTACATTTGTTTGTTAATAATAGCTTATACGTGAAACTAAATGTTAATGGTAACAATTAGTATAAGTTAACAATTTATTTAGTATATCAAATTAAAACCGGTAATCAATTGCAATAAATCTAAATTTAAGGTTATGTTAGTGTAAATTAAGGAAATAATTGGAAATAATGTAAATTGTATTTATAATATGAAAATTGGTTGAATAAAAGGAATGGAAATAATGTTTTATCTATATATTGGAAGTTAATTTATGATAACAGGATTAATTGTAATTAAATGAAATTAAATATGTAAATGTTACATAAATGGAAATTTAAAGGAAATCTGAGAATATTAATGTAAACAATCGTGAACCAGTATTAACTTTATCCTTTTGATAATGATGGATTGAACAATAGAGTGAAAGGTCGATTAAATGAAATTATGTAAAAATTAAATTTGTAATTTCAACAATTATTGAAATTGAAATTAAATATGGTAATTAGAGAAATAATTAATGTTGAATTAACATAGAATTTTTTTGTAAGGTATTATTATTGTTTAAGAAATCAAAAGTGATAAAATTTGTAAAAAATAGGATTTGGATTGAAATAGTGATTTAATTAATTAATTATTAATTTATTTAATTAACGTGAAAATAGCCATTTTGGCCACTGACTCGGATTTCGATGAAACCCGTTTAATCGGATCCGTAACGGTGAATTATTATAGGATTTCAATTTTCATAACGATCGGGCTTTTCGTTTGATCGTACGGGCTTGAAATGCCTTGAAACCAATGAAATTGAAATCAATTGAAATCAATTTGAAATAAATTGATTTTGGCATAACTTCTTCATACGATGGAATTTGGACCTGAAACCTATTCCATTGTTCGTAAAATATTTTGAAACATCTAATTTGATATATGAGTTGACCTAATCTCATTCCGAAGCCAAAACGGGCTTGTCGGGCCATTTTATCGTTCACCGCATATGTCAATCGTGTTCATCCATTCTAATTTCAGCCTTGCATATATATACCTCGCTATAAACCCTAGGCTATTTCTTATCCTCATTTCTTTACATACAGTTCTATTTAATTCTCCTCTTTTAATGGCAGACAGAACCCTAAATCCCAAAGTGCAATTTCAAATAAAATTCAAAGCCAAAAATTAAATCTCTTCAAACTATATCGAATTATATATGGATTTGAAGCTCTCAACGAGCGCAAGTCAAATACATGATTCGTTTTCCAATCTGAGTTTCGATGTTGCCAGAAATTAAGTATCAAGTTTCGGCCGTTCGTTTGTGGTCGCTGGTTTGTGCGGCAGATCGTCGACTGTACGACGATCGGGTAGTGGCAACATGTAGAGGGCTTCGTATTATGGTCATCCTCATGGTTCGTTTGCGCTGCCGGTCGAGGAAATTGCCACGATTGGCCCTATATACCTGTAACGACGAAGCCATGGTGGGCAACCAGAGTGCACCGTTGTTCTGGTGGGGGCGCGGTCGTAGGCGAGGGCGATGGTTAGGGGGTCAGATCTGGAGATGGACGACCGTAGGCGTGGCATTTTCGATCGGCGATATTGGCTCAGTTTTGCTCGATACTGAAACAACCTGTTAACTCCTATGTTCAGCGACTCAGTGACACAAAGGAATTGGCGACTTAACACATGAAGCGTACTTAACGACATACCGACTTAAGAAGGACTGCCGACTTAAGGGCTTAACGACATACCGACTTAAGAAGGACTGCCGACTTAAGGGCTTAACGGCTTAGCGACTTAACTGATAGCCTGACCTAACGACTCAAGGGACTGCCGACCTAACGACTCAAGACAGGAAAGGCTCAAGACAACTTCACTTAAGTCGCGACCGACTTACGACCTATGTTAGGTCGCTCGCGGCCTACGCAAACAAAGGGAAACCCAGTATAGCGTTACTTGAACCAGAGCCTGTTAACTCGTCCACGACTTAGGACTTGTACTCAAAAGAACATGCTTATCCCAGTTATGCCGTGAGCCGTGCTTAAGAGATAGAACGCGACTTACGACTTGTCTTCGGTCGGTCACGATCTACGACTTACATTAGGTTGGTCACTACTTGCAACTTGACATGGAAGTTCTTCTATAAATATGGCATGGGCTCCAACATAAAGGGGACTTTTTCGATCATTTTCTTCAAAGCATCAAGACTCTGCCATCTTCAAACCAAGCCTTACTTCAACATTTGAAACTCACAAGAAGCTTCAATCAACTTCAAGCTGGGATTCAACGTATTCAACCATGAATTTGGAGAATTCTCTTGCATCGAAGTTTTTCTAGCTACTTGTCTTTTGAAGTGAATTATAATTAAAGGATTGTAACCACATTAGCAATAAAAAAGGATTGAAGTGGACGTAGGCTTGATCATAAGCCGAACCACTATAAACTCTGTGTCGCTTACTGCTTTTTCAGTGAATTACTGCTTTCTCTGTTTCCTGTGTTAACGGGTGGTGCTTTCATTCAAGTCACTATTAGCATCGGGGTGTTAGCGTCTGCCTTTTTACGTTAACATTTTTGGTGCTTTCACTAAGAATTGAACTCAGGGTACTTTCATCGTAGCTTCACAGAAATTTGTAGAAAGGATCTCTTTAAAAACTAGAAGTTTGTCAGAAATAATGGCTCCAGGAAGGAAGCGCAAGTCTGTTAGATCCGACGATGTACGCGAGACTACTGCAATCTCTCCTCCTTTAAGTCAAACAACTCCAACTGTCGAAGTTACACGAGCAGAGCTTATCCAGGCTACATCGGAAAATGGAAGCTCAGAATAACCTAATGATGGAAAGGTTGAATGCTTTTTTGAGGCAAACCGCCAGCCGGCAGCTAAGGATGGAAACCTTGCCGATGAAATGCAGAATGTGGAAGGAAGGAATACCCCTCCAAGGCCAACTGACCCAATGGAAAGGACATCTCCCCAAGCCGGAGGATCGGGGCCGCAACCAACCCTCCGTGAACGATTGTCAAGACAAAATTCGGAGAGAATGGCTGATGTTTGTCCCGCTGAGCCTCAGAACGATGAAGAGTATTTTTCAGGCATGGTTGGTCAGATTATGAAAGAAAGTTGCAGAGAAATGAAGATGAGAAAGAATGGGGTTTCGCTCCGAGCAAAACTCCATTCACTGAAAATATCCTGAAGGCAGAATTCCCAAGGAAGTTTGTCCCTCCAACTATTCCAGCTTACAAGGGAACGAGCGATCCTAATGAGTTTCTGTATAAGTATGATTGGCACATGACGGGTGCCAGAGCCTCTGATGAAATCAAATGCCGGTATTTTCCGGTATACTTGGAAGGAGTTGCTTTACTTTGGTTCACAAAGTTGCCGATCCGGTCGATAGACCAATTTTCTGATTTGACTCGGAAGTTCAAGGAACAGTTTCGACTGTATGCGTCAAAGGCAAAGGATATAATGTCGTTATCCAGCTTAGAGCAGAATCCTGAAGAATCCATTAGAGCTTTCTTGAATCGCTTCAATATAGCTTTGGCCGAGGTGGATAATGCAGAGCCATGCATGATTCTGACATATTTGATGAGGGCGATTGATAAATCAAGTTAATTTGGAAAGTGGTTGAAAATGAAAGAACCAAATTCACTTGACAAGTTTTATAAAAAAGCCGATGAATTCATGCGTCTGGAAAGCCTCCAAGCACCAGCTAAGGTGGTATCGACAGGGGCCAGAAATAGTAATGCTGCCCCGAATAAGAAGGAATCTGGCAATCAAAAGAGGGGGAACGATGGTCGGAAGAGGCAGGAAGATGCAAAGAAGGGTCATCCCTTCAACTTCACCCCTCTAACTGAAACCGTGGAGAACATCTACTTTGCAAACAAGGACACGGTCGAATTCCCCGAACCAGCTAAGCAAAGAGTTAATAGGAAAGCTGAGAAGAATGGAAGGTTTTGCCGGTTCCACAACCAGCCCGGGCATGATACTAACGAGTGCCGTCACTTAAAGGTGGTAATTGAGGAACTATTGAAGCAAAACAAGCTCCAACAATATGTAAGAAGGAACAAAAATGGCCCAACCTCGTCAACTCAAGGACAACAAGTTCCTGTTCATTGTCCTGGCTCAAATGAGAAGGCGGCAGCTCATGAATCAGAGAGACCGGTTATAAATGTGGTTACAGGAGGCCCTCACCCAGCTGGCAGGAGTTGGGGCGAGATGGAAAGATACGCCCGTGCTTTGAAGTATGCACCAGCAGATGAAAGTGTTTTTGTGTTAGAAGACGTTGCACCCCTGAAGCAGCAGAAAACTTTTAATGACGACATTATAATCACTACTAGGGATTCAATGGGTGTTGAAGCTCCTACCATTGATCCTTTGGTCATCTTCGCTGGCATTGGCCCAGCTACTATGAAAAGAGTTCTGGTTGATTGTGGAGCTTCGTGTAACATTCTCTTCAAGAAGACTTTTGATCAAATGAAGATTCCTATGGCTGACGTTCAAGCTTCATCACTAAAGATTGCTGGTTTTACTGGTGAGCCGAAACAGCCAATTGGGACTATTGATTTGTTCCTAGAGCTTGAGAGGGGCAAAGAAAAATGACTCGAAAGCAAACCTTTGTTATTGTTGAAGAATTTTCTGCCTACAATGCCTCCCTAGGCCGACCAACTCTGGCGGCATTTAAAGCAATTCTTGCCCCATGGTGTCTGACCATAAAATTCCCCACAGACAATGGGGTCGGTGTGGTGAAAGAGGATCAGAATGCTGGATGAGAGTGTTATCTTACAGAGTTGCGTGAATCGTGGAAGAGAGAAATGGGAAAAGATGCGGCAGCCCCAGTCCACAACAAAGAATCAACCTTGTAGCAATTACAGGGTGGACCCTACACAGGCGAACATAGCGGTGCACGAAAAGAGATGGATCCAAGAAAAGCCAGTGCAGGGGAAAATAGAGTGGTACCAGTTGAAGTGACAATCCCGGTACCTGTTGACCCGAAAGACCCGAATAAAGTGTTGAATGTGGGTTCGCAGCTTAATGTAACGGTTCAAAATGTTTTGATATCATTTTTGAAAGCAAATCTGGATGTATTCGCCTGGACTCATGCCGATATGTGTGGAATATCTCCAGAAATTGCGGTGCACACCTTGAATATTGATCCGAAATTTACACCGGTAAAGCAGAAAAGAAGAACTCAAGGTCCTGAAAGGTCAGCAGCATTGAAAGAAGAAGTTGATCGGCTCATGGAGAATGGTTTTGTCAGGGAATCTACTTATCCGAATTGGGTCTCAAATCCTGTACTGGTTAAAAAAGATAATGGGAAATGGAGAGTATGCATTGACTTTTCAGATCTAAACAAAGCCTGCCCCAAAGACTACTTCCCATTACCCAGGATTGACCAGTTGGTGGATGGAACAGTAGGGCATGAATTGTTATCTTTTATGGATGCCTATTCCGGATATAACCAGATCATGATGCATGAGCCAGATCAGGAGGACACGAGCTTTATCACCGATGTTGGTCTCTACTGCTACAGAGTCATGCCTTTCGGACTTAAGAATGCAGGGGCGACTTACCAGAGACTTGTGAATGCCATGTTTAAACCATAGATTGGCAAGACTATGGAAGTTTATGTCGATGATACGCTGGTAAAGTCAAAAAAAAAGCAGTGGACCACATGGATCACTTGGTAGAGATGTTCTCAATCCTCCGAAAGTACGGCATGAAGCTGAACCCTTTGTAGTGTTCATTTGGAGTAGAATCTGGAAAGTTTCTGGGTTTCATTGTGAGTGCAAGGGGCATTGAAGCTAATCCTGCTCAGATAACTGCCTTAAGAGAAGTCAAAGCTCCTAGAACGAAGAAGGAATTGCAAAGTCTCAATGGAAAGGTTGCTGTCTTGAGTCGGTCCATTTCCAAAGCTACTGATAAATGCATTCCATTCTTCGATGCTCTAAAGAAAGGAAGAAAAATTTTTAACTGCACTTCGGAATGCCAGAAAGCTTTTGATGAGCTGATTCGTCATATGGAAACGCCTCCTATACTTTCTAAGCCTGACAATGGTGAAGATCTTTTTGTATATTTGGCAATCTCGTCTCATGCCCTAAGCGCAGCTTTGGTACGGAAAGATGTGAAAATTCAACGCCCGGTATACTACATCAGCAAGAGATTCACTAGGGCAGAATTGAACTACTCGAAGTTGGAAAAGCTCGCCTATTGTCTACTGATTGCATCAAGAAAATTGAGGCCATATTTCCAAGCTCATCCCATCAAGGTCCTCACTAATCAGCCCTTGAAGCAAGTCCTGTTTCGTCTTGAGACTTCGGGTCGTCTTTTAAAGTGGAATATTGAGCTCAGTCAGTATGACATCACTTATCACCCCCGGGGAGCAATCAATGGACAAGCTTTGGCAGACTTCATTGCAGAGTGTACGGAAAAAGACAATAGTGAGGATGTGGTGACCGATAATCCTTCAATCCGGTGGAAATTGTATGTTGATGGCGCAAGAAACGATTACTGTTCTGGGGCCGGGGTTGTACTTGAAACCCCTGAAGGACGGTCACTGTGTTATGCTTTAAGATTGGAATTCCCTTCGACAAATAATGAAGCAGAGTATGAAGCTCTTATCGCCGGTTTAAGAATTGCTAAAGAATTGAACATCAAGGCTTTATAGATCTTCAGTGATTCGCAGCTTATCGTGTGTCAAGTTAAGAAAGAGTTTCAGGCCAAAGGGGGGAACCTGCCCAAATATTTGTCCAAGGCCTGGGAGCTTCTTGATGATTTCGACCATTACACAATAAGCCATATCCCCCGGGAAGAGAATATGAAGGCAGATTCCCTCGCAAAATATGCGAGCACCGGGGAAGCTCAATTATTGGGACTAGTTCCTGTAGAGGTCCTGTCAACTCCAAGCATCGATGAAATGGATATTGACTGGATCATGACTGTATCACAGGAGCGAGAATCATGGATGACTCCGATATTGGAATACCTGCGCGACGGCTCTCTACCAGAAAACCCAAGAGAACGGCAGAAGTTGTAAAGAAAAGCATCCAGATTTGTAATTCAAGATGGCCGATTGTATAGGCGGGGATTCTCAATACCATTACTCCGATGTGTGACCAAGGAAGAAGATGAAACAATTCTAACTGAGATACACGGAGGAGAGTGTGGAGACCATTCAGGGGGTCAAACTTTAGCGAAGAAAATTCTCCGTTATGGATATTTTTGGCCGGATATTAATCGTGATGCCGCAAGTTACGCCCGAAAATGTGACCGATGCCAGAGATTTGCAAAAATCCCAAGAGCGCCTTCCACTGAGATAACGCAGATGGTCAGTCTGTGGCCATTTGCTATTTGGGGAATGGATCTCATCGGGCCTTTGCCAACTGCAAAATCCGGAATCAGATATGCTATTGTTGCCGTGGATTATTTTACTAAATGGGCTGAATCTGAACCCTTAGCTACTGTTACCTCAAAGAAAATGATAAACTTTGTAACTAAGAATATCATTTGCAGGTATGGAGTGCCTCAAAAGATAATCACGGACAATGGAATCCAATTTGAAAGTGAAGAGTTCCAAGATTTGTGCAAAAAATTCAAGATCCAGAAAAGTTTCTCAGCAGTGGCTCATCCGCAGGCAAACGGGCAAGTGGAAGCAGTAAACAAAATTATCAAATCAACCATCAAAAAACAGCTAGAAAAAGCGAAGGGTGGTTGGGTCCAGAAACTTCCGCTAGCACTATGGGCATATAGAACTACGCATAAAACTGCGACAGGGCACACTCCATTTTCATTGGCATATGGATCAGAGACAATGATTCCGGTAGAAATAGAGGTCCCTTCACATAGAAGAATCCATTTCAATCAAGCCGAAAATGAAAAACTGCAACTTGAAGCCCTTGACTTCCTTGATGAGAAAAGGGAAGAAAATGAACTCAGAACTGCAGCTCACCAGCAAAGAATAGCCAGGCACTTCAATTCCAAAGTTCGCCGGAGCAGCTTTGAAGTGGGGGATCTAATCTTCAAAAGAATTATGACACCTACAGGTGTGCTTGGACCAAACTGGGAGGGGCCTTATGTTATAGGCCAAAAACTTCTGGATGGCACATTCAAACTTGTAACTGTTGAAGGAGACCCAATTCCAAGAGCTTGGAACAGAAATCATTTGCGCCCATATTTTACTTAAAAGCTTTAATGAAATATTGTAAAAAAAAGATGAATGTATGATTCTTGTATTGAAAGCCGTTGTAAAATCAGTGCAAGTGATTAATAAGAGCTATAAAGTGAATGTAGGCCCGGTTCTTGGCCAAACCACTATAAATCTTGTGTTCTTTACTGTTATAACCTGCTTTGTTTTATTTTGACATATAAAATACGTTAATTGTATTACTAAAATGTCAATTTAATAATGCAGGCCATAAAAACAAAGCTTACCCGTCATAAGACCGAGCAATCTTCGGCAGCACCTAACAAGCAAGCGCTAAGCCGTTCAAAAATTTCCACACTTAAATCCTACGAAAGAAGTGCTTCGAACAAAAGTTAGCGATTCGGTTGGAAGTAGGCCATTGCTGACTAACTGTGAATGTTTGTACAAACGAGCATCCAGTTAAATAGCCTGTGTCAACCACCAACAACTCGCTTAACTATGAAATACACTTCTTTGGATAAGGGAAATTGCTGGCAACTAAAAAGGAAGGGTATTTTTAAAAAAAAATATAACGGGGATCGCCGATACGAATAGATGGCAAAGAGACATGGGCGGGCAAGCATCAAACAGCAAAAGACCTCTTCGGAGGCACAAGCCCTCTTCGGAGGCACAACTCTTCGGAGGATAAAGACCTCAAACGGGGCATGCCAGAAGACTTTCTCAACATGTTATGGAATGATCGAAAGCACCTTCCCAAAAGGAAGGCAAAGCGCTTGTTTACTAGTTAAGACAATTTGCATAGACAAGCGTCGAAGTAACTTGCGTCCGCCCCGTGAGTCCATGAGACGACCGGAGCCACATTCCCAAGTGGAAGGCAAGGCGCTCGTTCACTAGTTGAGACAATCTACGTAAACAAGCGTCCAAGTAACTTGCGCTCGCCCCATGAATCCAACCAACAATGAGGAAGAAACTTCCAGGCATCCTCGGAGGCACACATCTCATCGGGATCTGAAATAAAACTTCACAAGTGCTGAGATGTGAAAAGCCCTCTTCGGAGGCCCATTTCACCATAGTTGAAATGTCAAAAGACCTCGAGTGGGCCGCGCCAGAAAAACTGAGTTCTTTCTCGACATAAAGTTGCTGACTGATCGGTGGCATAGGACACTTGTGTCCGCCCCGTGAATCCATCCAACTAAGAGAAAGAAAATCCAAACTTATAGGTAAAAGCCCTACTCAGAGGCACACATTTCACCGTGATTTGAAATAAAACTTCACACGAGTCGAAATGTGAAAAGCCCTCTTCGGAGGCCCGCTTTCCAACGAACAGGGAAAAGATAAAAGCCTCTCCCAAGAGGCAGAAACAAAAAGCCCTCTTCCCAGAGGCACAATCAAACAAAAAGCCCTCTTCCCAGAGGCACAACCAAACCAAAAGACCTCTTACTAGAGGCACAAGCAAGTCAAAGCCCACTTTACTGCGAAAGAAAATTCACTCAAAATAAAAGTGATTTTCTCCAAAAAGCGAAGTGTAAAAAAAAAACTTCGCAACAAAAAAGAAAAGAGAAAAAACTCCTCCAAAATGAGGCACATCCTATTAAATATGGAAAATATTTCTTTGAAATGGAAATATTATCCTACAAAGTACAGATGCAAGCCTCCTTCAAATGAAAAAATTGTTCTCCAAAAAACTTTGCCAATGTGAAAGAGATTGCAATAAACCATGGTATGGGGGCAGCACACTATAAGTACAAGAATGGAAACAATGCTCAAACAACATACCATAGGCTCATTGCAATATCACACAAAGGAAACGAGGAACTTGTATAAAATAAAGAATAAATGTATTCTCGAATACAAATAGAAGTTTGTATAGACAAAAGGAACATTTTGTTCAATATTACGAAAATTTTGTACATGTACATGTTTCAGGATAAACGAAAGCAGGGGCCGGTACCCGCACAATCTCTGGCCAGTAAATGGAAAAAAGAAAAAGTAAAGAAAAGTAGGGAAAGCGGGGCTCATCACTTCTTTCTCCCGCCACCTTTAGAGCCTTCACCCGGTTTAATAGGCAATTTTTCAACCCGACTTAGGAGAGTTGGGGCAGAAGGAGAGAGATCTAGTGCTGGATCAACTTCCGTTTCCTTTTCAGTAGCAGAAATGCTTCTCCCTTTCTTCTTTGAAGTTGTACGCTTCCTCCTCCTTCTTGAAGAAGACTCGCTCCCCGGAGTGACAAGAGCAGACAATTTTATGTCATCGGAAAGGGTTCGCTCCGGAGATACTTCGCCTCCTTCAAGTCCTCCGGCCTTCTGCTCCTACGAAGCGGCTGGGTCGTCCAAGTCTTGAAGGGCTCCTATTAATTCTTCCTGAGATCCCGGCTGGGAAGTAGGAATAATTTGAAAGGTTGAAGGAGGAACAGCTAGAGGAGGAGAAGTTTCTATGACACTAGGCACTTTCTCTACAGAAGAAAAGGGATTATAATCGGTAAAGAAAGGAGATAAAGGCTCACTGAGATTTTAAAAATAATCGAGAAGCTCATTAAACTTGGTCGAAGCAAACAAGCAGTCCACTTGGGCAAGATTAACAGTAGAGTTACCTGGAGAAGTCGGCTTCCTAATGTCAACTTCATAAGCTTGGGCTTCGGTGCTCTCTTCGCCTTCATCTCCACCCTGCACGCTTGTAATCTCGGTTATAACTTTAGCCGGGGACGGAGAATGAGAGCCGGAGCCTGTGATGTCAACATCGGCCGAAATTGAAGGAGGGACGGGGGCAATTGATGGTGCTTCTTTCTCTTGATGCTCCTCTCTCATCATCCCAGCACGCTCTCTAGCGAGTTGCTCTTTTCCTCTGGCAAGGGCTGCATGAGCTCCGTCATCCAGATAATGTGCCTCGAGTTCTTCTTCGGCATACCCAGCATCTTTAAGCGTGTCAAGCACAGCTTCCCATACTTCAGCCAAAGTAATTTCATATTTGGGGCCCAAAAATGCGAGACTGCCACGCCCTAGGACACTTTGCAAGTAGAAGTCGAACAATGTCGAACTGACATCGGCTTTAGTGGCTTGATGAGCTTCTTCAGCTACAATTCTACCGGCAACAGCCTCATCGCGCTCTTTCTCAACTATAGCAAGTCGGGTTTTTAATATCTCAATTTCGAGGTTCTGGGATCTGGTATGTTGTCCCAACTATGCAACATCGACGCGATAATCTTCTACAGCCTTTTCCTGCCACTTGAGTTTATCTTCGGCCTCTCGTTGGCTAGCATGATCATCCCGCACTTGTTGCTGAAGCACACTTTCCCTTTGAGAATAGGAAGTGGAGGAAGAAGCAAGCTCCACTTTAAGTTTTCCAAGTTCTACTTCAAGCTTTTCACTATAAGCGGCAATGCTCCTCATTTCTGCGTCATGTTGATCAAGAGTCTTTTGCCATTCAGATTTATCGTTCTCCATGGTCAACATAGCCTCAAGGTTCGCGCGGTTCACTCTCTGGAGTTCGTCGACAAGTTTCTGCCAATTCGACATTCTCTCAATATCAAGCTTGACGGCGTCAAGATTTCGCAACATGGCTGGTTTGTCGATTGGAACCAGATCAAGATCAAAGCGAACTCCCTTCAAGCACCAGTTTGGAAATCGACTTTGAAGAGTAGCTGGGCCTGGTCCAACCTGCTATGAGGGGCTGCCAATGATCGTTTGGATATCGGTACGAGCGAGAGCAGGAGATTGAGGAGGCACCGAAGCAATGGGCTCTTTAGGAATGTCAGATGACGACTTTTCATCGTGCTTGGTCCGTTTGCTTGAACCTTCGGTAGCGTGGCTCTTCCCTTTGTCGTCATGGGATTTCCGCTTAAGGGAATCATCCTCTCTGTGGGAAGAGTCACGACGTTCTTCCCCTCTCCCGTACCGTTCTTCGTATGCTCTTCTCTCTTAAGCTTTCCGAGCAGCCCTCTCCTCATCAGTTTCCCTATGGGGGGAAGATAGCGCCTGTAATCATATTGACTGCGTCTGCATACTGCTTAAAGTCATCATAATACGAGCCACTTCGCCCCATTGAAGAACCTGGAATTGAAAAAGAAGCATAACTTGAGAATCTTCAAATTGTAAGGAGTTAAGTGCATATTAGTGCCAATATATCCTAAGTGTGTATGGTGTGTGCAAACTACACGCACCGGACTACGAACCACTCCTCAGTTGGGGGGTGGCGATAGATTTTACAGCCAATGCCGATTGTTGAGCTGGAGAAGTCTGTTGAAAAGCAGATGTCGCTTCAACCACATGAGATATAATTTTAGCAGCAGAAAGATCATCTTTAAAGAGTTCTTGAGGCGTAACTATAAAGTCGCTCAACCCTTCGAAAGTGTCATTACCACTGTGTTCGACAGGGCTCTTCACCTCAATTCCTTTATCAGTAGTCTTCCCGGCTTGTTGAAGATATTCTTCTTCTTCGATAACCGGGGCAAGGGCAGGTTTACAAGATGGACCCGCAATGTCAGTTGGAGTATAACATTTTGTCAACGAAGCCTCAGTTGTAAGTTCCTTCGGTACGAGTTCGTCAGTAGAAACTGGGGCATCTAATGCCTTAGCTAAGGAATCAGGGACTTCGTGAGGTTGTGTAGAGCGGGAAGAATGTAGGAGTCCAAACTGATGTAGAAACTCATCCTTCAACAGAAATTTTATACTCCTTTCCTCAGCAGCCACGACATTCAGTCTTTCAAAAATTTGCTTGTGGCCTGGATCTCTAGAGGGGGGAGGAAGTGCTGAAAAAGGAAAGAGTTAAATTAGCACTTAACAACTCAGATCCGAAAAGCTCAGGAATGGAAAAAATAGAAGCAGGTAATCTTACTTCCAACTCTCCAGATAGCATAAAATCCTGGGGGGCAGCGAACAAAGAAAAACTGATTCAAAAAGCCATGTGCGCTTTCGAAAAGATCGGTAATGAGTTTGCGATTCCTAGCGCTTCTTACAACAGTAATGAAGGGGTGATCTTTAGTTTTTGTAAATGAACATAAGTAACGAATTTGCTCGAGACGTGGCAGTCGATCCAGAGTTCTCCTGAATAAAACACACAACCCCATTAAGATGGCGTAGCCATTGGGGTGCAATTGGAATGGAGAGATGGTCAATCGAAGTAGGAGTTGTTGAAGAAAGTCATTGAAAGGAGGAATTGCTCCACATAGACACATCTGGCGATTGACTGCGATGAAACCATGAGGTGGACTGTCGGTAGTATCATTCGGGCCGGGAAGTAGAGCATCACCCTCAGCAAGGCCAAATTGAATGCGCAGCTGGTTAAATGCTCTCTGGGTTAAGGTAGTCGGAGTTCTTTCTGGTGGATTCACTACGGGAATAGCTGTCTGAAAGACCTCTCCAGCTTGGGCTACCACTTCTTCTTGATGTAAAGCCATTCTACATAAACAACTGGATATTCAAACATGAAGGTACACGTTTCCTAAATGTGTGAAGTGCTGTGTAAAGCTAACAAATCAACAAGCAAATATAATTGAAATTAAACATGTGTCAATTGCAATATTTCAAGACTTGTCGCTTTAAGTTCAAATACAAGTGCAATATTAACGCAAACGAATCAACTTTAGTTGGTTAACGTTGTTTTAATGCTTCACTTGAGTTTGTTGATTCATAGCATTTCATACAATTTCTTTAAGTTAATTATCCTTTATTGACTAATCTGTCATTTGATGTGGGCAATCAGTGGCAGTATATTCGCCCTAGTTTTCTGCAAATGTTGTATTTAACAGGTTATTAGCATCAAATTTAGTATAATCTGTTAAAAAAAGCATGGCAAAGTCATGCAAGTTATTTCGGCAGTTCAAAGTTCGAGTTGAGAGTACAATCAAGTTCTATCAATATCTCGAAGTTTTCAAGTTTTGTTCAAGATATGTAGTCGCAGTCCAAAAATTCTCCAAGTCCTAAGTCGTCCACGACCTAAAAGATTTCCTGCGAGTTAAGTTAAGCCGTTGGTTCTTTAAATCATCCTAGCTAAGCCGCGACTCAAGGCTTATGTCGTAACTAATTAAGTCGGTCAAAGGTTAAGTCGGCCGCGACTCAAGGTTTATGTCACAACTATTTAAGTCGGTCAGAATTTAAGTTGGCCGCGATTCAAAGCTTATGTCGTATCTTGTTAAGTCGTAAAGGGTTATAGGTCGTCCAAAATTGCTGGGTCGTGCCCAAGTTGGTGTCTCACTTCACCCAATCAACAAACCCCCCATCAAATTAGAAACTCCTCATCTTCTTAACCTCTTAACCCGTTAGTCTCCCCGTCAACAGAAACCCATTGATCAAACGTTTAAACCCAAAATCCGCTAACTCAGCAACCGAGTACCTCTTTGCCTCCTCCAAATTTCTAGAAACCATTGCTAATTATGTGAATTAAAACACTTACCAAATAATTTCATAAGATCCTAAGCCGATTCTTTTTTTTAGGGCAGTTGTCAACGGTCGACAATGGTCAGAGGACCAATTGGGGTGTAATCTCACAACGTGGAAACAAAAACCGTATTGAAATGGTCATGGAGGAGCTGGTGACAAACATTGTGGATCAATGATCGGAATTACCTAAATCTGTTGTTGAAATAGTGATCAAGGATGCAAAGGGGAGGATTTCGTGTTAACTTTTGGGCTTAGATGCAGCAATGGCGGCAAGGTGATAAGCAGTAAGGTAAAGAGGAAGAAGCGACTTAACGGCTTATATAGGAAATAGAGGAGAAGATGGATGGACGCGCGAGTTAACAAGCTTCTTGAGTCGCCCATGACTTAGGGACTATATCGAAGCACACGACCTACGACCTAGGCATGTACTTCGAGGGGCAAATGTTAACTCCTATGTTCAGCGACTCGGTGACACAAAGGAATTGGCGACTTAACACATGAAGCAGACTTAATGACATACCGACTTAAGAAGGACTGCCGACTTAAGGGCTTAACGACATACCGACTTAAGAAGGACTGCCGACTTAAGGGCTTAACGGCTTAGCGACTTAACTGATAGCCCGACCTAACGACTCAAGGGACTGCCGACCTAACGACTTAAGACAGGAAAGGCTCAAGACAACTTCACTTAAGTCGCGACCGACTTAAGACCTATGTTAGCTCGCTCGCGACCTAGGCAAACAAAGGGAAACCCAGTATAGCGTTACTTGAACCATAGCCTGTTAACTCGTCCACGACTTAGGACTTGTACTCAGAAGAACATGCTTATCCCAGTTATGTCGTGAGCCGTGCTTAAGAGATAGAACGCGACTTACGACTTGTCTTGGGTCGGTCACGATCTACGACTTACATTAGGTCGGTCACTACTTGCAACTTGACATGGAAGTTCTTCTATAAATACGGCATGGGCTCCAACATAAAGGGGACTTTTCCGATCATTTTCTTCAAAGCATCAAGGATCTGCCATCTTCAAACCAAGCCTTACTTCAACATTTGAAACTCACAAGAAGCTTCAATCAACTTCAAGCTGGGATTCAACGTATTCAACCATGAATTTGGAGAATTCTCTTGCATCGAAGTTTTTCTAGCTACTTGTCTTTTGAAGTGAATTGTAATTAAAGGAAATTGTAAAGGATTGTAATCATATTAGCAATAAAAAAGGATTGAAGTGGACGTAGGCTTGATCATAAGCCGAACCACTATAAACTCTGTGTCTCCTACTGCTTTTTCAGTGAATTACTGCTTTCTCTGTTTCCCGTGTTAACGGGTGGTGCTTTCATTCAAGTCACTATTAGCATCGGGGTGTTAGCGTCTGCCTTTTTACGTTAACGCAACCTTTTAGGGTTACGGGGAAGAGAAGGATGCCCTGACGTGGCTAGGGTAACAGCTTCTTTCTTTTTTTATTTTATTTAATTTTTAACTTTTTAATCATTTAAACTTTCATATCTTTTACATACGAGGTCGAAATTACACGCGGTTTTCTCTGCTTGGTTCGTATTGAAATTCCAAACAATATGGCGCTGGTTTGGACGGATTCGAAGACTGTTAAAATTTTAGGCTTAAATTTAAATTCGAAAGGTGAGTGTTTTAACCCATTTTCAACTTTTAAAATTTCTTATGTGTGTTAAATTAATTTTTGATGTGATTAGAAATTTATTTAGGACTGTTTGGCATATTTTATCAGTTAAATTGGATTTGTTGAATTAAACTGTTACTTGATTTATTATTGCATATAAACTGCCAGTTAAATTGTTATTTAATTTATTATTGAAAATAAACTGCCAGTAAATACCTGTTATTTATTATCTATGCTATATTGTTGTTATTGTTTGAATTAGATGATGATTGTGATAAATGGTTGATGGTTGATATTGGATGAATGGATGTTGTAATTTATATTTTTATAAACTGCAAATTGTATGGGTTTTTATTTCATTCGGGTTTACAGTTTGAAATGATATGTAACCTTATTTCTATTTTAAATTACAGAATGAAATGATAAATAGTCGTATCACTTGATCATAGAGTAGAAAATTAGATACAGACACCGTGGTCTATATATAAAAATATTTTGAAATTGATTTCTTTGATTTTCTAAAGAAATATATGGTTCATGAGATATTGATTTGGATATTTTATAAATTGTTATTGTATATATAGTTAAATTCATGTATTTAAGCTATGTAAAAATTTGTTTAATAATAATAAGTTTAATAATAGAGTTTGATTTTTATTGAAATAAAATATGGTTAAGCATTTAAATTATACTTTAATATAGAGGTTATAATGATTTAAATAAATTAAGATTGGAGGGTAAATTGGAAATTTATTTGAAATTGAGCTTATTTAAGAATTAAGCTCCATAATTTGATGTAAAATTTATTAAACTTGAAATTTTAAAAGGTAGGATTTTTATAACTGGATTTTTGTTCAAGATGGGTTAGACTAAAATTTCAAGTATAAATAAATTGAACAAATATTTAGTTATTTCTGTTTTGAGTTTTATTTAAATGATAATGGATTTATTATGCAAATATATCAAAACTAAATAATAGAACATTGAATTATTGAATTGTAATTACCCACCTTAGTTTTGAAATTGTTTAATACTCAAAGTTTGAAATATATTGAAATTGAAATGGTTTATTGAAACTGAAAGTGAGTTGAAAGTTATGGATTGAGATTTAATTTAAAGTGAATAAAATTAAAAAGTCGAGGAAATTATTTTACTTTATAAAGTAATCTTAAATTCAAACTATTTTATTTTATATATTGTTTGAATATCCAAACCATTTAAGTTTTGAAAGTTATGGTTTAGAAGCTATGAAATTCCAAGTATTATGTTTGAAAGGTATATTTCAAGCATTTGGTTTCGAGATATTATAAATTTGAAAGTGTTATGATTTTGGAAAAGGGATGTATTTGGAATAAAATGATATTATATTAATTTGGGTTTTTATTAAAATGATATCATAATGATTTGGTTTTTGAAATGGAAATGAATCATATTTATATGATTTTAAAATGGATATTATATTATGGTTTTGAAGTATAATTATTTTGAAATGACCGCGGTGTTATAATAATGTTTGGTTGTTGAAGAGACCGGGATTGGAAGTTGTCATACTCTGTGCCAACTCCGACAACCACTTTAGCAACCGTGTATGCGATGGAGATTCTACAAGATTGTTTGGGTATGCATCATTTTAATCCATATGGAATTCTAAACTAACAAGTAACTTGTAGAGCGAGAACAAACATGATAAAAATATAACATGTACACAACATGCATAAATCATCAGTAACAAATTTAAATATAATATAAATAATAGGTTATGGTCTCATACATCATAGGTGAACTATTACAGATAATGACATACCATATGTAGTAATCAAATAATTAACAGTTCACATTTAACAACATATTTCAATTGTCATTTCAACATGCATTTAAATTTACTAAATATAAGAATGTTAATCGTGAGTGATTGTTCACCTTTCAAAGCTAGAGAAATTAGACAACATGGCGGCTACGAATTGAATCATGAACCCGAAAATTGACCAATCCAAATGACAAATTCCAAAGCAAAGCAAGGCTGGCACCTATTCGATGAAAAAGGTTGATAATATGGAATCGATGAAACAAATCAGCATCAGCTTGATAACTGAAACGAAATGTATAAAAAAATTCTTTATTCAATTTAGAAATACATATTAAAATAGCTTATCTATATATATATACACACGCAATATTTTAATCTAAAGAAAATCAAAACATATATTGGAAATTATATTGGTTTGCAGACTAATATATAAGTGCGGACACAATATATAATTACAACTAAACGTGTTATGCAGACTAAACAAATATGCAGACACAATATATAATTACCACCAAATGTATATATGCAGGCAAGTATAAATATGCAGACACAATATATAATTACAACTAAATGTATATGTGAAGGCAACAACTAACATATACCCAGACTATATATGCAACAATGTAAACACATGTGCAGGCTACAAATTCGAACATGAATGCTATAGGAAGTGAAAGCAAACTCAATATACATACATATATATATATATATATATATTCAATATTTAAATAATATCCATGTATAAAAAAGAGAGCAGGCTTCTCCAAATAAACAAAGGCAGACCATATGGGTACGCAAACCAATATAAATGTAGGCTTTCAAAATTTTATATACAGACTCATATATATATATATATATATATATTAAATTTAAACTATATGCTGATAGGAGATGGGGTTAAACAAGAATGGAAATATAAATATGTAAGTACGAGCAGCTTATCAAGAAAAAATATACATGTTTACAAATTCATCTTTTTTTATATTATAAAGTATAACGAAACAAGACATGCAAACCTAGAGGGGTGAGGATCGAAGGCTATGAGCAAGCATTTTGGAGCTTCGGTTGATGGGTCTAGATGTGGCAGCATGCACGTGGTGGGAGGAGACGAATGGTGGTTGCTGACGTGGTTGGACGGTGGAGTGAGTCAGCGGTATTCGATGGCTGCTACGGGATTGTCAAGGGAGGAGCGGTTATAGTTTTTTTGGGTAGTGGAGTTGGGAAGGCAAGGATCTGGTATTTCAAACCATTCGCATCCGCACTTGTGGGACTTGAATTGCTCAAAATTTCATATTGTTAATTTATATTTGGCAAAATTTAGCATATACAGAAAATAAAATCAATCACAGAATCACAAACACAGAGTATTACAACAATAAGTAGCGGAATAGATAAATAGTAGTTCATGAAGCCACTATATAAACATCAGAGTTAGAAACAAGATACAATAGAAATCTCAAATAAAGAGTAGTCTCAATTACAAAAGCAACTGACGAGTCAAAACATAAATGACTAGAATAAACTGAAAAAACTAAAAGTTTGATAGATAGATCTTCAAACAAAGCTCCAATCTCGAAAGATAAGTCTCAAATGCCATGACACTCAACCTCACTCGAGCATAAAGCAAAACAAAAAACACTCGAGTCGGGATTAACATTCTTATATAGTAGATTCAACTCAGGTGAAATATCAAATGAAATACAAGTAACTTAAAGGATGTTTGGGATTCACATCCTCTAAGATCCGTGGAACTATCTACTATGTCGTACAATACACTATTATAACATGTCTATAGTAAAGTAAAATATTAAAGTAGCATTAAGGCGTTACCCATATTCCCCTTAACATATTTTATATATTCCCATAGTTTATATAGTACCATAACTCCCCCCGTAAACCGAGGGCTATCATAAGGCATTCCATAGGTATGGTACAAACCAAACTCATAAAAGGAGCGAAAAGGCATGCGACAAGCACTCGAGGCAATGCCAGGGTAGATATTCCATTTGCACTCCCGGACTGATGGTAATGCATAGCAGCCACTACTTCCTACCTCATGACACACTCCCAAATGAAAGGTGCACTCAATCGAATCACAAAAGCAATAGAATGGTATCGATGAAATGTGCCCGATAAGGGGAATAACCCCACTTAACCCGGCATAGCTTCTGTTTTAGCTATATCAAGCTAACACATGGAAGTCAGGGCAACGTAAATTGCATATAGAATCATCACCAAACCATTCTACTTCATTTTGGAATCTCCAGCACGTACACAGTTGTTAAAGTGGTTTTCAGTATTGGCTGAAAGTATGACAATATCCAATCCCTGTCTCTTTAACAACCAACCGCTTATTTTACACCGTGGTAATTTCATTTCTAATAGTTTATACTTCAAAAATCAAAATATCATAATCATTTCGACATCATATCAATTCGACATCATTATTCACTTAAAAAAATATGCCTTTCCCGAATCTTAGCACTTTCAAAATTATAACACTTACGAAATCGTAGCACTTTTGAAATCATAACACTTTTGAAATCATAACATTTCTGAAATCATAACACTTTGAAAATCATAAAGCTTTTGAAATCATAACACTTTCGACTTAAAAAGTTTAAAATATTGAAATAGTGTAAATATTAAAATAGTTATAAATTAAAATAGTGTATATATTAAAACAGTTATAAATTAAAATAGTATATATATTAAAATAGTATATATATTAAAATAATTTATATATTAAAATACTTTATCTAATAAAGATAGTTTCCTCTAATTTCACAAATCGATTTTAATCTACTTAAAATCCTGAATTCCATTTAATAGTTCCCTGTTCAAAAATTTCAATCAAATCAGGCTAACAATCCAAATTCTCAATAAACCATTTCAATTTATGTCGATTTCAAATCCAAATTGAACTATCACTTCAATTCCACTAAAATTCAAGTTTAAATATTCAAGTTTTTACAATATAACTTCCATTTATATTTCAACATTTAACTTTTAATTTTACTTAAATTTGAAAGTATTCCATTAACCATTTAAATACTAATTTATTTAAAACCCTAATTTATAATTCTAAATCAATATTAAAAATTCAATCTCAATTTTATTTGAAATTAAGAATATTCATTTAATCACATTTTTTCAAATCGAGTTATAAATCATATTTTCGAAATCTCAAAATCAATAAGTTCAAATAAATTATTATTTAAATTTAATTTATTAACCAATTTAAATTCCTAGTCAACACTGGTTTATCTTCCCAACCTTTATTATTAAAGTTATAAAACTATTTTAAAATATTAATAAAAATTTGAATAAATACTTAAACATATTATAACCAATTAAATTAAATTTATTAAGAAAATAAAATTATAATTTAAAAATCTAAAATTTATACATATTATATTTTAAAAATCGATATTTAATAAAACTCATATATTCCCTTTCAAAACTTTGAAAACCATTTTTCAAAATATATACCAACTGTGTCTACATATAATTTTCTATCCTATGGTCAAGTGATACGGATATTTATCATTTCAATCCGTAATTTAAATGTCTATGCGTATATATCATTTCAACCCACAATCTCAAAAATTTAAAATCATTGAAAATCGCTTTGGTTTATCATTTAAACCCATAATGATTTTCTTCTATTCTACAAGATCGTTCGGGTATGTATCATTTCAACCCATAGGAAATTTTATACTAACATTGAACTTGCAGAGTGAGAACAGTTATGATAATAATATAATATGTCAACAACAGGCATATATCATTAGTAACAATTAACTAAAATAGTTACAACAGAATAACGGTGTCATATATCACAGGTGAATAGTTATAGATAATGGCATATCATGTGCAGCAATTATATAATTAACAGTTAAATTTAGCAGCATATTTCAATTGTCATTTCAAATGAAATCAAATTCAATAAATATAAGAATGTTAATCATGAATGATTGCTCACCTTTTGAGGCTAGAGAGGATAAACAATGAAATGAGTTACGAATCCAAGCATTAATTCAAAAGCAAAGCAAGATTGGCACGAATTTGACGAACAAAGCTGATAAGTAGGAATCGGTGAGAACAGTAAAATTAGCTTAATATAAGCTGAACAAAATATATGTTATGATTTTTCTCTAAAACCAAATTTCTTTTTATATATATTTAAAATAAGATATATATATATATATAAATAATTTCAAATCAATAATTTAATTTTAACACTTATAAAATAAAATCTATATATATACTAGAAAAGCCAAACTCATATATTCTTATACGCATAGACTAATATATAACCATATATACTCGTATGCAAATTATATACTAAAAATCAATATAATTTTACTTTATGGTGATATATAGAAATAATATATGTGGTTTCCCATACAACCATATGAACCTTATATTTTAAATTATGTATTTGTTTCAAAAATAAAAATCCATACATTATATATATATATATATATATATATTTCCAAGCAATATTTAAGCCAACAAATGATGATTTAAAATGTATATCTGCATGAATGCTGCGAACGTACGAGTGAGAAAATATCTCAAAACCGCAACATATATATTATCTCATATATACCTGTATTCACATGGTATATGTTTAGATATATACAAAACTAGAATGTAAACTACATATATATGTATACAAGTTATAAAGAGAACAATACCGAGACCAATCTGCATAATATCTTTATATATAGGAAATGTATACATGCGTTTCTAAAAATCAAATTCCACATGTATATATTCTTAAAATAATATAAGATAAAAAGAAACTTTTTGATAACAGCCTTGATATAAGAACCATGCATAAGAAAGCCCGAATATATCAAACAAATATTTATATATTACCAATATTGTGACAACCCGGAATTTTTAGATATTTGAAATTGGAATATTTAATTGATTTTAAATATTCAAAAGTTAGTTTAACTTGAGTTTCAAATATCATTATTTATTTGGCAATTAAATTATTAAAATAATAATTATTGGGTAAAATCTTAAATCCTGAGTTTTAGGCTTGTTAACAATATTTCAAAGGGTTATAAAATCTATATTGATAATACTTAAGATAGTAGAAGTGTTAAAATTGAATTTAAAAGTGTTTTGTTCAATTTTAAAAATATGTCGTTTAAATCAATATTTAAAAATAGTCTTCCGATACACATTCTCGGAATTCGACGAAGCCAGTCCCACTGGATCCATAATAGTGTATTATTGTCGGATTTCATATTTCGGTGTGTTTGGTATTGTCATGTGGCCGTACGGTATATAAACGCGCTGAAATTTATATCGAAATTCAATTTAATAATTGGATCCAAAAAGCTATCTTCTTCATACTATCGAGCTAGGTCTCGAAACCTTTTCCATCGTGTTCGAAATAGAGGTAACATTATGAACGCCTAACGGCTTGCGTTGATAGGATGTAAAAATTTTAAGTTGCGTTTTCGAGACAATTTAAATTTAAAATTAAAATATGTGTAAAATGGTCAATCTCAACTGAAATAATTTCACATTGTTGTTTTCTTTCAACTCAGAAGCGTGTGTCCTCCCTGTTACCATGTGTTTCCCTTTTCTGTTCAAAAGCACATCTCAGTTTGTCTTAAAAAATGAGATGCTAAATAAAAATCGCGTATCCGTTTCTTTTCACTTCAAAACAATGCCGAACTCCTCCCTCATATTCCAAATCGATTTCCTCTCCAGTTCGATTCTCACTCCAGTTCAATCCAAATTCAAATCGAATTCGCTCCTCTAAAAAAATAACGAAATCATAATAGATTTCGAATCAATTCGCGAGCCGTGTTCGATGAATCTATGGTATCGCCCACACGAGTGGGTCCGTGTTGAAGGTTAGAGTGTTAGCTTGAGTCGTGAGGCAAAGGCGTTCGCGTTGCTCGGCAGCACTCAAATTGAGTTTTGGGCATTTGACTGTTGAACGAGGCTGGTTGTGGTGGTAAGGCGATGGGCTTTGCGATGCTCGTGATGGTGGGCGAGGCTCTTTTGCGAGCGCTGGTGATTAAGGTCTAGGTTTAAGCTTCGGGGCATCGGCGATGATCACGAAGGTAGCTAGAGGTTTGACTGGGCTTAGTGTATGCGTGTTGGCAGCAACGTATATGTGTAACGATCCCATTTTTAAGCCAAATTTAATTTAGTAATTAATATAATTTTTAAAATTAATTTATGAACTAATTTGAATATTTTCCAAAACAAATAAGATATGTGTTTGTTTATGTATACATATATCTAAATAGATTCTAAATAGAATTTTGATTTGAAATTCAAAAATAAATTGGATTTAAAAACTCTATATTTTAAATTTATATATGTGTGTGTGTGTGTTTTTATTTATTAATGTATAATTAGATCGTTTTCTTTAAAGTTATATAAATAAAAATAAAAGGAAATGTATTTAATAAAAATTGAAATTATAGTATAAAAAACATATTAAAACATTAGTGCAAGCAAATTAACAAGTGTAAACAACGAGACATGCAAAATACAAGTGTCATTAATTTTCTTTTAATTTTTAAAAATAAAAGGAAATCAAGGCTATATATGTATATCTATACTCCTTCTTTTCTCAATTTCTTTGTTACACTCAAAACTAAAACTTGAGAAAAATAAACAAAACCAGAGATTTAAAAACTAAAGAAAACAATCTTTAAAATTCTCAAATCTGAAGCGAACAAGAATATCAAGTACAAAACAATTACCAGTTTTAAGATCAAGTAGCAAGATCATTTTCCATTTTTCAAAATAAGGCATTTCCAATTTTCAAGTCTTAAAGCTCTGTGTTCTATGTTCTTCAATACTGTGAATAAATAACTTTATAAAATCTTAAACTTGTTAAAACTTGATTGCATGTGACAAATACTAGAAGTATGTTATGAAAAATGTTTGTATGGTTGTAAAATATGCCTGCATGTATGTATAAATATGTGTAGAAAATTGGGTGCGTATCTGTGTACATGTATATTTGCCTCTGTATTAAGTATACATGTTACAAAACTTATTCAAAATTCAAAATCTCTTCCCCTAATTCTTTTTAGGCTTTAAGGTATAAAAAATATGTTTGTATAATTAAGATCTAAGTTTTAAAAATATTTTTAGGTATATTTAGGAAGTAATTTTAACTGGAAGAGAAGATATATAGTGAAAACTCAAAAACATGTCAAATTTGAATACCATGGTTTCTTGGTTCACCTGCATTATTTTATTCATCTTCAAAAACCAATTTCTTTTTTTCCAATCTCTTATAGGTTATGATCTTTGAAAGGAATTTATTTATATTTACCAGATTCAACATTTAAAAATATTTTGAAAACATAATTAGCAAGAAATATTACTAGAAGAAGAAAATAACAGTGATGATCAAATGTAAATCTGAAATCAATTATCCAGAAGTCATGTTTTGATTCAACAACATGATTCGTATTTGAAAATGATGAATTTTGATATATATATATATATTATAATTTTTAAGCTTGGGGTTGTTAAGAATTTGCGATTTGAATGGAAAAAGGGATTTTGGCATTTTCGGGGATCGGAGCGAAGGGGAATCCCGTGGTCGTTGTAGAAGCTTGTTGGTGGGTCAAGGGCTTTGGAAAAAATGGTCGGTGATCACCGTGGTCTAATGTAACGTCTTTAATGCATCGATCTTGACCGGAGGCGGGGGAGTTGGTGCGTGGGACTGCAACGAGGCTTTGGTCGAAGGGTTAATGTTTCTGGTGACTGAAGACGGCAGGACGTGCAAGTTCTTGGATGATGTGTTCTGTTCCGGTGGGTAGTCTGGTTGGTCGATTTCGATTTCGTGGATGTGTTGAAGAGCAGGTGGTCGGAATGGAAGGTGGAGATCATAGTCGTTTTACTGACGATGGCATCGGTGATTAGAACATCGGCGTTCACTTGTGCACCTGTACATGCATCTGTGAGTCTGGGTTGTTGCTGTAGGATTTGAGAGGAAGGAAAAGAAGTAGCCTCGGGTTTGGACTCGAGGAAGTGATGAGTTGGCTCGGGTTTGTTTTTGAGTCATATGTGAGTGTGTAATAGGGTTTTTAAGTTTAAAAATAGAAGAAAAAGAAAGAAGATTTTGACTCGGGTTTGTGTAAGGGGAACTCACGGGTTAGTCTCAAGGTTTTTTAAATTATATTATCAAGTTTTAAACTATTTTCTTAAATCAATTTTTTTTATTAATATATGTTTATTTAAATGTTTGGTTAAATAAAATTTGTACAGTTTATTTTAATTTAAATTAATTAAGTTAATTCTTAAGTTTATTTAAATAAATTTAATAATGTAATTAAGGAGTTAATTAAAGAAGGTAAAATGTTTTTAATCATTAATTAAACTTAAAGGTCTTAAGTTAATTTGTAGGGTAATGATAAATTAATTCTAATAGATTTATTAAATAAGTTTTTAAATGATAATTAAGTAATTAATTAAGATAAATGGTTTATCTTTAATTAATTAAGGTCTTGGGTAATTATAGATTAATTGATTAATGAAAGAAATTAAAAATTAATTAATTAATTGGTAATTAAAGGATAATTAACTAAAAATTAAAGGTTAATTAATTGATCATTAAAGGATAATTAATTAATAATCAAAGAGTAATTAATCAATAATTATAGGATTAATGTAAGTAATTAAGGATGATTAATTAATTTCATTAATTAATTAAAATAATAACAAATGTTTGTAATTAATTAATGTTAATTAAGCAGGGTTAGGTAATTAATTCATAAGTAATTAATTTATTTGGTTTAAATTAAATTAATTATAAATTATGCGATTAATTAATCTTGCTTGTGGATGGTTAATTATACTGAATGCTTGGATTGATTAATATCTCTAGTATATTAATCTGTAATATTCTGTGATATGAATTGCATTGGATTGAGCTATGATAAATGTAAGTTATTTAACTATGATGAATTGCTGTGTGAATATAATGTTCTTCATTGAATTATAAAAAACGGATCTTTGGTTTGAAAGATTAAAAATGGAAATTTGTTTGAACCATTTAAAAGGAAAGGTTTTGGCAAATAAGGGCAAAAAAGTTGTGACATAAAGAAGATCCAAATGTATCCATATGTTTTAAATAAACGCTCATTATTTGGAAAGGCCGGGGAAGGGCATTAGTCGAAAACCCATTCTGAATAATGAAACGACGAAATGGAGTTGTAATTAAAGACGGTGGTTGAAGACTGGGTATTTTCGAAAACAAAAGAATTTCCTGTTGATTGTCTACGCACCGAGTTGCTCTGGTATAGAGATTACCCTATGTGACGAGGAGTCCGAACGAGATTGGGGATATCCGGATTTGCAAGGACTTCTTTCTTTAATTGAACAAAGCGCCTTCGGTTCCATTCAGACCGAGGATGGACTTGTATGGATGTATGTCTGACATTACACTTTGAGATATAAAGCAGGTTTCTATCAATTACATTTCTGTTTGGTGGTGGAGAATATATTTTCTTTGCTTAACACCCTTCTCTAAGACGTACAAGCCCAGAGGTTATGTAGTTGATAGTTATTAGTGGTATATTCCCAATTTGGTAATGTGGCATGCTAAGTATTGAGCATTGGTTGATAGAAACATGGCTTATGTGTAGAGCGTAGCTTTGTGGGATGAGACTTCACCGAACCTCACACCCTGGGAAATGGTCGAAACAAGAAGGATGTAGAAAGGTTATTTGGTTCACGATCCTAAGGGTATGTCTGTTTCCTTTTGGATAAAAAGTGGTATTATGGTATGGAGCCTAGATATTTTACTTATGTGGTAGTTGAAATTTGAGATGCCTCCATACAGATCGGATACGACCGTGGGATGGCATAATCATGACAGTTAGTTACCTAGTTATAGAGGTAGTCTGGCCTTGTGTTGGCAGGGATGCGTTAAGGTTATCAGGACGTCACTCCAGAGGCGTACCAATTCGGATAAAGGAAGTTCCTTAGCCTTGGCCATTTGTTGGAAATCCTAACAAAACAATACGGGCCCTTTACGATTTCAATTGTAGAACCTGCCATTTAACATGGTAGCTATAGTTGGCATACTATAATGGTACGTATGATGGCTAAGATTAATATTATACTTTAAAAATGGTTTTCCACACTATGCACTAAAAATAATATCAAAAGGATTTTTGCGTACCAAGCATGTTTGACTGCTATAAGGAGAAACTCCCCTATGTGTGCGATTGCATTATAGTGTGTGCCGGGAGACCTTATGGTAGTTTCATTTTCCAAAAGCATGAACGGATTTCTTTTCGAACAAATAATTTTTTAAGGTTCTCACACTTGTCCCATGACTTACTTGGAGTTTATTATTCCCTTTGCTAAACTCTAGGTTCCTCTAATTTTTCACACAAGCAGCCTAGAGTCATGTTATCAGTAGGTTTTGGAGCTATGTTGGGAAGTAGATGTGGATTTGGAAGTCCTTGAAGCGTTTGGTTTTGAACTTTTTGGTTTGGACTTTGGAGCTTTAGAAATGAAGATGCAGTATGTTGGACTCTCTTAGAAAACCATATTGATGTTATTTTTTCGCTGTTATGTTGTATTCTGCTATTGTATAGTATATGTCGGACTCTGAAGATAGTGGTCACCTGTTGTAATAATGTTGTAATCCATGAAGTGAATGAATGAAAGTTATTTTGTTTCCATTGTGTTGTTATCATCTAATGTGTTATGACTCCAAAGATCTGGACTCCAACGTTTGAATCTCTGGCATTTGAATACGACTGATGTATTGGATTTTGATTTTCGAAGGTTGAAAGTCGGGGTCGTCTCATTTTGTGTCAGAGCTAAAGGTTGAGTTAGAACTTTAGCTTTGGAGTATAACTCATTAGGTGACTCATTAGAGATAGGGTTAAAAACTCCCTAGAATGAGTATATTCCATAAAATATCTCGTCCTTTTGTCTAAATCAATTTTCTTACTATTTAAAGATAGTGAGAATGAGTGCAAGAAGAGGACGAGGAAGGGGAAGGCGGAGTACCACTGCAAATGGTTGAGACCCTGAAACAATAGTAATTGAAGGAGAAACTCTTCCCATCCAACCCCAGCCAAATCTTATAGAATAATATCGGAATTTCTCAAGACTTGGAGGGAAACCACTCAAAGATACAGAGATAATTAAAGAAGCGCAAGCTTGGATTCGTTCTTGTGAGAGGATTTTTAAAGGATTGAAATTGAATGATGATCAAAGGAGGTTGATGGCTTCATGGCAACTCCAGGAAGAAGCTTTAGTATGGTGGGAGACCATTTTTTTGGCCGAATCGGAGGATGAGTTTTCATCGGATAGATTCAAGCATGTATTTGAGCAACATTATATGCCTTCCGCTTGTATTCCGTATTGTATCCAGAGTTTACTGATTTGAAGCAAGGAAATCTACCTTTTGAAGAATACTTGAATAAGTTTAATGATTTATCCTGATTGGACCTAAACTGGTGAATACCCCTCTTAAGAAGAACGAGAGATTTATAAAGGGAAGAAGAAGAAGTTTCAAGAAAGGATAACAGGCCATGTGAAGGAGTCTTTTGCTAATTTGGTAGATATGGGATACAGATATGCTACCTTAGATAAACGCGAGATTCCAGAAGAGAAAGAAAGCGAAAGTAATCCAAATTTGAAGAAGATAAAGTTTGGAGGAAAGAAGCCTTGGCAAGGTAAAAAAAGGTTACTCAGGAGAACAAGGCGAAGAATATTACCTATTTCCACTATTTGGAGAAAGGTCATTGCTCAAATAGTTGCAAGCAGCCCAAGAAGTAAGGGAAGAAGGATCAACCTAAGAAGTCAGGACAAGAAGTAAGGGAAGAAGGATCAACCTAAGAAGTCAGGACAAGAAGCTAGGGAATGCAACTATTGCCATAAGCTAGGACACATGGTTAAAGAATGCCCAATAATGAAGCAGACCCAAGTAGCAAAGGTATATGCAATAAAGGATGAACCTTCAACCTCGGGAGCTGATAAAGGGAAAGTAGTTTTGGAAGGTAATCTTCTTATTTATGATAAAATTATTAGAGTTCTATTTGACACTGGAGCTACGCATAGTTTTATTTCCAAACAAACTGTAGAAGAGTTAAATCCTGAACCCGAATTCGTAGACGAACTTTTTTGTGTGAAGAATCTGGTAGGAGGCCCTGCGAATCTTTGTTTACGTTATAGAAAGGTTCCTATTTCGTATTCTCATCATCAGTTTCCTATCAGCCTTTTCGTTCTTAACATTAATGAATTTGAGATTATACTTGGAATGATTTGGTTAACAAAAATGAAGCTAAATTATATTGTATCAATAGAACGCTTTCGGTCAAAAACCAAACTTGAGAATTTTATTGTGATTTCTTAGGAGGATCCAAGTCCGAAGACGGACAAGCTAATGTGTACTTTACATTATTCCGACCTGAGTTTGGAATCCATACCTATTATTTTAGAATTTCCTGACGTATTTTAAGAAGTTAAGTCTTTACCTCTACATAGGGAAATCGAATTTAGAATTGATTTGATTCCTAATGCCCGTCCAATTGTGCATGCAAGTCGCAGGACGACACCAAGGGAAAGAGTAGAGCTAGTTAAGCAAACCCAAGACTTACTGGAGAAAGGATTAATACGACCTAGTCGTTCCAGTTGGGGTTCAGCTGTAGTATTTGCAGCTAAGTCCGATGGATCTTTGAGACTGTGCGTAGATTATCGTGATCTTAATAAGTTAACCCTTAAGAATAAATTTCATTTTCTCCGAATCGATGACCTGTTTGATCAATTGCATGGTGCTCGATTCTTTTCCAAGATCGACCTTGCCTAAGGATTCCATTAACTGAGAATTGCGGAAGATTGTATACATTTGACTGCTTTTAGGGATCCCGATACATTCTATGAATGGTTAGTTATGCCCTTTGGACTAACCAATGCCCCTGCATATTTCGTAGACCTTATGACCAGAGTATTTCATGGGGTATGGAATAAGTTTGTTCTTGTATTTATTGATGATATTCTGATTTATTCCAAAACTGAAGAAGAGCATGCAGAAGTCCTATCAAAAATGTAGAATGGATGTTTTGGCTTGATCTGGTAAGTCATTTCTCTATCTTTTTATGTGTTCATATGTTCTTTGTTAGTCTCGTTGTCTATCAAGTTTCGAAAATGACAATTTTTTAAGGGGGAAATTTGTAGCGATCCCATTTATAAGCCAAATTTAATTTAGTAATTAATATAATTTTTAAAATTAGTTTATGAATTAATTTAAATATTTTCCAAAACCAATAAGACATATGTTTGTTTATGTATATATACATGTAAATAGATTGTAAATAGAATTTTGATTTGAAATTCAAAAATAAATATCTTAAAAATAAATTGGATTTAAAAACTCTATATATTTTTTTAGAAAAGCTAGCCAGCTTTAAAGTGGGTCGTGCCACTGTATATAAAATGAACAAACAGGTGGTCTGCACATGCACAGAACAACTAAACGGGCAGGAAGCCCAAAACGGAAAAAAAGAAAGCACAGGAGCTAGAAAAAGTTGCCTAAACTACTAACACATCATGACTAAGCTTCCTCATATGAGGGAGAACAATCACGACCATTATCCATAGATGGACCAGTAACAAGAGAAAATCCCGAGAAAAGAGCAGCTAGATGAGGATCATAACCAACAGAGTTTGGAGAGTAAAGAAATTTCCTCTCCCAAGAGACATCATAAGACTTACTTTTGTTCTCCTCACCAATCACACCATCCCTAGTAATGCAAAAAACATCTCTCTCAATATGGTAGATAAGATACCGACTCTCGCCCCCAATATTACTGATAAAAGCATAAAAGATGCCTCTCTCAGGAGAATATCTCATATCAGAAGGTGCACGAATCCAAGCACGTTCATCAGAATTCCAGGAAATGATATCAGACAAGGTAGCAGAAGGGATATCCTCCAAGGCCGAAGGAGGAGAAATAATAGATGGAGCTTTTACCGGCGAATAAGTAGAAGGAGCTATACAAACCGGAACAACAACAGGAGGATCCACAGAGGGAGCAATAGCAACGGGAGCTACCGGAGCAACAACTAAGGGGACAATAGGAGAGACATTCGGAACCCACTTTCGAAGAGGAGGACGAGGATAAGGAAACCGGTCAACAAGGGGAACAACCGAAGAAGAACAAGAATCTTCAAGGTGGCCAAAGGACTGATAAGACGAACAAATCTCACGTTTCCAAATATAGCAAACTCTGACCTCAACAACATGGCTCTCATCTAATCTGACCTTCAAAATGTTAGGCAGAGGTTTGTCAGGAGTAATCTCGATTAGAGCTTTGGCATAGACTAGCTTCTTTCCGGCAATAGTATTTGCATCATAACATATCACCTTACCCACAGACCAGTTAGGCAGTCAATTCCGATAAGAGGCTGGAGAACATAAGGGATATGCGAAAAGTGGGCCCGGAAAGGAATAGATAGAACTTGCTCCTTCGTACGATCCACAAAAGGACTCAAAGGGGTAATAATGAAAGGCTTCCCTTCAATAAGAACGGGGTCGGCCTCGAGAATTCGTTGTCTTTCATCACTACGCAAAAACTTAAAACAGAACATTTTGTTATCAAAATGAACAATCAGACCAAACCTAGGCTTCCATGCGGAGTTGCACCTCGCCTCAAAAAGATGATAAGGAGGATTGGAGTCAAGAAAGAAACCAACCAATTGGTCTTTCCAAAAGTCCACACCGGCTTCAATAACTTCCGATGGCGGGATCATCACACCATCATGCTCAACTATATCAAAGAGACGCGGCGTATGCAGACCGACATTATTAGGCAGCTTGGAAGATGACCACTTTGGGACAGGCCGAGGCGGAGGAGGAACCAACAAATTCGCATTGGAAACAGCACACAAAGGAATATTATCTAAATCATTTCCACAAACACCAGATGTGCATCCCTTAGAATCCCCAAATGAAGCTTTGGTGAGAATAGTTGTATCATTCAGGAAAACGCAGAGCGCTGTTTCCACTTCACTACCAGGTTTAAGTGTAATACCAGACTGCACAGCACAAATTTTCGGCCCAACCTCAGTAACAGACCAAGACGACGTACCTCGGTTCGAAAGCATCGACGATATAGGGGTTGAAACGAGAGGGCAGACAGGATCATTAAGACCAGCTGGAGGCAGCGAAGAGGCTAAATCAACTATAAGGTTGGCCATAGGGTTATCACTGGCTGAAGAGACGATAGAGTCACACCCAACTTTCAACGATGTAACACGTCGAACAGCTGAGGAATGGACAACAGCACCAGCACCAGCACCACACGAGAGAGCTGAAGGCAGAGCATGCTTCTTCTTCGACATAGAAAAGGACGAAGACGAAGGCCGATGAAAGACAGGAGCAAAAGATCGTAGAAAAAACTAGTCGCCAAATCGAATATCGCAGAAACCAGACGCCATTTCCAATGTTTTTGATTTTGACTTGATCTCCATTTAAAAACTCTATATTTTAAATTAATATATATATATATATATGTTTATTTATTAATGTATAATCAGATCATTTTCATTAAAGGTATATAAATATAAATAAAAGGAAATGTATTGAATAAAAATTGAAATTATAATATAAAAATCATATTAAAACATTAATGCATGCAAATTAACAAGTGTAAACAATGAGACATGCAAAATACAAGTGTCATTAATTTTCTTTTTATCTTTAAAAACAAAAGGAAATTAAGGCTATATATGTATATCTATACTCCTTCTTTTCTCATTTTCTTTGTAACATTCAAAACTAAAACTTGAGAAAAATAAACAAAACCAGAGATTTAAAAAAACTAAAGCAATAAATCTTTTAAAAAAATCAAATCTGAAGCATACAAGCAGATCAACATTAAAACAATTACAAGTTTTCAAGATCAAGTAGCATGATCGTTTTCCAGTTTTCAAAATCAAGCATTTCTAGTTTTCAAGTTTTAAAGCTCTATGTTTTCTCTGTTCTTCAATACTGTGAGTAAACAACCTTTATAAAATCTCTAACCTGTTAAATCTTGATTGCATGTGATAAACACTTGAAATATGTTGTGAAAAATGTTTGTATGGTTGTAAAATATGCTTGCATGTCTATATAATTATGATATATCCGTGTGCATGTCTGTATATAGATGAAATGCCTCTGTTTTTTATTTCACAGGCTAAAAATAAGTTCAAAAATCAATTTCTCTTTTTCCAATCTCTTATAGATTATGATCTTTAAAAGGAATTCATTTGTATTTACCAGATTCAACATTGAAAATATTTTTAAAGTATAATTAGCAAGATATATTAGTGGAAGAAGAAACTAACAGTGATCAGAAATTGAATATATGAAAGTCATGTTTTGATTCTACAACCTGATTCGTATTTGAAAATGATGAATTTTGTTATAAATATTATAATTTTTAAGTTTAGGGTTGTTGAGAATTTGCGAGTTGAATGGGAAAGGGGATTTTGGCATTTTCTGGTGATAAGAGCAAGGGGGAATCCCGCGGTCATTGTTGAAGCTTGTTTTTGGTTCAAGGGCTTTGGCAAAAATGGTCGGTGAATTTATTGATCACCGTGGTGGCGTGTCGTCAGCATAGTAGGGTTTAAGGACCTGTCTTCCTTGATGTCAAATTCCAGGCTAAGCGATGTGGTCGATGCATCGGTCTTGACCGGAAGTGGAGGAATCAATGCATGGGACCGTGGCGAGGCTTTGTTCGTAGTGTCGACGTTTCTGGTGACTTGAGGCGGCGGGACATGGAGGTTCTTAGATGATGAGTTTTGTTCCAGTGGGTAGTCTAGTTGCTCCGTTTCAATTTCGTGGATGTGTTAAAGAGCAGGTAGCCGGAATCGAAGGAGGTGGTCGTAATCGTTTTGCTGGCAATGGCATCGGTGATCAGAATGTCGTCGTTCGCTTGTGCACGTGTATGTGCATCTGTGAGTCTAGGTTGTTGCTGAGGATTTGAGAGGAAGGAGAAGAAGCAGCCTCGGGTTTGGACTCGGGGAAGTGATGAGTTGGCTCGGGTTTGTTTTCGAGTCGTACACGAGTGTGTAACAGGGTTTTTAAATTTAAACAAAATAAAGTTTAAAAGAAGAAAAAGAAAGAAGATTTTGACTCAGGTTTCTCTAAGGAAAACTCACAGATTAGTCTCGGGGTTTTTAAAAGTATATTAACAAGTTTTAAACTATTTTCTTAAATCTATTTTTTTTTAAATAATATATGTTATTTAAATATTAGGTAAAATAAAAGTTGTATAATTTATTTTAATTTAAATTAATCAAGTTATTCTTAAGTTTATTTAAAAAAGTTAAATAATGTAATTAAGGAGTTAATTAAAGAAGGTAAAATGTTTTTAATCATTAATTAAACTTAAACGTCTTAAGTTAATTTATAGGGTAATGATAAATTAATTCCAAAATGTTTATTAAATAAATTTTTAAACGATAATTAAAAAATTAATTAAGATAAATGGTTTATCTTTAATTAATTAAGGTGTAGGGTAATTATGGATTAATTAATTAATGAAAGTAATTAAAAAATTAATTAATTAATTAGTAATTAAAGGATAATTAATTATAAATTAAAGGTTAATTAATTAATGATTAAAGGATAATTATTTAATAATTAAAGAGTAATTAATCAGTAATTATAGGATTAATGTAAGTAATTAAGGATGGTTAATTAATTTCATTCATTAATTAAAATAATAAAAAATGGTTTACAATTAATTAATGTTAATTAAGCATGGTTAGGTAATTAATTAATAAGAAATTAATTTATATATTTTAAATTAAATTAATTATAAATTATGTGATTAATTAATCTTTCTTATGGATGGTTAGTTATAACGAATGCTTGGATTGATTAATATCTCTAGTATGTTAAAGTGCAATATTCTGTGACATGATTTGCTTTGGATTGAGCTATGATAAATGTAAGTTATTTATCTATGATGAATTGTTGTGTGAATATAATGTTCTGTCTTGAATTATAAAAGATGGATCTTTTGTTTAAATGATTAAAAATTGAAATTTGTTTAAACCATTCAAAAGGAAAGTTTTTGGAAAATAAGGGCTAAAAAGTTATGACTTAACTATGATCCAAATGTATCCATATGTTTTAAATAAACGCTCATATTTGGAAAGGCCGGGGAAGGGAATTCAGTCGAAAACCCATTCCGCATAATGATACGTTGAAATGGAATTGCATTTGAAGACGATGGTTGAAGGCCGAGTATTTTCTTAAATGAAAGGATTGCCTGTTGATTTTCCCTCCACCGAGTTGTTCCGGTAAAGAGATTACGCTATGTGACGGGGAGTCCGGACGGGATTGGGGATATTCAAATTTGCAAGGACTTCTTTACTTAATTGGACAAAGTGCCTTCGAATCCATTCAGACCTAGGATGGACTTGTATGGATGTATGTATGACATTACACTTTGAGATATAAAGCTGATTTCTATCAAATACATTTTAGTTTGGTGATGGAGAATTTATTCTCTTAGCTTAGCACCCTTTTCTGAGATGTACAAGCCCATAGGTATGTAGTTGATAATTATTAGTGATATATTCCCAATTTGGTAATATGGCATGCTAAGTGTTGAGCATTGGTTGACCGAAGCATGGATTTTCGAAGGTTAAAAGTCGGGGTCGTCACAATATGTTTCAATTTAAATTTTAACACATATATGAATATATAGAAAAGAAAATGTATACAGTGAAATCAAAAACATACAGTAAGGTTTATGTAAATGCATACTTCAATATGTATGTATATAGTTTAAGACAGAAAGTTTTATTGGCCAGAGAAATATACATGCAGACAGGTTTTGTGAAAAATATACATATATATAGCAGTTTTTGATTTTCATTTCTATATATGTATATATGTATGCAGAGAAGGAATTTTAAAATATGTGTTAGTGTAATAATGTATTTAATAAACTTATTTAGTTTATCTTAGTTACTGAAAATAATTTATCATATAAAAACATTAGTTTAAGTAAAATTATTAGATTGAGTTAAGATTTATCAAATAGAAAATGTATTTACAGAAGGTATAGGTGCACACATATATATATAGGACTTAGGAAAACATAGGGATTTATATAAAGATTTGATCTATATAGATTATTTTTGTAATTATATATATAGTTTCAAAAATAAAATAAATACACATGTTTAATCTACTAGTTTATTTTAAAATAATTTAGTTAGGGTAATTAATTTTTATTTAACTTGTAGAATTATTTTAGTTACTAAAAAACATTTAAAAGGAAATTATTAGTTAAATTAAATTGTTAGTTAATTAAATGGTAATTAATTGTTCAATCGATTCAAATATTAATAAACCATATAAATGTTTATAAAAGGTTAAAATCTGAAAGAAAGCAAGTCGGATTTGAAGTGGGTTGCAAACAAAAATCAAAGGTGAGTTAATCTCGCTCATTTGATTACTTTTTAAATTTAATTAGTTAAATTTTAATTATTGGTTGTTTGCCTGAATTGATAATTTTTTATAAGTTTGGATGTGATATGTTATATATGTAGTGAGTGTGTGTGTGTCTCTCTCTATATATATAATGCAGTGATTGATTTCCCGCATTATATAGCGGATGAGACCCCACGCGCCCCACATAATAGTGGATGACCCTATATACCGCAATATCCTGCCTTGAAGCAGGATTGGTATTTCAAATTTTTGTGCTAACATTTGTGGATGTAGGGAAATAGGATGGAGGGATCCAACTGGATTCCTCAAAATGTTGAATTTGTTTTATATTCAGCAATGTGATTTATGTTGTAATCTGTGATGGATTATATTGGTTGTATTAAGAATTGAAATTTATTGAATGTTATGGCTTGGTTAAATATATATTAGTATTTGAGAAAACGAAATATATATAAAGTTTTGATTTTTAAAGGAAATAAAAGGGAAATTTATAAGTAAAATAATTATAGTGAATTTTCAAATAAAATAAAGGAACGAATTTGGGAAAGGAATTAAGGTTTGATTTTAAATCCTATATAATAAATTAAAGGATGGGAAAAATATGAATTTTGAATAAATGGGAAAAAGGAATTTAAAAAAAAGGATTTAGGCAATATTGTTTTGTAAGTAAAAAGAAAAATATTTTTAAAATTTAAGATTTGAAATGAGTTTGGGAAAATAAAAGGAGAATTTGGAATAAAGCATAAAATTGGTATTTTCGATTTAAATAAGAATTTAAATCATAAATAAAGGTGTGAATATGCGATAAATGGGTTTTGAAATAAATTTGGATAAGTAAAGGAATTTGTTTTAAAATGGAGTTGGATTTGGAAATCGATTTGAAAACCGACTAAGTTTAGGAATTGTGAATAAAGGAGAAGGGGATTGTGAAATTTATAAAAAGGGCTTACAAATAAAGTGAAATATTTATCAGAGGATACTTTGGAAGTATAAATTCAAGATGGGAATTTATAAGGAAAGGGTGATTTGTTTAAAAATAAATAGTGATTTATTTTTAAAGGTGTGGAAAGGAAAGTGTATTTCCCTGAAAAGTTGAGTATATTTTCAAAGAAAGATTTCCAAGCATAAGTGAGAGGTTTTAAAGTGGTTTTAAAAGAATGTTTTAGATAAATTTATTTATTTTAAATTTTTTTTATAATTTTAAAGTAAATATTTATTTAAATTAATTATAGTAGTAATTATTTGAAAAGTTTAACTAGTATTATGTTTTAAAAGATAATTATTTAATATTTATACCTTATAGAATAACTTTTATTTTAAATTAATTTTAGCTTATGTTTTACATGAGAAATTATTATAAGATTTCATAACTAGTATTTTAAATAAAGTTCTTTAAGTAGTTTTTATTTTTAAATATTTTAAAGTATATATATTTTTGGATAAAGTGATTTAAATTATTTTAAAATCTAAAGTATTAAAACTTGGTGATTTTCCCTGGAAATAAAACGATTAGGTGGAAATTTATTTCCGCGAGAGAAAAAGTGATTTGAAAACTATTTTCAAAAGGGTTAAAGTGTGGAAAAATATCTTGTGAAGATATTTTGAAATAAATAATTAGGACAATTATTAATGCCTGATGGTTGTTTGTGTATGTTATTTGATAGTTAAATAACCGACTATAAATATTGGCTAATGCGCAGATCGTTTCGAAGAGACCGAGATCGGGATTAATTTTTTAAAAACCACTTTGATCTGGTTTGAAAATTTTCATGAGGAGGACAAAGATCTTGCAGTCGAAGATGGAGGAGCGAAGTGCAAGGGTTAGTCGCTACTAATCTTGAGGGTGATTCCAAAATGGATGTAGTAGGAGTAGTGCCATCGGTTCTGTTCTGACCGAGAATGGAATTGTACAGATGAATGCGATTAGAACATCGTCAGGGGGACAATGAGCATTATAAGTGTATGTGTGCTAAAAAGATAAGGCATAGCCTCGAGCCTCATTAATCGGGAATGGCTAAAACAGGAGAGGTGCTGCAAGGTAGAGTGGCTAGCAACCAATTAGGGAAAGGTCATCCCTGTCTAGATGTCCCTTTTTATTCGGCTGTGTGGATGGTTGTTGAACCCAACCGCGGGGTGATTTTATTCGGACTATCCAGTAAGGGTTAGCTCCAGTCTTGTGTAGTAGGGGATCATGGTGGATCCTCGGTACGGTGATCTAGACCATGTACTATGACGGAAGGTACCCCAGTAGCCCTGCCATAGATGGAAATCCAATCTTCAATAAGTGCCTTCATACTTGTTTGTATACCTATTATGCTGGAATTCAATGAATGTGACAATTTCAGCTATTTGAACTAGTATTAGTATTAGACACTACTATAATATCAGAGGATTTGATAAGAAATGTTTTGGTTATCGTACAGTAAAAACCCGGCATGTTTATTTGTTGCATGGTCTTACGAGATACCCTTGATTTCAAAAGGGATTTCGAAAATTTTAATAATCCAATTCAATGTGTTTTCTCACACTTGTTTTCCAAACTGACTCGGATGTTATTTTAATATAATGCTAGGGTCAGATAGAGTATTATAGAGTTGAGAGTCTGGATGGACTGCTATGAAGCTCAGGAGACGAGCTGGATGGCGAGATGTATCACACGTACTTGATATATTTTCTGATGAGCAGTATAAGTTGTATAGACTGCTTTTGGGTGGGGAAAGGTTAATATAACTGTCCAGTATTTTGTAGTTGATTGTGTTGTACTCTGATGATGTAATGTATAAATAGTTACAGATTCTTTTGTATAAAAATCTATTGTTATTTATTATATATTGATTCCTCTACGTTTGTGAGATTTTGATGTTATTTTCTATTTCTTCTTCTACCTCCTTCTTTCTTCCCTCAGCAATCTGGTTTTTCGGCACTCGAGTGTTCGGCATTTGATACAGTGGACATATTGATGGCGATTTTGCGAGCGTCGAAAAATCGGGTAGTTACAGTTGGTATCAGAGCTGAAGGTTTAGCGAGAACCTTGGCTCTGGTGGGGATTACTCATTAAAAATAAAGTCCGAAGTACTCTAGAATGAGTTTGAGTGTATTAATAGATATGCGGGCGTTTTTGTTAGTGAATATAAAAGTTGTTTTTATATTGTGTTGACTTATTATTTGAGTGTTTATGGATTCTGGTCGATATACGACGCCATGTCATCGATAGGGGTTTCTAACTCTAAACAAGATAAACCAACACAGTATTGTTTTAAAATAGGGTATATGAAATAATTTAACCTAAATTATTTTTATATGTAAAAAGAAGTAATTTTTCATAAATTATTATAGTTATATATGGTTGCTTGGTTGTTAGGAAACGATAATATTGAATTATTATCATTATTGTATGGAAATTGAGCAAGAAATTAAGGTAGTATTCAAAGGATGAGGAAATAAATTCACTAATAGAATGAAATTTAAAATGTGAATTATAAATGGGATTTATAACTTGAACTTCCAAAGAAATATAAGTAAAAATCGGAAGGTTTGAAGTTTGAAAATTTGGGAAATTTAGTTTCCTTTGATTTGAAAATGATATTCAAAGGTTTTGAAGAAATAATGGTGAAATTATTTGGAAAATATTTTTGAGTTAGATATGAAATCTGGAGAAATTTGGAATTTAAAAATATTTAGAAAATGTTTTTGAAGGGATGAAAACACTAAACTCTTTTCGGCTGCTAGAAAATAATTGTGATGATGATCGTGACTCATTGGTGTTCATTTTCGAGTTTCCAAGTGAGGAATTCCTACCTGAATGTTTTAGATTGGGAATGTTTGCGAAATTGAGTTTGATTTTGAAATAGTTTAATTTTGGATATAAATGATTTTAAAAAATGATTTTAAAATACTTAAATGATTATTTAAACTCTGGAGTCTTATTTAAAAATGGTTATGGAATATTAATAAGTTTAAAACTTATAAGGGTTTGAAAGATTAATTGGAATAGGAAATAATATGAACTAGAAGAAATAAAGGAAATGGGAAATTTAAGCCTAGGCAGGCTAAATAAAATAGTGTTGAAATTGGTTAGAATAAGATTCATCTTGAAAAGAGTTAAAATAAAAGTAGGTGTGAAAACAAAATTAGTTGGAAGGTAAGCTAATTAATACAAGAGAATTAAAAGAAGTTAGAAAATGGAATTTAAATAAGTATAAAACTTATATAAGTTTAAAAATTTGAATGGAAATGGAACGTAATTGAATTGAGTTAAATAAATTGAATGGAATTCAAGCTGAAAATTGGAATTGGATTTGAATTGTGTTAAATAAGGTGTAGTACAAGAATTATTTGGGTTGGACTAAAAGAACAAGTTCTGGGAATTTGAATTCATTGGAGTTTGTAATAAAAAAAGTAAATGAATCTAATTTAAACTAACGATATGGATTAGATATGAATGAAAGATACTTGATAAAAAAATTTGGTATTCATAATTTTTAGATACACTGAATTCAAATAGAATTGAAATAGTAAATTGAATAAATATTGATATAAAGCTTAAGTGATAAAGAAGGTATCAAAATAAGAAGTTATATAAAATATATATGTACTTAAGGAAATTAGGGTGAAATTCTTAAGTAAAATTTGGTATTAGGAAAATATTCTAAGTTAATATTGAATAAGGTTTAGTAAAGTTGTGAAATGGAATAAGTGTGGATAAGGGAATAGAAATCGAAATAAATATGAATTAAAAGAAAATTGATATACCTAATAAACAATTGAGATAAACACGTTGGATGTACGTATATTATTTTATTCGCATAGCAAATTGATCCAGATTCGACCATAGAACTTCGAGGCAGTTATACTGAACCGAATTGTGATTTTTCACTCGGTTTTCGACGGCAATTTTGGATATGAATTTTTATTGATTCTGGGAATTCTCTATCATAGTTTACGGCTATGGAAGCAGTATGATAGTTTCTAATCAAGAAACCAGATCTGAGTCCGCACAAGGAAGTAGGGTGGACGATACTAGTTCGGAAGTGAAATTGTAGGATCGAGTGAGCGATCGGATTGAATATTGTTTATGAATGATATGTGTACATCGTACGGACTTGAATGAAATAAATACTGAAAATTTTGTAAAGAAGTGAATAAAATGATTTTGAATTCTGCAATTGGTTGTTATTGCTAAGTAGTATACATGTATTTAAAAGAAAAAAGAAATTGATTTTTTTTAATTTCAGAAGATAAAATTGGATGGCCTGACAAAGAGGTATGTGTTTAAAGTTTTGTATGAAATTTGATGATTTTCTGATCCAACGACTTGGCATTTTGTTTTCTTTTGAAATTGGGGGCCTGTAGAAGCGTTTTGTAGTTGTGCCGAGCTAGCCGTGTAAAGGAAATGTTGGTGAAATTTTTCGAAAATTTAGGGAGTTAGAAAATTTTGAGAAAATTTTGATAATTTAAACTTGGTTTTAAATTTTAATTTGAATGGTTAGTGGATAATATTATTTTGAATTGATGAATGGGTTTGGAAATTTAGTAAGAATAAAAATTTGTATTTAGTAAAAAATTGTTTCAAGGAGTTGTTTGAAACTATTTGGTTGAGGAAAAATAGTAAATGAGTTAGAGCATTCTTCTTAACTAGCAATTTCAGGGACGAAATTCTTTTAAGGGGGAGGAATGTGATAACCCAGAATTTTTAGACATTTGAAATTGGAATATCTAATTGATTTTAAATATTTGGAAGTTAGTTTAACCTAAATTTCAAAGATCATTATTTATTTGGCAATTACATTAATTAATTTAATAATTAGAGATTGGGTGAAATATTAAATCTCGAGTTTTAGGCTTGTTAAAAATATTTCAAAGGCTTATAAAATCTATATTGATAATACTGAAGATAGTAGAAGTGTTAAAATTAAATTTAAAAGAGTTTTGTTCAGTTTTAAAAATATATCGTTTGAACCGATATTTAAAAATAGCCTTCCAAGACACAATCTTGGAATTCGACGAACCTAGTTTCATTGGATCCGTAATAGTGTATTATTATCGGATTTCAAATTTCGGATTCTTTGGAATTGTCATGTGGCCGTACGGTATATAAACGTGCTGAAATTTATATCGAAGTTTAATTTGATAACTGGGTCCAAAAATCTATCTTCTCAATACTATCGAGTTAGGCCTCGAAACCTTTTCCATCGTGTTCGTAATAGGGGAATAACATTATGGATGCCTAGTGGCACGCATAGGATATCAAAATTTTAAGTTATGTTTCCGAGACAATTTAAATTTAAATTTAAAATATATGTATTTTTGTATAATGTCAACCTTAGTTGGAATAATTTCACATCGTTGTTTTCTTCCACCTGAGAAGCACGTGTCCTCCCTTTTACTACGCATTTCTCTTTTCTGTTCAAAAGCACATCTCTATTTGTTTAAAAAATAAAGAGAAGCTAAATAAAAATCGCGTCTCCATTCCTTCTCATTTCAAGACAATTCCGAAATCCTCCCTTATATTCCAAATCGATTTCCTCTCCAATTCGATTCCTACTCAAGTTCAATCCAAATTCAAATCAAATTCACTCCTCTAAAAAAAAGAATAACGAAATCATAATCGATTTTGAATCGATTCGCGAGCCGTGTTCGACGAAGCAATGGCAACTCCCACGTGAGTGGGTCAGTGGTAAAGATTCGAGGGTTAGCTCGAGTTGTGAGGCAAAGGCGTTCACGTTGCTCGGAGGCACTCGAACCGAGTTTTGGGAATTTGGCTGTTGAACGAAGCTGGTTATGGTGGTAAGGCGATGGGCTTTGGGATGCTCGCGATGGTGAACGAGGCTTTTTCGCGAGCGCTGGTGGTCATGGTCAAAGGCTCAAGCTTTGGGTCATAGGCGATGATCATGAGGGTAGCCAGAGGTTTAACTACGCTTAGTGTATGCGTGTTAGCAGCAAGGTATATGTTTTGATTTAAATTTTAACACATATATGAATTTAAAAAAAAAGAAAATATATACAGTGAAATCATAAACATACACAGTAAGGTTTATTTAAATGTAGATTTCAATATGTATATGTATTGTTTAAAGCAGAAAGTTTTATTGGCCAGAGAATTATACATGTAAAATGGTTTTGGGAAATATATATATATATATATATATATATATATATATAGCAGTTTTTGTAACAACCCGCATATTTAACGATTTTATATTTAAATGTTTGATTTAAATATAGCGTCGTTATTCGGATTTTGGGATCCGAAATGTTACTTTCTGCAAACGGCTGAATTGGAGCTCGAAACCATTTCCATTGAGTCCAAAATGGCATTTGCGATCTTTTTGAGTATAAACTTTGATATGTTTGGAGTTTGTGAAATTTTGGCTACTTTTCCTATTGGGTTTGGGGTTGGATTGTGCCCATTAGCTCACTTAACCCCTAGATCAACCCTTCTCTTCATTTCATCTTCATTTCATTTTATTTCTTAAACTAAAAACTGAAATGGGGGAAAGGAAAGAGAAATAGAAATTAGCAAGCCCTAGTTTCTCCTTTGTAACTTGATTCTTGCTCCAAAATCAAAGAGAATCCATTGGTAAGTTCATCTCCACCTTCTCCATCTTTTCTCCTCTTCAATTTCAGTAATTTCCTAACCCTAACTTAGGAAATACTTGCTTTTGATTCTAGATTGAAGCTTGTAGTGTTGAAGTGGAGTGTAGTTGGTTGATCCCTTGCAATTGTGCTTCTTCATCTTCTTTGTTTTGTGTAAAAAGGTGAGTTTTGAACTCACATCTACCTCTCTTGATTTCATTGATGTTAGGTATGAATTCCTAACACCTTGTTCATATGCACTTGCAATTGGTTTGGGTTGAATTGGGGAATATTCCAATTTTTAGTGTTTTGGGTTCAAATCTTTGAAATCCTAACTTTGATGTTTTAATCATGTTTTGGTGATGCATCGAGGAACATATAGGGCCGGGTTGTCGATTGGCATAAGCCCTTAGAGCCAATGTTCGTCCGATTGCATTTTGGGAGAGTTTGTTCTTCATTTGAATAAGGCTGAAAAACAGCCCAGGCATGATTCAGTCGACTGAAAACTCTGCACAGTCGACTGAACCTGAAACCCGAGTGTTTCCAGGCATGATTCAGTCGGCTGAAAAACTCTGCACAGTCGACTGAACCTGGAAACAGAAAGTTTCCTGAACCTGGAAAATTTACCAGGTATAGGGTCAGTCGACTGAAAACTCTGTTCAGTCGACTGAACCTGCTGTTTCAGCCCACTTTGCCTTTTGGGATTGAATTTTCAATTTGAATCGATTCATGATGATCCTATGTATGATTATCAATTGTTTTGACTTTGATGGTTCCTTTTAATTTTAATCCACGGGTTTTTTAAAATAATCTCTCGAATCGCATTTAAAAGTTCGTTTCTCTAATTTATAAATTCTATTTAAAACACACACACTTTCGCGCTTCGAACGAAGTGGAAGGGTGATTAAATGGTTGGGCAAAACACGGACCATGAATCTGTGCGTTTATCTTTCCGATTAATCCTTGACCTATTCGATTGATTGTTTTGACCTTCGGGTTTGGTTTATCGATGATATGAGGTAAACTTTGTACTGCTTTGAGTGTGAAAGGGACTGACGGATAGTAAACCGTTTAGTGCGAACGAGTGGTTATGGGACATACGTTAACACTTTTCGGATTCCTTTTCGAGAGTTGTGACACATTCCGCCAGTTAGTGGTGTCCAGTACTGGGTCTTCGACCTTCACCACTACGGTTTCTTGCCTCTGGGATAGTGTCTTCGGACTGTCTCCCTAGGTTTGTTGCCTTCGGGTGTGTGCCTTCGGGTGTGTGCCTTCGGGTTTGTTGCCCTATATAGTTTCGCTCTGATGTTGGCCTTATGTGCCGCATGGGTGATACTTGGGTTTGGAGTCTTCGGGCTCATGGATCCTTGTTTGTACAGTACTGAGCTCGAGCAAATTTTATGATGTTTCATTGATATGTATATTCCCTTGGTATCGCCCTTCGGTATTGGTCTTTTTGAGCCGCATGGAGTATAGCGTTTACCTTGTGGAACTTGTATACCTTATTGGTATTTGTTGTTTGCCTATTGGCTTGTTTTGGGATATTGTATCCTTTGTTTCTATATGTTGCCGATGATATGAGGCTTGTTCTATATGATTCATCTCTTGTTGATGATTGTGTTATCTTCCCTAGAGATATTTATTATACTGTATGACCTTGCAGGTTTATTAGTGTTCAGTTTATCTAACTGATTTGTTATCTAGACTGACCCGTGTATTTTATACTCGGGTCAGACCGAGATGTTTCAGGTTAGGTGCTTTTGGGGACTTAGCCTATTTTGCTTCCGCATGGACTATTCTCTAGCTTCATTTTGTTGTAGCGTCTTTTGTGGTCCTTATCTGTTATAACTCTGATTTATACTCTTTCGTATCGTCTGTATATTGTGGTCTCCTGTACCACTTGACATGTATTATTTTGTATACTCTGTGGTGTATCTGTGTATGTGTATATTATGATCGACTGTTCTGTGATGTATATTACATTTGAGTTGTTATATTTTCTTCTGATAGATCCTATAGCCATTGTAGTTTTGCTTTAAATATTTATTGAATAGGTCGAATTTTAATGTGTTCTACTTTTCGACATATTTAGTGAATAGTTAAGGCAAGATTGCACATGGTCGCTTCCATTATACTCTATTGTCCGCGTTAGCCGACAATATTATCTATGTAATACTCTTTGTTAACGAGGCTCTCGGAGTGGGGCGTCACAGCGTGGTATCAGAGCGAGATTCAGAACAAAATATGATAAACACAGAATAGATGCACATATTACGGTACATCAAAGTGTACAAGTGATACAGATCTTTGAATCATCGTGTCTCTTTATTCCATCAAGGTTAGATAGATATTGGAAATACGTCTAGGAATGCATTTTATTCCGTAGTATCCCATATTTTAATATCTACCTTGTGAATAATCTTGTTCTTATCTTACTTTCAGCTTATGTCTGGAAGAGGCAGGGGTCGACGTTCGGATGCTGGGCAATCTAGTGGCTCGCATCCGGATGGCGTATATATGTCTGCCGATCAATTTTTGGAATTGTTTAGGAGCACTCAGCCTCCCGTTCCTCCTTGAGTGTCTCCACCTTGCAAGTCTGCTTTTGCACGTCAGTGCAGTGATTTTGCTCATCTTGGAGGAAAGCCGTTTAAGGGCTCCGAGTCTGTTCTTGAAGTCCAAGCTTGGCTTCGCACGTGCGAGCGTATTTTCTCTCGCATGGTTCTTTCTGACCATGATAGAGTTCTTGTAACTTCTAGCTTATTACAAGAGCGTGCTCTTGACTGGTATGAGCTTCTTGTAGCTGAAATTGATGAGTCTACTCTTTCTTGGACTCAGTTTCGGGGACGATTTGAACTCAAGTTCGTTCCTGAATCTGAAAAAGTTTTATTGACCCGTCGCTTCCTTGAGTTGAAGCAAGGGAAATCTTCTGTTTCTGAGTATGTCGCATCGTTCGAGGCTTTATCTCAGTATGGCCTTGAATTCATCAGCACTTCTTATAAGAAGAATTTGAAGTTTGTTTCTGGCCTTAAGAAATATCTTAAGAAGTCCTTGTTGCTCCAGCTTAAACTTTCTTTTGAGGAATTGGTTGATTCGGCGCTTCATCTCGAGACCGTCGAGAAGGAGTGTGATAGTGATGTTGATGCTGAGGTTTCCAGAAACCCCAACAAGAAGCAGTTTCCAATTCAGAAGAAGCCTTTTCCTTATAAGAAGAAGAAGACCGGTGGTCCTAGCTCTCAGCCTCAATCTTCCGGAACACCTTTCGTTCGAAAGTGTTTTAATTGTGGTTCTCCGGATCATATTATTCGACCTTGTCCAAAGCCTCTCTTCTGCCGTAATTGCAAGAAGGAAGGTCATCATGTTTCTGCTTGTCCTACTGCTCCTGCTAATGCAAAATCTGGCAAGCTCAATGTGGCTAATGCTTCTGGAGGTCCTTCTCAATCCAAAGGTATGACTCCATCTATTTTGGAGGGCTCAATTCTATTTCATGATCATAGTATACGAGTTCTTTTCGATACAGGTGCTTCGCATTCTTTCGTATCGAAGAAGCTTGTAGATGATTTATCTTTGGATGTTTCTTGTATGGTTACTTCTTTAAGGATTGCGAATCCTATTGGGGGATCCGCGACCCTTAGTTTGCTTTGTGATGATATTGAGATTGTTTTATGTGGCTTTTCTTTCCGTGCGAATCTGCACGTTGTTTCTCATTTGGGTTTTGATATGATTTTTTGCATGGACTGGCTAGTGAGGTACGATGCCAGGATTATTTGTTCCGAGAGAATTTTATATCTTTGTCATCCTGATTCACCTTCTCAGTTATCTCTTGTTCTTCGGGATGTGGATAATTCCGAGATGGCTTTGTATTCTCTTGATTCGCGAGATGGTGATGATATATCTCGTATTCCTATTGCTTGTGACTTTTCTGATGTTTTTGAACCTATTTCGGGTTTGCCACCCAAACGGGCAATTGATTTCCGCATTGATCTCATTCCAGGCACGCAGCCAGTTAGTCGTCCTCCCACGAGGATGTCTACAAAGGAAAATGAGGAACTCAAGAAGCAGCTTTTAGAGCTCGAGTCCAAGCAGTTGATTCAGTCCAGTTTTTCTCCGTGGGGATCCGCGGTCGTTTTTGTGAAGAAGTCTGATGGAACTCTTAGGCTTTGCATTGACTATCGCAAGCTTAACGAGTTGACCATTAGAAATAGGTATCCATTGCCTAGGATCGATGATATGTTCGATCTATTGAGTGGTGCCAAGGTCTTTTCTCAGCTTGACCTTGCTACAGGTTTTCATCAGTTACGAGTCGCGGAGGATAGCATACCTCTTACCGCTTTCCGCACTCGTTATGGTTCTTTTGAGTGGCTCGTTATGCCGTTCGGTTTGACGAACGCTCCTGCTTTCTTTGTTGACCTCATGAATCGGGTATTCCGGGAATATCTTGATAAGTTTGTTCTTGTCTTCATTAATGATATCCTTATTTATTCTAAGTCTGAAGCTGAGCATGCTAATCACTTGAGAATTGTCTTGAGTACTCTTCGTCGTCATCTGCTTAAAGCCAAATTCTCCAAGTGCTGCTTTTGGGAGAATAAGGTTAAGTTCTTAGGCCATGTTGTATCTTCCGATGGCATTTCTGTCGATCGCTCAAAGATCGAAGCCATCCAGTATTGGAAGAGGCCTGAGAATGTGCATGAGATTCGTAGTTTCCTTGGATTGGCGGGTTATTACCGGCAGTTCATTAAGAACTTTTCCCGTGTTGTGCTTCCACTCACAAGCCTTACTCGGAAAGGCATTCGTTTTATTTGGTCCGACAAGTGTGAAGCTTCCTTTCAGACATTGAAAGAACTTCTCACTAATGCTCCTATTCTTGTGGTTCCCGAAGGGAATCATGATCTTGTTGTCTACACCGATGCGTGTGGTAGTGGTCTCGGTGCTGTGCTTATGCAGAGAGATTGGGTAGTTGCTTATGCTTCTAGGCAACTGCGTCCGAATGAAGTTCGCTATGCCACTCATGATCTTGAGTTAGCCGCCATTGTCTTTGCCTTGAAGATTTGGCGACATTATTTATTGGGCGAGCGCTTCATTCTCTATACCGATCATAAATCTTTGAAGTATTTGTTTACTCAGAAGGAACTCAATATGAGACAACAGCGTTGGCTCGAGTTTCTTGCTTCCTATGACTTAGATATCCAGTTTACCCCTGGTAAGGGTAATCGTGTTGCAGATGCGCTTAGTCGTAAACATTCGGCTGTTATTTCTATGATGCTTGCCGAATGGAATATTCTTGAGACTCTATCTTTTTGTGAAATTCGTGATCAAGGTTAATCTTCTGATTCTCCTATTCTATTATTTAGTTTGGGAGCTCGACCTATTTTATTGGATCGTATTGCCGATGCTCAGCGGCGTGATCCTGATTTGTTGCATTTTATTCAGCTTTGTGAGTCTGGATCTTGTGATGAGGCGTTGCAAGATTTTAGCATTGATTCTCATAGGTGTCTTCGTAAGAAGAACCGTCTTTTTGTGCCTTCTGATTTTGCACTTAGGCATGACATTCTTGATGATTGCCATCGTTCTAAGTATACCATTCATCCCGGTAGTAGTAAGATGTATGCTGATATGCGTCGTCTTTATTATTGGGAAGGCATGAAGCGCGATGTGGCGAGTTATGTGAGCAACTGCATGACATGTCAACGTGTGAAGGCCGAACATCAGCGTCCTTCTGGACTTCTTCAACCTCTTGAGATTCCATTGTGGAAGTGGGATCAAATTTCTATGGATTTTATTGATGGCCTACCTCGCTCGAGATCAGGTCATTCTAGTATTTGGGTTATTGTTGATCGCCTCACCAAGTCTGCTCATTTTGTCCCTATTAAGTCTAATAGGACAGCTTCGCATTTGGCCAAGTTGTATGTCAAGGAAATCGTGAGACTTCACGGTGTTCCTAGTTCTATTGTGAGTGATCGTGATCCTTTATTCACGAGTCAATTTTGGAAGAGTCTTCAGCAAGCTTTGGGAACAAAGCTTAATTTTTCTACAGCTTATCATCCGCAGTCTGACGGACAGACTGAACGGGTGAATCATATTTTGGAAGATCTTCTCCGTATTTGTATTTTTGATTTCGGTGGTTGTTGGGAGGATCACCTACCTCTTGTAGAGTTCTCCTACAACAATAGTTTTCAGTCTAGTATCAGTATGGCTCCTTTCGAAGCCTTATACGGAAGGCCATGTCGATCACCTTCTTGTTGGTTGGAATCTGGGAAGAAGCTTATTCCTGGCCCGGACTTTGTTCGTCATTCTTCTGAGAAGATTGATCTTATTCGATTGAGGATGAAAGAGGCACAGAGTCGCCAGAAATCCTACGCGGACAACCGTAGGAAGCTCCTCGAGTTCTCGATCGGCGATCTTGTTTTTATTCGTGTTTCTCCTTTGAAAGGGGTTATGCGTTTCAGTCTGGAAAATTGGCTCCTCGTTATATAGGACCGTTTTCTATTACTGAACGTATTGGCCCTGTGGCTTATAGAGTTTCACTTCCAGCTCATTTATCTGGCATTCATGACGTGTTTCACGTCTCGCAACTTCGGAAGTGTCTTTGAGAATCGGATTCTGTAATTGATTCTCCTGATTTGCTAGAGCTTGAGATCTCACCGGACTTATCTATTGTACAGCAACCTATTCGCGTGCTTGACACGGAGGTGCGACACCTTCGGAACAAGGACGTGCCGCTCGTTAAAGTTCAATGGTCCGCTAATCCCAATGACTGTACTTGGGAAACCAGAGAGTATATCGAGCGATCTTATCCAGGTTTTCTAACATTGCTTCGTAATGGTAAGTCTATTTCTGTGTCTAAAGTTTATTCTTTCTTTTGTATGTTGTATGTATGTAGTTGTTACAAATATCGTCTCTAGGAATTACGGGGACGCAATTTTGTAAGGAGGGGAGATCTGTAACAACCCGCATATTTAACGATTTTATATTTAAATGTTTGATTTAAATATAGCGTCGTTATTCGGATTTTGGGGTCCGAAATGTTACTTTCTGCAAATGGCCGAATTGGAGCTCGAAACCATTTCCATTGAGTCCAAAATGGCGTTTGCGATCTTTTTGAGTATAATCTTTGATATGTTTGGAGTTTGTGAAATTTTGGCTACTTTTCCTATTGGGTTTGGGGTTGGATTCAGCCCGTTAGCTCACTTAACCCCTAGCTCAACCCTTCTCTTCATTTCATCTTCATTTCATTTTATTTCTTAAACTAAAAACTGAAATGGGGGAAAGGAAAGAGAAATAGAAATTAGCAAGCCCTAGTTTCTCCTTTGTAACTTGATTCTTGCTCCAAAATCAAAGAGAATCCATTGGTAAGTTCATCTCCACCTTCTCCATCTTTTCTCCTCTTCAATTTCAGTAATTTCCTAACCCTAACTTAGGAAATACTTGCTTTTGATTCTAGATTGAAGCTTGTAGTGTTGAAGTGGAGTGCAGTTGGTTGATCCCTTGCAATTGTGCTTCTTCATCTTCTTTGTTTTGTGTAAAAAGGCGAGTTTTGAACTCACATCTACTTCTCTTGATTTCATTGATGTTAGGTATGAATTCCTAACACCTTGTTCATATGCACTTGCAATTGGTTTGGGTTGAATTGGGGAATATTCCAATTTTTAGTGTTTTGGGTTCAAATCTTTGAAATCCTAACTTTGATGTTTTAATCATGTTTTGGTGATGCATCGAGGAACATATAGGGCCGGGTTGTCAATTGGCATAAGCCCTTAGAGCCAATGTTCGTCCGATTGCATTTTGGGAGAGTTTGCTCTTCATTTGAATAAGGCTGAAAAACAGCCCAGGCACGATTCAGTCGACTGAAAACTCTGCACAGTCGACTGAACCTGAAACCCGAGTGTTTCCAGGCATGATTCAGTCGACTGAAAAACTCTGCACAGTCGACTGAACCTGGAAACAGAAAGTTTCCTAAACCTGGAAAATTTTCCAGGTATAGGGTCAGTCGACTGAAAACTCTGTTCAGTCGACTGAACCTGCTGTTTCTGCCCACTTTGCCTTTTGGGATTGAATTTTCAATTTGAATCGATTCATGATGATCCTATGTATGATTATCAATTGTTTTGACTTTGATGGTTCCTTTTAATTTTAATCCACGGGTTTTTTAAAATAATCTCTCGAATCGCATTTAAAAGTTCGTTTCTCTAATTTGTAAATTCTATTTAAAACACACACACTTTCGCACTTCGAACGAAGTGGAAGGGTGATTAAATGGTTGGGCAAAACACGGACCATGAATCTGTGCGTTTATCTTTCCGATTAATCCTTGACCTATTGCATTGATTGTTTTGACCTTCGGGTTTGGTTTATCGATGATATGAGGTAAACTTTGTACTGCTTTGAGTGTGAAAGGGACTGACGGATAGTAAACCGTTTAGTGCGAACGAGTGGTTATGGGACATACGTTAACACTTTTCGGATTCCTTTTCGAGAGTTGTGACACATTCCGCCAGTTAGTGGTGTCCAGTACTGGGTCTTCGACCTTCACCACTACGGTTTGTTGCCTCTGGGATAGTGTCTTCGGACTGTCTCCCTAGGTTTGTTGCCTTCGGGTATGTTGCCTTCGGGTGTGTGCCTTCGGGTTTGTTGCCCTATATAGTTTCGCTCTGATGTTGGCCTTATGTGTCGCATGGGTGATACTTGGGTTTGGAGTCTTCGGGCTCATGGATCCTTGTTTGTACAGTACTGAGCTCGAGCAAATTTTATGATGTTTCATTGATATGTATATTCCCTTGGTATCGCCCTTCGGTATTGGTCTTTTTGAGCCGCATGGAGTATAGCGTTTACCTTGTGGAACTTGTATACCTTATTGGTATTTGTTGTTTGCCTATTGGCTTGTTTTGGGATATTGTATCCTTTGTTTCTATATGTTGCCGATGATATGAGGCTTGTTCTATATGATTCATCTCTTGTTGATGATTGTGTTATCTTCCCTAGAGATATTTATTATACTGTATGACCTTGCAGGTTTATTAGTGTTCAGTTTATCTAACTGATTTGTTATCTAGACTGACCCGTGTATTTTATACTCGGGTCAGACCGAGATGTTTCAGGTTAGGTGCTTTTGGGGACTTAGCCTATTTTGCTTCCGCATGGACTATTCTCTAGCTTCATTTTGTTGTAGCGTCTTTTGTGGTCCTTATCTGTTATAACTCTGATTTATACTCTTTCGTCTCGTCTGTATATTGTGGTCTCCTGTACCACTTGACATGTATTATTTTGTATACTCTGTGGTGTATCTGTGTATGAGTATATTATGATCGACTGTTCTGTGATGTATATTACATTTGAGTTGTTATATTTTCTTCTGATAGATCCTATAGCCATTGTAGTTTTGCTTTAAATATTTATTGAATAGGTCGAATTTTAATGTGTTCTACTTTTCGACATATTTAGTGAATAGTTAAGGCAAGATTGCACATGGTCGCTTCCATTATACTCTATTATCCACGTTAGCCGACAGTATTATCTATGTAATACTCTTTGTTAACGAGGCTCTCGGAGTGGGGCGTCACAGTTTTGGATTTTCATCTGTATATATGTATGCAGAGAAGGAATTTTAAAATATGTGTTAGGGTAATTAAAGTATTTAATAAACTTATTCAATTTATCTTAGTTGCTGAAAATTATTTATCATAGAAAAAAAATTAGTTTAAGTAAAATTATTAGATTGAGTTAAGATTTATTAAATAGAACATGTATTTACAGAAGGTGTAGACATTTATACATATGTGTGTGTGTGTGCACGCGTATATATGTATATATATGTAGGACATTGGAAAACATAGGGTTTTATACAAAGATTTGATCTATATAGATTATTTTTGTATGTATATATGAAGTTCCAAAAATAATATAAATACACAATTTTAATCTACTAGTTTATTTTAAAATGATATAATTAGGGCAATTAAATTCGTTAATTAACTTGTATAAGTATTTTAGTTACTAAAAGACTTTAAAAAGAAATTATTAGTTAAATTAAATTGTTAGTTAATTAAATGGTAATTAATTGTTCGATCGATTGAAATATGAATAAATCGTATAAATGTTTATACAAGGTCAAAATCTAAAAGAAAGCAAGACAAAATAGAAGTGGGTGACAAACAAAAATCAAAGGTGAGTTAATCTCATGCATTTTGATTACCTTTTGAATTTAAAGAGTTAAATTTAAATTATTGGTTGTTTGCTTGAATTGATAATTTATTATCAGTTTGGATGTGATATGTTATATATAGTTTATATACATATATATTGGAGCGATTGATTTCTCGCATTGTATAGCGGATAAGACCCTATGCGCCCCGCATAATAGAGGATGACCATACATACCATGATATCTCGTCTTGAAGCGAGATTGGTATTTAAATTGACGTGCTAACATCTGTGGATGCAGGGAAACAGGTTGGAGGGATCCAACTGGATTCCTCAAAATGTTGAATTTATTTATATTCAGTAATGTGATTTGTGTGGTAATCTGTAATGGATTATACTAGGAATTGAAATTTATTGAATGCTATGGCTTGGTTGAATATAATTAGTATTTGAGAAAATGAAATACGTATAAAACTTGGATTTTTAAAGGAAATAAAAAGGGAATTTTTTAAGTAAAATAGTTATAGTGAATTCAAATAAATTAAAGGAATGAATTTGGAAAAGGAATAAATGTTTGATTTTAAATCCTATATAATAAATTCAAGGATGGGAAAATTAGGGATTTTGAATAAATGGGAAAAAGGATTTTTTTTTTTTAAAAAGGACTTAAGCAATATTGTTTTGTAAGTACGAAGAAGTATATTTTCAAAATTTAAGATTGGAAATGAGCTTGGGAAATTAAAAGGAGAATTTGGATTAAATTATGAAATTGGTATTTCCAATTTAAATAAGAATAGAAATCATAAATAATGGTGTGAATATGGGATAAATGGGTTTTGAAATAAATTTGGATAAGTAAAAGAATTTAAATCAAAATGTAGTTGGATTTGGAAATCGATTAGAAAACCGACAATGTGTTGGAACTGTGAATATAGGAAGAACGAGATTGTGAAATTTATAAACATGGTGTATAAATAGAGCGAAATATTTATCAGAGGATAATTTGGAAGTATATATTCTAGATGGCAATTTATAAGGAAATGATGATTTGTTTAAAATAAATCGCGATTTATTTTTAAAGGTGTGGAAAGGAAAGTGTATTTCCATAAAAAGCCGAGTATATTTTCAGAGAAAGATTTCCAAGTATAAGTTAGCAGTTTTAAAGTGGTTTCGAAAGAATGTTTTAGAGAAATTTTATTATTTTAAATTGTTTTAGAATTTTAAAGTAAATATTTATTTAAATTAATTATAGTAGTAATTATTTTAAAGGTTTAACTAGTATTACGTTTTAAAAGATAATTATTTAATATTTATACCTTACAGAATAACTGTTATTTTAAATTAGTTTTAGCTTAAGTTTTACAAGAGAAATTTTTATAATATTTCATAACTAGTATTTTAAATAATGTTTTAAAGTAGTTTCTTATATTTAAATGTTTTAAAGTATATATATTTTTGGTTAAAGTGATTTAAATTATTTTAAAATCTAAAGTATTAAAACATGGTGGTTTTCAGTGGAAATAAAACAACTGGGTAGAAATTTATTTCCACGAGAGAAAAAGTGATTTGAAAACTATTTTCGAAAGGGTTGAAGTGTGGAAAAAAATTCTTGTGAAGATATTTTGAAATAAATAATTTAGGAAATTATTAACTTCTGATGGTTGTTTATGAATGTTATTTGATAGTTAAATAACTGACTATCAATATTGGCCAACGCGCTGATCGTTTTGAAGAGACCGGGATCGTGATTAATTTCCCGAAAACCATTTCGATCCAATTTGAACATTTTCATGAGGAAGACAAGAGCTTGGAGTCGAAGATGGAGCAGTTAAGTGCAAGGGCTAATCGCTACTAATCCTTAGGGTGATTCCAAAATAGATGTAGTAGGAGTAGTGCTTTCGGTTCCTTTCAGACCGGGAATGGACTTGTATGGACGAATTCTATCATAACATCGTCAAGGGGGTGATGAGCATTCAAAGTGTATGTATATTAAAAAGGTAACGCATAGCCTCGAGCCTCATCAACCGAGAATGGTTAAAACAAGGGAGGTGCAGTCAGGCTAACTGGATAGCAACCAATTAGAGTAAGATCATCCCTGCCTAGATGTCCCTTTTTATTCGACTGTGTGGTCGGTAGCTGATCCTGACCGCAGGGTTATCTTATTCGGACTATCCAGTAAGGGGTAGCTCTAGTCTTGTGTAGCAGGGGATCAGGGTGGATCATCGGTACGGTAATCTAGACCACGTACTGTGACGATCGGTACCCCAGTAGCCCATCCATTGATGGAAATCCAATCTCCAATAAGTGCCTTCGGACTTGTTTTATACCTATTATGCTGGAATTTAATGAATGTGGCAATTTCGGCCTTTTGAATAAGTATTTATATATATAAACTACTATAATATCAGAGGATTTGATAAGAATTGTTTTGGTTATCGTAAGGTAAAAACACGGTATGTTTATTTGGGTCATGGTCTTACGAGATACCCTTGATTTCAAAATGGATTTTGAAATCTTTAATAATCCAATTGAGTGTATTTTCTCACGTAGGTTTTCCAGACTGACTTGTGTGTTATTTTACTATAACGCTCGGGTCAGAATGAGTATTGTGGAGTACAGATTCTGGATGGAATGCTATGAAGCTCAAGAGACGAGCTGCATGGCGAGAAGTATCACACGTACTTAATATATTTTCTGATGCGCGGTATAAGCTGTATAGTCTATTTTTGGGTGGGGACATGTTAATATAACTGTCTAGTATTTTGTAATTGATTGTGTTGCACTCTGATGATGTAATGTATAAACAGTTATAGATTATTTTGTATAAAAATATGTTGTTATCTATTATTTATTGATTCCGCTGCGTTTGTGAGATTCTAGTGTTGTTTTCAATTTCTTCTTCCACCTCCTTCTTTCTTCTCTCAGCAATCTTGTTTTTCGGCACTCGAATATTCGGCATTTGATAATGTCGATTTTTCAGGAGTTGAAAAATCAAATCGTTACAAATATATTTGTAAAGGAGGCCACGGTTTGGATTGAAGATGACACCGCAAAGATTCGCGAGGCATAAGGGAAGAGTATTGGGGGCTGGGTGATTTCGGTCGAGCTCGGCATAAGGAGAGGAGAGGGTGGCTAAGGCTTGGGTGTGTTGCGTTGGCTGGTATGTGCGGAGGAGAGAGAGAGAGGAAGGAAGTGGTGAGGTGTGCCGGCAAGGGGTAGGAGGAGGAAATGGTGGTGCTCGACAATAGGCATGGGAATGGAGGCTTAGGCGATGGCTGAGCATTATGATGTCGCAGTTGCAGGAGTTTGTGGCCAGGTCAGGAGGAGTGGGACCGGCTGGGCTAGGGGAGAAGATGGGTGCGGAGAGCGGGTTGGAGGGTGGTTGTGCATGGCTACCGTGGAGGATCGAGATGTGGATCGGGGAAAAGGAATGTGGAAGTCTCGAGTTCAGGAGGGCATGCGGGTGGGAAGGAAAATGATGAGCAGACTATTGGAACGAGTAGGTTAAAGGGGAAGTAGGGTATGGTTTTAGACAAAAGGTTCGAACAGTTGTCAACAAAATACAAGTATAAGAATAGTTATTACTATTTCCAAGGCACAACAAATAAAATCAACCGGTTGGAAATTAATTTTTGGAAACTAAAAGGCCAATGGCTATTGGTTTTCCAATTGGTGAGTAAATGAATGGTCACTGTAATTCAAAAGCCAAATTACAGAACCGGTATTGAAATCGTTCCGTACATTTCACAGTCTTCCAAACTCCAAAACGCATAAACAAATATACCGTAGAGATCAGCCCAACCAGACGATCAAAATGTTATACAGATATGAGCGATATGATGATCCTATCAAAAGTCGATAATCGGTACTGAAAATGCCGCTAATTTCTGAAAATAAGATTGACAGAGCAAAAGCAATCCAAATTTGACGAAACCAAATATGTCGTCTCAGACAGAAGAGGATTTATAAATTTATTATATAAAAATATTCTGATTTAGAAAACATTTTATTATCATCAAATATTAATTGATTTGTATTTAAATAAAATTACATAATAAATAAACATCCATATTACCTGATGAAAATTTACCATTTGTTATGTTCATATAGACTATTCCAAGTATCCAATTTTCATTTCCAAATTTAATTATTTAAAATTTCACAAAACTCAGTTAATTACGTTATTAAAACCATTAAAATTTATGGATCGTTACACTCTCCCCCACTCAAAACTTTTCGTCCCGGAAAAAGGAAGGAGATAGGAGAATAGAAACTACCAGAAGAAATATAGTTTGAAATACAAAATGCACAATAAATTCAAAACCATATAAAATTAAATTTAAATTAGTTAATATTCAACAATTTGGTTTAATCTTATTTTATTAAATTAATAATACTCATTCATATTTATATTTGGTTGATTTTCAATTCAAGCTATTCTCATTCAATTGGATTTGTTTCAATTTATTAATAATTATTACAAATTTTTTGTGAAAATAATTTTTTTATTTAACTTATTTATTCAAGTTAATTCTACTTATAACACAATTTCAACTATTCTTAAGTCTATATTTATCTACTTAAATAGTATTTTTCTTTACTTTATTTAATTTATTTCACTTAATCATATTTTGCAACATATATTAAATGTATAAACATTTTATAACCATATATTATACAACAAATAAATTTTCCTTTTAATACTCAATTTATTATCTATAAATTTCCTTAAAAAAATATCATTTTTGACATCTTATTTCTCACATTTATATTTTATATTATTAAATTACCTATTTCCATTAACACTTAACTGTTTTTAGATAAGTTATATTATGGGCCAGAGTGAAATTTAAATACTATACAAATTTTCCTTTCACTTTCTATTATTCATTCTATTTCAGTTACATTTCTTATAATATTACAACAACTTAATTTTTTATTTAAATTCTTTTACAAAATTCATTCTTGGACATTCAATTACATAAATCCATATTATATAGAACTAAATTATATTTAAACTTTTCCCTGTTAAGTTCTCTTAATGTTTCTAAGTGGAATTGAACACTATACAAATTTACCTTTCATTACAATACTTCTATCAAACAAATTTCAGTTTGAACATTTTATTATTTAAATCTATCTTGAATAACTTCCAATTTAATTCACATAAACATCTTAACTTTTTGAATATTTCAGGTAAGCTATATATGTTTGAGAATTGAAATTGAGTATTATACAAATAAAGTTTCCTAGTATAACTATTTCAAGTTGCTTAAATTTAATGTAATTTTTTTCTAAACACTACAAATATTTCATAATTTTCGATTGATTTCATTGAAAACCCTTTCTTAACGTAGAATTTAAGAATGAAATTTTCGATTTCACTTCAAAACCATTTTGAAATAATTATATATATATATATATATATATACATATATTTTATAAATCATATTATACACAAAAATTTAAATCAAATCCATTTTTTCGAATACAGAAGTGTAGCTAAGCTACAAAGGAGCCCCTCTACTTTGAAAGTCGAAAATGAATATCGATACTGCTGCAGTCATCACCGAAATTATTTTCCAGTGACAATGGAGGAGGGTACTAATTTAAAACTTTCAGAGTTTTTTGAAAACGAATTTTTTTATTCGAAAATACTTTTAAATAATATACCTTAAAATTTAATAGTCAACTTTTCTAAAATACCGAAAATTGAATTCTCAAATTCTTCATTTTAATTTATTGCACTTTCATATAAAATAAACCATTTTTTAAATCTTGAGCACCTTATGACATATAGCAATATAAAATGATTTAGTAGAGGTGACAAAAATATTAAATGATAATCTAGTATTATCATTCCCAACAACCAATTCCTTTAACTATCAAATTTCAGAAAACTATACTTTATTGATAAAATATAAAATTTACAAATTTTTCAGACAATATTGTGTCGGTTTGCTCTATTCTAGTGTTTTGGAATTCTTGCGATAGCGTTAGCTTGACGAATATATCGAAACCTAAAATTCAAACTTAACAACTCAAACAACACAATATAAAACATTTTATATTAATAACAAATATACTCCCTCACAGGATAATTACGAATAGATTTTAAAACAAGAATAGGAATTCAAATATAGAGGGATCTATATCAGAGAAATTCTGACTAAGAAGATAGATTCGAAAGGAAGATCTAATAATTAAATCACAAACAATGGAAGATGGATAGACTGATATCAATCACGACGACCTTAACCTGGTCAGCCGAGATTCCAGGATTGAGATCGATGTGGAAATTCAATTTCCCACCTAAGAGGAGGAGAATTGACTTTACCCGGACATCATGATAATCCCTGACTATAGGGTGGAGTCAAGATCACTATGCTAAAAAGATAAAACTGCTTGGAAAATTCTAAGGCATTTGGCATTCAAACATAAGAGAATTATCTTGGTAGTCTATTAGAGAAACCGTTCAAGCATTTCAAGAAATAACAGCATCAATAACGAGGACGGAAAATCTCTGTTAAATCGACACTGATTGTAAAGGAGTTTCGCCCTTTTACAAATCACACAAAGGTTGGCAGGACCATCAAACGATTAGACACCCACATAACGTCGAAGTTGAAAATTGAGGTGGTAAGATTTTCTCAAATTCATTGTAGAGAGAAGCCGAAGTAGAACTATGGGGTGCTCTAAAATCAAGAAGAGCACGAACAAGAAAGGATAAGAATGGATTTCAAAACAAGGTAGGTTCCGAAGTTCAAAAAAATCCTAAGAAAAAAGAATCCTTATGAAGAAATTTACTACTTGAACGAATATGATTCTATAATTAATTTTTTTCCATATGTTAAATTTTGCCTAAACCAAAGCTCTGATACCAACTATAACGGCCTGGTATTTCGAACCTTTCGTGCTCGCACATGTTGGACTTGAATTGCTCAAAATGTTAGATTGTTAATTTATATTTGGCAAAAATTAGCATATACAGTATATAAAATCAATCATAGAATCATAGACACAGAGTATTACAACAATATGTAGCGGAATAGAAAAATAGTAGTTCATGAAACCACAATATAAACATTAGAGTTTGAAACAAGATATAATAGAAATCTCAAATATAGAGTAGTCTCAATACAAAAGCAACTGACGAGTCTGAACATAAATGAGTGGAATAAACTGAAACAACTGAAAATTGGATAGATGGATATTTAAACAAAGCTCCATTCTTCAAATGTGAGTCTCAAATGCTATGATGCTCAGCCTGACTCGAGCGTAAGCAAAACACAAAACACTCGAGTCAGAATTAACATTCTTATATAGTAGATTCAGCACAAGTGAAATGTCAACTGAAATACAAGTAACTTATAGGAGTTTGAGATTTCCATCCTCTAAGGATCCGTGGAACTATCTACTATGTTGTACAATATATTATTAAAATATGTCTATAGTAAAGTAAAATATTAAACTAGCATTAAGGCATTACCCATATCTCCCTTAACACATTTTATATATTCCCATATTCTATACAATACCATAACACCGCTCATAATCTAAAGGGCTATCAAATGGCACTCCATAGGTATGGTACATACCATGCTAGTAGAAGGCGTGATAAGGCAAGCGACAAGGCACTCGAGGCAATGCCAGGATAGATATAACATTTGCACTCCTAGACTAGTGGTAACGCATACAAGCTACTACCACCCACCTCATGACACACTCCTAAATCAAAGGTGCACCCAAACAAATCACAAAAGCAATAGAATGGTATCGATGAAATGTGTCCGATAGGGGGAATGACCCCACTTGGCCCAATATAGCTCCTGTTTTAGCCACATTAACTTGAATCACGTGAGCCAGGGCAACGTAAATACCATATAGAATCATCATCAAACCATCCTACTTCATTTTGGAATCTCCACCACGTACATAGTTGTTAAAGTGATTTTCAGTATTGGTAGAGAGTATACAATATCCGATTTCGGTCTCTTTAGGAACCAACGCTTATTTCACACCGTGATCATTTTATATCAAATAGTTTATACTTCAAAAATCAAAACATCATATTCATTTCAACATCATATCAATTTAATATCATTATTCACTTAAAAAAAAGCTTTTCCAAAATCGTAAGCCTTTCAAAATTATAACACTTTCGAAATCATAGCACTTTTGAAACCATAACACTTTGGAAATCATAGAAATTTTGAAATCATTACACTTTCGACTCGAACAGTTTAGAATATTGAAATAGTACATATCTTAAAATACTTATAAATTAAAATAGTGTATATATTAAAATAGTTATAAATTAAAATAGTATATATATAAAATAATTTATATATTAAAATAATTTATATGATAAAGATAGTTTCCTCCAATTTCAGAAATCGATTCTAATCAACTTAAAATCCGAAATTCCATTTGATCAATCCCAGTTCAACAATTTGAATCAAATCCGGTTAAAAATTCAAATTCTTAATAAACCATTTCAATTTATGTCGATTTAAAATCCAAGTTGAACTATCACTTTAATTCCACTAAAATTCATGTTTAAAAATTCAAGCTTTTACAATATTACTTCATTTAAATTTCAACATTTAACTTTAAATTTTATTCAAATTGGAAATGTAACGACCCGGTTTTTCCTGCCATTAATTGTGAATATTTGAATGGCTTTAGATATCAAAATTGAATTATAGATTGATTTTTAAATGTGAAAGATTTGTTTTTGTTTGTAGAAATAGATTCAGAATTAAGATATAGTAATTTATTTAGTAATTTAATTGTTGAATTTTATAATTGAATATTGGTTAAAATAGTAAATTTGGAGTTTTAAGCTTGATTAAAATAACTTAAAGGTTGTAAAATTTATATTAATAATACTGAAGACAGTGCAACTTTTAAAATTGACTTTGGAAGTGATTTGTTCATTTTTTAAAAATATATCGTTTAAATTGACAATTAAAAATAGCCTTCCGAGGCATAGTCTCGGAATTCGGCGAAACCAGTTCCGTTGGATCCGTAATAGTGTATTATTATGGAATTTCAAATTTCGTAACATTTGGAGATATCGTGTGGCAATACGGTTTGTAAACGCGCTGAAATCTATGTCAGAAACTCAATATAGTTATTGGGTCCAAAAAGCTAACTTCCCCATACGATTGAATTAGGACTCGAAACCTTTTCCATTGCGTTCGAAGTAGGGGTATAACATTATAAATGCCTAGCGGCACGCCTCGATAGGCGTTCGAAATTTCATATTGTGTAATTAAGACAATTTGAATTTAATTATATATATATACAAATATATATATATATAGTCAACCTTCAGCTGTAATTCTTTCCCATCGGCTGTTATGCTGTCTTTCTTCAAACCACTATAGCTAACCTTCTCGTGCACGCCACCTTCTTTTCAACATCACGTCTTGACTCCTCTTCTGCTTTACATCACATCTTCCCCCACTCCGTTTGAAATAAAATCTGCAAACACTTCAAAAAAAATCGGTTCTCTTTCAAAAAGAAAAAAATGGCAGAGCGAAATCGAGCTCTGTTAAAAAAAGGAGAAGCGAGGTCTCCTTCTCTTCTGCTCAATTTTGAACGAAGAATCAAATTGACCTTTAGTTTAAAAAAATTAAATCGTGCATTCTTTCTCCTTGGCTCAAAATCGAAGTCGAACGCACCTCAGATTTTGAGTGCTCGCGATGGGAGTAGGGATTAGTGGGAGGCGACAGGCAATCGTGATAGTAATTGAGGGCATTAGTGGCGAAATCGAGTTGAGGGTAGGGGTCACGGATTCGATTTGAGGTCGTGGATGCATCTTGAACCCACGTTGGCACGAAACAGGGAGATGGAGTCTTCGTGTAACGTGGATGGGAGCGGTGGTAGCGGTAGTATGGTCGCGTGCATGTGTAGAGGATGACGGCGAGGGAAAGGGATTCAAAGGTGCTATTGTCGTGTGAACCTAGGGTTTTGGGTTTTGGTGATATCGCGAGTTACACCTGAGTCAACCAATTTTGGGAAAGACTATTAGGTATATTTTATATAGCTTATTAAAATTAAATGTTAAATTAGATTATTAAATTCAGAGGTTTGAAAATCGTATAACATTTTGTATACGAGGCCCAAATCATGGAAACAGGTGGAGATGGAAATGGTTTGCGAATAAGAAAAATCAAGGAGAGATTTTCAAACTCATTTAGATAACCCTATTTAAATTTAAATGTTAAATTTACATTATTGGATGCCTGACTTGTTTGATAATTTATAATTTGTCTGTTGGATGTTATATATATATAGAAGTATATATATTTGTATTGGAGTGATATTCTTGCATATTTTAGCGGATGAGACCCTATGCGCCCCGCATAATAACGGATGACCCCATATACCGCGATATCCCCCTCGAAGTGGGATTGGTATTTTATATTGTTGACCAACATCTATGGATGTAGAGAAAAACAAGTTGGAGCGATTCCACTGGTTGCCTCAAAAATATTTACTCTTTTCATATGTATATTTCGATATATGATATGAGGGATAGATTGATATGGATTGTGTGTGAATTGGATTATTAATAGCATGGGAATTAAAATGGATATCTTTTAAACACCATAAGTAAAAAAAAAATCGAAGGATTTAAAAGGAAATTTGAAAAGAAACTATTTATACTAAAAATTAAATTTATTTCTAAAACGATTTAAGTAGAATAAAAATATATTAACTAACTTGGGTTATACTTAATTATTTGTAAATTGGTTTAAGTGGAGATTTGAAATTAAGTTATATATTAAGGGTTTGAAGCGATATTGGAATCGATATATAGATTTGAAATAAAATGGAATTTTATTAAGGGATAAAATTATAAAATAGAATTATAAATATAATTTTTTTATAAATATATGAAAAACTAAAAGGAATTTATAAACAGGAATTATAAATAAGATAAAATGATATCAGGGGATATGTAGAAAACATAAGTTAACGGTGTGGACTTATATCGATTTATGATAACTATTTTTGAAAAGAAATAGTGGAATATATTTAAAATGTGAGAAATGGTGATACGGTCGATGTGATACGAATCAAGAGGGATTTATAAATTGAATTAATGAATATTGGATTTTCTTAAAAATATATTTTTATCGAGAAATTAAATTTTGTTTTAAACAGGATTTTAAATTACCATACTATATAACCTTTAAAGCTATTATCTGGATTTAGAATATTTCAAAGTTAGTTATTATAATACTTAATATTATAGAAATAAATTCTAATTTTCATAAACCAACTTTTTAAATAAACTAATAATTTGGATATTTTAGTTTGCCTAAAACTATATTTTGGAAAACAAACCATATTTCCTAACTCATATATATAATTTTAAATGTTTTAAATTCACTATAAATCCTCTCAAGATGGGAAGCAAAGTTTATTAAGATAGATAAGATTTTAGAAGAAGATCTTATAGTGGTATTATAGGAACTTAAATAAATTTATAAGCATAAGACAAGTTAAATTCGGAAGGTGAAATAAAATTTACAAGGGAAGTAGAAGGGTAACTATAATTTTAAATAAGCATAAATTGCTTTGGAAATATTAAAGGAAGTTAACTAAGAAATCATGGAAATTATAGAATTAGTCTAAAATGAGTTAGAAATTTACAAATGAAGTTGTAAAAGTGTTTTAGGGAAAAAATAGGAAATAAAAAGGAATATTTTTTTAGTGTTGAATATCAAATGAAGGGGAAAAAATTATTGTAAGGATCGTGCAAGGGTAGAAATTTGTTCCGTATGAATAAAAAGTGGTTTGAAAACTAGTTTCAAAGTGTTGAAGTATGAAAATAATATTTTGCGCAAATATTTTGAAATAAATAATTTGGAAAATTATTTTTAAAGCCTGATGTTTACTTGTGGATGTTACATGATAGTTAAATAACCGACTATCGATATTGGCCAATGCATTGATCGTTTCGAAGAGATGGGATCAAATTTAGTTATCCAAAAACCACTTCGATCCGGTTTGAACGTAACAAATGAATGTCGTGAAGATGATGAAGACGGTGATTCTGTTTGTTCAAACACATGACAACTTGTATGGACGAATGCTATCAGACCATCGTCATTGGAGGACGAGGAGCATTCTAAGTAAATATGTTCTAAAATGGTAAACATAGCCTCAAGCCTCATCAATCGGGAATGGATAAAATAGGGGAGGTGCGGCAAGGCTAAGTGGGTAGCTTCCAATTGGGGTAAGGTCATCTCTATCTAGAGTCCCTTTATTTTTACTATGTGGCTGTTACTGATCCCAACCGCGGGGTGATCGTATTCGATGCATCCAGGTTAGGGGTAGGCCGCTCTTATGTTGTAGGGGATCGGGAGTGGTCCTTGGTACAGTGATCGAGACCAGGTACTATGACGGACGGTACCCCAGTAACCCTGCCACCGTATGGAACTCAATCTGAAATAAGCACCTGTACGGTTTTGATTGTGCCCAACTATGTTGGAATGTGAGATGCAAGCATTTCAGCTATATTCTATTTACCTTCTATAGACACTATTATAATATCAGACAGATTTGATAAAAATGTTTTTGGTTATTGTGAGGTAAAAACCCAACATGTTTATTTGTGGCGTGGTCTTATGAGACACCTTTGTTTTAAATGATTTTGAGAATATTATAATAATTCAAATTTAGTGTGTTTTCTCACGCTTGTTTTCCAAACTGACTCGAGTGTTATTTTATTATAATGCTTGGCTCAGACCGAGCATTACAGATTCATGATTTGATGCTATGGAGCTCAGGAGACGAGCTAGATGATGAGGCATATTTTCATTGATTTGTATTTCCGCTGTGTAAGGACAAGTTACTGAACTGTCTAGATTTGATGTAATGATTGTATACTTTGATGATTGTAAGTATTAAACAGTTATAGATTCTTCTGTATAAAAATCTATTATTGTATATTATATTTTGTTCCACCGCAATTGTGAGGCACTCATGTTGTTTTTATCTTCATCTACCTCTTTCTTCTTTTACCCTAATGACCTGGTATTTCTTGCACTCGATCGCTTTGCATTTTATACATTGGATGTATTGATATCGATTTCCGAGAGTCGAAAATCCCTGGCTATTACATTTGGTATCAAAGCTGAATGTTAAGCGAGAACCTTGGCTCAGGTGGGAATTACCGATTATATATATATATATATATATATAGTCGGTAGCACTCTAGAATGAGTTGAGTGTATTAATAGATATGAGTGTGCATTTTCTAGTGAATATAAAATGGTTTTATATTGTGTCAGTTGATTATTAAGTGGCTAATGGACCGTAATCGGAATAATCCGTACAACTGTATCAAGAGGGTTTCTAAACACTTGAATAGAATAATTTGAGACAGTATTGTTTTCGAAAGGGGTGAATGAAATAATTTTACCCAAAAATATTTTTGATACAAAAGAAACATTTCCTGAAATTATTATATATAGTATAAGCTTTGAATGATAATGTTATAACCAAAACGAGATTATAAAATTTGGAATAGTTTATAAAACCAAATGGAAATTTGTATAAGCATAAATTGCGGGGTGTTTGAAGAAATTTTTTTGGGAATCCTTATTTGAATAATATAAAAATCATCAGGGAATAAGTTATAAGCTTATAAATTGAAATGATTTTTTAAAATAAGAAAGGAGAGTATGAGATTTGAATTTTGGGATAAAAATTAAAAATGAGGAGACTAAAATAAAGTTTAACTTAGATTAAGTTGAAAAAAATCATATTGTAGAAATTTAAATTGATTGTGGTTTGACTGAAATAAAATTAGTGAAGTAGACTAATTTAATGAATAAAATGAGGATGTGACTTAATTGAAAAGGACTGAGAAATAAAATTGAATCAAATTGAATTTAACTTAAGACTAAATGAAGTTGAGTTGAAAATTGAATTGGATTGAAATAAAATTGATTTGATTTGTAGATGATATTGAATGAATTAAATTCTTTCCTAAATAAATTTGAAGAGAATGGTATGAATTGAATTTAGCGTAAGTTAAGGTAAATAAAAATTGAACTGGAACGAATAAACTTCGATAGCAAATAAAAGAATTGAAAATTTATGAAATAAAAATATGCTTGGGCTATAAATAAGGGTAAATCTCGAGTTAAAATAAAATGTGAATATATTCGAGAATAAAATTGATGGAAAAGTGAAAAAATAAGTTGCTTGACTTATATTTTTTTTTGAAAAGTAAGATAAGAAACCCAAAATAAAATAGTTTAATATTTTGGAAAATGAAAGAAAATCCAAACGTGAACTATAAAATAAATTTAAACTCAAGAAAATTAAATGAAGTGATTTTCAAGATGAAAATCAAATATTGAATTATAAGTTGGGAGTGAACTAATTAGGCAATTAATTAGTCGGTGAAATATGGAAATGGAACCTAAATTGGTTAAATAAATGTTAAATTGTGAGTTCGTAACGGATTTTGGAAATAAACTCGAGTTATAAATAAAATTCTACTTGAATTGTTAGTAAATTAAATGTGAGATTTGAAATGTCATCAAATAAAACAGAATTGGGTTAAAATAGAAATGGTTTGAGTAGCAAATAAATCCAATTAGAGTGTAAGATAATTAAAAAGGGCATCAATATTAATTAAATGAGCTCGGGAATGAATTAAGTTTAGAAGTTAAAATAGTGTAGTGGAATAAGTGAATAGACTAATTGAATAAATTAGTAAAATGGGTGGGATTTGATTAAATAAAAAATAAAAAAATCAATTCAAGAATTTAAATTGGAAGTTTGTTACAAGAAAAATAAACTTAAGTTATTGAATGAAATAATTTAAAAAAATAAATAATTTAAGTTTATATATTTTGATTGAAAGCACGACTTAAATAAACATGCGAAATGGTTATTAAAAACAACAACATGGAATGATTCCGAGACTAAATAAAAATGGTTTTGGATAAAACGAATACTGACATAGAAGGTAATGCAAATGGATTGGGAATAAATTTAAAATGGGATTGAATATAATATAAATTAAATATGAATCAATTTAAAAGAGATATAAGCTTAAGTGATTATTTATTTGAATGAATATCGTCAAATTGCATAGGAAAATTGGGTATTCGACATAAGCAGAAGTAAATAAAAATTCTATGAATTGATAGAAGCAAATAAAATTGATTTTGAAATCAACTGGAATGAATATGAGTTTGTTTTGCTTTAAAAATGAGTTGAATGTAAGTAAGTGGGTTGTAAACCATTTGGATTGAATGAAAATGATATGTGATTTGGTTGGAAGTAATTAAAATTAAAGTCAGAATCATATAATTGCTCATAAATATTGTTATTATGCATTGCTTGTGTAATCCATGCGTTTTAGCTATTTAATATAAGTGAAATGTTTTTTAAGCTTCATATATTTGATACTTACATGTTTAAATTAGGTAAGTACAGGTTCCTGGAGGCCGATTGGCTGGATTTTGGTCGCTCTAATTGCTAAAAAAATAAGCCGCTTGCTTAAAAATGCTAAATAAAGGTACGCCTACATAACAAAAGAAAGAAAAATATAAAATATTATTGTATTTTTGTTTTTTCGACCATGTGGGTCGATGTATATATATTTATCTCTCTTGTCAAATTGAAAAAGGTCCTCCATACACGGGAGACCCTGCCAAAAAATTTCGAAAATTTCGAGAGTTAAACAACTTTTGAAAATTTTTGGAAAATTTCTATTAATGAAAAGTTGATTTTCAAATTGCAATGAAAATATAGGATTTGAACTAGAAGATGAAACCCAATTATTTTGGGTGGAAGTTAAAGGATTTAAAAAAGTTAATACCAAATTTCCACTAAGTAGGTTTTGGAAGTTAATGGTTTGGGGCATTCATTTGCCTTAGCAATTTCGAGGTTGAAATTCTTTTAAGGGGGAGGAATGTAATGACCGGGGTATTTCAGGCATTAATTGTGAATATTTGAATGGCTTTAAATATTAAAATTGAATTATAGATTGATTTTTGAATGTGACAGATTGGTTTTATTTATAGAAATAGATTCAGAATATAGATATTGAAATTTATTTAATAATTTAATTGTTGAATTTTATAATTAAATATTGGTTAAAAAAACGAATCTAGAGTTTTAAGCTTGAAAATAATAATTTAAACACCTATAAAATTTATATTAATAATATTAAAAACAATGCAACTTTTAAAATTGATTTTGGAAGTTATCTATTCAGTTTTAAAAATATATCGTTTAAATTGATATTTAAAAATAGCCTTCTGAGGCACAGTCTCGAAATTCGACGAAATAAGTTCCATTGGATCTGTAATAGTGTATTATTATTGGATTTCAAATTTCATAATGTTTGGAGTTATCGTGTGGCAGTATGGTTTGTAAACACGTTGAAATCTATATCGGAAATTCAACATAATTATTGGGTCCAAAAATCTATCTTCACCATATGATCGAATTAGGACTCAGAATATTTTTCATCGCGTTTGAAATAGGGGTATAACATTATAAATGCCTAGCGGCATCCCTCGTTAGTGGTTCGAAATTTTATGTTGTGTAAATTAAGATGATTTGAATTTAATTAAATATATATATATTAGTTAACCTTCAGGTGTAATTCTTTCCCATCAGTTGTTATTCTATCTTTCTTCAAATTACTGTATCTAACCTTCTCGTGCACGCAACCTTCTGTTGAACATGAACTCTTGCCTCCTCTTCTCCTTTATATCACGTTTTCCCCCTCTTTGTTCGAATAAAATCCGCAGGCACTTCAAAAAAAATCGATCCACTTTTAAAAAATGACAGAGCAAAAATGAGCTCCATTAAAATAAGGAAAAGTGGGGTCTCCTTCTTTTCTGCTCGGTTTTGAATGAAGAATCAAATGAACCTTCAGTTTAAAAAAAATTACGCGTTCTTTCTCCCCGGTTGAAAATCGAAGTCGAATGTGCCTTAGATTTTAAGGGCTCGTGACAGGAAAGTGGATAGGTAGGAGGCGGTAGGCGATCGTGAAAGCGATTGAGGGCATCGGTAGCAAAATCGAGTTGACAGGGAAGGTCGCGAATTCGATATGAGGCCGCGCGTGCGTCTTGAACCCGCGTTGGCGCAAGGCAGGGAGGTGGATTCTTCATGTGACGTGGATGGGAGTGGTGGTAGCTGTAGTATGGTCCCATGCATGTGTGGAGGATGACGGCGAGGGAAGGTGAGTCGAAGGTGCCATTGTCGAGTGAAGCTAGGGTTTTGGGTTTTGGTGATATTGCGAGTTACAGTTGAGTCAACTAGTTTTGGGAAAGATTGTTAGGTATATTTTATATAGCATAATAAAAATTAAATGTTAAATTAGATTATTAAATTCGAAAATTTGAAAATCCTATAAAACTTTGTATACGAGACCCAAATCATGGAAACGAGTCGAGGTGGAAATTGTTTCAAATAAAAAAAATAAAGGTGAGATTTTCTAACTCATTTGGATAACCCTATATAATTTAAATTTTAAATTTAAATTATTGAATGCCTGACTTGATTGATAAATTTATAATATATCTGTTGGACGTTATATATATATATAGTAGAATACATATATATATATATATATATATATATATATATATATATATATATATATATTAGTATTAAAGTAATTTTCTCGCACATTTTACTGGATGAGACACTATGCGCCCAACATAATAGCGGATGATCCCATATACCACGATATCTCTAATGAAGCTGGATTGGTATTTTATACTGTTGACTAACATTTATGGATGCAGCGAAAAAACAAGTTGGAGGGATCCAACTGGATTCCTTAAAAATATTTATTGTTTTCATATATATATATATATATATATATATATATATATATATATTTCGATATATGATATGATGGGCAGATTGATGAGGATTATGTGTGAATTTGATTATTAATAGCTTGGGAATTAAAATGGTTATTTTTTAAATACCAAAAATAAATAAAATAGAAGGAATTTAAAAGGAAATTTGAAAAGAAATTATTTTTACTAAAAATTAGATTTATTTCAAAAAAAAATAAGTAGAATAAAGATTCATTAACTAACTTGGGTTATACATAATTATTTTTAAATTGGTTTAAGTGGAGATTTGAAATTAAGTTATATATTAAGGGTTTGAAGCGATATTGGAATAGATAAATAGATTTGAAATAAAATGGAATTTTATTAAGGGATAAAATTATTAAATGGAATTATAAATAGAATTTGTTTTTATAAATAGATGAAAAATTCAAAGGGGTTTATAAATTCATAAACAAGAATTGTAAATAAGATAAAATGATATCGGTGGATATGTGGAAAATATAAGTTAATGGTTTTGACTTATATCAAGTTGTGAGAATAGTTTTTGAAAATGAATAGTGGAATATATTTCGAATGTGAGAAATGGTGATATGGTTGATGTGATACGAATCAAGAGGGATTTATAAATCGAATTAGTGAATATGGGATTTTGTTAAAAATATATTTTTATCGAGAAATTAATTTTTTAAACGGGATTTTAAATTACCATACTATATAACCTTTTAAACTATTTTATGGATTTAGAATATTTCGAAGTTAGTTATTTTAATATTTAATGTTTATTGAAATAAATTCTAGTTTTTTAAACCAACTTTATAGTTTAATTAGTAATTGGATATTTTAGTTTATCTAAAACTGTATTTTGGAAAACAAACCATTTTTCTTAACTCATATATATAATTTTAAATGTTTTAAATTCGACATAAATCCTCTCGGGATGGGAAGCAAAATTTATTAAGACAGATAAAATTTTAGAAGAAGATCTTATAGTGGTATTATGGGAAATTAAATAAATTTACAAGCATAATATAAGTGAACTTCGGAAGGTGAAATAAAATTCACAAAGGAAGTAGAAGGTAAACTGGAATTTTAAATGAGCATAAAAGGCTTTGGAAATATTAAAGGAAGTTAACTAAGAAATGCTGGAAATTATAGAATTCGTGTAAAACGAGTTGGAAATTTACAAATGAAGCTGTAAAAGGTTTTTGGGGAAAAATAGGAAATTAAAAGGAATATTTTCCAAGTTGTCGAACATCAAATGAAGGGGCGAAAAAATATTCTAAAGATCGGGCAAGGGCAGAAATTTGTTCAGTAAATACAGAAAAGGTTTGAAATCTATTTTCAAAGTATTGAAGTATGAAAATAATATCTTGTGTAAATATTTTGAAATAAATAATTTGGAAAATTATTTAAAGCCTGATGTTCGCTTATGGATGCTATATGATAGTTAAATAACCGACTATAAATATTGGCCAATGCGCTGATCGTTCCGACGAGACCGAGATCGGATTTAATTATCCGAAAACCCCTTCGATCTTGTTTGAATGTAAGGAATGAATGCCGTGAAGATGATGAAGACGACGATTTGATTTGTCCAGACCCAGGACAACTTGTATGGACGAATGCTATCAGCCCATCGTCATTAGAGGACGATGAGCATTCTACATGAATGTGTTCTAAAAAGGTAACCGCAGCCTCAAACCTCATCAACCAGGAATGGATAAAATAGGAGAGGGGCAGTAAGGCTAATCAGGTAGCTTCCATTCAGGGTAAGGTCATCCATGTCTAGAGTACCTTCATTTCGGCTGTGTGGCGGTTGCTGATCCCAACCGCAGGGTGATCTTATTCGGTCTATCTAGGTTAGGGATTGGCCGGTCTTGTGTTGCAGGGGATCGAGAGTGGTCCTCGGTATGCTGAACTAGACCAGGTACTGTAACGGGTTGTACCCCAGTAGCCCTGCCATTGTATGAAACTAAATCTCCAATAGGCACCCGTACGGTTTTGATTGTGCCCAACTATGCTGGAACGTGAGATGCAAGCATTTCAGCTATATTCTATTTACCTTCTATAGACTCTAATATAATTTCAAATGGATTTGATAAAAAATGTTTTTGTTATCGTAAGGCAAAAACCCGACATGTTTATTTGTGGCGAGGTCTTACGAGATACCTTGGTTTCAAAGGATTTTTGAGAATATAATAATAACTCAAATTGAGTGTACTTTCTCACGCTGTTTTTTCAGACTAACTCAGGTGTTATTTTATTATAATGCTCGGGTTAGACCGAGCATTATAGATTCAGGATTGGATGCTATAGAGCTCAGGAGACGAGCTGGATGACGAGGCGTATTCCCATAAATTTGTATTTCTACTGCGTAAGGACAAGTTACTGAACTATCCAGATTTGATGTAATGATTGTATACTCTGATGATTGTAAGTATTAAACAGTTACGGATTCTTTTGTATAAAAATTTGTTGTTATACATTATATTTTGTTCCGCTGCGATTGTAAGACTCTTATGTTGTTTTTATTTTCTTCTTATACCTCTTTATTCTTTTTTTCCTTAATGACATGGTATTTCCAACCTTCGATCCCTCGACATTTTATATAATGGACGTATTGGTGTCGATTTTCTAGAGTTGAAAATCCCAGGCCGTTACGGAAAGTATTCCTTTAAACATCTAATAACAATTTATTTAAAACCTCAATTTATAAATTTAAATCAATATTAAGTATTCAATCTCAATTTTAATTAAAATTAAGAATATTCATTTAATCACTTTTTATCAAATCGAGTTATAAATCAAATTTTCAAAATCTCAAAATCAATTAGTTTTAAATAAATTCTTATTTAAATTCAATTTATTAACCAATTTAAATTCCATGTCAACATTGGTTTATCTTCCCAACCTTTATTATGAAAGTTATAAAACTATTTTAAAATATTAATAAAAATTTAAATAACAATTTAAACATATTATAACCAATTAAATTAAATTTATTAAGAAAATAAAATTATAATTTAAAAATCTCAAATTTGTACATATTATATTTTAAAAATCAATAGTTAATAAAGCCCATATATTTCCTTTCAAAACTTTGTAAACCATTTTTCAAAATGTCGACCAACTATGTCATTATATAATTTTTTATCCTATGGTCAAGTGATAGGGATATTTTCATTTCAATCCGCAATTTAAATATCTAGGGTGTATAACATTTCAACTTGCAGTCCTAAAATTTAAAATCGATCAAAATTGATTAAGTTTATCATTTCAACCCACAACAATTTTCTATTATTCTATAAGATCGTTTGGGTATGTATCATTTCAACCCAAAGGGAATTTTATACTAATAGGGAACTTTTAGAGTGAGAACAGTTATGATAATAATATAACATATCAACAACAGGCTTATATCATTAGTAAAAATTAAATTAAATAAATACAACAGAATAATGGTGTCATATATCGCAGGTGAACAGTTGCAAATAATGGCATATGATATGCAAGAATTATATAATTAACAGTTAAATTTAGCAGCATATTTCAATTGCCATTTCAAATGAAATCAAATTTAATAAATATAAGATTGTTCTCGTCGGTGATTTCTCACTTTTCGAGGCTATAGAGGATAGACAATGAATCTAAGCATGAATTCCAAAGCAAATCAAGATTGGCACGAATTTGACAAATAATGCCGATGAATAGGAATCAGTGAGAACAATCAAATTAGCTTGATATAATGTGAACAAACTATATGTTATGATTTCTCTCTAAAACAATTATACATATATACATATATATATATATATATATATATATATATATGTGTATATATATATATGTAAAATAAGATTTATAAAAAAATTTCAAATCAACAATTTAACTTTAACAGTTATAAAATAATATATATATATATATATATATATATATATATATATATATGTACTAGAAAAGTGAAACTCATATATTCTTATCTGCATGGACTAATATATAACCATATATACTCATATACAAGTTATATATTAAAAATCAATATAATTTTACTTTATAATAGTATATACAAACAATATATGCGGTTTCCCATACAACCATATGCACAATTCTGTATTTGTTTCAGAAATAAAAATCCATACATTATATATATATGTATGTATGTATGTATGTATGTATATCCAATCAATATTTAAAATAAAAAATGTTGATTTAAAATGTGTATATATATATATGTGAATGCTGCAAACATATGTGTAAAAACCTGTATTTTGAAACATTTAAAAATGTTAAATTAAATAAGATTTTTGAATAAAATTGTTACGAATAAAATTAAGATTTTATTGATACAAATTAAATTATAATACAAGTTATGAGCCTAACTAAAATTCCATTAATGACATATGTTTGTGATAATATAAGGATGATAACAAATGTTAGTGTGTATTTTAATAACATTGGTTTGAATGATATTAACAATTGTCTGAATGTAAATTTCTGATTGATTGGAATAATTAATGTTAATAAGGAATAATAAATGTTTCTTTATTAAAAAAAGAAATCGTATGTTTATTTATTTGAAATGTTTGGTAGCTGAAAGATTGATTGCAGAGATGAAAACTATTATTTGGCAAGAAAAGTATAATTCCTGTTTGTAACCAATAGTGCAGAAATATGCTTAAATCACTATTTGATACGAAATAATTGTTCTATTTCTCATTACATTTATTTTGTTCATTCTAAAATTCACCATTGTAAACAATTGAAATTAATGTAATTGAATAATTTTAATTAATGATAGAGAGGACACCAAATTGTAAATTAATAGGTGTAATTATAGTTAGCTTATGTTTTGTGAAAATATAAGGAAATTTGTTTTAATGAAAAGAACATTTATGTCAAATAAAATGAATGTTTCATTTGTCAATGTAGGTTTAATTTCATTATAATAAAGAATAGAATGATTGATTTAAAGAAAGAAATATATATATATATATATATATATATATATATATATATATTTGAACTATGTTTTAGCATATAGATTGATTACAAGAGTAGAAATATAATTTAGTTAAGAAAGTTATTTATTTCTCTACTGTATAAACAACAAATTTATAAACGTGTTTAAATGACTAAAGGAAACAATTATTCTTTTTTCATCCATTTTAGTTGTCTTTTTTGAAATTCAACTTCATAAGTAATTGTAATTAATTTAATTGAAATATTTCAATTAGAAGCGGAAGAAAACGTTGATGTAATTAATAGATTTAACAAAAGAAACGCACCTTTTGTGTTAAACGAAAAGGTTGTTTTAATGGAAATGAAAGATCATTTTGGGAAAATCAAATTGAATGTTTTTGTTTTTATGGAAAGTAATTTTATTTATTATGTATAGATTAAATAAACTAAATGCATACGAATTTGAATATTATTTGTGTTAATGAAGTTAATTTGGTTACGTTTTGCAGATTGAATTCCAAAAAGGTTGTACGATGTACATAGTCCTGTAACGACCCGTAAATTTTCAAGAAGTAAATTTGGTTATGTTAATAAAAATTTTGTAATTAAATTTAGAAAGAAATAAAAAAATTATAATTTATATTGAAGTAAATGTTAAGAGTGAATTGTAGCAATGGTTACTAAAATTAATTATTGACAAATGAAGTGAAGTCACAATGAAAATATAATAGTATAAATTGTTGCCTTGGTTATAAAATAGAAAATGAGTAAAAAAAAGTAAGTGTTGAATTAATCAATGAAATAATATTGCTTAATAGTAACTGAACGTAAATTTAGGTAATAAGGTTAAAGAAAATTGATAAAATAATATGTAATAATTTGTTATTGATAGGATTAATGCGAGAGATTAATTATAATAGTTGTTGTTTGATAATAAAGTAAGAATGGGAACCAAGATTATTAATATAAATGTAATAAAGTGGATTAATTGAAATTAAATGAAATTTGATGTTTGAATATTACGTAAATAAGAATTATGGTGAAATTGGGAAATATTAATACATCAAGATATAACCATTGCTAATTTAAAGTTAATAATTAATGGATTGAATGAAATGGGATTAATGTAAATGTTATACTAGGCTATAAATCAAATGTAAGAAAACAAACGTAAATATTGAATTAATTAATGAAGTAATATATTGAATAGTAATTGAATGTAAACTGATGTAATAAGGTCGATACAAGTTGATAAGTAACTAAATTTATGCAATACCTATTAATTGGAAACAAATTGTAAAGTTATACTTGATTGAAATTGGTAAATTGGGAATGAATTCAAAGTTATATAAATTGATGTAATAATACGTAATAATGTGTAATTGAATAAAAATAAATGTTTTTGGTAATAAATTATAATATTTGTAAATTGATAATTAAGCAAGAATGGGGTTAAATTAGGAAAATGGTAATAATTATTTATTGTTTACCCATTTAGTTAATCTATTAAATTTGATATAAATCCATTGCAATTAAACGTAATTAATTTCAAGTTCATATGAATTTAGCTGATAACTATAAACCATTAGTGCAATTGGATATAAAGTAGCGTTAAAGTTATCAATAAGTTATTGGTTGATTTAATAAAAGGAGTGAGAATCAAGATTTATTAACTTAAATTTAATAATTAGATTTATTGCAATTAAATGAAATTTAATATTCAATTATTGCGTTAATTGAGCTTTAGATGAAATTTGAGAATAATAATGTAATGTGCCATGAACAATTGTTAATTTCATCCGTTGGATAATAATGAAGTGAATAATAAGAATGAAAAGTAAATTCAATGGGATTGTTGAGAATTTAAATTAAAATTTGTGAATGTAATAAAATTGAAAATTTAATACTGAAATTGATAAATTAATTAAATTTAAATTGAATCTAACTTTGTTATATTAGTGTGAATGGTTTGGAAATATAAAAATGATAAGAATGTCAGTTTTTGAATTGAAATTGAAAATTTGATTTAATTAATTAATTTTTAATTTATTTAATTAACTGGAAAAATAACCATTTTGGCCACTGACTCGGATTTCGACGAAACCAGTTTCCTCGGATCCGTAATGGTGAATTATTGTAGGATTTCAAGTTTTGTAACGATCGGTCTTGTCGTTTGATCGTACGGACTCGAAATGCCTTGAAATCAATCAAATTGAAATCAATTTGAAATAAATTAATTTTTGCATAACTTCTTCATATGATGGGATTTGGACTTGAAACCTTTTCCATTGCATTTAAAATATTTTAAAACATCTATTTGGATATACGGTTTGACCCAATTCCGTTCTGGAGTTAGAACAGGCTATTCGGGCCATACATCGTTCAGCGCCTTTATAAATCAGGTCCATCTATGCTATTTCAACCTTGCCTATATATACCCTGTTATAAACCCTAGCCTACCTCTATTTCTCATTTTTTTTGTACGTACAATTCGTTCTCACCTCCTCATTTCAATTGGGTACAATTCCAAATCAAATTGCAATTTAAAAATAAAATTGAAATTTCAAACTCCTTAAAAAAAATTCAGAAAAATTGTATATCGAAGCTCTCGATGTACGCATCTCCGATCTGTAGTTCGTTTCTCAGTTCGATGCATCGTTTATGTAGAAATTCAAGTTGAATCCCAGCCATCCATAGGCTAGGGTTTTGATCCGATGGTGGATCGTCCACCGTTTGACGATCGGGTCGTAGCGTTGGGAACCTGGTGTTGAGCAGGTCCTAAGGTTGTCATCGCTCAGTGTAAGTCACTCAGAATTCGCCAGAAATTGGGATAATACGTTGCGGCGGCGGAGGTGGTTCTAGCCATCGGAGGGGCTCACGTGGCCATGGTTGGAGCCGCTTGGGGGCGTGGAGCTCATCGACGGCGTGGATCTGGGTGTCGTCGTTCGAGGTGGCGCTGGACGTTGGTCAAAGGGGCTTCGTGCGTACGTTGCTGTCGTACTGGTTCGTGCGTGAATGTTGTTGTGTGATGAGGACGTGCGTTACGTGGCATGTAGGAGTAAGTGTTTTTTTCTATTTTTAATTTATTTTTGATTTCAAATCTTCTAATTTGAATAACTTTCACGTACGAGGTCTAATTCATGCGCATTTTTTTGGTTAGGATCGTATTGAAATTCCTGACATTTTGGCACTGGTTTGGACGAATTCTAAGACTTTCAAATTTTTGGGTTTAAATTGAATTTAAACTTAATTTAAATTCAAAAGGTGAGTGTTTTAACCCACTCACAACTTCCAAAATTTCTTATGTTTGTTAAATTTTAAAATTTTGTTGTGATTATGCATTTATTTTTGACTGTTTCGTATATTTTAATAACCATCTCAGTTAATTGCATTTATTTAAACTAAATCGTTATTTAATTTATTATTCAATATAACTGCCAGTTAATTACCTGTTAAATATTATCAGTTTATATATTGATATTGATTGATTGTTTGGATGATGATTGTGATGGATATATGATTGTATGATGGATGAATGGATGCCTTATTTATATCATCATAATTTGCAAGTTCTTTATTGATTTGTCATTATTGATTCGGGATTGCGGTTTGAAATGATATACAACCGTATTTTTATTTTAAATTACGGATTGAAACTATAGATATCTATAACACTTGACCATAGGATAGAAAATTATATACAGACACCGTGGTCTATATATATAAAAATAATCTGAAATTGATTTCTACGGTTTTGGAAAGAAATATACGGCTTAATAAATACTAATTTTTGATATTATATAAATATTATTTTACATATATAATTATATTCTTGAATTTAAGCTATGTTTAAATTTGTTTAATAAAAATAAGTTTAATAATGGAGTTTGATTATTTTATATTATATGGTTAAGTACCTGTTTAAGATATTGAATATATAGAGTTATAATGACCTAAATAAAAATTTAAGTTGGAAGATAAATATGAAATTGGTTTGAACTGAATTATTTAAGAATTATACTCGATTAAATTTGATATGAAATTTAAATAAAATTGAGATTTTAATTGGTATGATTTTATTACTTGATTTAGTTTAGAGTGATTTAAATGAATATAAAGTTGATTTAAATGAATATGTCAAGTTAAATAAATTGAAAGAATAGCCAGTTATGTGAAGTTAAAAGTTTTCTTAAATGATATTGGATTTATTACGTAAACATTTCAATTCTAAATAATAGTAGTTGAATTTGATGTATATGGGATTATCAAAGAATTAATTTTGAAATGGTAGAATATTTAAAGCTTTGAAATATATGGAAATTTAAATGGTTTATTTGGGGATTCAAATCTGTATTTTGAATTGATTTGTGAAAATTAAAGAAGCTATTTTGGTTATATAAAGTTTTTTAAATATTTAAACCACATAAGTGGTGGAAGTTATGAGTTTCGAGGTAGTATAAATTGAAAGGGTTATATTTCTAGCATTTTGATTTCGAAGTGTTGTAAGGTTGAAAATGCTATGATTTTGGGAAAAGGATATATTTTGAAATAAAAAATGATATTATATTGATTTGGGTTTTAAAACGGAAATGATATCATATTTATATGATTTTGAAATGGATATTATATTCTGGTTTTGAAGTATAAATTATTTTGAAATGACCGCGGTTTTATAATAACGTTTGGTTATTAAAGAGACCGGGATCGGAAGTTGTCATACTCCCTGCCAAATCTGAAAACCACTTTAACAACCATGTACGCGGTGGAGATTACAGAATGATGTAGGATGGTGGTGGTGTTTCCTTTGAGGTAATTACGTTGACCCGACTCCTGTGAGTTGGCATAAGGTGGCTAAAACAGGAGCGATCTCGGGCCAATGAAGTCATTCCTCTGATCGGACACATCACTTCGATATTATACTCTGACTTTTGGATTGAATCGGTGGCCACTTTTGATTTTTGATTTAGGGTGTGGCTCGAGGTGGGCGGTAGCATCGCCTTACGCGTTACCACCAGCCCGTGTGCGTAATTGGTATATCTACCCTGGCATTGCCTTGAGTGCCATGTCACCTACCCTATCGCGCCTTATATGAGTTTGGTTTTCCCCCGTAGCACGTGTGGTATCCTCTGGTGGCTTCTCGATCAGGAGGGACCATGATATTGGATGGACTACTGGGACTATTACGTGTTAAGGTAGAAAATGTAAAGCCTTAATGCTATCTAAAAGTAAGTTTATTTTACTGTAGACATTATTATAATAGCGAAATATTACTACATAGTAAATAGTTTAATGGATCCTTAGGAGATGTGAATCCCGAGCATATCTTAAGTTACTGCACTCACGTTAGACACTGGATAGGCGATGTCAAATCCTGTACACATCTCTGACGCCGTTCCACTAATATTTATTCCTGTTGATTTAACTTACATAAGATCTTTTAGTTCTGACTCGAGTGTTTGGTCTTTTCAATTCGCTCGGGTCAGTCTGAGTATTTTAGGATTGAAGACCCTATTACTGGAGGACGTAGACGAAGATTTTATTATTATTATTTACTATATTATTCCACTACACCACTGCATTCTGCTGCACTATTAATATTCTCTGGTATGTATAACTCTGATATGTATTGTATAAGTATAAACAAATGTTTTGGAAAACAGCTTCATGAATTGTTTATTTGATTATTATATTTTATTGTTCCGCTGCAAGATTCTATTTTGTTTTTTCTTTCCCTACTTTTTCTTATTTACCCCATAACAATCCGCCCTTCTGTATGATTTGACTCTGACGTGTGTGGTTTATCGTCGATTTAAAGCATGCAAAAAGGCGGGACGTTACAAGTCCCTTCATTTCTTTTGTTATTGATTGTTGCATGTACATTTTAAAATAGTTATCTCATTACTAATACTTGATCCATTCATTTCTCCTTCTATTTATTAATATCTGAGCCTAAATAGACTTTTATGTTGTATTTAATTCATGCCACATCATTTTCGCGTATATAAAATTTCATTTTCCTTTGGTTTGCAAATTTTCCTTTTCTACATACATTTCTTTATGCAATATCAATGCTTGAAGCTTTGAAAATAAAACGTGACATTTAATTTTTTTTCCTCTCCACCTTAATTTCTTAATTAGTAATAAACTGTAGCTTATTTCTTTAATTTGCGGTGTATATTTGTGTTCTATTTTTTTGGCGATGTCTTATTGGGTTTGTTTTAGACTAATGCGCTTCTTAGTAAACCAAGAGACCGTAGGAACCCTAAGAGACTTTGGATCCTTTCTTTTCTCATACATTGACCTTCTATTTTCCTATTTGACTAAGACCAAGTACGTATAAAAAAATTCCATTTGATAAATTTCTGCGTACTCTACTTTTTCTTCTTCCTCAAATCTGTAGAATACTCCAAACCCCAAAACTCCTAAATCCCTAAATCAAATTCCATCCTTCCTCCTTCAAAATCATATCCGACCCCTCTCCTCTTACCGCCACCCACCTCTATTACCACCCACAAACCACGGCAGTAACCCATGGCCAAACCCCAACCTTTCCTCTTCTCTACTTTCTCTTTTTTCCCTTCTTTTCCCCTTCCCTTTTCCTTTTCCTTCCCCTTATTTCCATGGCTTCTATATTCCACTAAACTACTCCAAATCAAAAAAAAATTTGAAATATAATTTCAATGGCAATAACTTTGTTTTTGGACTCTTCTTCCCATTCCGAATATTTCTACATCAAAAACTCCATTTTTCAAGTCCTTTCTTGGGTCCAATTTTGAAAGAAAATACCCTATATTGTATCAATCATATCTCCTTAGAGAATGAAACAAATTATGTGATTCTTTGTCTCAAATCGTTTATTTTTCCAATGGCTTCAACTTTTGCTTAGATCGGTTCTTCAAATTCCTTAATTTTCTATGCCAGAAAACTTATATCTTTTCAAAGTATATTTGAACTTAGATTTTCAACTTAGAAAACACCTCTGTTTGTTTTGACCATAGCTTCCTTAAGACAGAAGCCTTTTAAGTGATTCTTTTTTGAAATTGGATAGAAAATAATTTGCAACTATTTTCTAGTTAGTCAATTTTATGTATTCAGTAATATGATGGTACGTATATTTTCTTAAAGATGACCTAGTTTCTGGTTTGTCCACTGTTCAAATTTGCGCATTTAATTGCATTTTTAATCGTCAACAAATCAAAGGTGAGTATTTTAACTCAATCACAACTACTAAATTATCTTTTATTGGTTAAATAAGATTTACGATGTGATTAGAAGTTTTTTAATTACTGTTTGGTGTTTTAATTTTTCATTTAGATTTAATTTGAATTGATGTTGAATTTTATAGCCATAATGTGACGACCCAAACTCGATGTTCGATAAACAACATCAAATTTGCATCGCCGGAGCTTCTAACAACAATTAGATGAATATAAAACAGCGGAACAGAATCAATATCATAAATATCATCACAGTTACAACATCAGCATAGTATCCATACTGCAACAGAGTACATAATACATACGCCACAACTCCAAATACAACATCATGATAATACAACAGTGATCATATATCCAAAAATCCTCAAATGAAAGAGGTGATAACGAACTCCCAAAAGCTAACACCTGAAATCTCCAAAAGCTCCTAAGTACATCTTCAAGATAAGAGCTCCAAAAATACTGCTACTCCAAAATACAGAAACCTGCTACCAGGCTGCCCGTGTGGAAATAATGGGCACCCAGAATTTAGGAAAGAAAACAATAAACTCCGGATCAGTCATGGGACTGGTATGAATAAAAAAAAACAGTTGCATTTAATTAAAACAAGATTTTATAAAAGAATTTTCGGAATGCTTTTAAAAATGGAACTACCATAAGACCTCCCGCCACACACACAATGCAAACGCAGAATTGGAGGAGATTTCTTCTTATGATAGTTAAATATGCTTGATACGAGAAAAGAATTCTTTGATATTATTATTAGTTCATAGTGAGGAAAACATTTTAAAAGTAGAATATTAATCTTAGCCAGCATAGACATTTCGAACTATGCCTACTATAGCTACCATCCAAACAGTGGTGACCACCATAAGTAAATGGCAGGTTCTACAACTAAAACCGTACAGGGTTTCGTATTGGGAATTGGATTTCCAACAAATGGTCAGGCCAAGGAACTTCCCATTGCCACATGAGAACGCCTCTGGAAGGACATTACCGAGAACCAAACCGGATCTTTGCCAACACAAGGCCGGGTTACCCCTAACTGGGTAACTAATGACACGAGTATGCCATCTCCCGGTTGTAACCAACCTTTAATCGGGGCCCCAGCAACAAATCACAAAGTAATATATATATATATATATATATATATATATATATATATATATATATATATATATATATGCGATATCAACATAAGTTAAGTATCTGGGCTCCATACTATGATACCACTTCTATCCAGAAGGAAATGCACATACCCTAAGGGGTGCTACCCCCAATAACCTTGCCGCATCTTTCCTGTTTCGACCATTTCGGGGTGTGAGGTCCGACGAAGTCTCGTCCACAAAGCCACGCTTTATACAAAAGCTGTGCCTTGGGTCAACAAATGATCATAGAAATGATCACAAAGATAAATGATCAAACAAATGATCCTATCACAAATGATCAACACAATGATCATTTCACAGTAACACTCCGCATGTCACATTACCAAATTGGGAGTATATTGCTAATAACCTTCAACTACATAACCTCTGAGCTCGTACGTCTCAGAGAAGGGTGTTAAGCTAAGAGAATAAATTCTCCGCCACTAACAGAAATATATTTGAAAGAAATCGGCATTAAATCTCAATTTGTAATGTCAGACATACTATCCATACAAGTCTGTTCCGGGCTCGAACAGAACCGAAGGCACTTCCACAGAAGTCCTTGCAATCCGGATATCCACAATCCCGATCGGACTTCCTATCACTTAGGAAATCTCTATACCGTAGCTACTCGGTGCAGAGACAATCGATAGGTCATCCTATCGCTCTCGCAAATACCCGATCTTCAACACCGGTCTTCAATTGCTATCCATAACGTCGAATCACATATTCGAAATGGGTTATATGACACAAAGGTCCTTTCCCGGCTAATTCGAATAGTGAGTGTCAAATTTTAAAACATGTCGATGTCATTCACAAATATTCACAGGTTTGATTTGGGTTTCGGATAACCAACTGAAATCCGATTTTCTGTCGCATCGAAGTTTAAATGCCGTTTTACGGGCAACAAGGCTTTCACATCAATACAGAACGAATCACAATCACAATGCAGTACATGGCAATTTATATAACACAACATCACAATCAGAACAGAAATATCAATATGAGTTAACATCAATAATTAATTTATTTCAAATGTGGTTTAAATAAATTTATCACACAATTATTTTAAAACAATAATAAGTATTTGAATAAATAATTTAAATCTTGATTAACTCATTTTATTGCTTCAAAATTTGTTATTTAAATTAACCGCTAAATTTGACTTGTCGTTTTTAATTTTATTTGGATAATAAATCCTCCATTTACAATTTTGTTTGAATACTTAATTGTTTATAAATCAATTTAATCATAAGTTTGTAAGTCATTCTTAATTTATTTTTAAAAACCTTAATTAATAAATTTTATTTATCGCAATTATCATTTAAGAATCTATTCTGTTTATAAACCTCAATTTATTGTTGCATCAAAATTTTAAGGTAAATTAACTTCAATTCATATCTTTAAATTTAATTTTTTAAAGTATAAATTTTATTCTATTTTTAAACATTGTTAAATAACTTGACTTATAATAAAATTTAACTTAACAAAATCGACCTTGGATACCTTGTAAATGCCAAAAATATTTTCTTCCATTTGTTAACTTGGAGATTTGGTCTGGGCTTTGACCCGATACAAAAGTACACCCGAGTAAACAATATTTTTTTTCACCAGTGCCCAAATCACTTTCATTACGTCTTCTCCCATAGCCCATTTCTCTTCTTCCCCATACCTGTTCTTCTTTTATTTTTCTTAGTTTAAGTTGAAACTTAAACCCCCCCTGAAACATTCGAACACGTCGTGCACGTGCACGGCATGGCGCCCCAACTCCGATGATCGCCACGATCATCGGCAAGTCGTACGATCCCCACAAACACGAAATCCCTCATCGATTTGACCCAAAGAACTCGGCATCGAAATTTCACCGTGTTGACGAACCGTAACCCAACGTCACCAAGCAAAAGCCCCTTCGCCAACACTCCTCAGTCCACCAGAAAATCCAAAACTTCAGCCATGCCTTGACAACACACCAAGCCATCTTCACCCAGGTTATCGTGCGACTCGATCGCGTATTCGAGATGAACACGCCCCTTCACAGACACGTCCAAATACTCCAATTAAAACCCTAATGTGACCTCGTATCCAAATCTCACGCAATAGAAAAATTAATCGGTAATTTTCCTGAGATCCTTAACGTTTCAGCATGCTTCAAACCAAATTTCATCAATTTACGTTCGATCAATCATTGGAAAAAAGGAAAAGAGCAAAATTTGTTCAAAGGGGAACTGCTTCAGAAATATTTAAATAAAAATCATCATCATAATTTTAAAAATCATAACTTTGTATGCTTATTCGAGTTACATAATCAAATCACTAATTTAAAATGGTTGAATTTATCACAAAAATTTGTTTTCACTGCAATTTTCAAGTTGCACAGACAATATACTTCATGTTCAAGCTGGAAACAAAATTTTAGCTCATGGATGATGTTTGAATTAACTTATTTGTTAAAGATCTAAAACAGAGATTATAGTGAAGTTTAAATCTTTAACTTGTTTGAACTCTCTATATTTTTTTTCAAAAAGAGCACAGAGATATATCCACTAACATATATACACAGCATAACCAAAAACCATATCAGTATATAACTTTCAATATGACCTCATACAGTTCAATGATTCAAACTGAACTCAAATTTAAGATGTATTTACTCACATGACAAAGGTTTGAAACAGAGACTATGTTGATTTTCTTCGAACTGCAGTTTGTTCCTCTTCTCTTTTCTTCTTTCTTCAGTAATTTATTTTTAACTTTGAAATATAAAGCGATGCCTTTTTCTTTTTAATTTCAGATCTTTGCTAGTATTGTTGAATGAATTAAAGAGGCAGGTTGATGTGTATATATATAACAGATTGTGCATACTGCATATAGGTATAATACTTCTTTTTACATTGACCAACTCATGCTTGAATTTGCTGATGTATGTTTGTGTATGGGCTGTGGAGTAAAAGCATTTAATGAGAGCATTAAATGAAGCATTACTGACCCATACTTCCTTGTATGCTTAAACAGGTAATGTCACTTTATTTTTGTAAGTACAAAGTTTATTTTACTTTATAGATTTTTTCTTTGCTATGGAAAATTGAGATGATGTACATGAAAGAAAATGTACATGTTTTATTTTTTATTGAGGCTTGCATACCTTATTTTCCTGGTCCTTCATTTGTTTACATTGCTTACTGAAAGTGTTTTGCTTTCTTATGTCTTCATATTGGTTTATGAAAGTGTGTGTTTTCTTTTACAGTTTTATATTTCTTTATAAAAATTTGTTATCTTAGTTTATTTGTTTATTTGTTTATTTGTTTAAATGTTAGATTATAATTATGTGATTTAAAATTTTATAATTTGATCATAACTTACTTTAACAATTTTTATTTCTATTAACATTAAATAACTATGTAATTTTATTTCAATATTTTATTTCTTCTGAATTTCTCGAATTTACATTTAAAAGTTCCAATAAATTACCAAAATTTTAAATTCAAAATTACCGGGATGTTACAATATCCCCTCCTTAAGAAAGTTTCGTCCTCGAAATTGAAAGAGAGAGAAACGTAAACAAAGAATAGACGAATTTATAAATAAGGAAATGACTTACAGTTTTAAGTCGAGATGTCAATTCTGCAGTTGGGATATGATTTCTTCATATTATCATCGGTCTCCCAAGCACAGTCCTTTGGATCGCCACTCCATTGAACTTTGACCAGTTTCATAATCTTGTTTCTTAATCGCTTCTCATCACGATCTACAATTTTTATCGGTTCCCTTCTAACTGCCAAGTTGGGAGTGATTTCTAGATCTTGCTGAGCAGCTTCTTCAATAATATCATCTGGATCGTGCACATATTTTCGAAGATTAGAAATGTGAAACACATCATGTACGCCAGACAACCAGCTGGGTAACTGCACTCTATATGCCAGAGGACCAATCCTTTCTAGAATAGGAAAAGGACCAATATAACGCGGTGCCAACTTTCCAGTTTTCCCGAATCTCAACACACCCCGCATCGGAGATACTTTCAGAAATACAGAATCTCCAACTTGAAATTCCAAATTTCTCCTTCGTCGGTCATAATAGCTCTTCTGACGGCTTTGGGCAGTTAATAACTTCTTTCGAATAAAGTCTACCTTCTCAGTGGCTTCTTTTATCATATCGGTCCAAGAACAAGTCTGTCACCTGATTCGATCCAGCATGTAGGTGATCGACACAGACGACCATATAAAGCTTCAAAAGGAGCCATTTCAAAACTGGCCTGATAAATGTTGTTATAGGAGAATTCAACCACATGCAAATGGTCCTCCCAAGAACCACCAAAATCATGCACACAAGCACGCAGTAGGTCTTCTAAAATTCGGTTGACCCTCTCAGTCTGTCCATCAGATTGTGGGTGATAAGCAGTGCAGAAATTTAATTTCATTCCCAATGCGTCTTGGAATGCTTCCCAAAATCTACTAGTGAAGATCGGGTCACGATAACTCACTATACTGCTGGGAATACCATGGAGGCGAACAATTTCCTTTATATATATACCTGCTAAGCTTGCTGCAGTCCGAGTGGATTTAACTGGAATGAAATGAGCATTTTTGGTTAGACGATCCACAATAACCCAAATCGCTTCATTGCCTTTCTTGGTTCGTGGCAATCCGTCGATGAAATCCATCGATACCTGATCCCACTTCCATTTCGGTACTTCCAGAGGTTGAAGTAAACCGGCCACTTTCTTTTGATCGCTCTTGATTTGCTGACAAGTAGCACAACGACTCACATAAATAGATATGTCTCTCTTCATCGTTTTCCACCAGAATGTCCTTTTAACATCACGATACATTTTGTTGACTCCTGGATGGATGTTGAATTTTAACATGTGGCATTCGTCTAATACTTCACGTTTCAGTTCTGGAATGTCAGGGACACAAATTCTGCCCTTCATCCTTATAACTTCTCTATTATCTATCTCAAAACTAGTATCTTCACCCTGGCATATTCTTTTATGGATTCCTCGAAGAAACTCATCTTCTTTCTGCCGTCTTGCAATCCTTTTGAGAAGAATAGGAGTGATAACAAGATAAGCAAGAACAGCATAACTTCTGCTCAAAGCGTCTACAACTACATTGGCCTTTCCGGGTGTATACAGAATATCTAAGTCATATGATGCTAGAAATTCCAACCAACGTTGTTGTCGCAGATTCAGATCCTTCTGGGTGAAAAGATATTTCAAGGATTTATGGGCGGTGAATAATTCGAATTTTTCACCTAAAACAAAGAGAGTTTATTAAGTATATTTCTTTAGTCAAATTAGTTTCATAAATTGTTAAGAAAGCTGAAAAGATTCTTACCCAGAAGATAGTGTCGCCATATTTTCAAAGCGAAAACAACAGCCAAAAGTTCCAAATCGTGCGTTGGGTAGTTCTTCTCGTGCGGACGTAATTGTCTACTCGCGTAGGCAACTACCTTTCCATTTTGCATTAATACTGCACCTACCCCTTCACCACATGCATCAGTATAGACAGATAAGCCTTGGTTCCCGTTAACAATAGTGAGAACATGAGCAGTGGTCAATCTCTTTTTCGACTCTTGAAAAACTTCTTCACATTCTGGAGTCCAAATGAACTTTGCATTTTTCATCGTTAGCTTAGTCAATGGGCTAGCCAACTTAGAAAAATCTTGAACGAATTTCCGGTAATAGCCTGCTAAACCAAAAAAGCTTCGAACTTCTCTTGGAGTAGTGGGTTGTTTCCAATCAAGAATAGCGGAAATTTTGCTAGGATCTACCGAAATTCCTTCTTTATTAACAATATGGCCAAGGAATTTGACTTCATTGACCTAGAAGTGGCAATTGGAAAATTTTACAAATAGAACATTTCTCCTCAATATTTCCAATACGATTTTAAGATGTTCGGCATGCTCTTCTTTAGTCTTAGAATAGATCAAAATATCATTAATGAATACGAGCAGGAATTTATTCAAAACTTCCCAAAACACACGAGTCATAAGATCTACGAAGTATGCTGGAGCATTGGTTAGCCCGAAAGACATAACTAACCATTCATAGAACATATCAGGACCTCTGAAAGCGGTCAGATGTACACAATCCTCGGCGATTCGTAATTGATGGAATCCTTGGGCTAGATCCATCTTTGAAAAGAAACGAGCGCCGTGCAACTGATCAAATAAATCATCAATTCTGGGCAGTGGAAATTTATTTTTGAGAGTTTGTTTATTTAGATCGCGGTAATCTACACACAATCTCAAAGATCCGTCTGATTTAGCAACAAATACGACGGCTGAGCCTCATTCAGAAACACTGGGTCGAATTAATCCTTTTGCTCGTAGCTCATCAGTTTGATGAACAAATTCAATCTTTTCCCGGGGTGCCATCCTGCGACTTGCATGAACAACAGGACGAGCGTTGGGTACAAGATCAATTCGAAATTCTATTTCTCGGTGAGGAGGTAAAGATTTCACTTCTTCAAATACGTTGGAAAAATCCCGAACAACAGGTATAGAATGCAAAGTGGGTTCAAGATTTCCCAAAGTATACATCAATCTATCTCTCCTTGGACTTGGATCCTCACAAGAGATTTCAATAAAATTTCCAAAACTTGTTTTGATTAAAACTGTCCGATTATTACAATCCAATATAGCTTCGTATCTCGATAACCAGTTCATACCGAGTAAGATTGCAAATTCATTAAATTCGAGGACAAAAAGGTTGATAGGAAATTTATAGCTAGCATATGAAATGGGGACTCTCTTACAATATGAACAAAGATTTGCGGGACCTCCAACCGGATTTTTCACGCAAATAAAATTGTTAGCAAATTTAGTTTCAAGTCCTAATTCATTATGCTTTATTGGGAGATAAAGCTATGTGAAGCTCCTGTATCAAATAAAACTCTAACAGTTCTATAAATAATAGTAAGATTACCTTCCAAAACACTTTTCCCTTTATCAGCTTTTGAAGTTGAGGGGTCCTTCTTTATCGTATAAACTTTTTCCACCTGCGCTGGCTTCATCACTGGGCAATCTTTAACTAAATGTCCCGGTTTGTGACAATTGTAACATTCTTTAGCTGGCTTCTTCGGTTTTGGGTAGTCATTTGAATAGTGGCCTTTCTCTTTGCAGTTGTAACAAGTGACATTTTCTGCTGCGCTTCCCTGAATACTCCTCTTCTTCTCATTGCCTTGCCAAGGTTTCTTGCCTCCGAATTTCCGCTTTTTATATTTCTGACTACCTGAATTACCTTTCTCCTCAGTTGCTTCTTGTATGTCAAGAGTAGCGTATCTGTACCCCATATCTACTAAATCTGAAAAAGAGTCTTTAACGTGGCCCGTCATTCTTTCATGATATTTCTGTTTCATTCCTCGGATAAACCTTTCGTTTTTCTTAAGAGATGTGTTTAGCAATTCTGGACCAAACCGAGATAGTTCACTGAATTTATTCAAGTATTCTTCAAACGACAAACTTCCTTGTTTCAAATCCAGAAATTCCTGATACATTCTGGAAACTCCCGCCGATGGCATGTAACGTTTCTCAAACACTTCCTTAAAACGATCCCATGTAAATTCTTTCTCGGGTTCATCTATAATGGTGGTTTCCCACCAAGCTGAAGCTTCTCCTTGGAGTTGCCAAGAAGCTATAAGTCTTTTCTGCTCATCCTGCAGTTTTAGCCCTTTAAAAATCTTTTCACACGATCTTACCCAAGCTTGAGCGCCAATAATTGACTCCTCCCCAATGAACGGTTTGCCACCAAGCTTTTCGAACTTCTTATATAAATCAGCCAAGTCTGGCTGCTACTGAATATCTATTACTGCTTCTACGACTGGGGGAATTTGATTAGGTGCTGCAGCATTGCCTTGACCCCTAGCTCTTCCTCTGCGTCCACTCATTTTCACTATCTGAGATTAGTAAGAAAATTGATTTAGATATACAAACGAGATATCTTAAGGAATATCAGCAGTAAAAAGAAACAGACTAAGAAAATTTTAAAGTTTCAGTCTTGGTTATACTCATTCTAGGCTATACCTCACCCTATCACTAATGAGCCATCTAATGTGTTATACTCCGTAGCTAAAGTTCTTACTCAACCAACAGCTCTGATACCACTTGTGACGACCCAAACTCGATGTTCGATAAACAACATCAAATTTGCATCGCCGGAGCTTATAACAACAGTTAGATGAATATAAAACAGCGGAACAGAATCAATATCATAAATATCATCACAGTTACAACATCAACATAATATCCATACTGCAACAGAGTACATAATACATACACCACAACTCCAAATACAACATCATGATAATACAACAGTGATCATATATCCAAAAATCCTCAAATGAAAGAGGTGATAACGAACTCCCAAAAGCTAACACCTGAAATCTCCAAAAGTTCCTAAGTACATCTTCAAGATAAGAGCTCCAAAAATACTGCTACTCCAAAATACAGAAACCTGCTACTAGGCTGCCCGTGTGGAAATAATGGGCACCCAGAGTTTAGGAAAGAAAACAATAAACTCCGGATCAGTCATGGGACTGGTGTGAGTAAACAAAAACAGTTGCATTTAATTAAAACAAGATTTTATAAAAGAATTTTCGGAATGCTTTTAAAAATGGAACTATCATAAGACTTCCCGCCACACACACAATGCAAACGCAGAATTGGAGTAGATTTCTTCTTATGATAGTTAAATATGCTTGATACGAGAAAAGAATTCTTTGATATTATTATTAGTTCATAGTGAGGAAAACATTTCAAAAGTAGAATATTAATCTTAGCCAGCATAGACATTTCGAACTATGCCTACTATAGCTACAATCTATACAGTGGTGACCACCATAAGTAAATGGCAGGTTCTACAACTAAAACCGTACAGGGTTTCGTATTGGGAATTGGATTTCCAACAAATGGATAGGCCAAGGAACTTCCCATTGCCACATGAGAACGCCTCTGGATGGACGTTCCCGAGAACCAAACCGGATCTCTGCCAACACAAGGCCGGGTTACCCCTAACTGGGTAACTACTGACACGAGTATGCCATCTCCCGGTTGTAACCAACCTTTAACCGGGGCCCCAGCAACAAATCACAAAGTAATATATATATATATATATATATATATATATATATATATATATCTGTGATATCAACATAAGTTAAGTATCTGGGCTCCATACCATGATACCACTTCTATCCAGAAGGAAATGCACATACCCTAAGGGGTGCTACCCCCAATAACCTTGCCGCATCTTTCCTGTTTCGACCATTTTGGGGTGTGAGGTCCGACGAAGTCTCGTCCACAAAGCCACGCTTTATACAAAAGCTGTGCTTTGGGTCAACAAATGATCATAGAAATGATCACAAAGATAAATGATCAAACAAATGATCCTATCACAAATGATCAACACAATGATCATTTCACAGCAACACTCAGCATGTCACATTACCAAATTGGGAGTATATTGCTAATAACCTTCAACTACATAGCCTCTGAGCTCGTACGTCTCAGAGAAGGGTGTTAAGCTAAGAGAATAAATTCTCCGCCACCAACAGAAATATATTTGAAAGAAATCGGCTTTATATCTCAATTTGTAATGTCAGACATACTATCCATACAAGTCTGTTGCGGGCTCGAACAGAACCGAAGGCACTTCCACAGAAGTCCTTGCAATCCGGATATCCACAATCCCGATCGGACTTTCTATCACTTAGGACATCTCTATACCGTAGCTATTCGGTGCAGAGACAATCGATAGGTCATCCTATCGCTCTCGCAAATACCCGGTCTTCAACACCGGTCTTCAATTGCTATCCATAACGTCGAATCACATATTCGAAATCGGTTATATGACACAAAGGTCATTTCCCGGCTAATTCGAATAGTGAGTGTCAAATTTTAAAACATGTGGATGTCATTCACAAATATTCACAGGTTCGATGTGGGTTTCGGATAACCAACTGAAATCCGATTTCCTGTCGCATCGAAGTTTAAATTCCGTTTTACGGGCAATAGGGCTTTCACATCAATACAGAACGAATCACACTCACAATGCAGTACATGGCAATTTATATAACACAGCATCACAATCAGAACAGAAATATCAATGTGAGTTAACAGCAATAATTAATTTATTTCAAATGTGGTTTAAATAAATTTATCACACAATTATTTTAAAACAATAATAAGTATTTGAATAAATAATCTAAATCTTGATTAACTCGTTTTATTGTTTCAAAATTTGTTATTTAAATTAACCGCTAAATTTGACTTGTCGTTTTTAATTTTATTTGGATAATAAATCCTCCATTTACAATTTTGTTTGAATACTTAATTGTTTATAAATCAATTTAATCATAAGTTTGTAAGTCATTCTTAATTTATTTTCAAAAACCTTAATTAATAAATTTTATTTACCGCAATTATCATTTAAGAATCTATTCTGTTTTAAACCTCAATTTATTGTTGCATTAAAATTTTAAGGTAAATTAACTTCAATTCATATCTTTAAATTTAATTTTTTAAAGTATAAATTTTATTTTATTTTTAAACATTGTTAAATAACTTGACTTATAATAAAATTTAACTTAACAAAATCGACCTTGGATACCTTGTAAATGCCAAAAATATTTTCTTCCATTTGTTAACTTGGAGATTTGGTCTGGGCTTTGACCCGATACAAAAGTACACCCGAGTAAACAATATTTTTTTTCACCAAAGCCCAAATCACTTTCTTCACGTCTTCTCCCACAGCCCATTTCTCTTCTTCCCCATGCCTGTTCTTCTTTTCTTTTTCTTAGTTTAAGTTGAAACTTAAACCCCCCTGAAACATTCGAACACGTCGTGCACGTGCACGGCGTGGCACCGCAACTCCGATGATCGCCACGATCATCGGCAAGTCGTACGATCCCCACAAACACGAAATCCCTCATCGATTTGACCCAAAGAACTCGGCATCGAAATATCACCGTGTTGACGAACCGTAACCCAACGTCACCACGCAAAAGCCCCTTCGCCAACGCTCCTCAGTCCACCAGAAAATCCAAAACTTCGGCCATGCCTTGACAACACACCAAGCCATCTTCACCCAAGTTATCGTGCGACTCGATCGCGTATTCGAGATGAACACGCCCCTTCACAGACACGTCCAAATACTCCAATTAAAACCCCAATGTGACCTCGTATCCAAATCTCACACAATAGAAAAATTAATCGGTAATTTTCCTAAGATCCTTAACGTTTCTGCATGCTTCAAACCAAATTTCATTAATTTACGTTCGACCAATCATTGGAAAAAAGGAAAAGAGCAACATTTGTTCAAAGGGGAACTGCTTCAGAAATATTTAAATAAAAATCATCATCTTAATTTTAAAAATCATAACTTTGTATGCTTATTTGAGTTACATAATCAAATCACTAATTTAAAATGGTTGAATTTATCACAAAAATTTGTTTTCACTGCAATTTTCAAGTTGCACAGACAATATAGTTCATGTTCAAGCTGGAAACAAAATTTTAGCTCATGGATAATGTTGGAATTAACTTATTTGTTAAAGATCTAAAACAAGATTATAGTGAAGTTTAAATCTTTAACTTGTTTGAACTCTCTATATTTTTTTTCAAACAGAGCAAAGAGACATATCCACTAACATATATACACAGCATAAACCAAAACCATATCAGTATATAACTTTCAATATGACCTCATACAGTTCAATGATTCAAAATGAACTCAAATTTAATATGTATTTACTCACATGACAAAGGTTTGAAACAGAGACTATGTTGATTTTCTTCGAACTGCAGTTTGTTCCTCTTCTCTTTTCTTCTTTCTTCAGTAATTTATTTTCAACTTTGAAATATAAAGTGATGCCTTTTTCTTTTTAATTTCAGATCTTTGCTAGTATTGTTGAATGAATTAAAGAGGTAGGTTGATGTGTGTATATATAACAGATTGTGCATACTGCATATAGGTATAATACTTCTTTTTATATTGACCAACTCATGCTTGAATTTGCTGATGTATGTTTGTGTATGGGCTGAGGAGTAATAGCATTTAATGAGAGCATTAAATGAAGCATTACTGACCCATACTTCCTTGTATGCTTAAACAGGTAATGTCACTTTATTTTTGTAAGTACAAAGTTTATTTTACTTTATAGAATTTTTCTTTGCTGTGGAAAATTGAGATGATGTACATGAAAGATAATGTACAGGTTTTATTTTATATTGAGGCTTGCATACCTTATTTTCCTGGTCCTTCATTTGTTTACATTGCTTACTGAAAGTGTTTTGCTTTCTTATGTCTTCATATTGGTTTATGAAAGTGTGTGTTTTCTTTTACAGTTTTACATTTCTTCATAAAAATTTGTTATCTTAGTTTATTTGTTTATTTGTTTATTTGTTTAAATGTTAGATTATAATTATGTGATTTAAATTTTTATAATTTTATCATAACTTACTTTAACAATTTTTATTTCTATTAACATTAAATAACTATGTAATTTTATTTCAATATTTTATTTCTTTTGAATTTCTCGAATTTACATTTAAAAGTTCCAATAAATTACCAAATTTTTAAATTCAAAATTACCGGGATGTTACACATGAAATTAATATTGAATATAATTTCTAGTTAAACACCTAATAATGATAGTAAATTAATTGTTGTGATTTATTTGCTAATTTAGATGTTGATTGTGATGGATGTTATTGGTTGAAATATTGGATGATTGGATATTTATTTATACATATATCTCTATTATCACTGTGGGTTGAAATGATATATACCTGAATGATCTTATAGATTAGGGAAATCATTTCGGGCAGAAATGATAAGCCAGAGCTATTTTCATTAATTTGAAAATTTTAATTTTAGATACTGGCCGAAATGATATATGCACCCATACAATTTCTTGAATTTGTATTTTCTATTGGAATTGAATTATTTTAAAGCTTTAAGTTATACTTCGATTTTTTTTAATTAAAGTGGTTTAATTTGATATCTCGAATTATTTGAAATGTTTTAATAATTATATTCATGTTGTACACTTGATAGGAGATGGAAATCCCGTAATATCCCTAAAGCCATTGCACTCACATTTTATTTTAGATTAATTTGACTTACATAAGATCTTTTAGTTCTGGCTTGAGTGTTTTGGTTCACTACGCTCGGGTTAGTCTGAGCTTTTCAGTGTGCTGAAGACTATTTTCTAGAGGACGAAGACGAAGATTCAGTATATTACTATTTATTATATTTATTCCACTACATCATGTGTTCTGCTGCATTATTTATTTATTCCTAATGTATGTATAACTCTAATTTGAATTGTAAAAGTGTAATCACGTATTATTTGTAAGGTTGCTTTATGAACTGTTTATTTGATTATTATATTTTGTCATTCCGCTGCGAGATTCTGTATTTTATTTTTCCTATTTTCTTTTATTTTGTTCTTTACCCCATTAACTATCCTCCCTTTTGAATTAGACATGTGTGGTTAATTGTTGATTTAAACCATCCGAAAAGGTGGGTCGTTACAATATGAGTGAGAAAATATCTCAAAACCGCAACATATATATAAACTCATATATACCTATATTCACACAGCATATGTTTAGATATATTTAAAACTAGTATGCAAACTATATATATACAAGTTATAAAGAAAACAATACCGAGACCAATATGCATACTATCTTTATATATAGGAAATTTATTCATACGTTTCTAAAAATCAAATATCGCAGGCATATGTTCTTTAAACAGTATAAGATAAAAGAAATTTTTTGCCAACAGCCTTGATATAAGAACCATACATAAGAAAGCCTGAATATATCAAATGAATATGTACATATTACAAATATATTAATAGAGGAGGCCACAGTTTGGGAGTGAAAACGACATCGCAAAGCTTTGTGAGGCAGAAGGGAAGAGTGGTGGGGACTGGGTGAGTTCGACCGAGCTCGACATGAGGAGAGGATAAGGAGGCTGAGGCTTAGGTGTGTTGCGGTGGCTGGTTTGCGGAGGAGAGAGAGAGGAGGGATGTTGTGGGGTTTGCTGGTGAGGGGAAGGAGGAGGAAATGGTGGTGCTCAGCAATAAGCATGGGAGCGGAGGCTAAGTTGACGGCTGAACATGGAGATGTGGTGGTTGTAGGAGTTTGCGGTAGGTCGTGAGGAATAGGATCGATTGGGTTAAGGGGAGAAGATGGGTGAGGAAATCAGGTGGGAGGGTCATTACGCATGGCTACCATGGAGGATCGAGATGTGGATCAGGGAAAAGGAATGGTGGAATTCTCGGGTTTAGGAAATTGGACAGGTGGGTGGGAAGGAAAATGTTGAGCAGGCTATTGGAACGAGCAAGTTAACAGGCGAGCAGGGTATGGTTTTAGAAAAAAGATATGAACAACTATTAACAAAATGCAAGTATAAGGATGGTTTATTACTATTTCCAAGACACAGCAAATAAACTCAACCGGTTGGACATTAATTTCTGGAAAATAAAAGGCTAGTGCCTATTGGTTTTCCACCAAGTGAGTAAATGAATGGTCACTGAAATCCAAAAGCCAAATTATGGAACCGATATGGAAATCGTTATGTAGATTTTATTTTCTTCTAGGCTCCGAAACACACGAACGAATATACCATAGAAATCAGCATGACCAAATGATCAAAATGGTATACAGATATCAGCGATACGATCATCCTATCAAAATTCGATAATTGTACCGAAAATGCTCCTAATTTACCGAAAATAAGATAGACGGATCAAGGCCGTCCAAATTCGACGAAACGAAATATGACGTCTCACTTAGAAGATTATTTAAAAATTTATTATATAAAAATATTCTGATTAGGAAAACATTTTATTATCATCAAGTGTTAACTGATTTAAATTTAAATGAAATTACATAATAAAATAAACTTCCATATTACCTGATGAAAATTTACCATTTGTTATGTTTATATAGACGCATTCCAAATATCCAATTTTCATTTCCAAATTTAATTATGTAAAATTTCACAAAATTTAGTTAGTTACGTTATTAAAACTATTAAAATTTTACGGGACGTTAAAGCGTAAGATGGCGGTAGCTTGGATGTGGTCAGGTGGATGTTAGAGGGAGTGAACAGTCGGGAAACTCGGAGCAATGGGCGTTTGGTTAGAGGATGCTGGCAGTGGTGGTTGATGTTGGTTGGTTTGGTGAAGTAGCGACTGATGGAGAGCGAGGGTTTGCCGAGAGCTTATGCGTGCGGCCATTGGTAGTTGATCTACGGAAGCATGGCGATGGGATAGAGTGGGGAGTGGCAATGGCTAGGGAAGAAGGGTAGTAGGCTTATAGTGTGACGACCCAGAATTTTTAGGCATTTGAAATCGGAATATTTAATTGATTTAAATATTTAAAAGTTAATTTTTAACTTGAATCAAATATTATTATTGCTTAGCAATTAGGTTATTGGATTTAATAAACTAAAATTGGGTAAATTATTGAATCTTCTGTTTTAAGCCTATTAAAATATAATTTAAGGGCTTGCAAAATTTATATCGATAATACTGAAGATAATATAGGTTTTAAAATTGGATTTGGAAGTGTTTTGTTGAGTTTTGAAAATTTATCATTTAAATTGTTATTTAAAAATAGCCTTCTGAGGCACAGTCTCGAGATTCGATGAAACCAGTTCCATTAGATCCGTAATATTACATTGTTATCGGATTTCAATTTTCGTAGTGTTTGGATTTGTTATGTGAGCGTACGACATATAAACGCGCTTAAATCTATATCGAAATTCAATATAATAACTGGTCCGAAAGGCTATCTTCTCTATACGATCGAATTAGGACTCGAAACCTTCTCCATTGTGTTCGGAATAGGGGAATATTGTTGTAAACGCCTAGCGGCATGCCTCGATGGGGGTTTGAGATTTTGTGTAATGTAAATCGAGATATTTTGAAAACTTATATATATATATATATGTATCGACCAGTCAACTATTGTTCCTTCTCAAATACGCCGGTTTGATTTTTTTCATTTAAACATGCAACCGCTCCCCTTCTTTTAGAAACTTGAGCCTTCATTCCTTCTTTCAGAATAAAACGAGAACCAAAGATTAATAAAATAAAAAGGGGAAACAGGAGACATTTGTTATCTTCGTTTAAGTAAAAAAAATCTAAACAAATCTAAACCGAGATTCTTCTTCTCTCTTCCAATTTTTGATAAATCGAATCGATCGGCATAAAAAAAGTGGGGGGGATTCATTCGCAATCGAATTGGAGACTTCGGCTTTTGATTGACGAGAGAGGCCAAACTAGGGTTAGGGATGGGATGAACTACGGCCGTTGACTGGAGGTGTTGTTTTGATTTTTGAGTTCATTGTGGAGGGTAGCTCTTAGGGCAATTTTCCACGGGTATGCGGCTGCGTCGGTGGTCGCGACCTTGAGGAGGGGGAAACAATGACGAGTTGCACGAAGCCGATGTGGGTCACAATGATGCGCTCTCGTTCGAGCAAGGGTCGATTGAAGACTCGAGCTCAAATTGAGTTGGTAGGCAAGCCGTTGTCGCAGTGAACTCTAGGTGGCCGAATGTAACGACCCGATATTTTCAACCATTCGCATCCGCATATGTCGGACTTGAATTGCTCAAAATGCCGCGTTGTAAATAAAATTTGGCAAATCTTAGAATATACAATAAATACATAATCACAGATCACAGACACAGAGTATTTAATAATGCAGCAGAATTTAAATGAAATAGTAGTTCATGAAGCTACCATATAAAAATAAGATACATAAGAGTTAAACAAGATACAACAAAAGTAACAAGATACATCAGGTACAAATCAGAATACATCACTGAAATCACTGGATACAGAAAGCAAAATAGATGGCTGGATCTTCAAGGAAAACTCCAACTCCGAAGGTGAATCTTGAATGCTAACTCACTCAATCTGACTCGAGCGCAAAGCAAAATACAAAACACTCGAGTTAGGACATAAATACTTATGAACTATAAATAAACTCAAGTGAACAGTAACAAAAATGCATCAGTAACTTAAAGGATGCTTGGGATCGCCCATCCTTTAAGGATCCGTTAAACTATTTACTATGTAGTAATATTGCGCTACTATAATAATGTCTACAGTAAAATAAACATACTTTTAAATAGCGTTCCGGGCTACCCATATCACCCTTCACACATAATAGTCCCAGTAGTCCATCCAATATCATGCCATCTCCACTCCGGGTGACTGTCAGAGGATACCACACGGGCTACGGGAGAAAAACAAACTCGTAGTAAAGGCACGGTATGGTAGGTGACACGGCACACAAGGCAATGCCAGGGTAGAAATACCAACTACGCACACGGGCTGGTGGTAACGCAGCAGCCACATACGCCCACCTCGGAACACACTCCCATATCAAAATCGAAGGATGGCCATCTAATCAATCACAAGTAAGAGTATAGTATCGAAGGAATGTGTCCGACCAGAGGTGCTACCTCCTTTGGCCCGAGATCGCTCCTGTTTTAGCCACCTCATGCCAACTCACGAGAGTTGGATCCACGTAATATACCTCAAGAACGTCGCCACCATCCTGCTTCATTCTGGAATCTCCACCGCGTACACGGTTGTTAAAGTGGTTTTCGGAGTTGGCAGAGCGTATGACAACTTCCGATCCCGGTCTCTTTAACAACCAAACGTTATTATAACGCCGTGGTCATTTCAAAATAGTTTATATTTCAAAAGGATCAAATCATTTCATTTCAAAACTATATTCCTTTCAAATTAGTTTACGCCTCGAAACCAAAACCATTTTTATTTCAAAACTATTTATTCAATCAAAATAGTTTATACTTCGAAACCAAAATCATTTTTATTTCAAAACTATATTCAAATCAAAATAGTTTATACTTTATCATTTCCATCTCAAACCTATATTCACTTCCAAAAATCATAATACTTTCAAAGTTATAACTCTTTCGAAACCAAAATACTTGAAATCATTACACTTTGAAAATCATAACATTCTGAAATCATACATTTGAAATCATGAAACATTCATTTAATTCTTTACATTTTACAAATTTATTTCCAATTTAATTCAAAATTTCAAATTTCCAATTTAATTCAAATCAAACCATCAATTTCAATTCAATTCAGTTTTCTAACAAAACATTTCAAATCTTATAAATTTCAAATATAGATTTGATCTACAAAATAAGCTATCCAATTTTAATATGTTTCCAAACTTCAATATCCCACATTTCAAAACTAAACTTTATAATTCCATATATTCATACCATAAATCTAATTTCATTATTATGTAGTTTTGAAATATTCATTTCATAAATCCAATATTATTAAAATAAACTTAAATTACAATTAAACCAAATATCTTTTCATACAAATATAAACTTCAAATATTCCTTTATCAAATAAAGCAAAATCAAATATCATTCAACATTCACATTCTTTATTAAAATAAAGATCAAATCATTTCCAAACCATTTCAAAATCATTAAAATATTGCATCCTTTCAAAACTTCATAATCAAATCATTATTTGAATTCAAATCCAAATATTCAAAGTTAAATATCATTTAAAAATCAAATATGTCATTCATTTATTATTTCAAACATCATTACCAAAAATACATTCCAAAATTCCATTCAAAAATTCATTTATTATATTACATTTCATTCCGTTTAACACATAACCAAGTATACTTTATTTAAATTCAAATTCAATTTAAATTCCTTAAAAATTCAAATTTAAATATTCAAAACTTCTAAAATTGCACAGATAATCCATTTTAAAAGTTAAATTATTTAACACTTTAAAATATAGCCCAAACAGTGTTAAAATCTATAACATTTCAAAACATTGTCAAATTATAGCAACGACAGCATTTATAAAGTGTTATCGTAGCTTATATTTTCCAAAATGGTTTATTTCAAGAATAGCGACATTTATAAAATGTCGTAATAGATATTTAGTTATTTCAAACATTGTTAGATTCAAAACAATAGCATTAAAATGCTGTCAAAAGACTAAAGCATTTTGAAAATGCTATAAAATTCCAGGTTTCATTTTAGCTTTTCCAAAAATAATAATAAAACTCCAAATTTTTATTATTACAACTTAAAAATCATATTCCTAGACTTCAAAATTTCACATTTAAAATCATTTTAACATATGATTTAACACAATAAAATTTTAAGATCAAATATTCAATTTTGCAAACTCCATTCATTTATTAAGTCAAAATTCACTGTTTATTAATTTATAAATTTAATAAACTTAAAATTTTACTTCAAATATCATTTCAAAACTTTAAATTTAATTTCCATTATTTATTTACATCTTAAAATAAAATTTAAAGTCAAACGTCACATTTACTCCAAATTTACATACTTGAATTCACTTAAATTCACAATTTCAAGATTTAATATTTAACTTTCTTAAAACCATAATATATATATTTTAAATCAAAATTTCATACTTTTGAAAATACATATTTAAAAAAATCATTTAAAAATATACCACGGGGTCTGTATATAATTTTCTAACCTAGGTCAAGTGATACGGATATATATCATTTCAATCCGTAATTTACAAAGAAAACCGGATTTTATCATTTCAAACCCACAATCCCAAGTCAGATAAAATACATTAAAAATCGCTCAGGCCTATCATTTCAGCCCATAACGATTTTTCCATATTCTAAAGTCCGTTCGGGTATGTATCATTTCAACCCATAGTGATTCTATTCTAACAGGTAACTTGCAGTGTGAATATATGCATAAACAATATAAACAATGTCAATGTCACAATATAATGTCATATATCAGATGCCCGGTGATAATTAACAGTTTTAACATGGTAATAACATGGCATAATATATCATATGATCATCATTAACTTGCATAAACATTTTATATTACTAAACACTTGTCATCAATTCACTATTTCATAAGTATAAATGTCAGAGTGAGAAAGACTCACCTTTTCAAGCTGAAGACCACTACGACACACAAACATGATTCCAAGGGCAAGACAAGCACGACAATGGATTCAAATAAGTGGAGAGAGCCTAGATGATCATCTTGTAACAATCCAATAAACACAAACAAGACAATGCAACACATGAATATACAGCACAAAACAATATTGAACAAGTTGAAATGCAAAGCAATAAAAAGCAAAGTGACTTGACCTTGCCTTATCACTCAAATGCATAGCCTAAGTGGAGCATACATTCAGCCATGATCAGGTTTAGCTCGGGTATGGCATCCATAAAGCACGGCTAGAAGGAATATAAAAGGTAGGGTTTGCAACATGAAGCATATCAATGGACAAGGCAAAATAGGTGAAGTTTTTGGTGCATTTTGGTTCGGCTATGACCCCATATTAGCTCAGCATGGGGTCTTCATGTTAGTTCAGATCTGGATAGCAGTGTAAGGGGTAGCCAAAGGTGAAGTAGATGAAGGTGGTGGTGGCTAAGGGGTGGCCAAAAGCAACTATGAAGGCAATAGTGGAGTACAGGCTTGGCTAGCATTGTTTTGTTGAAGTGCTTTGCAAATTTGAGGTGGTGGCTTCATCTAATGGTCATGGCCAGAGGTGGTGGTCTGAGGAGAGGGGTTGGTGCTACTATAGATGGTGGAGAATATGGTGGTGATGGTGGGTGGTTGGGGCCAAGCAAAGTTGAAGAGAGATCTAGGCAAAACAATGAAAATAGGAAGGAAAAGTAGAAGAAGAAGACCATGAACTTTGCCATTTTTTTTTCTCAAATTGAAATGTCGTGAGTTTACGTGAAGAATGATGTTTTCTCACGTGAATTTTGAAGGGAGATACACGGCTAAGCAAGAAAAAGGTACGGCTAAAAGAAAGAAGAGGAAAAGGCAAAAGCAAATGAAAAGACAAGGATATGAAAAGACTAGAAAATGAAAGGACTTTGCCTCTTTGTTTTCTATTTTCTTTTTAAATTTTAAATACATGTAACATATGTATAAATACAGATAAAATACGAAAATATAGTAAATAAACAAAAATATATAAATAAATATTAATTAAATATAATTAAATTAAGAAAATAACAAAGAAAATGTAAATTAGGCTTGAAAATTTGAAAATAAATGAAATGAACTTTGGAAAAATTGTATGTACATGAAAAATATTTATAAATAAAGATCAAAACATAAAAATAAGATGCATACATAAAAATGAATAAATAAAATTTAATTAAATATAATTTAAATAAAGAAAATAACAAAAAATGGAAACTAGGCTTTAAAAATAGAAAATAAATTCAATAAGCTTTGGGAAAATTCAAACATCACTTTAAAAATATTTAAAAGCTAAGAATATATGTAACATAGCATATAATACAATTTATAATAAGATATGACAATTAAAAAGATTATTTATATAATTTAAAATAAACAATTTTGTTAAATACAGCAAATTTCACAGAATAGTTAAAAAGGCATAACTTTCACATTATAAATCAGATTTCAACGAAACGAAAAACAGTGTTCTTAAAATTTTATTTACTTTCATAATAAAATATAAAATTCAAATTTTCAAATTTTCAAATTTTAAATTTAAAAGTCAAAGTTTGACCATTTTGACCAAAATTCACTTTTCTGGAAATATTCCATTTATGCATGATTGAAATTCTAATCCACATCAAAATCATCATTTATATTTCAATTAACAAAATATATTCATTTTAATAAAAAAATAAAGTTTTTAAGTTAGGAATTTAAATTAAAATAATTAAAATATACAATTACAATAATCAGAAAATACCGGGTTGTTACACTCTCCCCCACTCAAAACTTTTCGTCCCCGAAAAGGAATGAGGTACGGGAAAGCACAGAAAAAGATAGAATGAAATAGTATTAAGACAAGATGACAAGAAGATTAAAATTATACCTGATAACAGTTGCTATAGGTAAGTTTAACAATGTGGTGTAACAGCCCGCAAATCCGTACCCCTTGAATCAACATTATTCTACCCTAATTGACTCAAGTGGAACAGAAATACGAACCATTGAGGTTAAAAGAAAAGAGATAGAAGAAGAAGAAACTAAACAATATCAGAATCTCACAGTCGCAGCGGAATAAAATATAATAGTAACTATAGAACTTTACACAAAATGAAATCTATATCTGTTTATATACAACATATCATCAGAGTAACTCATACATCAATCAACACATAACAGACATACCATACAACATAGCAGCGGATATATATAGGTACATATAATACGTCTCGGACTCCAGCTCCTCTCCTGCTCCATAGCAACCTATCCTGAACAAATAATACTCGGTCTGACCCGAGCATTATAACGAAATAACACCCGAGTCAGTCTGGAATACCAGCTGATAATAATGCACACAATTGATTATTAAAGTTTCAAAAATCCTTTTGAAAACAAAAGCGTCTCGTAAGACCACGCCACAAATAAACATGTCGGGTTTTTACCTTACGATAGCTAAAACACTTTTTATAGAAATCCTCTGATATTATAATAGGGTCTATTTACAAATACTTATAAAATAGCCGAAATTGTTACATCTATTAAATTCCAGCTACTAGCCACCGAAGTGGGTAATACAAACAAAACTCGTAAAAGGCTCGTAGGAAAAATGGATTTCCAACAATGACTAGGCACTGGGGTACCACCTATCACAGTACGTGGTCTAGATCACAGTACCGAGGACTACTCCCTTCGTCCCCTGCAACACAAGACCGGAATCACCTATGGGCAATTCCGAATAAGATCACCCCGCGGTTGGGATCAGCAACCGCACCACTAAGCCGAAATAAAAAGGAACCTCTAGACAGGGATGACCTTACTCTCCAGTGGGGGCTACCCACGAAGCCTTGCTGCATATCCCCTGATTTTCAGTCATTCCCGGTTGGTGAGGCTTGAGGCTTAACGTTACCTTTAGAACGTTTCACTTAGAATGCCCATCGTCCGCTGACGATGTCACGAAGCATTCGTCCATACAAGTCCGTCCCGGGTTCGAACGGAACCGAAGGCACTATTCCTACTACATCCATTTTGGACATATCCTCAGGATTAGTAGCGACTAGCCCTTGCACTTCACTGCTCCATCTTCGACTCCGAAAAACGTTTATCGCACGAAAACGTACAAACCGGATCGAAGTGGTTTTCGAGAAATAAATCTCGATCCCGGTCTCTTCGAAACGATCAACGCAATTTGTCCAATATTGATAGTCGGTGATTTAACTATCAATAAATATGCATAAACATCCATAGCATCCATCACACAATAAATAATTCCCAAATTATTTATTTACCTCAAATATCTTTAAAAGATATATTACCAAATTTCCAAATCTCATTTGAAAACATTCCCCAAAATTCCTCCTTTATAAGGTAAATCATTTACCATATATTCCCATTGGAAATATCCAAGTTCAAAACAGTTTAGATTTAAAACAGTTAAAAACATTTTAATTTAAAGTATACTTTAAATAGATAAATTTACTACTAATTATTTAATCAAAATATAATTCCAAAATATTTAAAGCAAAACTGTTTAAAAGATATAGCTTAATTTAAATTAAGGTTAAGTTATACTATATATTAAAATAAAGTGGTAAAAAGATTAACTCTTATTTCAATATACTTAGGTCAAAACTAGCTTTTAAAACAAATCCATTTGTAACATAATTATTAAAATATTTATAAAATTTTACTATTGCTAATTTATAAAAAATCACTTTAAAATAATAATTTTTAAAACATTCTTTAAAATTAGTTTAGATTTTAAACTTTCTTTTTATAAAATCAATTTAAAACTCGAACTTGGATTTTCCTTAGGAAATCTCATTTCTACTAAATCATCACAGAAATCCTTCTCACGATTTCTGTCCATTTATTAAATTTAGTTTTAGGGTTTTATAACATAAATTTATTTCCCAAAACTTCAACTAATAACATTTAAATTAATTATCATTCCAATTTTTAAAACTTCCAATTTACATTTTAAAATAGATTTCAGATTTTAATCCCTTTTAAATCTATTATTTAACAATACCTTTATTTCTCTAAATTCAATTTATCAAATATAATTAATTTTGGATTTATAATTTATCCAGTAATATTTCTATACAAATTTATTTCAGTTTTCCATTCAAATCAGGTTTCGAATATTTATATTCTCTTAATTTCTTATTTAACCATTTCTCAATTTCTTTGAAACCCAATTTAATTTCTTATAATTAAAACTGCAATTTTCTTTATAACTAATATTCTGGGTTTATAGTTTAAACCACAATATCACAATGCAATTAAATTCCAAATTTATCCATCTCAATATATAAACAGGTATCATAATCAAATAAGTACTATATTGTGAGGAATCCCGTTGGATCCCTCCAACCTGTTTTCCCTGCATCCACAAATATTAGCACAACAGTATATATATCAATTCAATTTGATAATAACTAACATATTCAGCTAAACATCCAAACAAACAATCAATACTAGCTATCTACTTTACTAGTATCCAGATGTGAGTGAGAATAACTCACCTTGAGTTTCGGCGAGCGTTCGAAATTAAAATTAAACCGGACGGTGTCCGATTTAACTTAAATTCTTACTTGCCGGGAATGGATCCGGATCTTCACCATCGCGTAGTGCTCGACTCTGCGATTCCGGCGCTACCAAGTTCGTTACAATCTGATAACGTATGAGACAGTTATAATTTTTTTAAAGTTTAAATAACATTTTTAAAACAAATTTCCTTTTATTTAATTTCGTTATTTACCACAACAATCAGGCCCGTTCATCTCATTTGCCCAAACGCGCACGCAAGCTTCAGCTTGTCCCTCTCTCTCACGCATACAGAACCGAGAAACCCATCATGCCGTTCCTAGGTTTGAGAAACGCGGGCATTTACGACGAGTTTGAGGACGATCGGCCCCTACCACATCGAAGAGCACCTCGCCCAGCGCCCATGGCCAGAACGCGGCCACGCTCGGCCTCTCCGTTGACCCAGAAATCACGTTCGAACCGAGCCCAAACGACGACCAAATTCGAACGATCTACTCCGCTAAACCACATCTCAACCATTAGATTCGTAGATCTCCTTGAGCCCTTCCACTTTGCAGTTGGAGATTTTTGAAATTAATAAGTGGATAGGAAGGAATTTGAAGAAGAAGATGGGAACTTACCGGCCATTAAACGAAATAGAGGCGGCTGGAAAGAGAATGCTAGGGTTTGAGATTTTTAAATATATATATGATAGTTTTAATAATATTTAATTAATAAAATTCTCAATTAAACCACTAATGCAAACGAACTCCAATTCTCACGATCCGACAGGCTATCCTGGGGTTTTTCCGCATTCCTGACACAATGGAACAGGTCTCGTAAGCTAGTTCGGTCGTATGTGCGAGTTACGGAATTAAACGATCAATATCAAATTAAATCGATTAAAACGATTTCGATGCGTTTCGAGCTGCCGGGGTCAAACGACAACTCCGATTGCTACGAAAATTGAAATCCGATAATAACTAACTATTACGGATCCAATGAAACTGGTTTCATCGAATTCCGAGACTGTGCCCCGGAAGGCTATTTTAACTCGTCAATTTAATTAAGCGATTTTCGAAATTATCGGAATCACTCCAAAATTCCACTTTTAAAATTTTATTAACTTAACAATAATTCATATAAAATTTATAAACACATTAAAAATCGTTCTGGTTCATTCTGGACTTAAATCGGATTAATTGCCATATTTAATAATATTAAATTCATTTTAAATTCATATAAAATTCCAAATAATAATCTATTAACTTTTAAATTCTTCAAAAAATCTAACAATATCATTTATAACCTATGGAACTTAAAAATGCATTTAAACATCAATTTTATAACAATTCCCATTCAATTTCCAATTTATTCTCAGTTCTAATAATTATTATTATTACTCCAATTCAAATGGAATCACCATATTTTGAAACTATAACTCATCTTATTAACTCAACCATAGTCTTCTATTATCAAGATTCAAATTTGAATCCATATCCAACATTTAAAATGAATTAAATGTTAAATTTTGGCGACCCAAAATTCCGGGTCGTTACATTCCTCCCCCCTTATAAAAATTTCGTCCCCGAAATTTGTATAAGGTAGAACATACACTTAAACCCATTTACTTATCCCATTAGCTTAGTTAAAAGCTTATATACACTTCACAAAATCCTTTTTGTTCAATTCCCAAACCTATTTGCTTTATTAATTCTAAAGCTTTAATTTTAACTTATAACTTCATAAGTTACTTAACTTTTCCCAAAACCCAAAAATTTTCTAACTCTCAAAATTTACGGAAAATTTTGGCAGAGTCTCCCCTGTACGGAGGAGCTTCTGCGATATCGCAGGATACACAAATATATATACATCGGCCCACACAGCCGGAAACCAAAATATAACACAAGATATATATCATTTTCCAATTTTATTAGCGTAGGCGTACCTTTTAGCAATTTTAATAGCAATCGGCTAATATTTTAGCATATACGCGCTCCAACTCTCTCAAACGCCTCCCGCACCTGTGCTATGCTCAACAAACACATTAGTTTTCAAGATAAGAGTATTTTAAATCAATATTTGCAATATAAAAGCAAGCTAAACATATCATTTACATTCCAACAACATTTTTCATAATATCATATGTATATCATGTTGTATAACATATACAAAATCCCTTTTCCTCTTTCAAACTCCATTTTATTTCATATAAATGTCTTTCATACGGGTTTACCATTCTCAATTTGAAACTACTACCATCAACCCATATTTGCTTCAATATAATGAATATATGTATTTAATTCATTTACCTTACCTTTATACTCACATCCCTTTATTAAGATTTAGCCCATTCTATTTCATCCAAACTAACTTCGTTTTATTACACTTGAAATGGTTTACATTCAAGTTCATTATATACCATTTATTAATCTCAACTAATTCATTTCCCAATTTGATTTACAATCAAATTTTACTTTAAGCATGAAACATTTGCATTTCTTTTATAATTCATTTCTCATTCATATGCAAACATTTCCTATTAAAATGTTAATTCATCCCAATTGATTCCAACTCAATTCCATTTGCAACTTGAAACCAATTCACTTGCATTCATTTACCAACTCTTTGAATTGGATCCCAATCCATATCAATTTATTCAAACATCAATTCAATTGCATAATATCTCAATTCTAAATACATTCAAATATTCAAGTCATTCAAGCAAAACAATTGCCACTTAAGCTTATAACCATTTAAAATAAATTTCAACTTAGATTTATATTAATCTTACTCCATTACCAGGTTCACAACTTAAACATTTTTTTTTTCTTCTTTCCAATGTAATTGTTAAATTACATTTCCTTACATCTTTATTTCTTTAACCAATCCCAGTTTATATTAATATCATTTCTTCCTGGATTATTTACATCTCTTATTATTATTTTTTTAAAATCATGCCTTGATTTTCATATTTTCAAATCCATTACTTAACTTAAGTTTACACTTATCATTCCACTTGCAATTCAATGCCTATCACCCAACAAAATTTATGCAAGACTACATTATAAAGCTTAATCACATTTATTTAATTTACTTAAGCTTTCTTCTCAATATTACCATTATCTTCTTATAAATCAAATTTTATTTCCATTTGATTCCCATTCCAATCAAATTTCAATCTATTTATAAATTTGAATGCTCCTTGTTTATTAATTCAATCCATTTACAAATTTATTTTATTAACAAAGAGTCCATATAAATTTATTTCACTCATTTGAATTTTATTCACAATTCAAATCATTATTAATATATTCAAATCCCATTATTCATTTGCCCTTCCCATATTTATTACCAACATTAAATCCCAATTCAAACTGGATTTTATTTACCTTCAAATTTTGACTGATTATCAAATTCTATCCATATTAGTTTTCAATCCACTTTCTTAATTTACTCTGAATTCATTCATAATATCACCATTTTCCAATTATTTCATTTGGCACATTTAAATTTTCTACCTTTCCTTTTTACTCCTTTAAATAGAATCTAAATTTCTTTCAATATTATTTATTTCTCAACTGAAATTTAATTTTCAATTCCATTATCAAAATAAATTTCAGTTCACATTCATATGTTCAAGACTTATTTGCTAACTTAAGAACATCCACCTTTTATATTCTCACTTTACTTCATTACTCTTTACATTTCATTTATGGACAAATTTTGAATTTGTCACTCCATTCAACCTTTTCCATTAACAAATTATAATTTCACTTCTATTCAAGAGTTTAAATTTAATTCGAATTTCAAAATTCACAAATTTTAATTCTCCAAATACAAGTTCAAAACTTGTTTACTAACTGAAGTTCATTCGCTTTTTTATATCCCACTTTACCTTATCTCAATTCACAATTTCATTTGAGATTAAGTTTGAATTCACCATACCATTCAACTACTTCCATTTGTGATTATAATCTCACTTTTAATTTTTTATAAGTTCACCAACTTATTTATTTTAAAAGCTTATATTGCTCATTTTACTCCACCATCATTTTATAATCACAATTCTAAATTCCATATGTATATATATACATCTGAATTCTTCAGGATACAAATTCCCTTAATTTATTTCTTTGCAAACTTCAAATTCACAACCTCAAACTATAAGTATAATACTTAATAGCTTATGGGTATAATCTATTACACAACAACCCAAATTTTCAAATCAACTTACTTTTGATTTAAACCCAAATCCATTTAATTCTGGGTCCAATATATTTAACTTGTCCAAGTTAAATTTAAATTTCCATTCACTTCAATACCCTTCATTTACTTCAATACATTTTATTCACTTTCAATTACTCAAATTAAATTTTAATTCCAAGATTTAAGATTTTCATTTCTTCCTTCTTATTAATATTACTTTACATAATAAGTTTAATTAGAACTTTCCCAGAATTCAATTTTCCCGGTTTCATTTCAAAACAATTTTGAAATATATCAAATATATATATCCATTTGGTATATCAAATCAAATTTCCATGTTTTCCAAACCAATTTGTTTGTACCCAAAACAATTTGTTCATATCCCAAAACAAATTTCCATTTTTGAAATATCCAAACAACTGTTATCCCCAACAAATCCAAACAATACCATAACCAATTACTAGGGAAGCAATCCATCACTTTTAGAAACTCGAAAATGAATTCTAATGATGTGGCCAGCATCATCAGGATTATTTTCCAGCGACCACAGTGAGTTCAATGCTTCTTATTTTTCCCAAATTCTTTTCAAACAGTTGCCATTCAAAAATATTTCCCAAACAACATTCCATTATTGCCTTCAATACATTGGAAAACATTTCAAACTTCCCAGGATTTTAAATTTCCAAACTTTTATTTTCAATCTATTAAAAATCCTTTTCAAAACTTCCGGGTTAAAATTCTGGTTTAAATTCAAATTTTAATTTCACTTCCTATTTACAACATATCTAATTAATTCTATTTGGTTATAACCATTTCAATTTTATAATCTTATTCACTTATCATTTCAAATTTGGTCAAATTCAAGATTCTTATTTGATTTTCAATATTTGGCAACCAAACAGTCAAATATATATAATTTCCAAAAAATTATTCTCTTTATATCAAAATAAAATTTTGGGTAAAATTATTCCATTTACCCACTTTAAAAACAATACCATGTCGGTTTATCTTGTTCAAGAGTTTAGAAACCCCTATCGATACGGTTGTACTTCCCGCACCGACCAGAATTCATAAACACTCAACCGATAAGTCAACACAGTATAAAAACAATTTTATAAACACTAACAAGTACGCTCTCATATCTATAAATACGCTCAGCTCATTATAGAGTACTATTGACTCTATTAAATGAGTAATTACCCCACCAAAGCCTAGGTTGTCGCCAACCTAAGCTCTGATACCAACTGTAACAGCCCGCAAATCCGTACCCCTTGAATCAACATTATTCTACCCTAATTGACTCAAGTGGAACAGAAATACGAACCATTGAGGTTAAAAGAAAAGAGATAGAAGAAGAAGAAACTAAACAATATCAGAATCTCACAGTCGCAGCGGAATAAAATATAATAGTAACTATAGAACTTTACACAAAATGAAATCTATATCTGTTTATATACAACATATCATCAGAGTAACTCATACATCAATCAACACATAACAGACATACCATACAACATAGCAGCGGATATATATAGGTACATATAATACGTCTCGGACTCCAGCTCCTCTCCTGCTCCATAGCAACCTATCCTGAACAAATAATACTCGGTCTGACCCGAGCATTATAACGAAATAACACCCGAGTCAGTCTGGAATACCAGCTGATAATAATGCACACAATTGATTATTAAAGTTTCAAAAATCCTTTTGAAAACAAAAGCGTCTCGTAAGACCACGCCACAAATAAACATGTCGGGTTTTTACCTTACGATAGCTAAAACACTTTTTATAGAAATCCTCTGATATTATAATAGGGTCTATTTACAAATACTTATAAAATAGCCGAAATTGTTACATCTATTAAATTCCAGCTACTAGCCACCGAAGTGGGTAATACAAACAAAACTCGTAAAAGGCTCGTAGGAAAAATGGATTTCCAACAATGACTAGGCACTGGGGTACCACCTATCACAGTACGTGGTCTAGATCACAGTACCGAGGACTACTCCCTTCGTCCCCTGCAACACAAGACCGGAATCACCTATGGGCAATTCCGAATAAGATCACCCCGCGGTTGGGATCAGCAACCGCACCACTAAGCCGAAATAAAAAGGAACCTCTAGACAGGGATGACCTTACTCTCCAGTGGGGGCTACCCACGAAGCCTTGCTGCATATCCCCTGATTTTCAGTCATTCCCGGTTGGTGAGGCTTGAGGCTTAACGTTACCTTTAGAACGTTTCACTTAGAATGCCCATCGTCCGCTGACGATGTCACGAAGCATTCGTCCATACAAGTCCGTCCCGGGTTCGAACGGAACCGAAGGCACTATTCCTACTACATCCATTTTGGACATATCCTCAGGATTAGTAGCGACTAGCCCTTGCACTTCACTGCTCCATCTTCGACTCCGAAAAACGTTTATCGCACGAAAACGTACAAACCGGATCGAAGTGGTTTTCGAGAAATAAATCTCGATCCCGGTCTCTTCGAAACGATCAACGCAATTTGTCCAATATTGATAGTCGGTGATTTAACTATCAATAAATATGCATAAACATCCATAGCATCCATCACACAATAAATAATTCCCAAATTATTTATTTACCTCAAATATCTTTAAAAGATATATTACCAAATTTCCAAATCTCATTTGAAAACATTCCCCAAAATTCCTCCTTTATAAGGTAAATCATTTACCATATATTCCCATTGGAAATATCCAAGTTCAAAACAGTTTAGATTTAAAACAGTTAAAAACATTTTAATTTAAAGTATACTTTAAATAGATAAATTTACTACTAATTATTTAATCAAAATATAATTCCAAAATATTTAAAGCAAAACTGTTTAAAAGATATAGCTTAATTTAAATTAAGGTTAAGTTATACTATATATTAAAATAAAGTGGTAAAAAGATTAACTCTTATTTCAATATACTTAGGTCAAAACTAGCTTTTAAAACAAATCCATTTGTAACATAATTATTAAAATATTTATAAAATTTTACTATTGCTAATTTATAAAAAATCACTTTAAAATAATAATTTTTAAAACATTCTTTAAAATTAGTTTAGATTTTAAACTTTCTTTTTATAAAATCAATTTAAAACTCGAACTTGGATTTTCCTTAGGAAATCTCATTTCTACTAAATCATCACAGAAATCCTTCTCACGATTTCTGTCCATTTATTAAATTTAGTTTTAGGGTTTTATAACATAAATTTATTTCCCAAAACTTCAACTAATAACATTTAAATTAATTATCATTCCAATTTTTAAAACTTCCAATTTACATTTTAAAATAGATTTCAGATTTTAATCCCTTTTAAATCTATTATTTAACAATACCTTTATTTCTCTAAATTCAATTTATCAAATATAATTAATTTTGGATTTATAATTTATCCAGTAATATTTCTATACAAATTTATTTCAGTTTTCCATTCAAATCAGGTTTCGAATATTTATATTCTCTTAATTTCTTATTTAACCATTTCTCAATTTCTTTGAAACCCAATTTAATTTCTTATAATTAAAACTGCAATTTTCTTTATAACTAATATTCTGGGTTTATAGTTTAAACCACAATATCACAATGCAATTAAATTCCAAATTTATCCATCTCAATATATAAACAGGTATCATAATCAAATAAGTACTATATTGTGAGGAATCTCGTTGGATCCCTCCAACCTGTTTTCCCTGCATCCACAAATATTAGCACAACAGTATATATATCAATTCAATTTGATAATAACTAACATATTCAGCTAAACATCCAAACAAACAATCAATACTAGCTATCTACTTTACTAGTATCCAGATGTGAGTGAGAATAACTCACCTTGAGTTTCGGCGAGCGTTCGAAATTAAAATTAAACCGGACGGTGTCCGATTTAACTTAAATTCTTACTTGCCGGGAATGGATCCGGATCTTCACCATCGCGTAGTGCTCGACTCTGCGATTCCGGCGCTACCAAGTTCGTTACAATCTGATAACGTATGAGACAGTTATAATTTTTTTAAAGTTTAAATAACATTTTTAAAACAAATTTCCTTTTATTTAATTTCGTTATTTACCACAACAATCAGGCCCGTTCATCTCATTTGCCCAAACGCGCACGCAAGCTTCAGCTTGTCCCTCTCTCTCACGCATACAGAACCGAGAAACCCATCATGCCGTTCCTAGGTTTGAGAAACGCGGGCATTTACGACGAGTTTGAGGACGATCGGCCCCTACCACATCGAAGAGCACCTCGCCCAGCGCCCATGGCCAGAACGCGGCCACGCTCGGCCTCTCCGTTGACCCAGAAATCACGTTCGAACCGAGCCCAAACGACGACCAAATTCGAACGATCTACTCCGCTAAACCACATCTCAACCATTAGATTCGTAGATCTCCTTGAGCCCTTCCACTTTGCAGTTGGAGATTTTTGAAATTAATAAGTGGATAGGAAGGAATTTGAAGAAGAAGATGGGAACTTACCGGCCATTAAACGAAATAGAGGCGGCTGGAAAGAGAATGCTAGGGTTTGAGATTTTTAAATATATATATGATAGTTTTAATAATATTTAATTAATAAAATTCTCAATTAAACCACTAATGCAAACGAACTCCAATTCTCACGATCCGACAGGCTATCCTGGGGTTTTTCCGCATTCCTGACACAATGGAACAGGTCTCGTAAGCTAGTTCGGTCGTATGTGCGAGTTACGGAATTAAACGATCAATATCAAATTAAATCGATTAAAACGATTTCGATGCGTTTCGAGCTGCCGGGGTCAAACGACAACTCCGATTGCTACGAAAATTGAAATCCGATAATAACTAACTATTACGGATCCAATGAAACTGGTTTCATCGAATTCCGAGACTGTGCCCCGGAAGGCTATTTTAACTCGTCAATTTAATTAAGCGATTTTCGAAATTATCGGAATCACTCCAAAACTCCACTTTTAAAATTTTATTAACTTAACAATAATTCATATAAAATTTATAAACACATTAAAAATCGTTCTGGTTCATTCTGGACTTAAATCGGATTAATTGCCATATTTAATAATATTAAATTCATTTTAAATTCATATAAAATTCCAAATAATAATCTATTAACTTTTAAATTCTTCAAAAAATCTAACAATATCATTTATAACCTATGGAACTTAAAAATGCATTTAAACATCAATTTTATAACAATTCCCATTCAATTTCCAATTTATTCTCAGTTCTAATAATTATTATTATTACTCCAATTCAAATGGAATCACCATATTTTGAAACTATAACTCATCTTATTAACTCAACCATAGTCTTCTATTATCAAGATTCAAATTTGAATCCATATCCAACATTTAAAATGAATTAAATGTTAAATTTTGGCGACCCAAAATTCCGGGTCGTTACATGTGGAGATGATCTTTCCAAGATCTTCCAGAGTTCAAGAACACAAGCATGAAAAAAATCTTTTAGAATCTGATTCACTCTTCCCGTTTGACCGACGGTCTGTGGATGGCAATCAGTGCTTAGATTCAAAGATGAGTACCAAAGATTATTAAAGATTATAGAAAGATTTCTAAACAGACTGGTATATGCAATGGCATCCCATTCTGTAGTAAGATAAGGGAAATTAGGACAACCAAAAGATAGTTTGAAAATCAAAATAAAATAATAAATTTGAAACCATAAAATTTCAACTTAGACTGAAAATTAATTTTACATAAGTCAAATAAATCTTAAGCATCTCTAATTTCATTATCTTATCATCCAATTATCTTAAATTAACAAATCCCTAAAATCATGTATTTGAAAAATCTTTTATTATACTCAAATTGTGCCAAATAAAATTTAATTCTTCTTCATTTCTAATTAAAATTAAGTTTATTTCTCTCAATATATCTTATCACCCATGTTAAATATATTTATACTAATTATAACTGCTTTAATTTATTCTCAGTTTCTTTAACATCATTTTATAATATAAATTATTCCATTACCTTTTTCTTTATTTACCTCTGTCAATCTCTTTTATAACTAAAATTTAAGTATATAACATTTATAATAACCACTCAAATTTTATTTATAAAATCTTTTTTTTTTGTACATTATCCAATTACATATTCAACTTCTGAAAATTAAGGTAAGTTATATTGGAATGAAATTGTGTATTATACAAATAAAACTTTCTAATTCAATTATTTCAAGCTTGAATATTTATCCAAATCTTGAAATTATACCTAGAAATTATCCTTGAAGATAAAATTTAGGAATTAAATTTCCGATAAATTCCAAACTATTTAGAGATAAATAAATGCTCATATACTCTATATATATATATATATATATCCATTCAAATTCAAATCATATATCAGCATATGTTATAAATCCAGTCTTATTTTAGAAATTAAAATCAACTAAATTTTTCCAAATCAAAACTGTAGCAAGACTACGGAATGGTCATTTCACTTCGAAACTCGAAAATGAATGTCGGTGATGCTGCAGTCACCACCGAAGTTATTTTCCAGCGACAAAGAGAAGAGCACTAGTTTTAAACTTTAAAATTCGTTGGAAACAAATTTCTATTCCAAAATACTTTAAATAATATATCCTTTAAAACTTTAAACACCAAGTTTGAAATCCATCGGAAATTAAATTCTCAAATTCTTGTTTTACATTCATTTTAAATTTCCAAGTAAATTTATAACCATGTTTTACAGTTCAATTAGATATATGAAACAATAGAAAATGATATATAAAATCAAATATTATTTCTTAACAACCAATTCAAATAAAATCCAGATAAAGATATGTAATAAAGGTACAAAATTTATTTCACAAAAATTTATTTCATTACGAAATTTTAAAAACATATTGTGTCAGTTTGCTCTGTTCAAGTGTTTTGGAAATCTTATCGATGGCGTTGATCAGACGAATCGATTAGAAAGCCAAATCAACATCAACAACTCAAACAACACAATATATAAAACATTTTAAATATTTTTTTACAAATACACTTCAAGAACGATTTGAAGATAAGTTGGAAACAAAGATGAGATGATTAAATAACAGAATAGGGAGATGGATGAGTTTATATAAATCGTGGGCAACCTTAACCAGGTCAACCGTGACTTAAAGAATAAGATCGATGTGGATTTCTTGGGTAAATCAACATTCGGTCTCAAGAGATAGAGTTCGGGATTACAAGAGGTACTAGCATCTAAACCAAGGATATAGAATCTTTGGTGAATCGATGCTGTTGTAAAGGAGTTTCCCCCTTTACAAATAAATTTGAGGTTGGCGAGACCGCCGACTCATTATAAAGATCATTCAAAGTGGAGTCATGGGATACTCCAGAATCAAATGAAGATGAATAGTGAGGGACACGAAATGGACTTTGAAACCGCAGGGAACGTTCCAAAATCAAAGGAATCGAGTCCAAAGGAAGGGATTCAAACTCGAATGAAAGTGATTCTGTAAATTCATTTACTCTATATGCTGAGTTTTGCCTAGAGCTACCAAAGCTCTGATACCAACTGTAACGACCCGATATTTTCAACCATTCGCATCCGCACATGTCGGACTTGAATTGCTCAAAATGCCGCGTTGTAAATAAAATTTGGCAAATCTCAGAATATAGAGTAAATACATAATCACAGATCACAGACACAGTGTATTTAATAATGCAGCGGAATTTAAAAGAAATAGTAGTTCATGAAGCTACTATATAAAAATAATATACATCAGAGTTAAACAAGATACAACAAAAGTAACAAGATACATCAGGTACAAGTCAGAATACATCACTGAAATCACTGGATACAGAAAGAAAAATAGATGGCTGGATCTTCAAGGAAAGCTCCAACTCCGAAGGTGAATCTTGAATGCTAACTCACTCAATCTGACTCGAGCGTAAAGCAAAATACAAAACACTCGAGTCAGGACATAAATACTTATGAACTGTAAATAAACTCAAGTGAACAGTAACAAAAATGCATCAGTAACTTAAAGGATGCTTGGGATCGCCCATCCTTTAAGGATCCGTTAAACTATTTACTATGTAGTAATATTGCGCTACTATAATAATGTCTACAGTAAAATAAACATACTTTTAAATAGCGTTCCGGGCTACCCATATCACCCTTCACACATAATAGTCCCAGTAGTCCATCCAATATCATGCCATCTCCACTCCGGGTGACTATCAGAGGATAGCACACGGGCTACGGGAGAAAAACAAACTCGTAATAAAGGCACGGTATGGTAGGTGACACGGCACACAAGGCAATGCCAGGGTAGATATACCAATTACGCACACGGGCTGGTGGTAACGCAGCAGCCACATACGCCCACCTCGGAACACACTCCCATATCAAAATCGAAGGATGGCCATCTAATCAATCACAAGTAAGAGTATAGTATCGAAGAAATGTGTCCGACCAGAGGTGCTACCTCCTTTGGCCTGAGATCGCTCCTGTTTTAGCCACCTCATGCCAACTCACGAGAGTTGGATCCACGTAATATACCTCAAGAACGTCGCCACCATCCTGCTTCATTCTGGAATCTCCACCGCGTACACGGTTGTTAAAGTGGTTTTCGGAGTTGGCAGAGCGTATGACAACTTCCGATCCCGGTCTCTTTAACAACCAAACGTTATTATAACGCCGTGGTCATTTCAAAATAGTTTATATTTCAAAAGGATCAAATCATTTCATTTCAAAACTATATTCCTTTCAAATTAGTTTACGCCTCGGAACCAAAACCATTTTTATTTCAAAACTATTTATTCAATCAAAATAGTTTATACTTCGAAACCAAAATCATATTCAAATCAAAATAGTTTATACTTTATCATTTCCATCTCAAACCTATATTCACTTTCAAAATCATAATACTTTCAAAGTTATAACTCCTTCGAAACCAAAATACTTGAAATCATTACACTTTGAAAATCATAACATTCTGAAATCATACATTTGAAATCATGAAACATTCATTTAATTCTTTACATTTTACAAATTTATTTCCAATTTAATTCAAAATTTCGAATTTCCAATTTAATTCAAATCAAACCATCAATTTCAATTCAATTCAGTTTTCTAACAAAACATTTCAAATCTTATAAATTTCAAATATAGATTTGATCTACAAAATAAGCTATCCAATTTTAATATGTTTTCAAACTTTAATATCCCACATTTGAAAACTAAACTTTATAATTCCATATATTCATATCTCAAATCTAATTTCATTATTATGTAGTTTTGAAATATTCATTTCATAAATCCAATATTATTAAAATAAACTTAAATTACAATTAAACCAAATATCTTTTCATACAAATATAAACTTCAAATATTCCTTTATAAAATAAAGCAAAATCAAATATCATTCAACATTCACATTCTTTATTAAAATAAAGATCAAATCATTTCCAAACCATTTCAAAATCATTAAAATATTACATCCTTTCAAAACTTCATAATCAAATCATTATTTGAATTCAAATCCAAATATTCAAAGTTAAATATCGTTTGAAAATCAAATTTGTCATTCATTTATTATTTCAAACATCATTACCAAAAATACATTCCAAAATTCCATTCAAAAATTCATTTATTATATTACATTTCATTCCGTTTAACACATAACCAAGTAAACTTTATTTAAATTCAAATTCAATTTAAATTCCTAAAAAATTCAAATTTAAATATTCAAAACTTCTAAAATTTCACAGATAATCCATTTTAAAAGTTAAATTATTTAACACTTTAAAATATAGCCCAAACAGTGTTAAAATCTATAACATTTCAAAACATTGTCAAATTATAGCAACGACAGCATTTATAAAGTGCTATCGTAGCTTATATTTTCCAAAATGGTTTATTTCAAGAATAGCGACATTTATAAAATGTCGTAATAGATATTTAGTTATTTCAAACATTGTTAGATTCAAAACAATAGAATTAAAATGCTGTCAAAAGATTAAAGCATTTTGAAAATGCAATAAAATTCCAGATTTCATTTTAGCTTTTCCAAAAATAATAATAAAACTCCAAATTTTTATTATTACAACTTAAAAATCATATTTCTAGACTTCAAAATTTCACATTTAAAATCATTTTAACATATGATTTAACACAATAAAATTTTAAGATCAAATATTCAATTTTGCAAACTCCATTCATTTATTAAGTCAAAATTCACTGTTTATTAATTTATAAATTTAATAAACTTAATATTTTACTTCAAATATCATTTTGAAACTTTAAATTTAATTTCCATTATTTATTTACATCTTAAAATAAAATTTAAAGTCAAACGTCACATTTACTCCAAATTTACATACTTGAATTCACTTAAATTCACAATTTCAAGATTTAATATTTAACTTTCTTAAAACCATAATATATATATTTTAAATCAAAATTTCATACTTTTGAAAATACATATTTAAAAAAAATCATTTAAAAATATACCACGGGGTCTGTATATAATTTTCTAACCTAGGTCAAGTGATACGGATATATATCATTTCAATCCGTAATTTACAAAGAAAACCGGGTTTTATCATTTCAAACCCGCAATCCCAAGTCAGATAAAATACATTAAAAATCGCTCAAGCCTATCATTTCAGCCCATAACGATTTTTCCCTATTCTAAAGTCCGTTCGGGTATGTATCATTTCAACCCATAGTGATTCTATTCTAACAGGTAACTTGTAGTGTGAATATATGCATAAACAATATAAACAATGTCAGTGCCACAATATAATGTCATATATCAGATGTCAGGTGATAATTAATAGTTTTAACATGGTAATAACATGGCACAATATATCATATGATCATCATTAACTTGCATAAACATTTTATATTACTAAACACTTGTCATCAATTCACTATTTCATAAGTATAAATGTCAGAGTGAGAAAGACTCACCTTTTCAAGCTGAAGACCACTACGGCACACAAACATGATTCCAAGGGCAAGACAAGCACGACAATGGATTCAAATAAGTGGAGAGAGCCTAGATGAGCATCTTGTAACAATCCAATAAACACAAACAAGGCAATGCAACACATGAATATACAACACAAAACAATATTGAACAAGTTGAAATACAAAGCAATAAAGAGCAAAGTGACTTGACCTTGCCTTATCACTCAAATGCATAACCTAAGTGGAGCATACATTCAGCCATGATCAGGTTTAGCTCGGGTATGGCATCCATAAAGCATGGCTAGAAGGAATATAAAAGGTAGGGTTTGCAACATGAAGCATATCAATGGACAAGGCAAAATAGGTGAAGTTTTTGGTGCATTTTGGTTCGACTATGACCCCATATAGGCTCGGCCATGGGGTCTTCACGTTTGTTTAGATCTGGATAGCAGTGAAAGGGGCAGCCAAAGGTGAAGTAGATGAAGGTGGTGGTGGTTAAGGGGTGGCCAAAAGCAACTATGAAGGCAATAGTGGAGTATAGGCTTGGCTAGCATTGTTTTGTTGAAGTGCTTTGCAAATTTGAGGTGGTGGCTTCATCTAATGGTCATGGCCAGAGGTGGTGGTCAGAGGAGAGGGGTTGGTGCTGCTGTAGATGGTGGAGAATATGGTGGTGATGGTGGGTGGTAGGGGCCAAGCAATGTTGAAGAGAGATCTAGGCAAAACAATGAAAATAGGAAGGAAAAGTAGAAGAAGACCACCATGAACTTTGCCATTTTTTTTCTCAAATTGAAATGCCGTGAGTTTACGTGAAGAATGATGTTTTCTCACGTGAATTTTGAAGGGAGATACATAGCTAAGCAAGAAAAAGGTATGGCTAAAAGAAAGAAGAGGAAAAGGCAAAAGCAAATGAAAAGACAAGGATATGAAAAGACTAGAAAATGAAAGGACTTTGCCTCTTTGTTTTCTATTTTATTTTTAAATTTTAAATACATGTAAAATATGTATAAATACAGATAAAATACGAAAATATAGTAAATGAAAAAATAATATAAATAAATATTAGTTAAATATAATTAAATTAAGAAAATAACAAAGAAAATGTAAATTAGGCTTGAAAATTTGAAAATAAATGAAATGAACTTTCGAAAAATTGTATGTACATGAAAAATATTTATAAATAAAGATCAAAAAATAAAAATAAGATGCATACATAAAAATGAATAAATAAATTTTAATTAAATATAATTTGAATAAAGAAAATAACAGAAAAATGGAAACTAGGCTTTAAAAATAGAAAATAAATTCAATAAGCTTTGGGAAAATTCAAACATCACTTTAAAAATATTTAAAAGGTAAGAATATGTGTAACATAACATATAATACAATTTAGAATAAGATATGACAATTAAAAAGATTATTTATATAATTTAAAATAAACAATTTTGTTAAATACAACAAATTTCACAGAATAGTTAAAAAGGCATAACTTTCACATTATAAATCGGATTTCAACGAAACGAAAAGCAGTGTTCTTAAAATTTTATTTACTTTCATAATAAAATATAAAATTCAAATTTTAAAACTTTTAAATTTTAAATTTAAAAGTCAAAGTTTGACCATTTTGACCAAAATTCACTTTTCTGGAAATATTCCATTTATGCATGATTGAAATTCTAATCCACATCAAAATCAACATTTATATTTCAATTAACAAAATATATTCATTTTAATAAAAAAAATAAAGTTTTTAAATTAGGAATTTAAATTAAAATAATTAAAATTTACAATTACAATAATCAGAAAATACAGGGTTGTTACACCGAAGGTGGCATTCGCTTGTGACGCACGAAGGCTTATGTTGTCCGAACGTGGTAAGGCATGAATTTGTTTTCCTTAGTCAAGATTTAATTTAATTTTGCATATGTATATTTACACTTACATAGTAAGTAACTTGCCGTTGTGTTTTTGCAGAAAAGGAAACAAATTTTAAATTCTGTACAAGATATATTTTTAGTTTGTGGTTTAAAAAAAAGTAGAAATTTTAAAGGTTAAAAGAATTTATATAAATTGGATTTTTATAAAATCCATATAGCTTATTTTTATAAGTGTATATATATATATATAAAATGAATATACATATGCACATTTTAAATCGATTAGTTTATTTTAAAAACATGTATTAGGGTGATTAACCTGTCTAATTAATTTATTAAATTATTTTGTTCCTAAAAGATTAATTACAAGAGAATTGGTTTTAAAACTGCTAGTTAGAATTTAATTATTAGAAAATTAAATTTGTTAAATGGAAATAAATTGTTTTGGTTAATACAAATATAAATAAATTTTGAATTGTTTATTCAAGGTCTAAAATCGATAAAATACAAGTCAGAATGAAACTGGAGTGGATTAGACTACAAACTAAAATTAAAGGTGATTTAATCTCACTCATCTGTTTTTAATTTAAATTTAAATAGTTAAATTTAAGTACCTGTTTGAATGATTGGATTGATTGGATGTGCTATATTATATATAGTAGTATATATAGTATACCTTAGAATGATTGATTCCTGCATTATAAAGCGGATGAGACCCTATGCGCCACATAATAGCGGATGATTTTATATTTATAACCATCTACCACGATATTCCACCTCGAAGTGGAATTGGTATTTTATATTGTGCTAACGTCTGTGGATGCAGGGAAACAGGTTGGAGCGATCCAACTGGATTCCTCAAAATTATTTATATTGTTTAATATTCTCTGTTATGAATATTCGATATTCTGTGATGAATATTATTGATAATTGGAATATTGAATGCCATAGTTTGTTTTAATATATTTCGGTACATTGGGTTATTAAAATATATAGAATTGGATTTTTGAAAGAAAATAAACGAGCGAATTTTTAAGTAAAATAATCGTTGAGAATTTGAATAAATTTAAGAATGAACTGGATAAGCAAAAAAGAAATTTAAAATTCCAATAAATAAATTATGTATACAAAAAAAAGGAATTTTGAACAACAAGAAGATAATGAATTTTAAACTTCAGTGTTTTTATTTAAAAGAATAAAGCATTTATTTAAATTTAAGATTTAAATTATTGAAAAGAATAAAGAAGAAATTTGGAAAATTTGAAATTGGTATGTTTCAGTTAAAAGATTTAAAATCAAAACGGAAAAAAAACAAGTCTATAATTAATGGATTTTGAAATGAATTGAGTAAGTAAAGAAATTTGTTTCAAAATGGAGTAAATTGGAAATCAATTTGAAAATTGATTTAAGTGGTTGAAATTGGAACTTTAAAAGAGAAGTGAGACTTTGGAATTTATAAATGGGTTTTATAAGGTAAAGTAATATATCAGTGGATATTTGGAGGGATAAATTCACGATGGAAAGTTATTAAATGAATGAGAAATTTTGTTTAAAAATAAATAGTGATTTATTTTTAAAGGATTTGAAGAGAAGCATATTTCCCTAGATAGCCAAGTACGCTTCAAAGTAAATTTTTAAATATAAGTTAAAAGTTCTAACGTCGTTTTAAAAAGCACGTTTGAAAAAAAGTATTATTTCTAAATGTTTAAACTCTGAAGTAAGTATTTTTCAAATTGATAATAGTAGTATTATTTGAAGGTAACATGATATTTTGTTTTAAAGGAGAAAATCTAGTTTTATATTTTATAAAGTAGCCTCATTTTAAATATTCCTTTAGTATTTACTTTCAATAAAGTATTAAAGTAATTTTTAATTGAAATGTTTTAAAGGATAATTTATAATAAAAAGTTTTAAATTATTTTTCAAATATCTAAAGCTTTGTACTTGGTATTTTCAGCGGATATAAATATTTGGGAATTTATTCCATGAGAAGAGTGTGGGTTGAAAACTATTTTCAAAAGGGTTGAAAGTGGAAATATATCATGCGTAGATATTTTGATGTTAATAAATAATTTGGTGAAATTATTAATGTTTGATGAATGTTTGTGAATGTTAATTGATAGTTAAATAACCGACTATCATTATTGGCCAATGTGCTGCTCGTTTCGAAGAGACCGGGATCGGGATTAATTTCCCGAAAATAACTTCGATCCAGTTTGAACGTTTTCGTGAGGAAGATGAGTTCGGAGTCGAAGATGGAGCAGTGAAGTGCAAGGGCTAGTCGCTACTAATTATGAGGATAATTCCAAAATTGATGAAGTGGGAGTAGTGCCTTCGGTTCCGTTCGAACACGGAACGGACTTGTATGGATGAACGGAGAATCGTTAGGTGGACGATGGGAATTCTAAGTGAAACGTTCTAAAAAGGTAACGCTTAGTCTCAAGTCTCATCATCCGTGTATGACTGAAAATCAGGGGTTATTTAGCAAGGCTAGGTGGGTAGCACCCATTTCAGGGTAATGTCATCCCTGTCTAGATGTCCATTTTATTTCGGCTTAGTGGCGCGGTTACTGATCCCAACCGTGGGGTGATCTTACTAGGGATTATCCAGTAAGGGGTAGTCCCGGTCTTGTGTTGCAGAGGTCGGGAGTGACCCTCGGTACGTTGATCTAGGCCACGTACTATGACAGGTGGCACCCCAGTGCCTAGTCATTAGTTGGAAATCCATTCTCCCTACGAGCCTTCTACGATTTTTGTTTGTATTACCCACTTTGCGGCTAGTAGCTGGAATTTAATCATGTAACAATTTCGGTTATTTAATAAGTCTTTGTAAATAGACCCTATTATAATATCAGAGGGTTTAATAAAAAGTGTTTTAGCTATCGTAAGGTAAAAACTCGACATGTTTATTTATGGCGTGGTCTTACGAGATGCTTTTGTTTCCAAAGGATTTTGAAACTTTAATAATCAATTTGAGGGTGATTTCTCACGCTGGTATTCCAGAACGACTCGGGTGTTATTTAACTGTAATGCTCGGGTCAGACCGAGTATTATATTATACAGGAAAAGATACCGTGGAGCTCAGGAGATGAGCTGGATGGCGATACGTACTTCCGTACTTGTTTTAAATATTCTGTTATGTTGATTTGTTGTGTATTCAGTGGTGTGTATTGTGTGTTATGATGTACTCTGATGATGTATGTATAAACATATATAGTACTTGTTTTTGGTGTAAAGATCTGTGATTATCTATTACATTTTATTCCGCTGCGATGGTTAGATTCTGATGTTGTTTTCTATTTTCTTCTTCTTTAACCCAAATGGTTCGTATTTCTATTCATCTTGAGTTGATTGATGTAGAATATTGTTGACTCAAAGGGTACGGATTTGAGGGTCACTACAGTTGGTATTAGAGCTTAGGTTGGTGATAACCTTGGCTCTGGTGGGAATTACTCAAATAGAGTCAGTAGTACTCTAGAATGGGTGTGAGCGTATTAATAGATATGAGCGCGTATTTGCTAGTGAATAAAAAGTGTTTTAATATTGTGTTGACTTATTGGTTGGGTGGAATATGAATTCTGATCGAGTAAGTTGGCCGCTATTCGAGAAGGGTTCATAAACACCTAACACGATAAATTGACACAATATTGTTTTAAAGGTGGGTGAATGAAATAATTTTACCCAAAATATATTTTGATATAAAAGAAAAGTTTTTGTAAACTATTTTAGCTAATATATGATTGCTTGCATGTTAGGAATAATAATATTAAATTGTTATCATTGTTGTGTGAAAATTTAACTAGAAATTTAAAATATAACCAAAGGTTAAGGAAATAAATTCATTTATAAAATGAAATTTGTAAATGTGAACTATAAACGTGATTTATAAATTGAAATATGATCAAATGGGAATTTGTGTGAGCATAAATTATACAAATGAATTATAGTTAAAATTTGATTTAAACCAAAGTTGAAAATTTAAAACCCCGGAGATTTTGGAAGTGTTTTTCAAAGTGTTTTAAAGACCAATAATAGCATTATTGTTTTAGAAGTATTTATGGAAGGAAATTGTTTCAAATAAAATTCTGGGAAAGATATAGCATTGAACTCACTTCAGTCGCTGGAAAATAACTTCGGCGATGACTGCAGCATCAACGATGTTTATTTTTGAGTTTCTAAGTGACGGATTGCTGCCAAATTGATTTGTTTAGAAGAACTAGTTGTTTTTGAAATTTCAAAGGAAATTTGTTGGGAATAAAAATCAGGATTGGTTTCAATTTTTGAGAAGTGTGATTTTGAGATGTTGGAGATTTCAAAATGATTTGAAACCAAAAGATGGTTGTTTAAAAATCCTGATGAGATAGGTTATAAGCTTATAAATTGAGATGAATTTTAAATCAGGAAGGAAATATCAGCTTTGAATGTTGGAATTAAAATTTAAAGTGAAATGTTAAAAATGAAATTAACTTGGATTAAGGAAGAAAATTGAATCGAATTGAATTAAACAAGTCTGAGTTAAAATAAAATTGAATTGGAATAAAATTCGGTTGAGTTATGGGTGATACTGAATGGAATTAGATCTTTACTTAAATAAATAGAAGTAAGTTGGATAAGAAATAAGTTGGATAAGAATTGGATTGGAATAAATAAATTAGGATAACTTATAAAAGAATTAAAAATCCATGGAATAAAAATATGCTTGGGCTATAAATAAGCGTAAATCTCGAGTTAAAATAAAATATGAATATATTCAAGCCTAAGATAATTCGAAATGTGAGAAATAATAAGTTGTGACTTATAAAATTGAAAAGTGAAATGGAAAACCCAAAATAAATAATGTTTGATGAATTGGAAAATAAAACAAAACTCCAAACTTGAATTATAAAATAAATTGAACTTAAGAAAATTAAATGAAGAGATTTTGAGATTAAAAATCAAGTATTGAATTATAAATAGGGGGAGAACTAATTAGATAATAAATTAGTTAATGAAATATGTAAATGGAACCTAATGGAGTTAAACACAAATTGAATCGTGAGTTAATAAAATTGGATGGTAAATTAAAAGTGAATGGTAGAATCAGAACATGAATTATTAATTAAAATTAGATTTGAAGTGTTAACAAACTAAATATAATTGGAAATATGTCGAATAGAAATGAAATTGGATTAAAATAGTGATGGTTTGAATTGCAAATAAAATCCACGTGAGTATGAATGAATAATGGCTTTGGATATTATTTAATGAACAGAATATTGAATTTAGAGTTAAAAAGGGACTAATTGAATGAATTGATGTAAACCGAAATGGATTTGACAAAAGCGAGGATGGAGTTTATTTCAAAATGGAAATGAACTTAAGTTGTTAACTTAAGTAAATGTTGAATGGAAGCTGAACTCAAATAGAAGTGTTGTTTAAATAAGTGAGAAATAGTTATTGAATGAAATAGCCTGGATTGTTTTCGAGCAAAATAAAATAGTTTGGAATAAACAAATATGGATATGAAATGAAGATGCAAGTGTATGGGTTGTGAGTAATGTAGAATGGAATAGAATTTATATAAATTGAGTTCGAATCAATTTTAAAATGGTCATCGGCTTAAGCGGTTATTTGCTTGGATGAATATTACCAATTTGCATAAAAAATTGGTCGTTGGACGAAAATAGAAAAAAAAAATCTATGAATCATAGCAAGTATATAAAATTGATTTTTAGATCAATTGGAATAATATGGGTTTGTTAAAAATTAGAAATGAATTGAATGTAAGCAAGTGGGTTGTAAACCATTCAAATTCAATGAAAATGGTATATGAATTAATTGAAAATAATTGAATTAGTATTAAGACTATATAAATTGCTTACGGAAAATGTTTAGTGTGCATTGCTTTTAGAATTCATCTGTTTAACGATTGCAAATAAGTGAAATGTTGTTAAACATCATATATATGGCACTTAAAAGTTTGAACTGAGTAAGTCCAGGTATCGGGAAGCCGATTGGCTGGATTTTGGGCATGCTAACTGCTAAATAAATAAGCCGCTTGCTTAAAAATGGTAAACAGAGGTACGCCTATGAAATAAAATAGGAAATATGAACTGTTTTTGTTTTTCCGACTGTGTGGGTCGAAGTATATATATTTATATCTTTTGTCAAATTGCAAAAGCTCCTCCATACAAAGGAGACTCTTCCAAAATTTTCCAAAAATTTTGGGAGTTAGAAATATTTTGAAAATTTTAGGGAAAAATTTTGTTAGCGACAAAATGATTTCAAATTGGAAATTGAAACTAATTTAAAACAATGATATGAATCAGTTATAAATGGAAGATGAAATTTTATATTCAGAGTAGAAGATAAATTGAATTCATACGGAAATGGGAAAACTAATTTGAATAGTAGTAGATATGGAAACTTCTGTAAGGAAATGAATAAAAAGATTTTAAAAAGCCATGATTGGATATTATTGCTAAGTAGGATATGCAGGTAGTATAAAGGGAAAGGAAAATTGGTTTAGATTTTAGGTGATAAATTTAAATTGTCCGACCAAAAAGGTATGTGTTTAAATTTCCGTATGAAATTTAATTGTGTTTTTGATCTTGCCACTTGGCTTTTTGTTTTCTACTGGAATTTGGGATCCCATAGAGGCATTTTGTAGTTGTACCAAGCTAGCCGCGCAAAGGAGACGCTGGTGAAATTTTTCAAAAATTTAGGGAGTTAGAAATTTTTTGTGAAAATTTTAAAATTTAAAACTTGGTTTTAAATTATAACTCGAATGATTGAATAAGTAAGAACTATGGATGAGTTTGGAAAGTTAGTTAGATGGATAGGGTGTCTTTAATAAAGATATGTTATGGCAAGTTGATAAAGCTGTTTGGTTTTGGGGGAAAAAATAGTAACTGTATTGGATCATTCTTCCTAACTAGTAATTTCGGGGACAAAATTCTTTTAAGGGGAGAGGAATGTGACGACCCGAAGTTTTTAGGCATTTGAAATCAAAATATTTAATTGACTTTAAATATTTAAAAGTTAATTTTTAACTTGAATTTAAATATTATTATTGTTTAGCAATTAAGTTATCGGATTTAATAAACTGAAATTGGGTAAATTATTGAATCTTCTGTTTTAAGCCTGTTAAAATATAAATTAAGGGCTTGCAAAATTTATATCGATAATACTGAAGATAATAGAAGTGTTAAAATTGGATTTTGAAGTGTTTTGTTGAGTTTTGAAAATTTATCATTTAAATTGATATTTAAAAATAGCCTTCCGAGGCACAGTCTCGGGATTCGACGAAACCAGTTCCATTGCATCTGTAACATTATATTATTATCGGATTTCAATTTTCGTAGTGTTTGGAGTTGTTGTGTGAGCGTACGACATATAAACGTGCTTAAATCTATATCGAAAATTCAATATAATAACTGGTCTAAAAGGCTATCTTCTCCATACGATCGAATTAGGACTCGAAACCTTCTCCATTGTGCTTGGAATAGTGGTATAATGTTATAAATGCCTAGTGGCATGCCTTAATGAGGGTTTGAGATTTTGTGTTGTGTAAATCGAGATATTTTGAAAACTTATTTATTTATATATATACGTATTGACCAGTCAACTATTGTTCCTTCTCAAATACGACAGTTTTGTTTTTTTCGTTTAAACACGCAACCTTTCCCCTTCTTTTATAAACTCGAGCCTTCGTTCCTTCTTTCAGAATAAAACGAGAACCAAAGATTAATAAAATAAAAAAGGGAAACGGGAGACATTCTTTATCCTCATTTAAGTAAAAAAATCGAAACCTAGATTCTTCTTCTCTCTTCCAATTTTTGATAAATCGAATCGATCGGCATAAAAAAAGTGGGGGGATTAATTCGCGATCGAATTGGTGACTTCGGCTTGTGATTGATGACAGAGGTGAAACTAGGGTTAGGGATGGGATGAATTGTGGCCATTGACTCGAGGTATCATTTTGATTTTTGACTTCGTGATGGAGGCTAGCTCTTAGGGTAATTTTCTGGGGCTGTGCGGCTGCATCAGTGGTTGCGACCTTGAGGAGGGGGAAACTATGACGCGCTGCACGAAGCCGATGTGGGTCGCGACGATTCGTTCTCGTTCGAGCAAGGGTCATTGAAGACTCGAGTGCAAATTGTGGTGGTAGGCAAGCCGGTGTCGCGGTGAACTCTAGGTGGCCGGAGGTGGCATTTGCTTGTAACGCAGGAAGGCTGATGTCATTCGAACATGGTAGGGCATGAATTTGTTTTCCTTATTCAAGATTTAATTTATTTTTTTTACAGTTACACAGTATGTAATTTATCATTGTGTTTTTACAGAAAAGGAAACAAATTTTAAAATCTGTACAAGATATATTTTTAGTTTGTAGCTTAAAAAAAGGTAGAAATTTTAAAGGTTGAAAGAATTTATATAAATTGGATTTTTATATAACCCATATAGCTTATTTTTATAAGTGTGTGTGTGTGTGTGTAATTGAAAATATATATGCACGTTTTAAATCGATTAGTTTATTTTAAAAAAATAATAAAAAATAAAATTTATTAGGGTGATTAACCTGTCTAATTAATTTATTTAATTATTTTGTTCCTAAAAGATTTATTACGAGAGAATTGGTTTTAAAAATGCTAATTAGAATTTAATTATTAGAAAATTAAATTTGCTAAATGGAAATAAATTGTTTTGGTTAATTCAAATATAAATAAATCTTGAATTGTTTGTTCAAGGTCTAAAATCGAGAAAATACAAGTCGAAATGGAACTGGAGTGGAATAGACTGCAAACTAAAATTAAAGGTGAGTTAATCTCACTCATCCGGTTTTAATTTAAATTTAAATAGTTAAATTTAAATATCTGGTTGAATGATTGGATTAATTAGATGTGCTATATTATATATAGTAGTATATATAGTATACCTTGGAATGATTGATTTCCTGCACTATATAGTGGATGAGACCCTATGCGCCGCACAATAGCGGATGATTTTATACTTAAAACCCATATACCGCGATATTCCACCTCGAAGTGGAATTGATATTTTATATTGTGCTAACGTCTGTGGATGTAGGGAAACAGGTTGTAGGGATCCAACTGGATTCCTCAAAATTATTTATATTGTTTAATATTCCCTGTTATTAATATTCGATATTCTGTGATGAATATTACGGATAATTGGAATATTGAATGTCATAGTTTGTTTGAATACATTTCGGTACAATGGGTTATTAAAATATATAGAATTTGATTTTTGAAAGAAAATAAAAGAGCGAATTTTTAAGTAAAATAATCGTTGAGAATTTGAATAAATTTAAGAATGAACTGGATAAGAATAAAAGAAATTTTAAAATTCTAATAAATAAATTCCATATATGAAAAAAAGGAATTTTGAATAAACAGGAAGATAATGAATTTTAAACTTCAGTGTTATTATTTAAAAGAATAAAGCATTTATTTCAATTTAAGATTTAAATTATTGAAAAGAATAAAGAAGAAATTTGGAAAATCTGAAATCGGCATGTTTCAGTTAAAAGATTTAAAATTAAACAGAAAAAAAATAAGTCTGTTATTAATGGATTTTGAAATGAATTGATTAAGTAAAGAAATCTGTTTCAAAATGGTGTAAATTGGAAATTAATTTGAAAATTGATTTAAGTGGTTGAAGTTGGAACTTTAAAAGAGAAGTGAGACTTTGGAATTTATAAACAGGTTTTATAAGGTAAAGTAATATATCAGTTGATATTTAGAGGAATAAATTCACGATGGAAAGTTATTAAATGAATGAGAAATTTTGTTTAAAAATTAATAGTGATTTATTTTTAAAGGATTTGAAGAGAAGTATATTTCCCTGGATAGCTAAGTACGTTTCAAAGTAAATTTTTAAATATAAGTTAAAAGTTTTAATGTCGTTTTAAAAAGCATGTTATAATTTTTTTTCTAAATGTTTAAACTCTGAAGTAACTATTTTTTAAATCGATTATAGTAGTAATTGCTTGAAGGTGACTTGATATTTTGTTTTAAAAGATAAAATCTAGTTTTATATTTTATAAAGTAGCCTCATTTTAAATATTCCTATAGTATAGATTTTTAATAAAGTATTAAAGTAATTTTCAATTTAAATGTGTTAAAGGATAATTTATAATAAAGAGTTCAAAATTATTTTTCAAAATTCTAAAGCTTTGTACTTGGTATTTTCAGTGGAAATAAATATTTGGGAATTAATTCCATGAGAAGAGTGTGACTTGAAAACTGTTTTCAAAAGGGTTGAAAATGGAAATATATCTTGCAAAGATATTTTAAGGTTAATAAATAATTTGGTGAAATTATTTGTTTTTGATGGATTTTTGTGAATGTTAATCGATAGTTAAATAACCGACTATCAATATTGGCCAATGCGCTGATCTTTTCGAAGAGACCGGGATCGGAATTAGTTTCTCGAAAACCACTTCGATTCGATATGAACGTTTTCGTGAGGAAGACGAGTTCGGAGTCAAAGATGGAGCAGTAAAGTGCAAAGGCTAGTCACTACTAATCCTGAGGATAATTTCAAAATGGATGTAGTAGGAGTAGTGCCTTCGGTTCCGTTCGAACCTGGAACGGACTTGTGTGGATGAATGCTTCCGGAACATCGTCAGGTGGACGAAGGGCATTCTAAATGAAACGTTCTAAAAAGGTAACGCTTAGCCTCAAGCCTGATCAACCGGGAATGACTGAAAATCAGGGGTTATTCAGCAAGGCTCGGTGGGTAGCACCCATTTCAGGGTAAGGTCATCCTTGTCCAGATGTCCCTTTTATTTCGACTTAGTGGTGCAGTTGCTGATCCCAACCGTGGGGTGATCTTACTCGGGATTATCCAGTAAGGGGTAGTCTCGGTCTTGTGTTACAGGGGGTCGAGAGTAATCCTCGGTACGGTGATCTTGGCCACGTACTGTGACAGGTGGTACCCCAGTGCCTAGTCATTAGTTTGAAATCTATTCTCCCTACGAGCATTTTACGAGTTTTGTTTGTATTACCCACTTCGTGGCTAGTAGCTGGAATTTAATCATGTAACAATTTCGGCTATTTAATAAGTATTTGTAAATAGAGCCTATTATAATATTAGAGGATTTAATAAAAAGTGTTTTAGCTATCGTAAGGTAAAAACCCGATATGTTTATTTTTGGCGAGTTCTTACGAGATGCTTTTGTTTATAAAGGATTTTGACACTTTAATAATCAATTTGAGTGTGATTTCTCACGCTGGTATTTCAGACTGACTCGGGTGTTATTTAACTGTAATGCTCGGGTCAGACCAAGTACTATAGGATATAGGAAAATATGCTATGGAGCTCAGGAGAGGAGCTGGATGGCGATATGTACTTCCATACTTGTTTTAAATATCCGCTTTGTTGATTTGTTGTGTATTCAGTGGTGTGTATTGTGTGTTATGATGTACTCTGATGATGTATGTATAAACAGATATAGTATTTGTTTTTGGTGTAAAGATCTGTGATTATTTATTATATTTTATTCCGCTACGATGGATAGATTCTGATGTTGTTTTCTATTTTCTTCTTCTACCTCTTCTTCTTTAAACCAAATGGTTCGTATTTCCGTTCATCTTGAGTTGATTGATGTAGAATAGTGTTGACTCATGGGGTACGAATTTGCGGGTCGCTACACACTGTATATATAAAATTATAAATATAAACTTGCCTTTCCATTTTTTTTCTCGGCCATGAATGGTTTTAAGTTGGAAGAAGATGAACATGCGTTAGGTGACAAGAAAAAGAAAGAAAAGTAGCCATTCGTATTATATATAGCCTACCAATGGAGGGATGAGAAAAAGAAAACGAACAGTCCAGGAAAATATAAATATAACTTGTATATTATACTATATTTCTCAAATGGACCCAGAGAACAAAAGCGAACATAGGAACCGACATATAATAAATGGAGATAATGAATAGTGACAGTCAATATTAATTCTGGGAATACTAAAATTAGATAGCTATAGGTTACCAATCGGTGAATAAATGAATGGTCACAGGCAGATAAAAAGGCTTAAATGGTACTGATATGGTTAATCGTTTATGGATTTTGCCCCGTACCGGGCGTCGAAACACGCAAATGAATATACCGTGGAGATCAGCATGACGAGACGAACAGAACCTTACGCAGATATCAATGATACAATCAAGTTATAAAACTTGATTTATTTTTTTTGCCATCGAAAATGCTGCAATTTGTTTGTAAATAAGATAAACGAAGCTATAGCAGTCCAAATTTGGTGAAACGAAATAAAACGATTCACTCAGAAAAGAAGTTACATTTTATTATATAAAAATATTTAGATTTTGAAAATATTTTGTTTTCATCAAATTAACTAATTTAATATTAAAATTGAAAATTACACAACAGAATTTACTTTCATATTCTCAAATGAAAATTTACCATTTACCATGTTTATATAGACGCATACAAAATATCAAATTTCTATTTACAAATCCAATTATTTAAAATTTCACAAAAAACTCAGTTAATTACGTAGTTAAAACCATTAAATTTTCGGGTTGTTACATATGTATTTGTTATCTATGTTGTATTTTATTTCAAACTTTGGTGTTTTATATAGTAGCTTCACGAACTACTATTTATTTATTATGTTGCTTACTGTTGTAATACTCCATGTCTGTAATTCCGTGATTGATTTATTTACTATATATGCTAAGTTTTTGCCAAATATAAATTAACAATCTATTGGTTTAAGCAATTCAAGTCTGACATGAGTGGATGACTGTAGATTTGAACTGTTCAAAATACCAGGTCATTCCAGTCTTGATCATCTTCATGGTATTCATTCGTAACATTCAAATTGAATCGAATTTCTTTTTGGATATTAAATCTAATCCCAGTCTCTTCGAAATGATTAACGAAATTGGCCAAAATTGATAGTCGGCTATTTAACTATCAATATAACATCCATAAGCAATCACTAGGCCATTATTTGTAATCTCTACCTAATTACTTATTTCAAAATATCTTCACAAAGACATACGCTCGGTACTTCAACATTTGAAAATAGTTTCAAAGCCTTATTGTGACGCCCCACCTCTATACCCACGCTAGCCAAGAACACTCCGGAGTAGTGCTGTCAACTAGCACGGAGAATAAGGCTGTTGAGGAGCGACCATCCATGTAATTGCTTATCACACGGTGGCTATAAATAATCTTCGGAAACAAACATAGAAATAATCATATCACAAATCAGTCACAGATATCCATATCACAAAGGCGGAAGAAGATATGAATATATAACTAACACATGAAAGTGTACATCAGAGTAGTGGTCAGTAAGATCCACGATAATACAAAAGAATAGCAACACGTGCTATACAAAAGAATACAACTATGAGTCTATATCTCAAGTGTATACAACAAAAACTGCTAATCTAAACAGTTAGCCAAAAGTCAGAGTGATGAATCCCTGGGAAGAAGTCAAGCAGAAGCACCTGTAACATCTCGGTCTGACCCGAGTATTATTTAAGAAAATAATAAACGGATCACTCTAGCTATAAATATCAGATGACATGATATAACATAAAAGATATGGCATAAACATAAATATCCATAACGACATACCACTATAAGTATGTAAATAATGATCAACAGAAGATCAATCAATAAGAGATAATCAATATCACAAGAATCTTCTCAAAGATTCGAAGAGGGCATCATACCCTAAACTTGTACTCATAACAAGTCAATGACATAAATTCCAGAAATCAACACGAGAAATCCAGAAATCATAAAAAGGTAAAGAGGCCTATCACATGACGGTCCGAAGACCATGGGGAGCTACCCCACATGTGTGAATGGAATCACACAGATTGAGGTCAAGACCAACCAAAAAGCAGAAAGGTATGTGTGAATGGAATCACACAAGTGGTGTCTAGTCTAACCTTCCAATGAAAGAGACATCGCGCAATTGCTAGTCTAATTCATAAAGCGATCATCAAGATCAACGAGAAGTGTCAATTACACTAAGCTAGTAAATATAGAAGTTTAGCTTCATGTCCCATAACCACTTGCTTAACTTAAATATTTACGAACAAACTGTAAATCTTCACTAATAAAATTGTCACAAGAGGTTCAATCGAACAAGTCCAAGAATTAACCGACGAAGTAAACGCAAGCGTTTCATACCACTTGTTTTACTAAGTCGTTTAATTAGATTTCTCATCCGAGTGAGGTAAAGGCTTGTATATACTAATAGATTGGAAAACGGTTTAAGAAAAGAGCTTTGTTATTAAAAATAGAGTTGAAATTGTTTGTTAAAAGAGTTTTGATAACACATAAGCAAGTGTAGAAACAATCAGTCACAAAGATCGCATACGGAGTTGCGAATAAAATCCAAGGAAATCAGCTCAATGTTTCTCAGATAAGATCCCCTACGGAGGGGGGGTCCGGGGGGGGGTGGCAACCCCCCAAGGTGGGGGTGCGGGGGCAACGCCACCGCTTACGGGGTTCGACCTGCCCGGTCAGGTCGCGGGGGTCCAGGGGGCAGCGCCCCCGGCGGGGTGCGGGGCAGCGCCCCGACCAAAACGGTACGACCTAGTGAAGACAAAATGAGGTCTAACGACCTAACGACTCAAGGGTCATACGACCTAACGGCTGCGACCTAGGGGTCTAAGGGGTCAAGCGACTTAGTGGTTGCGACCTAGAGGTGTTCGCGACCTAACGATGACTCACGACCCAACATGGCCGACTTAACAGAGGTCGCGACCTAACAGGATAACTCGTGACCGACTTAAGAGTTGCGTGGCTGAAGGGTTCCACGACTTAAGGGTTGCACGACTTAAGGGTTACATGACTTAAGAGTTGCACGACTTAAGAGTTGCACGACTTAAGGGTTAGGCCAGGAGCGACCTAACGAGATAAGGTCCAACGACCTATCGGGATAACTCGTAAACGACCTATGGATGAACGACTGAACTCCGAACGAGCTAAAAATGGCCAGAACGACCTAAGTTTAACTCTTGAACGACTCACGACCTAGGAACGAACGACTTAACTCCGAACGACCTAAAAATGGCCAGAACGACCTAAGTTTAACTCGTGAACGACTCACGACCTAGGGACGAACGACTTAACTCCGAACGACCTAAAAATGGCCAGAACGACCTAAGTTTAACTCGTGAACGACTCACGACCTAGGGACGAACGACTTAACTCCGAACGACCTAAAAATGGCCAGAACGACCTAAGTGCAGAAAATTCACCAAAACGCTAAAAATTGGAGTTTTTCGCCAATCCAATCCAAACCAAATGCAAATGTGCATGCAAAAGTGATAGGGAATCATTCCCAACAGTCCAATATAGTTATAGACTAGATTTGTGAGATAAAAATCTCACCTTTGCACTAAAGTTTATGAAGATGAAGCTTGAAAGCAAGGAGAAGCAATCCAAAGCTTGAATCCAATATCTTCTACTTGAATTTGGAGTTGAATGTTGGATTTGCAATTGAATTTGTGCTTGGAGTTTTAATTTCCCATTCCCTCCACCATTAATGCCAAAGCTTGATTAGTTAGGAAATTTATGAAGAGTGAGGAGAAGAGGGTTGGAACTTGGGCTTAATAGGCTAAACTAACCCAAAGTCCAAAGCGGGAATAGTTAGTGAAATTTCACTAACTCCAAACCTATCGATGTTTATACTTAAAAAGTTGTAAACGACATTTCGAACTCAATGGAAGTGGTCTCGAGTCCTAATTTGACCGTTTGCAAAAAAAGTAGCTTTTCGGACCAAAATCCGATTAACGAGTTAATATTTAAATAAAATATTTAAATACAAACTCGATAAATATGCGGGTTGTTACACTTATATTTCCAATGAAATATTTTCACCCATTCCAATACTTAAAATATTTTCTCCACTTCATTTATGTTCACACCTAGGAAATATTCCACGTTTTTCCTTAATTCCAATTTCTCGAAATCATTTACAATTTTAATTGTAAATTTTCTTGACTAGTTTACAACGAATCCTCTAAATTTCCGAAATTCCTTAATTAATTCCCTTTTATATCTCCAAAGCCAATTATATTCGCTTATAATTTTCAATTTCCCTTTGTACATCGTTTTGTATTCCATTTCATTTTTTTTGAAGTACGCTTTTATCTAGCTACTTCGAAAATTTCCTTACTTCTATTCCCAATTCCATTTTGAGGATTTTCTTATAAATCACATATACTGAATAACCCATTTCCAAACTTTCGAGAAGGTTTATAAATAAATTTAAAACATTACAAAAACGTAAATATATATATAATAAGTATTTTAAAGAATAATAATAATAATTTATTTTTAAGGCATATTCGAATAATTATTTAAAATATTGAAATACTCTTTATAACGTCATTTTTCAAATCAGGTTTAATAATTTAGGATTTTACTAAAATAAATATTAAGTATTTGAAAAAAATTCACTTCTGAGGTATTTCAATACTAACTAATTTTAAATTACATAGTTAATAAATCAAATTTCCCTTTTTAAAATAAAAACTTAACTTATTAATAAAAATATATTTTTGAATCTCAATAACCAAATTTGAATTTATAATCCCTGAAACGACCCTCCTTTCTCTCCACAGAAAGACGCATCATTATTAAGAAAGAAAGGGATAGAAAAGAGAAAAGACAGAGAAGAAAGAAAGAAACAACATCTGAATCTCAACAGTGGAACGAATAAATTATATTAATCACGTACTATATTAAATATTATCATCCACATCAGAGATACACAGCTTCATATCACAATACATTAGACAGTTATAAACACCTGTCTATCATACAACTTCTAGTACAACACGGATAATAACACAGCGACCAATACAGCGGAACTATATATCTATAACGCTAAAGCTTCCTGCTCCATATCTCCTCCAGAATTCGTCAAAGCTAACCTGAATCCCTTGGCTACTCGTAAAAGTTTGAGTACCCAAGAGTTTAAGGAAAACAGAATAAACTCTGGGTCAGACATAGGTGTGGTGTGAGTAAACGGTTAAAGTTGCTTAACTTTAAAAAAAAATTGAAAACAAAGGTATCATGTAAGACTCCCCACACATAAAAATGGGTAAGTTTTTACATTATGCTAACCAAAACATTTGATAGCAAATCCAGTGATATTATAATAGGGTCTAGGGTTTTCAAATAAATAAGAAATAGCTGAAATTGTTAAATGATTAAATTCCAGCGTACTAGCTACAAAGTGGGTAATACAATCAAAACTGTAAGGGCATGTAGGAAGAATGGGTTTCCATCAATGGCAAGGCTACATGGGTATCTCCCGTCACAGTACGAGGCCTAGGTCACCGTATCGAGGATTACTCCCAATCCACTACAACACAAAGCCGGAACCATCCTTTACTGGACAGTCCCGAATAAGATAACCCCGCGGTTGTAGCTAGCAACCGCCCAAACAGCTGAATTAAAAGGGACTCTAGACAGTGGTAAATCTCATCCTACTAGGGTGCTACCCACTTAGCCTTGCTGCATCTCTCCTGTTTTAGCCATTCTCGGTTGATGAAGCTTGTGGCTAAGATTACATTTATAGAACACATCTATCTTAGAATGCTCATCATCCATCTGACAATGTTCTGAAAGCATTCAATCCATACAAGTTTGTTCTGGGTTCGAACGAAATCGAAGACATTGTCTCATTACACTCATTTTGGAATCACTCTCAAAGTTAACAACAATAATCCTTGCACTCTGAATCTTCATCTTCACTTGAGATTCACGACCTATCGTTAATTTGGATCGATGTGGTTTTCGGATATCCAAATCTGGAAACCCGATCATGGTCTCATCGAAATCCAAAACGCCAACTTTTGGGTCGAAGTTGTTTTAAAGTTAAAACAATTCAATTAAATCATTATCTATATTCATACAGATAGATAATATACATACCCACAAATAGATAATTCATATCATCACAACCCAACCAAATCATCACATATCACATATCATACATATCTCATCAGAGATTTCAAACAATCAAGGCATTCAATATCAATCAGTCATCCACAAGTAATGATCTATTAGTCACACCATCTATAATTTTTTTTTTGAATTACCTAGAGAACCAAGCTATAATTAATTTAAAACGAATTAAATTAATTACTTCATCTCTAATTAATTTAAAATAAAATAAATTGATTACTTTCATCACAACAAATCTTGCTTACATAACCATTAATTAATTACAAATCAATTAATTAATCATCATCCTAATTAATCACCCTTGATTAATTATTTTTTAATTACATTAAGTAATTAACCCTTAATTAATTAAAAAAATTAACTATCTACAAACCATTAAAGTAATTAACCTTAATTACTTCATTAACTATAATTAATTACATTAATTCTTAATTAATTACAATTAATTAATTACCTTATAATCACTTATTATTGACTAATTAATCTTAATTAATCATTCCTTAATTACTTTCCTTAATTACATTAATTAATGATCCTTAATTAATTGCTTCCATTAATTAACTTTAATTAATCATAAATAGTAATTACCATCCTGTAATTACTTTCCTTAATTAATTAACTCCTTAATTAACTATATTAATCCTTTGATTAATTACACCAAGTAATTAATCCTTAATTACTTCTACTAAGTAATTATTCTGTAATTACTTCCCACTAAGTACTTTTCCTTTAATTAATTACATCCCAGTAATTACACATTAATTACTTATCCTAAGTAATTACACTATTTAATCTCATTAAGCATTCATACCTAATTAGTCATCAAGGCTAATCAACCAATTAATAAATCACATTCATTTGATTAATTACAATTAGGTAATTCATCCCTTAATTACACCTTTAAATAAATAAATTAATCTTTAATTACAGAATAAATAATCCATAAATATTAATTAATAAACCTCAATTATCAATTAATAAAACTTAATAACCAATTATTAATCCTTAATAAATCAGTTCATCAATCCTTAATAACAATTAATTAACCCTAAATAACAGTTAATTAATCTTTAATTAACTTTAATTATAGATTAGTAATTTCTTAATTATTAATTCATAAAGCCGAATTATTAATTAATAAAACTTAATTATAAATTAAGTACTTTTTAATTACAAGTTAATTAATCTTTAATTACTTTAATTACTAATCACTAATTAATAGTTAATTAATCTTTAATCATTAATTAATCAATCTTAATTACTTAATTAATTAACCTTCAAATATTAATTAATGATCTCTAATTAGCTAATTAATAATTCTTAAGTACAAATTAATTAACCTTTAATTAAATAAATTATAACCCTCAAGTATTAATTTTAAATAAATTAATTGAATCAATTAATTACTCTTAATTAATTCCTTAATTAATTCTTAATCATTATTAATTAAATTAATTACTTATACTTAATTTCCCTTAATTAACTTAATTACAAGACATTAAAACTTTAACTATCTTAAGATAAAACATTATCTTAATTAATGACTTAATTATCATTAAAAACATTTTATCTTAATAATTAATTTTACTTAATTAAATCAATAATTAAGTTTTTAAAATAAACAATCATTAAACTTGATAAATTAAGGTTAACAAAGCTTCTTTTAAATACTTTAAATATTATCCATGGTTTTTAAAACTAGTTTTAAATTTGAATTTAAAACTTGCTTTAACGAATACCTTTACAATTTCATTTCTAACTCAACTTTTAAATTAACTTAACACTTTACTAAATAAAATTTGAGTTAAACAAATTTCAAATCTCTTAACAAATTATTAAAGAAAACATTTATTTTATATAAAGTAAATTTATATAAGAAGATTTAAACTAAATTAAAGTTTAAATTTCAAAACTTAGATTTTAAAACCTTTTAAAAAAAAATATTCAACACTTGCATCAGGTCAAACTCGAAGTCCACTCAGGTCTAACCTGAGTTCTCTTTTCATTTCAAATTTAGTTTTAGTTTCTAAATTAAATTTCAAATTTTAAAACCTGAAACACAAACCCTCTAGAACTACACGAGTTCCCACTCTAGTCATTCCCTCCAAAACCCGATCTCCCCTTCGAGTCACAACCCAAACCAAAACCACAACCCGAAAACAACAGATACAACACCCCTGTGCACATGCACCACCGTCGGAATCGCTCTTCACCTCCGATGAAACCTCCTACATATCGAACATCAATGCAACAACCATCTCCGATCACCAATTCCTAAAACAAGCCTCAATCCAAAATCGAGTAGTCCAGTTAAAACTGGAACCAAACCCCCATGGAAAAAACCACGTCGAACTTGTGCCTCTGAACATCGGACGACACGCTACCTCGCCACACCATACCAACACCCCACATTGCCATTCATCAAAGCCACGAGTCACTCGTTCACTCTAAGACAATGCAGCGAATCAGATTCCAGGCCCGACCTATTTAGGGTTAAAATCCTAATCTATCGACCGCCGACGCTACAGAGAACATATTACTCCTCCATTATTTTTACCAAACACCCAGATCACTTAGCTAGCTCCAGTAGGAACCCCGACCTCCCCGGTCACTTAGTTCATCAGAATTTGCTCAAAAACCCAATTTCAGACATCACTAAAATGCTCACCTAGTTCATTATCAAAAATTCTGATTTTCTTTTCAAAATTAAAAGTTTCCAGAGACAATTCAATTCATATAATTGATTCATCCAATTACATCATTTGATTTTAACATGATGTTAGGATGGCTACTGCATTCTTGATTTTCAGAGGATTTCCAAATATAAGAACTTGAATCTATTTTTAGTGCTTAGATTTTGATTAAACTAATCTATTTTGCTTTGAATCCAAGTCCTAACAGTGATTGAATAAAAAGATCTTGAGTTTGATTGTAACTTAAACTCCGAAATAAGGAAACAGAGAAGATTAATACAACCAGACATGCACACATGAACATAGTTATATATACAGACTTTTATACTTATATATACACACATGCATGGCATCATTATCATAGAATTTCACAAGCAACCATTATTTTCCTACTTAAACATTTTAATTTAAAAGTTTACTCACCATTTGTAAATGCAGATAGTTGAAAAATTGGAATGAACTTTGAAAACAGGGAAGCTTGCAAACAGATTGAACTTGAAAACTTTGTTTTTCTTGAAACTGGAATGCTTTAAGACTGAAACATGATGATGATTCAACTTTGATCCTAGATTGTAGTTTTGAAAATATTCCAGGCATTGAATGACAGGGCTTTGAATTCAGGTTGCTGATTTGTTCACAGGCTTCAAGATGATGGTTTCATGCATTTCATCTTGACAATTTTACTGGTTTGAATATTTTACAGGTTTGAGCTTTTCTTGATTTGGAAATGAATTACAGAGTTTTGAAAATACTTTGAGGTATAAATTTGTTACAGGTTTGATTAGATTTCTCTGGTTTGCATTTGGTTTAGAGGAGATGAATTACAGGTTTGTATTTTGGTTTGAGGAATGAATTTCAAGTTTGATTTTGAACTGAGTTGTTGAAGATAGTTTACAGGTTTGGTTCTCTTAGTTTTTGAAAAGAAGATAGAAAAAATGAAAATTAAGAGGAAGATTAAGAGTTAAAGTAGAGTTATTTTTTTTATTTATTAAAATAAAAAGAAAATGATACTTCTCCCTTACCTTAATTAATATGCTAACACATGTTATTTTAAGGGGTTTATAACTCAACACTTGTCATAATTTATTTTTATATCATTTTAAAATGATTTTAAAAGCTTTTTTTAATAGATTTCCTAATTAATTAATACATTTCTAAATTAATAAATCCTTTTCTAAATTTATAAAAACAAAACCTTTAAAAGAAAATAAAATAAAACCAATCATATTTTAAATAAAATCATATATAATATATTTAATCCATTTTTAAATGCAAATATAAAACTTTTTTATTTACTTACTATTAAATGAATATTTTCTAAATTTATATAATAAATTTCCTTTAAAGTAAATCTTATTTTTAATCAATATCTTATCCATACTTCATATCCAAAATACTTTTAAGATATACATCTTTTAAATTCAAATTTCAAATCCAGATTCAAATTCAAATTCAATTTAAAATCCAATTTAAAATTAATTCAAATAAATATAGATATCAATTTTAAGCAAACACATTTTTAATTGTAAATAATTATCCTATTTAAAATCAATTTAAATACACATATATATACACATTATAAATTTTTAAATAATTATTCTATTTAAAAAACTATTTATATCTATATTTAAAACATCACATTATAATTATTATTGTTTGAAACTAACAAATTTTACCAATTTTAAATAATTAATTAATAGATTATCACATTTTAAATTCCTTGAAATTCCAGGATATCACATTCCTTCCCGTTAAAAGAATTACATCCTCGAAATTTAAAACAAAAGATAATCCAAAATTTTATTTTATTTTAAAAAATTCAAGCATACATATCAATCATACACTATCAACCAATCAAACCATTTCATCCAAACAGTCAATTCAACAAACAACACTAGCTATCCGAACACAGATCTGGATAAGCTTCCTAAAATTATCCAGAGTTTCCCAGGTACAGACAATGGAATACTCGTTCTACTGAATCCAAACTATCTACGCCGCTAAGCTACTGAGCTCCTACTCATCTAGGTCTACCTTTTACATAAGAGATCTGACCACAGACAAGTCCGACTCAACAACCAAACCCCCTTGAACTGCTGGTTCCTGTAACAGCCCGATATTTTCAACCATTCGCATCCACACATGTCGGACTTGAATTGCTCAAAATACCGCATTGTAAATAAAATTTGGCAAATCTCAGAATATATAGTAAATAAATAGTCACAAATCACAAACACAGAGTAAATAATAATGCAGCGGAAGTAAAAGGGATAGTAGTTCATGAAGCTGCTATATAAAAATAAGATACATCAGAGTTAAATAAAATACATCGGAAGAGTAACAAGATACATCAGGTGCAAATCAGAATAAATTACTGAAATCACTAAATATTGAAAGCAGAATATATGGCTGGATCTTCAAGAAAAGCTCCAACTCCAAAGGTGAGTCTTAAATGCTGAATCACTCATCTGACTCGAGCGTAAAGAAAAACACAAAACACTCGAGTCAGGATATAAATACTTATGAACTGTAAATCAACTCAAGTGAACAGAACAAAATGCATCAGTACCTTAAAGGATGCTTGGGATCGCCCATCCTCTAAGGATCCGTTAAACTATTTACTATATAGTGATATTGCGCTATTATAATAATGTCTACAGTAAAATAAACTTACTTTAAAATAGTGTTCCGGGCATAACCATATCACCCTTCACACATAATAGTCCCAGTAGTTCATCCAATAACATGATATCTCCAGATCGTGAGACTATCAGAGGGTACCACACGGGCTAGGGAGAAAAACAAACTCATAGTAAAGGCTCGGTATGGTAGGTGACACAGCACATAAGGAATTGCCAGAGTAGATATACCAATTACGCATACGGGCTAGTGGTAACGCAGCAGCCACATACGCCCACCTCGGAGCACACTCCCATATCAAAATCGGAGGATGGACATCAAATCAACCACAAGTAAGATTATAGTATCGAAGGAATGTGTCCGACCAGAGGAGCTACCCCTTTTCGCCAGAGATCGCTCCTGTTTTATCCACCTTATGCCAACTCTCGGGAGTTGAGTCCACGTAATATACCTCAAGAACGACGCCACCATCCTACTTCATTCTGTAATCTCCACCGTGTACACAATTGTTAAAGTGATTTTCGAAGTTAGCAGAGAGTAAACTTCTGATCCCGGTCTCTTTAACAACCAAACGTAACTATAACGCTGGGGTCATTTCAAAATAATTAATACTTCAAAAATCAAATCATTCCATTTCAAAACTACATTCCTTCCAAAATAGTTTATACTTCAAAACCAAAACCATTTTTATTTCAAAACTATTTATTCAATCAAAATAGTTTATACTTCGAAAGCAAAATCATTTTTATTTCAAAACTATATTCAAATCAAAATAGCTTATCATTTCCATTTCAAACATATATTCATCTTTCAAAAATTATAATACTTTCAAAGTTATAACTTTTCCGAAACCAAAATACTTGAAATCATTACACTTTGAAAATCATAACATTTTGAAATCATACATTTGAAATCATGGAACCTTCCTTTAATTCTTTACATTTTACTAATTTATTCAATTAAACCAAAATTTCAAATTTGCCTTTTAATTCAAATCAAACCATCAGATTCAATTTAATTCAGTTTCCTTACAAAACATTTCAAATCTTATCAATTTAAATATAGATTTGATCCAAAAAATAAACTATTAAATTTTTAATATGCTTCAAAGCTTTAATATCCCTAATTTCAAAACTAAATTTTATAATTTCATATATCTCAAATTTAACTTCATTATTACTTAGTTTTGAAATATCTTTTCATACAAATATAAACTTCAAATATTCATTTATCAAAATCAAATATCATTCCAAATTCATATTCTTTCTCAAAATAAAGATCAAATCATTTACAAACCATTTAAATCATCAAAATGTCATATCCTTTCAAAACCTCATTATCAAATCATTATTTGAATTCACTTTCAAATATTCAAATTTAAATATCACTTTAAAAATCAATTATGTCATTTATTTATTATTTCAAAAATCATTACAAAATACATTTCAAAATTCCGTTCCAAAATTCATTTATCTCATTTCATTCAAATTAACATATAAACAAGTAAACCTTATTTAAATTCAAATTCAATTTAAATTCCTTAAAATTCAAATTTAAATATTAAATATATATTCAAACTTCTTAAATTTCACAAATAATCGATTCCAAAAGTTAAATCATTTAACACTTTAAAATATAACTCAAACAGTGTTAAAATCTATAACATTTCAAACATTGTCAAAATATAGCAACGACAACATTTATAAAGTGCTATCGTAGCTTAAAATTTCCAAAATAGTTTAGTTTAGGAACAACGGCATTTATAAAATGTCGTAATAGATATTTACTTACTTCAAACATAGTTGAATTCAAAACAACAGCATTTTAAATTGCTGTCATAAAACTACAACATTTTATAAATGCTATTAATAAAATTCCAGATTTTATTATAACTTCAGAAATATTAAACTTCAAAAAATTTCTATTTTAAATTTTAAAATCATATTTCTAGACTTCAAAATTTCATATTTAAATCAACTTAACCTATGATTTATCACAACAAAAATTTAAAATTAAATATCCAATTAAAACTCACTTTCATTCGTTAAGTCAAAATTTCACAGTTTCTTAACATATAAATTTCAACAAAACTTAACATTTTTCTTCAAATATCATTTCAAACTTTAAATTTAATTTCCACTATTTACTTACATATTTTTAAAATAAAAATTGAAATCAAAAATCACATTTACTTCAAATTTACATACTTAAATTCACAAATCCAAAACTTAGTATTTAACTTTCTTAAAACCATAAAATATATATTTTTAAATCAAAGTCATAATTTTAAAAATACATATTTTAATAAAAACCATTTAAAAATTGTAACGACCCAGAATTTTTATTAATTAAAAATTGAATATTTAATTAATTTTAAATATTAATAAGTAAATTTATAAGTCAAATAAATTTTTATTTGAATTATTAGATTTAATTGGATAATTTAATCGATAATTTAATACGTTAAATTATGAAAATAATTGAAAATTGAGTTAAAAATGATTGTAAATAATTTGGAAAATTTTATTTAATCATACTGGAGTTATAGAAATATTTTAGAACTTTTAAAATCGAATTTAAAGTTAATTTGTGAAAATTGAATATTTTAATATTTAATAATCGATTGTAAAATAGTCAATTTTTGAACAGTCTCAGAATTGAACGAAACCAGTTCCATTGGATCCGTAATAGTTAGTTATTACCGGATTTCAATTTTCGTGTCAATCGGAGTTATCGTTTGATCGTGGCAGCTCGAAACGTATCGAATTATTTTTAATTTAAATTTGGCGAGTCAAAATAGCCATTTTTCAAAAAGTCTCGGATTTCGACGAAACCAGTTTCATCGGATCCGTAATGTGATATTATTGTAAGGTTTCAAATTTCAAGTCAATTGGATTTACCGTTTGTCCGGTACAAATTAAAACGCCTAGAAATCGGTTTAAATCGGTTTAATTCAAATTGAACGTTTTCAGCCATAACTCGCACATACTTCGGAATTAGCTTCCGAAACCTGTTCCATTGTGTCCGGAACGCGGGATAAACCCTAGGTACGCTGGTTACGGCGTCTAAATCGGAGTTCGGAATTCCCGGGATGAATAGTGTTTACGCTAGCTGTTTCTTATAAATAGACCACCCCTCTCTCTTCATTAATAAAAAAAAAAATATCAACATTAAACCCTAGCCGCCAGGAGCCTTCATCAAGGGCCAGAAAATTCCCAATTTCAACTCTCAAAATCTCTCGATCCATTCATCGATTCACGAAGCCATCAACTACAAAGTTATAGAGCTTCGCAAGATCTTGAAATCCATACGGATTTGATGGGGTCGAAGGTGGAGGAGGGGGTGAGCTAGAGTTTGCAACTCCCCGATCGAGATTTCATCGAGTATTGAACGAGCATAATCAAACCCTAGTTCTACAAATGGGTTCGGCTATGATTCCTCAAGCCTGTAGCTTGCGCGTGGTGTAGAAGATGGAGGGGAGCCCTTGGATGCAGATCTCATGGCCTGGATTGCTTAGGGTATAAATTAGTTTAAGTATGTTGTAAATTAAGTTATAAAAATCGTGTGCAAACTTGTAAAAATCATAACTTTTTCATACGAGGTCGAAAAAATGCAAACTCAGTTGCGTTGGAATCGTATGGACGAGCACTACGCGATGGAGTTGGTTTGGAGTCGTTTGGAGTTAGTGAGAATTTCGGGTAAAATTAAACGCGCGTTTAATTTTATTCGAAATAAAAAGCTAAAACGGAAATTAAAATCAAGGTGAGAATTTCTCACTCAATCGAATAGATTTCGATTTTATTTTAAATAGTTAGATTTAAAATATTTGAATGCATGTTTGAATGATGACTGTAAATTATTGATTGTTAAAATAGACATTATGCGCCGTTAGTAAGCGGATGTTATTTAGTAAAAACATATACCGCGAATATTTCATAAACAGTGAAATTGGTATTATATATAATATCAATATATATATATTGGCATATGTATATATTGCAGTTGTTGATTTCCCGCATTTTTTGTTTAGCGGATGAGACCCTATTACGCCGTTAGTAAGCGGATAATATTTATTAAAAACATGTACCGCGATAATTTCGTACTGGAGCGAAATTGGTATTGTGCTAATGTTTTTGGATGCAGGAAAACAGGTTGGAGGGATCCAACTGGGTTCCTCAACAGTATTTATTTAATTTCAGATATTTTGATATTTGATGGATTATCATATCGATATATGATATCGTTGTTAGTCGTGATTGACTATTTGGTGTGTAGCATCATTGGACCCAGATTTTGGGATTTTAAAATGATTTTAAAAGTGATTTTGAAAATATACTATATTTTTGGAATTGATCCATTATAAATAAATAAACATTATAATTTTTAAAGTTATAAAAATTATGGTTTTTGTGAAATATAGTTAAAAAGCTGATTTTTAGAAATACGATTAAAAGTCGATTTTTGAGAAATATGAACTAATGATTTTATAAAATAATTTAGATTGGATTTTTGAATATATGATAAAAGTTTAAATATAGGATTTATAAAATTTTATTATTTTATAAATCGAAATGATGAAATTATAAAGGAAATTAAAAGATGTTTTAAAGAATAATATTAATTGATTTATATTAAGAGATTTATAAACGGATATTTATAAATCAAAATATTGACATTATAAAACGAGTCTTTATAAGTGTTTGAATGAAGTGAAAATGAAATTCATTAATGAATGAAATTTATAGAATTATATAACGGTGAAGTTATAAATGGAATTTTATAAACAATAGGTTTATAAAATTTGTAAAGTTCAAAGGAACGATTTTTGCAAATAAATAAATTATAAGTATTTGACTTATAATTTGGACTTTTGGTTTATAATTAAGATTATAAATCGAATGGGTAAATAAAGAAGATTTATAAAGGAAGTTGTTATGAAATAAATGGAAATGGAATTTATAAACGTTGTTTTATAAATTCGCAAACGACTTATTTTGATAAGTTAATTGTTATAACTTATAAATGAAGTATATTCACGTTTTTGAATAGTGAATAACATGTTAAAGAAATTGTTTTAGATATGATGTTTTAAATAGAATTAAAACGATCTAACGATGGTTTAAAATGTGTTGAGATTCGAAACCATAGATTTCAACATTTATTGTTGAAATAGACGTTTTCGAGAAATAAAAGGAAATGGTGGACTATAACACTGTTGTTATAGTAAATGACTTCCGAAAGAAAATGTTTTGTATAGTATTGGGATTTATATATCTATTTTAATTTCGAATCCCTATACTAATGATTTTGGGTTGTCGTAACGATGTTTTACGTAACATTCGTTTTGGCCCAAATAAATATGTTTAAGAGAATGATTTCCTTAAAGAATGAATTATATACTTAATTCGATTTAAGTATATTGAATACTTTCTAAGTGTTGAAAATAAAAGAGATTTGTGAATTACTTATAAATAAATAAGTATGGAATTGTTTTCCGATATAAAGTGAATATTTTGAGAATTTATCTTTTTGAAGATAAATTGAAAATGAATAATTGAAATCGTATATGCACGAATTTTTTGAAATATAAATTCATTATGGAATTTATATGTGAAAAGTGAAATTGGTATGAAAATAAATGTTGATTTATTTTTGAAGTGTTGAAATAATATATCTTGTAAAGATATTTTGGAAAATAAATAATTTGGAAAATTATTTGGAATCTGGTGATGTATGCATATCCATTGATAGTTCAATAGCCGACTATCAATATTTCCCTTTGAATGGGTACTTGATGTGAATTGATTGAATTTGAATGCACACTTATTTTTGAATAAGCGCTCACTATTCGGGTTAACCGGGAAAGGACCATGGGGTCGTATAACCCACTCCGAATATGTGATACGTCGTTGTAAATCGCATTTGAAGATCGGTGTTGAAGACCGATATTTGCGAGAGTGATAGGATGAACTATCGATTGACTCTGCACCGAGTAGCTACGGTATTGAGTTCTCCATATGTGATGGTGAATCCGATCAGGATTGTGAATATCCGAATTGCAAGGACTTCTTTGTAAGTGCCTTCGGTTCTGTTCGATCCCGGAACAGACTTGTATGGATTGTGTGTCTGACATTACAATTTGAGATATAAAGCCGATTTCTTTCAAATATATTTCTGTTGGTGGCGGAGAATTTATTCTTTGCTTAACACCCTTCTTTGAGACGTACGAGCTCAAAGGTTATATAGTTGAAGTTATCAGCGATATATTCCCAATTTGGTAATGTGATATGCTGAGTGATGCTGAAATGATCATTGTGTTGATTATTGTGATAGGATCATTCATTTGATCGTCTATCTTAGTGATCATTGTGTTGATCATTTGTTGACCCAAAGCATGGCTTTTTGTACAAAGTGTGTTTTTGTGGACGTGAATTCGTCGAGCCTCACATCCCGGAAATGGTCAAAACAGGAAAGATGCGGCAAGGTTATTAGGGGTTGCTGTAGCTCCCCTTAGGGTATGTACATTTCCTTCTGGATAGAGGTTGTATCATGGTATGGAGCCCATATATTTAACCTATGTGGTTACTACGAGTTTATTACTTTGTGGTTGTTGGTTATCGGGATCCCGTGAAAAAGGTCGTTTACGATCGGGGAATGGCGTGCTCGTGTCAGTAGTTACCCAGTTAGGGGTAACCCGGCCTTGTGTTGGCAGAGTTCCGGTTTGGTTCTCGGGGATGTCTTTCCAGAGGCATTCTCATGTGGCAATGGGAAGTTCCTTGGCCTGACCATTTGTTGGAAATCCAATTCCCAATACGAAACTTGTACGGTATTAGTTGTAGAACCTGCTATTCACTTATGGTGGTCACCACTGTTTGGATAGTAGCTATAGTAGGCATAGTTCGAAATGTCTATGTCGGCTAAGATTTATATCTTTATTTTTGAAATGACTTTCCTACACTATGCACTAGTAATAATATCAAATGTTATCTTAAATGCGTATCAAGCATCTTTGACTATCATAAGGAGAAATCTCCTCCGATTCTGCGTTTGCATGTGTGTGTGTGCGGGAGGCCTTATGGTAGTCTCATTTTTTAAAAGCATTGCGAATTGATTTAAAAATATTCCTCTATTTTGATTTTAAAGATAAATAAACTGTTTTGAGTTCTCACACCAG